>OX411742.1:20733321-21417165 GCA_948252205.1 Orthosia incerta
TTTACCATAATTTCCGGCTCTTTTTTTCAGGCGTCGAAATTATCCTATAATATAATGTACTCTGTGGTCGAAATATATTTATACCATTCCCCCTCTAAAAAGCTTATTTTATTCACTGAAAACAGTGAATAAAAAGCACTTTTATTCACTGTTTTGGTGTTTGAATTTAGAACACATCAATATATATTCCTCCATCTCAATGCTATACAACCTCCTTGCGCATAAAATACTCGATACAAACTCCTTGTGCAAAGAATATTCGATTTTCAAACTCCTTCATGGATTTAATTTTGAGTTTGTTTATATTTAGGATTTTAATTTTGATTTCAGTCTAGGATACTGAATACTTATTTGAATTGTAATTCTAATATTAATTACATTGGTGTTTAATTAATTATAATTATGTAACGTAACGGCACCTCCGTTCTCACTGGCCCCTGAAACATAAGTGCTGCTGTAACCTAACTCAGCTTCAAAATTTAAACCCTATGGTTTCACATTTTTTGTATATTTTGAAGGTAATAAACCATTTATTTATTTATTATTATTCCTTGTTCTTTTCGCTTAAATCTTTCTTTTTCCTGTAGTCGTGGTATAAAATATAGTATGCAACTCTTGAATAAAACGGATTTATATCGAGGGCCATGAATCACTTGCGTCGCTCAGGATTCTAACACTTGAATCAATCGCTATGCTCGTGTTAGAATCCTTCACTTGTTCGTGATTCATCTATGGCCCTCGCTTTAAATCCGTCCTTTATTCACTAGTTGCATAATATACTATTATACCATTCCCCCTCTAAAATTAGCTTAATTGATTCACTGAAAACAGTGAATCAAAAGCACTTTTAATCACTATTTTGGTGTTTGAATTTAGAACACACCAATATAATCGACCTCCATCTCAATGCTATATAACCTCCTTCCGCAAAAAATATTCGATACAAACTCCTTGTGCAAAGAATACTCGACATACAAACTCCTTGTGCTTTTCGCTTATATCTTTCTTTTCTCGTAGTCATGGTATAAAGTATAGTAAGCAACACTTGAATAAAACGGATTTATATAGAGGGCCATGAATCACACGAGTCGCTCAGGATACTGACACTTGAATCACGAGCATAGCGAGTCACATGATCATCATGAATCACACCCTACGGTCGTGATTCAATTGTTAGAATCCTTCACTAGCTCGCTCGTGATTCATCTATGGACCTCGCTTTAAATTCCGTCCATCGACCGTCCTTTATTCACTATACTTCTTAAAAGGTAGCTTGATCTCTGCGACATATGTCAAGCTGACGTATACGTCATTGTTAGCCTGTCAAGCGCTATTGTTACTGTATTGATACTGACAGCTGTCGCAGAGACCAAGCTATCTTTTAAGAAGTATAGTTGGAATAAAAAAAGTTAATTCTAAAAATCAAAAAACACGGCTGCTTAAAAAGCGAACTAAAAAGACGTAAACAAGAAGAAAATCATGCCGTGCAGTCGATAGATACATATTCACGAGCTGGCTGACCAAAACCAGATGTATCCTCCCACTGCACGGCATGATTTTCTTCTTGTTTACGTCTTTTTAGTTGGCTTTTTAAGCAGCCGGGTTTTTTGATTTTTAGAATTAACTCGCATAAAGCGAAACCCAGACAGCAGTATCGACAAATGTAAGGCTAGGGAAAGGTTTCAAGCAACGGAAAGGAATCGATTACAAACAGACATATGATGAATTTGATGGTGTACAATAAAGTATATTCTATTCTATTCTATTCTATATAGTCCAGTTGCTAGAATGGCCACCATCAGAGTGTTTATTATTAAGTGTCGCAGCCAAAGAAAAATTATACTTGACGCAGTTTGACGTATTAACGGCATTCCTCAACGGTAAGCTGCAGGAAGAAATTTACATGCAGCAGCCGGATGGATTCAATGAGGGAACTTCAAATGTATGTCGACTTAAGAGTACATTCAGATGACAATCGCTTAATGCGCGTTGAACGCGCGTTGCCGCGACCGCCATGGTTTATACAGTAGTTCTTACATATTTTGTTGATGGACGTAGAAACAGTTTTAACGGTGATTCTATACCGACGGCAGAAACGAATATGAAGACGAGATCTACCCAAGCCCGTCTCTTTAAGGTTCAATCTGAATAATCGCTATTTGTCATGTCCCAAATCGCAGGACGTTTCTCTATTTCATCTATAAATTATTCCGTATTAAAAGCTTTGGTTTCCATTTCGGACGATTTCTGAACGAACTGATACTGAATACATCTATCCGCATCGAAATCGCGCACTCAACTGAACGGAAATATAGAAAACTCAAGCGCTAGCGCAGCGTTCAACGCGCGCTTTATTAAAACGCGCGTTAGCATGTGTACGGCCTGAATAAAATGTATGTAGTTGTAAAAGCGCGTTATCAAAACGCGTGTTGAGCGCTTGTCATCTGAAAATCTGAACGTACTCAAGGCGTTTATACGGACTCAAGCAGGCTCCCAGACGCTGGTACTCATGCTTTGATGAGATTTTATTAGATAAAGGTTTTCAGCAAAATGCAGCCAATTGTTGCCTATTCACGAAGATATAGGTGACAAGAAAATCCTGATAACTCTGTTTGTGGATGATGGGGTTTAGCCGCTACAGATAAAAATTTGACAAACCAATTCCTTTAAGAATTCGGGGATACTCTGAAAATCACAAGCAAGCCAGCGTCTGGTCTTGAGATAGCACAGTCGAAAGATGGCTCCATTACAATAAAACGAGAGTCGTACACCAAAAAGATACTGGAACGTTTTAGGATGTCAGAATCTAATCCAGTTTCAACGCCAATAGAAACGACTTCTCAAGCAGAGAAAGCTAACAAGGTAAAGAAAGAGAAGAACTTTCAGTACAGAGAGGCGGTAGGTAAGTTAGCGTACTTGATGACAGACTGAGCAGTCGGACTAGTTTCAAGAAATCTGGAAAACCCGACACACATAAAAGGGACTAGTTCTTTTGGTATCTATACTTATACTAATAATAATTTACTAATCGACACTTAGATTTTTTTGTTTGTTTGTACCGAATAGGCTCCGAAACTACTGGACCGATTTAAAAAATTCTTTCACCTATACAAAGCTATACTCCGCTTTTGTACTCCTATAGAAAGCTATATTATTTCTGAGTGACATAGGCTATTTTTAATATCGGGTCCTGCAGGGTGGTCCACGGGAACGAAGCCGCGGGGAATAGCTAGTAACATATAAAGTAGAACATGATTCCATAAGAATGTAGTTGTGTCAATGTGGTGTATGTCAAGTAGTTATGTCTAATTCTAAATAACTCTATTTACGACTTTCATACATATTATATATTTTCCTTATAAAAGTCTGTCACTGGAAAAGGTACCTGCATTACATACATTCAACTGAACTAATCAGTCAGACAGACGAACGAAACTCTTCTGCTTCTGTCGTAGATAGGGACACGTAGTTTCGGCTTTCGCTGTCTACGGCTTCTGTATGTATTGTTCTCGCCAAACTTCTTGGCTGCCCTGAAGTTGGCTACAATGGCTGCGCAGTAGTAAATCTCATACAAAAACAGCACCATTTCGTGCCTTGTGCATCGGAAAGCCAACTTCAGAGCGGCCCACAAAGATTAGCGGCCCAGAAGTTTGGCGATCACTAGAGTCTGGCAAACGAAAGTAGACACTCGAATTATTTGCAAACTTTTTACATGGCAATGCTATACTAACATAAATTTTTGGTGATTTGTTGTGGTCTTGATAATAGCATTTATTAAGTGAAAAATGAATATAACAACTAAATGTGGATTGCGGGAGATGTCGTTTCGCATGATGTCTAATATCAAGAAAAACATCAGGAGAAAGTCGTCGAATTCAAACAAAAACAAGATTGTTTACGTGTGGTGTTGGATTTCATAAGTTAGTATCACGCTGATAATTCGAATAAACCAAAATTATTATAGCATATTGTTGTTTTTTTATTGAGGTTGATAAATAATGTCTAAAATATTACTTATCTCAATTAGCTATAGTATTTTTATTCAGATGAAATAAAATAAATAACGCTAAAGTATCAAATTAGTTTATTCTAGGTACAGGAATACTAGTTTTGGGGTTGCTATGCTGATATTTTTTAAATTTGCCGCGCATTTTCAGTCTCTACTTTCGTTTGCCAGACTTTATGACCTAAATTAGAGTTGCTAGCCTAGAGAAATAATCACTGACTCATAAACCTATGGACTTGCCATACCTACGAAATTAGCGTGCATACCTACAAAAATCGGGCAATTAAGATGGCTGCCCATTTGCACTGACTTATCATTGGCCCATTTGCAACTGTTTGACAGCACAACTACACAGATAAACGTATATAAAGGGCACACAACTACCAATTTTTTCGGCAATCAACATGGCGACCGGTCACGCATAGACATGATTTTGACGTCACTCAAAAGTGTTACCAAGTTTAGTCCTTGACAAACATTTAGATGTCTCTCTTTTCATATGCAGCTCTTGGTTAGTTAAAGAGATAAAACGCTTTTTGACATGCGTGTGTCGATATTATAGATATTTGTATAACTATTCTTCATCTAGTAGAGTATGCCGTCTCCATAGTTTTCCTACCTCATTGGAAATAATGAATGCCATGTTGTCAAAATCAATTTCACGATCTGTCATAATCCAATCATAACGTGAAAATAAACCAGTTGTCGTTGTCGCGTTGTTTGTTGTAACTTGTAAATTCGTTGAAATGGTTTGGAGATTTTAATATTTTTATGTCTCTGAAATGTTATGTGAATAATTAGGTCGTGAAAATGCCACCTACCGTTCAAACAAATGAGCCGGAAAGAGATAAACGTCCACAGCGGACGGGCGAAAGGAGGTTAGTACGTTTTTATAATTTTCAACCACAAAACGATTTCCGTTGAAAATAATAAATTAAATTCGCAATTTATTTGTAGATCGGAGCTTGTGACGCGTGTGAAGTACTGCAATACCCTTCCAGACATACCATTTGACTTAAAATTTATAACATATCCGTTTCCCTCGACGAGATTCATCCAGTATAATCCGACCTCTTTGGAAAAGAATTATCGGTATGAGGTGCTTACCGAGCATGATTTAGGCGTTCACATAGATCTTATAAACCGCGACATATATCAGGGTGATGGCAATGCGTTGTTAGACCCGGCTGACGAAAAGTTGCTTGAAGATGACATCCTCACTCCACAAGACTCGAAGAGGTCGCGTCATCATGCCAAGAATGTGTCTTGGTTGCGTCGTTCCGAGTATATCTCTACTGAACAGACTAGGTTCCAGCCTCAGTCTATGGAGAAGGTTTGTTATGTTATTCTGCAAGCATTTTTGTTTATTTGTAAATTAAGTTATGTTACAACGAGACATTCAGTGAAATCAATACCTTATGAATTAAGTCATCCATGCCAATACTTACTTTGTAGTTTATGCATTGTCCTTTACCTTTAGAGTTTTATGACTTGCAGCAGACTACCTTTGGTTGAATTTTAGAAAATACTAGCTTCTGCCAGCGGCTTTGCCCGCGTGACAGTCATAGTACTTTTATTTATTTTTTATCTTTGTGAAATATACTTTACAACCTATTCTCATACCTACTACATGTACATAAAAAATGTCATAAAGCCTACCTTTGGTTGAATTTTAGAAAATATTAGCTTCCGACAGCAGCTTTGCCTGCGTGACAGTCGTAGTATTTTTATTTATTTTTTATCTGTGTGAATTTTACTTTACAACCTATTCTCAAGCTTACTACATATACATAAAAAATGTCATAAATACTACCTTTGGTTGAATTTAAAAAAATACTAGCTTCCGCCAGCGGCTTTGCCCACATGACAGTCGTAGTATTTTATTTATTTGTTTTCTGTGTGAATTTTACTTTACAACCTCTTCTCAAGCTTACTACATATACATAAAAAATGTCACAAAAATTGGTCGAGCCGTTTCGGAGGAGTGCAACCACAAACACAGTGACATGAGATCTTTATATATAAGAAGATGTACTAAAACAGTATTAACCATTTCAGGTTGAAGCTAAAGTCGGTTACAATGTCAAAAAGATCTTCAGCGAAGAGACACTTTACATGGACCGTGAGAGTCAAATCAAAGCTATCGAGAAGACATTTGAGGACAATAAGAAACCTATAGAGAAACATTACAGCAAACCAGGTGTTACACCCGTTGAGGTCATGGAAGTATTCCCTGACTTTGAAATGTGGAAGTATCCATGCGCTCAGGTCATATTTGACTCGGATCCAGCACCGGTGGATAAGAATATTGCTGGACAGATTGAGGCCATGTCTCAAGCTATGATTCGGTGAGTACTTTTTTTTAAAGTTCTTAGATGTGATCTTCATTTGTCATATATAAGTTTTTCATGGCATTTCTAGACAAACAGTGTGAATTAATAGTTAGTAAATATACATAATTATATGACTCATCCTTTTTTCTAATGAGGGTAGGCAAAACTACAGTACCACAGTTTATTCTTTTTACAACACAGAATGATGATTTAACACTTCCTTGTGTCCACACAATAATTTGTATTGCTAATATTATCAAAGGAACAAGATACAATTCCAAAAACAAAGACCTGATTTTTCAATCGTCAGATAACTTTCGACTGAGGAAAAATAAAATGGCTGCCTTTTTTTTATAACTGGCCATAGTGTTGTCACAGCTGTTTACTTACATCAATTCTTTTTTCGTTTCAAAGAGGTGTGATGGACGAAAGCGGAGAACAGTTTGTGGCGTACTGTCTGCCAACTGAAGACACTATACAGAAACGTCGCCGTGACATTGCAGAGAGCCTGTTGTACATGGATGCTGACACTTATGAGTATAAAATGGCCAGAGAGTACAACTGGAACGTCAAGAGTAAGGCTTCTAAGGGTTACGAGGAGAACTATTTCTTGGTAAGACTGAGATAAAGTGTGGGTTGTATTGAGTAAAATGTCATCTTTGCTGTAATAATAATGTTTTTAATGATGTCACACAGTCAATCAATTCTGCAGTAGTGAAAATCAGTGTTGTTTGCTGGCCTTACTTTTGTGCCGAGTGTTTATAAAATTGGTAATAACAATTTTCTCTCTTTTTTTTATTTTAGTATAGAAATTGGTGATGCAGAGCTAGATAAACCTATTAGTTATAGTTATTTTTTGCCTGCATAAGCGAGATCAACATCTGGGAGCAATAAACTGACTTGCCAACAGGCAAATTTATATTGGGTTTTAGGAATATCTCAGTAGTACCCCGGGATATCCATAGGAGAACTAAGGTTACCGACATAGCCCGAAGAAATGTGAAACTCAAGTTGTGGTGGGCAGGGCATTGCTCGCAGAACGGATGGCCGATGGGGCCGAAACGTTCTGGAATGGCGACCGCGAACGGGAAGACGATGCGTTGGAAGGCCTCCCACTAGGTGCACCAATGACCTGGTTAAGGTTTGGTGGAGGACTATGTCCAGCAGTGGACGTCTTTCGGCTAAAATAATGATGACCCCGGGGTTATACCGTGCGGCGTCTGCGTCCCAGACGAGGCTCGGACGTGCCCCGACGAAGCACAGTTCCGTCCCGCTTCCTTCTCGACTAGTCGTATAAATACGTAGCAAGTACGGGACTCGGACACGGCTCGCTCCCGCCACGGTCTAAAATAATTCATCCTTATGCAGTTAGTCCTGCGGCTGAATTATCTCCGGTCGTCTCAGATTGCCGTCCCCATGGACTATGAGAGTGAGAGATCAGACAGTGCAAGTGCAACTGTGTTTGCGCACCCTTTTTTGCACTATCAGTTTTTTTTTTTTGTAAACGTTGCCCCACACTAGGAATTTCTCCTGTATCGTGGGTGCGTTTACAAACATATAAACTCACATACACAAACATCCAGAGCCGGAACAACTATCTGTAGGTCATACAAATATTTGTTCCGTGCGACACGCAGCGCAGCAGTCAATCGCTCAATCACTGCGCCAACCGTGCGCCCATATTGCCGCACCGAAGGCTTGTCTCCAGAAATTCAGTCTGGAGCACTATTATCTATCTACATATTTACGAATTACAATTACTCTCTGCACTAAAAATTTAAACTTTATACCATTTTCTTTCACCCTACTAAATAACCAAATTCTTCAACAGGTGGTCCGCAACCATTGCGTGTACTACAACGAGTTGGAGACGCGCGTACGTCTATCAAAGCGTCGTGCTCGCGCTGGCGTCGCTGCGCAAGCGATGACGCGACTGGTCGTCACTCACAGACCGCTTAGCGCGGCTGAACATCGCATGTTGAGGCTGAGAGAGAAGCAGCTTGAACCGACACAGGTGAGCATTTGTTTAGTTAGAGTATATTTGTGCAAGCGTTGACGCGATTGGTCGTCACTCACAGACCGCTTAGCGCGGCTGAACATCGCATGTTGAGGCTGAGAGAGAAGCAGCTTGAACCGGCACAGGTGAGCATTTGTTTAGTTAGAGTATATTTTTGCAAGCGTTAACGCGACTGATCGTCACTCACAGACGGCTTACCGCCGCTGAACATCGCATGTTGAGGCTGAGAGAGAAGCAGTTTGAACCGACATAGGTGAGCATTTGTTTAGAGTATATTTTTGCAAGCATTGACGCGATTGGTCGTCAATCACAGACCGCTTAGCGCGGCTGAACATCGCATGTTGAGGCTGAGAGAGAAGCAGCTTGAACCGACACAGGTGAGCATTTGTTTAGTTAGAGTATATTTTTGCAAGCGTTAACGCGACTGGTCGTCACTCACAGACGGCTTACCGCCGCTGAACATCGCATGTTGAGGCTGAGAGAGAAGCAGTTTGAACCGACATAGGTGAGCATTTGTTTAGAGTATATTTTTGCTAGCATTGACGCGATTGGTCGTCAATCACAGACCGCTTAGCGCGGCTGAACATCGCATGTCGGGGCTGAGAGAGAAGCAGCTTCAACTGCCTCAGGTAAGCATTTTATATATTTTTCAATACAGTTGTTAAACATGGCGTACTTTCAGAAGCTATAATTATGATTCGAAAATTAAATCTTTCGCCCAGGCATCTTTCTATTACGCGGTCGTGATTTTTGTTTACGAGCTCGATCATTAGTTTTGCAGTTGAGTTTTAAATTTATAAGTCAATTGGCTGACCCACGGGGCTTCGCTCCCGTCAACTGGCTACCCTGCCTATCGAGTCTACCCTGCCTGTCCAGCCTACCCTGCCTATCGAGTCTACCCTGCCTGTCCAGCCTACCCTGCCTATCGAGTCTACCCTGCCTGTCCGGCCTACCCTGCCTAACCTCCCTACCCTGCCTACACTGCCTCTACCTACTCTACCTGCTCTACCTGCTCTACATGCTCTACCTGCTCTACCTGCTCTACATGCTCTACCTGCTCTACCTAATCTACCTACTTCACCGTCTCTACCTACCCTACCTACCTACCTAATAATTTTCTATCTATCATCAATAGTTTTCTCAGCGCACGCCAACGAATGAATTTTATAGGCAACATTTTGCTACCTTGTTTTCTTTGATATGTCCAGTTGCAAAAATGCGCCATTTTCTGAAAATTTTATTTTTTGTTAATAAACAAATCTAATTCTTTGATTTGTTTTTACTATTTCCCACAACTGTATTGAAAAACGTCGCGGGTGTGTAGGTTATTGCAAACGAGCTGTCATTAACAAGCCCGAGCCGAAGCCGAGAGTTTTTAATGACACGAGTTTACGAGATACCTTCCACCCTTGTATCACAATGTACTATTTTCGACTAGTGTTATGCAAGGCGCGCGGGTTCTTGCTTGTATTTTTTCTAGTATGTTGGTTTTTAATTGTTTTGTTTTTCTTTAGGAGGAAGATGAAGAAGAAGAAGAGGAAGACGATGATGATGATGATGAAGAGAAACAGCAGAATGGCGAAAAAGAAAGGTACCTGATTGTTATCATTTATATACAAGAACAAGCTCCTGCCAGCGAATCAGCCCGCGTAAAAGTGGAAAATTATCCCGAGAGTACATATTGCAGGGATGAAAAGTATCCTATGTACTATTCCAGAGTATAATCTATCTCTGTACCAAATTTCATCCAGATCCGTTCAGCCGTTTTAGCGTCAAGAAGTAACAAACATACAAACACAAACTTTCGTCTTTATAATATTAAGTGTGATTAATAATTAATAGTGTGATTTGTGTGACTAATACTCACCTACGTGCTAATATTGGTGGCTATAATATTACAACTACCTCGGAAAAGCATGTTAGCCTGTTGCCTGCGTAGTGTTTCACGCGCGTCTCGAAGAGATGTTAGCATAAGTGACGGGGTCCGATAGGGCCGATGCCAGTCTGGGTCGCGGATAAATTTGAAAGAGAGTTACCGCGGCCCTGGCACAAGCAACTGAAGGAACACAGGTGGGTTTTAGTCCGTAGAAGTCTGACACACCCTCCCGCTTCACCCAGAGCGGGAGAAGTCATTGGATGATTTCCCAACCAAAAAAAAAACCTGTTGCCTGCCAGGAAATCTTACACCAGTCATGCTAAGGGGTATCATGTTACCCAGTTACTGGGTTGTGCAGGTCTAATGGGCAGTTGCACCATGTAAAATCATTACAGCTACATCCGTTTAGACTGGAAGCTGATATGAACATAGGGACAAAGCTAAGCAGATAATCAAATATCAACTACTATTTAGCTGTATATTGATCAAGAAGGGATGTACAAGTATTTTTATCTACACTCACAACATAATGTTCCAAATATGAATTCAAAAAATATTGCATAAACACGTACTTTATATTCGTGGATAGGTAAAATTAAAAAAAAAAACCATTGTAGTGCAACATTTTCCTTCGATTTTCATACAACTGCATCATGAAATAACTTTTTAATTTTTATAGCACACTTTAACTTTTTAATTTATTGGCGTTTATGGGCTCATTGGCTTAATGTAGAAAAGTAGTGTCACTGTCTATGGATGCGCGCGCTGCGCAGTCATGGTGCAATGACAATCTAAATTGCCCGCCATATATATATATATATATGCATATGTTTCCACTTTTATTTTATTTCTACTGTATGAGTGAAGATAAAATAGTGTATGCAACGGTATATAATTAGGTAATAAAACACTCGCGTGTTAATAACCCCTATTATATGACCATTGCATAAACTACTATTAAGGTTGCCTGTTATGGTTTTATACCTTATAGCCCAGTCATTTTAGCATAATTAAGGGGTTGACCCCTTAATTATGCTAAAATGACTGGGTGGAGCAGTGGTGGCCCAGTGGTATCGGCCGCGACTTACAAGATGTAGGTCGTGGGTTCGAGCCCAGGCAGGCGCTTTACTTTGTGTAAATTATTTCATCACCACTGCTCTCAAAACGGTGAAGGAAAACATCGTGAGGAAACTGGCATGTCCTAGAACCAAACATTCGAAGACATGTGACGTCCACCAACCCGCACTGGGCCCGCGTGGTGGATTACGGCCCATTCCCTCTCACAAAGAGGAGGCCTGTGTCCCAGCAGTGGGAACATTAATAGGATGACTGGGTTTTCAGCTTATTAACTCTCATTCAGAGGTTGACCTCGGAATGAGAGATAATAAGCTGAAAACTCGAATACACCTTTATTTTAGCGTTCTAAAAGTTGTCTCAGTCTTCCAAAATTACTATATTCCATTTGTAATAGCATTAGAAATTTAAACAATCCCTTTTTAAAGCCTGTTCAACCCATTTCTGTTTTTATTGCGTTGGTGACATGACATATATATATAGTTCAGGCGTCCCACAAGGGTCTAAATTGGGCCCTTTGCTCTTTTTGGTATTTACTAACGACCTGTTGGATATGATAAGCTGCGATTGCCTAGCCAATGCTGATCAATACTTCATAACATTAAGACACTCCCTATTGAGTAATGAGCATTAATTGTGATAAATGTTAACCTAGTTTAGTTGTAGTCTTAATTTTGAATTTTGTAAATGTCATGCATACCTATAATCTGTATGATTACTATGTAATTTTCACTTTAAATGTATTATTTTTTGGATTGTTTTAAGCAGTTGTACTGTTGGTTTGATTAACTAAATAATAAAATGAAATATGGCAGCTGTAGTAAACAGTTGGTATTGGTAACAGGTACTACTTTTTATGCCATCGTTATATCTACATTCCGTATGCGACGCGAGTGATTCATGGCCCTCGATATAAATCCGTTTTATTCAAGAGTTGCATACTATATTTTATACCATGACAACGAGAAAAAGAAAGATTTAAGCAACATTCCGTAGATATAACGATGGCATAAAAAGTAGTACCTGTTACCAATACCAACTGTTTACTACAGAAATCAAAATCGATTGAACGGGCTGTAAAAAGTTAAATTAGTTCGTTTTAAATGTCTAATGTTATTTCAAATGGAGTAAAGGCTATTACGAAGTCGTCGGCTGAAACAACACAATTCTAACTATAAAATAGCAATTTTACTTTCTAGCTTTATATTATTATAAATAATAAATTGTAGTTCTAATAGTATATTATGCAACTAGTGAATAAAGGACGGTTTAAAGCGAGGGCCATAAATGAACCACGAGCAAGTGAAGGATTGTAACAACTGAATCACGACCGTAGGGAGTGATTCATGATGATTGAATCACGAGCATAGCGAGTGATTCAAGTGTTAGAATCCTGAGCGACGCGAGTGATTCATGGCCCTCGATATAAATCCGTTTTATTCAAGAGTTGCATACTATATTTTATACCATGACAACGAGAAAAAGAAAGATTTAAGCAAAAATCACAAGGAAAAATACTAAATAAAAGTTTTATTACTTTCAAAATTTTGAATAATGTGAAAACTCAGGGTTTCACATTTTTTCTAAATTAAAGCAGAGCTAGATAACAGCAACTGTGTTTCAGGGGCCAGTGACCACCTCCGTTACGTTACATTATTATAATTAATTAACACCAATGCAATTCATATAACAATTACAATCCAAATAAGTATTCACTAAACATCCCAGACTAAAATCAAAATCATTATTAAAATCCTAAACATTAACAAACTCAAAATCAAATCGATAAAGGAGTTTGAAAGTCGAATATTCTTTGCACAAGGAGTTCGTATAGAGTATTTTATGCGCATGGAGGTTGTATAGCATTGAGATCGACGTCGAATATAGATTGGTGTGTTCTAAATTCAAACACCAAAACAGTGAGAAAAGCTTTTTATTCACTGTTTTCAGTGAATAAAATAAGCTTTTTAGAGGGGGAATGGTATAAAAACTAAAAAACACGCTTTAATGGTAAATTGAACTAAAAAGTCGCTAATCCTGAAGATCCTGGTAAGGCTAATGGGACAAACAATTTAAACGCGCACGGTAGAATCAACTTTTATTACTTGCAAATTTTAATTTTTGCTTGACTTTCAAAAGTACTTTCACATCACATCATCACATCATCAGCCTATTAATGTTCCCACTGCTGGGATACAGGCCTCCTCTCTGTGAGAGGGTATGGGCCGTAATCCACCACGCAGGCCCAGTGCGGGTTGGTGGATGTCACATGTCTTCGAATTTTTGGTTCTAGGACATGCCGGTTTCCTCACGATGTTTTCCTTCACCGTTTTTGAGAGCAGTGGTGATGAAATTTACACAAAGTAAAGCGCCTGCCTGGGTTCGAACCCACGACCTACAACTTGTAAGTCGCGGCCGATACCACTGGGCCACCACTGCTCACTAAAAGTACTTTGACTTTGACTAAATTATTGCATTGTCATCGATCCTTGATAGGTGTGCAAAGTTTCATATCAATCCGACGTTTTGAAGTGGGTGAAAATCACGTTCAAAGATTCCGTTACATTGATACATAGATACATAGATACATACCAAGCTAATAAAAGCGTGTTAATATTTGTTACAGATCGCGCTCTCGTTCCAAATCCGGCTCGAAATCACCCCAATCAGACCGGTCGAAACGCTCCAAGTCCAGGTCTAGGTCTGGATCGCGTGAACGCTCCAGGTCCAAGTCCAAGTCCAAATCGAAGTCTATATCCAGAAGTAGGTCTCGATCTGGATCTGGATCCAGGAAATCCAGGTCTCGGTCTAGATCCGCACATTCGGGATCTGCGAGGTAAGTTACTATTGTATAATTTGTATAGTTGTTTTTTTTTACGAAAGTTATATTACGGATGGCAAATGAAAATGTCCATAAGAAGTATTTTGCTACGTTGTCTTTGGTGTGTGGTTTTTATGATGTCCGTTCTGGGCAGTCTGACCCACTACACAACACCCTGGTCACGGGGTCTCATTGCTAAGAAAGAAAATTTGGTTCCAATAAATCTCACTAGATGACGCGATATGCACCTGTCTGTTATTGAATGTGTGTAAAATTAACATTTTCTGGAATTACAACATAAAAATTGTATGTTCTTGTTTAATCAACTCTCCTAAGTACAAAATTATGAAATATTGGGCTCTTAATTCACATTTCAAAGATTATTTCAACGGATCACTTAAAATTGATGCCAATAGATGGCGCATTTTTAAATTTCTGAGGCATTCCACTCGATTGTTAAAATTTGCATTATAACACATTTTGGTGCAAAAAAACTGTAAAATCGTGCAAAAAAATACTATTAAAACGAACCTTCACTGTATTTAAAGAAAACAATATTCTCGAACCTATTAAATCCTTTTACTTGCAAGTCACTGCTAACACCATCTATCTATCACCGTGAAACAGAACCGAACGCGTTCGATGTACAAAAAAATAACGGCACGGTTTCTTTGTATAGGACGAGGCATCTGTATGCTAGTATTATTTTATCTGTGCCTTGGTAGACTAGTCAATATTTTCATCTTGACAAAAGCTGTTCTGCAGATACCAGTTTCGAACCCATAATCCTTGGAAGGGGGTCCTTACCCCCCAACACCTTCCAGAACTAATATTTAAAGAGGAAAAATTGTTTGTTTGTTTTTAGGTGGTAACTTCTGTTGTTTTTAAACTGATAGGAATACTGTCGCTGAATACCATAGGCTACATTTTTTTTTTAAATTTAAAATGCTCGGTTCCTGTGGGTTTAATAGAAGGGGAAGCTGGCATGGTTTTTGAGCAGGCATATTCAGGGCGATAAGTTGATAGCTAAGTAGGCGCGGCTTGTTGAGAGAACACCGAGAATATATTATTATGTTAAAACCTGCCAGCTCGCTCGTCAGAATCGAAGTGCCTCATTCCTCACCTTCACGCCTTTCCTTCAACTACAAATGTAATTTGGTATGGATAAAAGTCCTATTAAACTAACACATGATGTAAACAAGTATGGCGGCCAGCTGAACGATTTCTACAAGGCGACAAGCCGTGTTAAGGAACTTCGTTCTAAATACGAGGTATAATTACTGTAATACTAGGTTATTTTATCCTTCTAAATATTCATTCGCAGATCCGGTTCCGGTCGTTCTCGTTCCCGCTCAAAGTCCGGCTCCCGCGCGTCGTCGCGAGCGTCATCCCGCGCAACTTCCAGGAGTGGCAAGGGTTCCCGCGCCAGCTCTGTCAGTGGACGAGGGTCTAGAGCTAGCTCTAAGGCTAGCGGCAAGGTATTTATTTATTTGTTGTACATCGTTAAATTTTGGTCGTTTAAATCCTGTGGAAGGTTAATCATGAAACAGTATCGATTTGTAAAGATAAAATTAATAAAAAACAAAATATAAACCCACTTCCAAAGCAAAACACAAAAAAAGTGCAAAAATAACTTTCTTTTCGGAAGTCTGTGTCATTGGTACCTCTTGTTTTATCATTTTGCAACACCTTTTTGCAGGGTTCTAGAGCAAGTTCCCGTGCAAGTTCTCGAGCCTCGTCTCGTGTTAGCAAGCGTTCCTCAAGAGCTTCGTCCAGAGCCTCGCGTGCATCATCCAAGTCCAAAGCGTCAGGCTCGAAGGCGTCTTCTAGAGCCAGTTCTAGAAAGAACTCGGCGTCGGGCAGTGGATCTGACAGGTCTAGAAGTAGGTCCGGCAGTGGCTCTCGGAAGGTGAGTTTGAATGTCGACTGTGAGACTGTGAGTTAGAAATTTAAAAAAAAATACCGTATTTGAATGGAAAGCAGTATCAAGTTTTGGAATAGCAACTCAATGTCATACATTATAAAGTTCAATTTCCCTTGTGATCTGAAAAATTATTGTAACATTTGCACTCAATCAACTATGCATATCTGCCTGCCAACCCTACCCTACTTACCTACCTACCATTTTTGTTTCTATAGTCTTTTTCGCGGAGAATCTTAACAACGCCATCTATCGAATATCGAGTTCAACTGTCCGAGTATCTGAATTGCATGTGTTGTGATAATTTTACTTTTTGAACACTTTAAATTCATCTAACTTTTGATAGAGTGAACCGATTTCGATGAAACAAAAACTAAGTAATTATTTAAGTTACGCACAATTTTTATGTATAAAAGTTATTTACATTGGTTTCGTACATTTCACGTGATGCGTGCACAAATAAACAGACAAAAATTCCGGAAATTGGTTCTGTTGGTTATCCTTTAACACCCTGGCTATATTTTTTGGAAATATTTTCGATGTACAAAAATAACTTTTCTACAGATTTACAAATGTTTTATTGATTGATGATCACAATTATTTTCTGTTTCATTACAAAACAAGTTCTACCTCCTGGCCAAGGACCTTTAAACAGTTTTTGTGTTTCGAACCTTATTCCGACTGCGCTAGTTCTCAATACAAAATGATCAAGTCAGGTTTTTGCATTTAGAACTTTAAAGTAGTCTGAATAAAGTTCAAAATTACAATATATAATTACAGGTTTAAAGAAAAATCTTGTTTTGTTTCCAGGGCTCCCGCAGCCGCAGTGGCTCGGCATCCAGTGCGTCTTCCCGCCACAGTGGCTCCGACTAAACCGACAACCTCAACTATGTGTTCACTAATTGTTGAATATCTTCGTTGCTTTAGTTTGACCTGTAAAGTGTACTTGCAATAAAGCGTTAAGAATATGTTGCGTTTTCTTTTCGGCACTGCTTTTTAACCGACTTCGCAAAAAGGAGGAGGTTATCAATTCGACTGTTTTTTTTTTATGTCCGTTACCTCAGAACTTTTTATTGGGCGAACCGATTTTGATGATTTTTTTTTATTCGAAAGCTGTTAAAAAATTCATGTGGTCCCATTTAATTTTTATCAAGATTTGATGAAGAACTTCGGAGATATACATCAGAACTCTTCAATGAAAGACGGCAAATCACTCGAGATATTGTTATATAGTTTATTGTTTACACCATTTCATAACATATCATCACACTGGTACGCTTTAAAGGGGTACGCAGGTGTGTAAAGTTCACCCTGGTATACTCTCATTCCACCGGTTTTGTTTATTTTAGTATCATGTTATTGGGTTAATCTATTCTGGCTTCACTTTGGGCGTTATAGGTACCTAGCCTATAGAATGTACCACAACAAAAAAGTGAAAATAAAAAACTTTTTTACAAAAATTACAACCGACTTCCAAACAAAAACACTACAAAGTGAAAAATAAATTCAATTTCGAAAGCCGGTGTTCCTGTTTTCGTTTCATTGTTTGACACCGACTTCCGAAATTGAAGTTATTTTTATCATTTATTATTGTAGGCCTGAAAATGCCAACCCGCCTTGAGCAAGCGTGGTGTAATACTCACAATTGATCTTTGTGTCTCTGAATTGGGCAGCGCAGTAGCTATTTTTAACACGCTTTTATTTGCTTGGTATGTATGTATCAATGTAACGGAATCTTTGAAAGAGATTTTCAACCCCTTCAAAACGTCGGATTAATTTGAAACTTTGCACACTTAACAAGGACCGATGACAATGCAATAATTTAAATAGTTTGTCCCATTATCCTTACCAGGATCTTCAGGATTAGCGACTTTTTAGTTCAATTTTCCATTAAAGCGTGTTTTTTAGTTTTTAGAACTGCAATTTATTGTGTTAATGTTGAAGGTGAAGATAGAATTGTATAATTAATGCCTCGTTCACTCGCTTTCGTTTGTCGCATCGTCCTATCTCGTTTACTGTATGCAGTACACTCGATGACAAACTGTTTCTTGCGCAATGGATGGCAGAGCCAACTTCAGAGACACGAAGATCCGCTGTTACTATTATAATTGAATGCTCGTGTTTTACCTATTTGAGGTCAATATCAGCCCACTGCACGTGTATAGTCTATGCACTGTACTCCGCAGTGGGCTGATATTATCCACGTAAAAAGAACGCTGAACGGCAGTGGAGGGGATGTGTCTGCGCATGGGTACAGTCGAGTTGTAAAGTAATAGGATATTTTTTTATAAGAGTAATTGTTTTATTGTAAAATCATAATATGTACTTACTAGCTAGTAGCTACTTAGTACTTTGGAAGAGGCTGGATTTAAATTAGTTAATGTTTACTTGAGCATTATTTTTATTCCGATATTATTATTATAAATATCTTATCATTATAAATTATCAACTGCTCCTTTCTCAACTTCTTTCTTCGTAAAACAAAAAATACTATAAATCATTTTTCTTTCCTTCATTTTTAAAACCTTCGTCGTGCAAAAAAAGTTGTGTGTGCGACTGTATTTCGGGAGCGAACGAAGCGTGATCACAGCGCGGGAAGCATGGGTCAACTGACGAACCAATAGCGTGCGCAGTGTTGCCAACAGTTCAACTAGCTCTCCACCAGATTCAACTTCTAAAACCACCAGAAAACCACTAACAAAAATCGGCCCTACTCTAAAAATCGCTAAAATTTCCACTATTTTTTTTTTCGGATTTTACGAATGATAACAGTATGTACTTGTATTAGTAAAAAATGTTCTTTAATATGACTTAATAAAATATTTAAAATCAGTAAATCAACATACAACAATTAAGTATTACAATAAATCAACAAGTCGAGATCAGGAACATAAAAATTATTCAATAACAACAATTATAAAAAATAAAAATAATACAAATATTTAAAAAGTTAAAAAAAAAAAAAACAAATTCATCTGAATTTCAGATGAATTTTTGTCTGCACCATCATCGTCGGTTCCACAGTTATACGATTCTTTGCTACCGATTTGTGTTAAAACTTTTATTGGTAGGTCGTAATCATTGCAGCATTTTCCTTCGGTCTTAGACCAGGCTGCGGTATGAACCGTTTGATGTCATCTTAACTCATCTTAATCATGTCACGCACGTCATTCTGACGGATCAATGTTGCCCACACAGTAAAAGAAAAAATAAAAAAGTACTACTGAAAATTAAATGAAGTAAAAATAATATATTTCGTAAAGTTTTAGTGGCTTAGTGGTTGAGTGATAGCATTTTCAGTAATTGAAACTGAATTCTATTTAACCACTAGAAAAAACCACCAGCCACTAAAAGCAATATTTCGCCACTAACAGGGGGGTCGAAACCACCAGTTTTAGTGGAAAATCCACTAAGTTGGCAACACTGAGCGTGCGCGCACAGAAACACTGGCGGAGCATTCCCCCGTCGCGCCCCCTTCATACCACCAGTTTGATCGATAAATCGCTTACTGCGCAGATTCATGGCCAGCGTTCTTTTTACGTGACGGGACCTGTAATTAAGTGCTCGTTCACACAGGTCCGCTTTGAAGTATATGTTTTTATTCGGTGCTGACGTATGTTGTTGTATGTTCACACACAATAATGACAGTATTCTAGATCCAGAAAAAAATACTGAGCCGACAAAATTTACAGAAGTCTGTTTTATCGTATACGTTCTCATTCGGCAATGGCCTAGGTAGTTGTATGAGCGAGTTCACACACAACATATAAATACTGATCGTTTTGTTTGAAAGTTGGTTGAATCCGTTAAAACGGTACTGTAAATACGGTGTGAATATCACCTCCAGTAGCGCCGGATCCGTTAAAAACGGTCCTGGAAATACGGACGTTCCCTACCATAAGCCGAAGTTTCATATTGCACCGAGCATGCCTTTTTTGTTTGGGAAATCTTCCAATGACTTCGCCCGCGGTGAAGCGGGAGGGCGTGTCAGACTTTTACTGACTAAAACTCACCCGTGTTCCTTCACTGTCTGTGTCTACATCTCAATTCCTATTAAGAGGATAGTTTCCCAAAGGTACGCCAATCAAGCGTCCTGACAGCTTCAACTTAGGGGTCTTTAAGTCAAGAGTGAATAGGTTACTTCTAAGAGTGCTTCACCTTGTCGACTTTTTTGACTATAGTCCAAAACCCTAACCTCACTGGTTTGCCTGTATTGAATGAGGAAGCTGGGGTGACGTCACTCCAGCTAACACATACTAAACGACTCATATTAACGAAGTTTTTGTGGCACCTAAATTAAGACTCGGAACTTTGATTGCTGCTATTATGCCTTTATTATTGGCATAGATAGAATTTTTCTATCACATATGAGGAAGCTGGAGTTATGCACATCATGGCTTACCATAGTAGTGCGAGTTTTTACTCACGCTCGATCGCTTTAACGTAAACGTAGCGTGAATGAAAACTCGCACTAAGGCCTCTGGTTAGATACTGGTTAAACGCGAGCCTATCGTTAACAATGAAAGAATGGGATCAAAACGGCGTGTAAGTCTGCAACTATTTACTATTAGAATTGCAATTTTTCACAAAATGAACAAGTTATGGACCTACCTAGATACAACGGTATACATTAATTTTATTATTATAATATGGCAAGTCGACAACCCTTTCGAGCCGTGTCACTCCGCGCTAGACAGCGACAGAATTACGCGTTAGAAGAGAGCTGTGATAAGTGAATATCGCGTTAGGCATTGACCGCTTAAGCAAGCTGAATTGCACTTAGTTGCCTAGCACCAAGAGTCGCTATTTCTATAAATTGTTGCACGAATTGACCCCTTCTGTGCCTGTAATATTATTTATTCTGTGGTGTAAGGTGTAGAAATCAAACCAAACCTTGAATTATCAATACTTTTATTAGTGCAACATTCACTTGATTACATAAAAATACATTGAACGAATATTTCGGAACAATAAATTCAACTAATTTGTGCCCCTTTCTTTTGACATACAACAAGTCTTGGAACATTATAATAAAAAAAAATGGATAGGTACATAGTTTTTTGTAGGTAAGGGTATAAAGTACTGAAAAAAAATATAAGTTTACATTTCATCAATTCCTTCCAGGAAAATGATCTACAAAAAATATGTAATGTAGTCTTTACTCGTTTAACGGCCGATTTTTCAATAGACTAATAACTTTTAACTGTGGAATAAAATGGCTGTTTGACATATTTTCTGTATAAAAGCTGTTAAACCGCCATTTTATTACTCAGTTAGAGATCAGAATATTGGAAAATCGGCCTTATAGTGACTTAAATTATTTTATCTACACTCACAACGTAATGTTCCAAATATGAATTCAAAAAATATTGCATAAGCACGTACTTTATATTCGTGGATAGGTAAAATTAAAAAGAAAAAACCCATTACAGTGCAACATTTTCCTTCGATTTTTAAACAGCTGCATCATAAAATAACTTTTTAATTTTTATAGCACACTTTTACTTTTTAATTTATTGGCGCTTATGGGCTCATTGACTTAATTAGTGTCACTGTCTATGGATGCGCGCGCTGCGCAGTCATGGTGCAATGAGAATCTAAATTGCCCGCCATACCGCATATTTTTTTCTTTTCCACTTTTATTTGGTTTCAACTGCATACTGTATGAGTGAAGATAAAATAGTGAATGCAACGGCATATAATTAGGTATTAAAACACTCGCGTGTTAATATTATCACATTCGGCTTCGCCTCATGTGATAAACCCACGCTCGTGTTTTAATAACCCCTATTATATGACCATTGCATAAACTACTATTACAATACTTTTGGGGGAAGAATGTTCTCATGAATACGAACCACTTTTACTTTGGGATCACATAATAGTATGAATAATAATCTACTGGGAAGTAAATTTTACATTCGCATAATAGGGTAGTTTACTGAAAATTAGATTTTGTAGCGCGGCAACCCCACGACGACAGAGTAAATGTTAGTGTTGGCCCCACTGATAGGCATATCCAATCAGATGACGTGGGCGACCAATCACGCGCCACGATTATTCCCGCGGATCGCGCTGAGCAAGCGTTTCTGGCGGTACCAGAAAAAGGCGAGTCTACGTCTAAGTCTACCCTCGAAACACGCACGCGACGTGTTTCAGGCCGCGCTCGTAAAGCGCCGGCCATCTTAGACCTCTAATTGTTACCTTTGAGTAGTTATTTTCATGTTAATCTTGTTTTTGTTCCTTTACGTGTGTGTTGTGATTAAAGTAGTGTAAATCTAGCAAGGACTTTTACTCAGAGGCCCGAACCCTATGCCCAACGGCTACATCTGGCGTCCCAACAGTAGGGGCCTCTGACGACACGTGCTTGCGGATTTTTTTTTACGAAGCATAGCGCCGCAGTTGGAGTCAGTACTCCAGGAGGAAGCCTTCGATTACACCTACCTACCTACAAGCAGGAACTTCGGAACCTGAAGCGCTACGACTGTCGTTTCCGGTGAATGAAAATTTTCGCCACGTGGTTCCGTGTCCGTTGTCAGTATGGCAACGATGGAAACAAGAAATAAGAAATCCAAGAATCAGGGAGTAGAAGCGGAAGAGGAAACAGAGATGTCCACATCGATCACCATGGACCAGGGTCAATTTGCAACCCTGATGCACTCACTACAGCAGAGTCAGGCAGAAATTTTCGCGAGGCTCATCCAGGATGTGAGGACTTCGACACCAGCGCCTGAAGTGTCCATGACAACGCCCGCCGCGAATTTCTCAAAGTGCACGGCTCGATTCAACGGATCGTCCGCTGATGTGGACGGGTTTATCGACGCAATAGAAGTGTATAAAAACTGCCTGCAGATATCGGATGATAACGCTGTCAAAGGACTCTCTATGTTGCTAGTAGACTCAGCAGCATTATGGTGGCAGGGGATAAAATCCAGCACCACATCATGGTCGGATGCTATTCAAAAACTTAAAAGTGCGTTCGGAGAGCATCGTCCGCCATTTCGAATATATTTAGAATTGTTTTCGTTGCGACAAAATGCGGACACGACAGATTTGTTTATAGCGAAGACGCGAGCGCTTTTATCGAGATTGCCACAAGAAGATCTACGTGAAAAAGTACAACTAGATATGGTATACGGGCTTCTCGATCGTAGAATAAAAAAGCGGCTCGATCGTAACTCCATAACATCTTTCGACCAGCTACTGCACCGTGCCAGAGCGATCGAGGAATCGTTAGAAGACAGCGCATGGGACAATACATCGACACTGACGCTTCCGAGTGCCAGTCACCAATCTGCCGCGACCGGCGCTACTTCAACTTCGGCACCAAGTGATAAGAAGACCACTAGCAACAAAAGGCTATCGTGCAGTTACTGTAAGAAATGGGGACATGAAAAATCGCAGTGTAAAAAGTTAATAAACAGCAATAAAAGTGATAACGGAAAAAGTGATAACAACGTAAATAAAATTAAACCTATCCAATGTTATGGGTGCGGTACCCCTAACGTTATAAAATCAAAGTGCGAAAAGTGTCAATCTAGTTCTCAAAATACTTTCTATTCGGTTACCAGTGATAACGTAAATTCAAAAGTGCGCGGTTCCCGCCATCGCGTTATCATGCAAAATGAATGTGCGTCGGACGAGCCGAGATCGACAGCCGCTAGCGTCCCGCCAGCGCCACCCGCGCCGGCCCCGCAGAGTACATGCGACCGCGCCGTGAGCGCCGCAGCCGTTGCCGCTCGTTGCCTAGCGACCGTTCGCGAGCGTGCGTATAACGTTTCGCGCGGTCGAAAGTCGCCGAATCCGCCTCGCATCTTTCCTGCCGGTACCACAGGTAACCCAGCGTGTTGCAACGCTGGGAGTCATTTAAATACTAACGAGCATTCTAATGTCATCAAAAATGTGTGTGATAATAATAATGATATTAGAGACAATAAGTTTTCTGTAAGTTCAATTAAAACCAGTTCGCAAAATGGACATGTAATTCAATCAGATGATAACGATAATGTTGACGTATCATTTTACATGAATAATGATATAAACGTTCAGTGTTTAGATAATGTTCAGAGTGATTGTTTATGTTCATGTATTTCTGATGGTAGTGTTCATAAATGTTTAGGATTGAGTTCAGTAAATGTTAATAGAAATAACGAACTACAAAATTGTAAGAAACACATCGCGTCTGCACAGGGTCGAACTAAGGGAGGTCCAATCAAGGGGGAGCCTAGTAATAATAGACCTTTGATGCAAATAGGTATTTTGGGGGAAAATGGTACAGCGTTACTGGACACTGGGTCTAGAGGCTGTATTGCCGGTCATACGCTTTTTCGTGTGTTGAAGGAAAAAGGTCATCCTTTACAACAGTGCACTAGAAACATCCGTCTAGCGGATGGCTGCACGCGCCTGATGGAGGTGCTTGTTGCAGATGTACAGGTGACACTTCTTCATAAGATTGTGCCCACCGAGTTTATAATTTTCCCCGAAGCGCAAGATAATGAATCACTTTTAGGTATAGATTTTATTAATAGTGCCGGTCTCGTTATCAATTTCAAGCAGCGCGTTTGGAATTTTTCGGATAGTGGAGATCAAAACTATAAATTGATTTTGGAAACTTGTTCACCTCGTCATTCTTACGCCGCGATGAATGTTTTACGCGATGATGAAGGTGCAGGTTTAGACGATCAGGAGCGTGAGGAGCTTGCCCAATTACTCACGGATTTTCAGGAGATGTTTAATACAATTGGGGAGCCGACTCCATATGGGGAACATCATATAGACACGGGGAATAATTCTCCGATAGCGACGCCCCCATATCGCCTGACACCTGCAAAGAAGGAGATTATGCAGCAAGAGCTTACCAAGATGTTGGCTGAAGATATTATTGAAGATTGTGAATCTGCGTGGGCTGCTCCAGCCCTGCTAGTACCTAAACGTGACGGCAGTTATCGTTTCTGCGTCGACTATCGAAAGTTAAATTCAATTACGAAGTCGGACGCTTATCCAATGCCTCGCATTGATGAACTGCTACAATCTACTATACGTGGACGTTGTCACATGAGTACAATCGATTTGCGATCTGGGTACTGGCAAGTGTCAGTTAAGGAAGATGATAGGGATAAGACGGCTTTCGTGACCCCTTTCGGAACCTTCCGGTTTAAAAGAATGCCGTTCGGCTTGAAGAACGGACCAGCTACTTTTCAGCGTCTGATAGACAGAATGCGATCCGGTTCAGAATTAAAGGATGTTACAATACTAGGGTATTTAGACGATTTGTTGATTATAACGCAGGGGGACTTTTCGAGGCACCTAGAAAACCTGCGAATCGTTTTCGCACGACTGATGAAGTTCAAATTGCGTGCTAACCGAGAAAAGTGTGTATTTGCAAGAGAGTCTGTAAAATATTTGGGTCATGTGATCTCACAGGAGGGAGTCTCAGCTGATGAAGGGAAAATACAAGCCATCTTAGACATGAAAGAGCCGTCCACACTGGGACACCTCAGAACATTCATACAAACATGTTCCTGGTTTAGGAAATTTATTCCCAAATTTTCGGAGGTAGCAGAGCCACTGACAAGATTGACGAGGAAAAATCAACCATGGATATGGGGACCACATCAGGCTGAAGCTTTCAGTGATTTGAAAAAGCTGCTGACGTCAGCGCCGATTCTCATACAGGCAGACTACTCCAAGCCATTCATCCTTCGCACAGATGCGAGCAACTACGCATTAGGAGCAGTGTTGCTACAAGGAGAAAAGAATGAAGAACGACCCATTGAATTTGCCAGCCGTTTGTTATCAGCAGCGGAACGGAATTATTCGACCACGGAGCGAGAAGCTCTAGCGGTCATCTGGGCAGTCGACCGTATGCGGGGTTACATTGATGGCCATCCAGTAATCGTAGCCAGTGATCACCAACCCTTGAAATGGCTTCTGTCATTAAAGTCACCTACTGGTCGTTTGGTGCGTTGGGCACTTAAACTGCAGGCCTATGACATTCGTTTTGAGTACACTCCTGGAAAGGTAAATGTGGTTGCCGACGGACTCAGCCGCCCTGTCTGTACAGATGAGTCCCGCGAAGCCTGTGGAATATGTTCCGTTATTATTGATTTGCCTACGCGAGATCTTACGGAGCTACGTGCAGCACAAGAATCCGACCCAGATCTCAATAAAATTATGAAGGAATTAGAAGATACAGAAGAAGTTGCCTCCCGTCGTTGGACAGAACGCGGTTATCTCATGGAACGTGGTATCCTTTACCGCTATAACCCAGATACAGACAACGAATCACCGCAATTGGTAATTCCTGTAAGCATACGGGAGGAGATTCTAAGAGAATGTCATGATGCTCCAATTGCAGGTCATCCTGGTATAGAGAGAACGTACCAGAAAATAGCTCAAAACTATTATTTCTCTGGCATGAGAAGAATAGTAACAGAATACGTAAAATCATGTTCATCATGTCAACGCTATAAAGCGACAAATGAAAAGCCACCTGGTCTGATTCAAACACCGATTTTAAACCAGCGCAATGAAGTCTTGGCTATCGACTTATTTGGACCATTGCCAGAGGGCGAAAACGGGGAGAAATGGATCCTGTTAGTGGAAGACACCGCGACAAGATGGGTAGAATTGTATGCTCTCAAAGATGCAACCTCTGTCGCCTGCGCAAAGATACTCATAGAAGAGTATTTCCTTCGGTTCGGCTTACCACGTCGCATTATTTCGGACAATGGTGTCCAGTTTGTCTCAGCGGTCATGCAGAAGTGCATGTTCATTCTTGGTATAACACAAGACTTGATACCCTACTACCACCCAGAAGCCAATCCAGCTGAAAGAAAAAACCGGGATATGAAGACACAATTGGCTCTGTTAGTTGGTACGGATCACCCCTCATGGCCTATGCAACTACCGATAGTGCGGTTCAGCATGAACAGCGCGGTCTGCGAAACGACCGGAGTTACACCTGCATATTTGGCGTTTGCACGTGAGCTGAGGTCACCGTTAGAGGTTTACAATGATCCAAGAGCGGTCTTACAGAAGGATAATTTTGTCCCACAGATCACTCCTTACTTAACAAGATTTTTAAACTCCTTAAGCGAAGTTCGTGATAGAGTAGAAAAACTGCAGGATAGGAGGAAGATTTACGCTGATCGTTCGAGAAGAGTAGGAGAAGATTTTAAAGTAAACGACAAAGTTTTATTGGCGACCCATCAGCTGAGCGACGCCAACAAGAAAAAGACTGCCAAGTTTTTCCCTAAGAGGGATGGGCCATATGTTGTAAAGAAGAAATTGAGTCCAACAACGTACCTAATCGCATCTGATGGAAATCCTGGTGAGGTATTGGGCAAATTCCACGCTAACCAGCTCACCCCTTTTCGAGGTCGAACAGATGAGTGCGCTCAGCCACTGGAGCCTAAGAAAAAGCGAGGCCGACCTCGCTTACAACCCATTCCGAATGACATTAATGTTAGGCTAGACCACGATCGAGGTCGTAATCGTGATCTAGAGGGGGAGTATGTAGCGCGGCAACCCCACGACGACAGAGTAAATGTTAGTGTTGGCCCCACTGATAGGCATATCCAATCAGATGACGTGGGCGACCAATCACGCGCCACGATTATTCCCGCGGATCGCGCTGAGCAAGCGTTTCTGGCGGTACCAGAAAAAGGCGAGTCTACGTCTAAGTCTACCCTCGAAACACGCACGCGACGTGTTTCAGGCCGCGCTCGTAAAGCGCCGGCCATCTTAGACCTCTAATTGTTACCTTTGAGTAGTTATTTTCATGTTAATCTTGTTTTTGTTCCTTTACGTGTGTGTTGTGATTAAAGTAGTGTAAATCTAGCAAGGACTTTTACTCAGAGGCCCGAACCCTATGCCCAACGGCTACAATTTTTGTCCGTCAGGTATATTAATAAAAAATATTGGAGACGTATTTTTCTTTTGACACGTATACATAAAGTGACAACGATATAATGCGTTGAAATATCGTGAAACGTCACGCCGCTAGTACACTTTTGACTGCCTTAGTGACGTCACAAGCCCCCACTCCTGAATTTTGATGCGCTTTAACTTTGTAAATTTTTATTGATTTGGTAAAGCAAAAAATACGTCTGCAATATTATTTGACAATCTCACTGATGGACTAAATAGAATTATTATTTTTCTACACAGGAAAAAACACATTGCCGAAAACATTTTGCCGAATAGGGATATTCGGCAAAATGGTTTCGGCAATGTGTTTTTTATTTCGCGATTCCCGGTAGTTGTCCTTGGTTTTGTGCGTGAAAATGTTTTAATGAAGTGAAAGTCACCCATTTCATACAAACATGAATTGTATACGTTGTAGAGTCTACAATGTAGAATTTATTTAAAACAATAAATATGATAAAACGTCATCATGCATGGCCGAGCAAGCAGTTACTAGAGTCTGGCAAACGAAAGTAGAGACTGAAAAAGCGCGTCAAATTTAAAAATGCGAACTAAAAAGACATAAACAAGAAGAAAATCATGCTGTGCAGTCGGAGGATACATATGCGCGAGCTTGCTGGCCAAAACCAGATGTATCCTCCGAGTGCACAGCATGATTTTCTTCTTGTTTATGTCTTTTTAGTTCGCTTTTTTTAAATTTGAAGCGCGTTTTCAGTCTCTACTTTCGTTTGCCAGACTCTATTAAATATAATATACACTTGGGAGCAAATAAATCGAGCCACTACCTTTTTTCACGTAAAATGGTAAATATTTTTGGTAATATGGAACGTATCAATTCGAACTATATATCGCCTAAAAGTTTAGTTAATAACCTTTACAATGAGGGTAAATTATTGAATAATAACCTTATTGAATGATAAATTATTGGCTCTGCAAGAAAAATGGTAATTTTGATAGAAAATTTAGTAGGGCTAAAACAGTCCATAAAAACAATAAAAAACAAAATTATTGCAAAAAAAATATTCTTAATAACTGGTATTACCCCCCCGGGCCCTGATACATTCTTGTAGCCTATTAGTCATCGATCTGATCAGCGTTACGATGACATATTGTGGTATGTTCTCCCACTCTTCAAGCACAGCGACTTTAAGCTCGGGAATGGATGAAACAGCGGGAACCCTGGCTCGGACTCTCCGTTTTAGCTCGTCCCATAGGTGTTCGATCGGGTTCAAATCAGGACTTCGTGCTGGCCATACCATTTGTTGAATCCCGATCGCAGACAAGTAATCCGTAACGATCTGCGCGGTATGAGGTCTCGCATTGTCATGCATAAACAAGAAATGTTCTCCGACAAAACCAGCATACGGCATTACGTGGTTTTCAAGAATGTCAGTTATGTATCGGTCAGCTGTTAATCCACGTCTACCATTGCCATCGTTGGCGGGGTCGACGAAGACAAGTTCCGTTTTTCCGTCTAGAGAAATTCCTCCCCACACCATACAAGAACCACCACCAAAACTCACCGTTTCTCGAATGCAACATTGGGCAAATCTTTCACCAGGACGTCTATACACTCGGTTTCTCCCGTCATTGCTAAAAAGACAGATTCTTGACTCGTCAGAAAACAAAACTGACCTCCAGTCTTCTAACGTCCAATTAATGTGTTCTCGAGCAAACTCCAAGCGAGATCGGCGATGAGCTACAGTCAATTTTGTGCCAGTTGCTGGTTTGTGTGATGTTAAATTTCGTTCTTTTAGTCTTCGTCTCACTGTCCACCTACTGATTGCGACTCCTCGAACGTCACGTAACGCTTGCTGTAGCTGAACAGCATTAAGTCCACGGTCGCGCAACGAATTGGTTGCAATAAAGCGGTCGTCACGTTCTGTTGTTGCCCGTGGTCGGCCAGTTCCAGGTCGCCGAACAAAAGCACCAGTCTCCAGATACCTGCGGTATACCCGCTGTACCTTTGAACGACTCAAATGAAGTCTGCGTGCCACTTCACGTTGTCCGTGTCCAACCTCAAGTAAAGCTACAACTTGGGCAGCTTCCGTCGGTGTAGTATCCATTTTATCAGGTTATTTTGATTACACAGACACAGATAAAGACAACAATAACAAGTAATATGGGTATGATTAACAAAAACCTCAAATTTAATCTTTTCTTAACAGAGTACAATAAAAATGTCATAAGCAAATTAAATGCGATAATTTTATTCTACCCTTTAAACTTTAATAAAAATGAAATTTTGACAACTAACTACCCTCATTGTAAAGGTTATTAAATACCCTTTTAGGCGATATATGTTTCGAATCGATGCGTTCCTTAATACCAAAAATAATTACCATAATGCGTGAAAAAGGAAGTGGCTCGATTTATTTGCTCCCAAGTGTATTAATGAATAAATTGTAAATAAATTAAACCTAAAGCGAAAAGCTACACATAATTAAAACAAATACACATAATTTTGATAAATAATGCTACTTAAACGCAAAAATACCACAAATATATTTAGTTATTATGAAAATTATTACCTAAAGGCAATTTGAAAACTAAATAATCAAGTCTAGCTGTTGACACATTTGTTCTTCACCGTGGCGTTTCGTTAGAAGTCCAACTTACCCACCCGCCTCCCTTACCAGTTTGAAACAAGAGGATCCCCTACACGAATTTAGTTGTTAAACAAAATAGAAAAAGAGAAAAACCAGTATAGATCGATTCAAACTTATTGACGTCTGTGTAATTCACTTTTCGCTGCGCAGTACCCGATCCCTCACCTCCGCTATCACATGAATTTGATACTGCGCAGAGATATACTGAGTGTTCCGAGCCGCTATTAGGTTTGATGATACCTATACATGTAGAACTCTATGGTCACACAGCCGCATAAATAGCCTGATTGTTTAGTATTTCATATGACCTTATTTAAATTTTAAGTTTAAATATAATGTTACATTATATAAAACTAAAGATATTTTTAATGCGATACAGAACTACTAATATTTGTAATGAGTGCACAGCCCATAAAATACGTTATTTAGGTACTCGTACCTACTTCAATATTGAAATTGAATCGTTTAATAAGTTTATATCTACACTCACAACGTAATGTTCCAAATATGAAATCAAAAACGAACTTTATATTCGTGGATAGGTAAAATAAAAAAAAAATACATTACAGTGCAACATTTTCCTTCGATTTTCAAACATCTGCATCATAAAATAACTTTTTAATTTGTATAGCACACTTTTACTTTTTTAATTTAATGGTGCTTATGGGTTCATTGACATAATGTAGAAAAGTAGTGTTATTGTCTATGGAGGCGCGTGCAGCGCAGTCATGCGCAATGAGAATCTAAATTGCCCGCATATTTTTTCCGTTTCCACTTTTGTTTTATTTCAACTGTATGAATGAACATAAAATAGTGTATGCAACGGCATATAATAAGGTAATAAAACACTCGCGTGTTATTTTTATCTCATTCGATACACCCAAGCTCGTGTTTTAATAACGCCTATTATATGACCATTGCATAAACTACTATTATTACCTTCATGAGTCCACTATTACCAGCTAAATTACTTTGTAAAAAGCCAGTATAGACAATTTTAAACCTCTGTTAGTTGTTGAGGCTAGGCAGTAGCATCATAAGTGTTCACTGTTATTCCTACAGATCGATTCAAACCTAATGGCGCAGTACCCCACCCACACCTCCGCTCGCGCTGAGACATGAAAGTGCTACTGCGCAGGGACTCGCGAAGATTTGGGGGATTCCTAGCCTCCATTAAGTTTGAATCGAACTATACATTGACCCATATTAATAATCTGTTGCTCTTGGCTTTGTTCGTATGTAAACTTCATTTCGTTTAGGAATTCGTTGAGATGAAATGCAGTCGCAGACATCCGATTGGATTTCCTGAGTAATAAGTCATAATTTGAGGTTTGGCTCTCGCCAATTTCCTCCTCCAATATTGGACCAATTTAAAAGATATTCCATATACTGAAAAAGAAAGACATATGCTGTGCCCCTATGTGTTCCTTTTTGATGCTACATTATCTTTAAAAGCACTTAGAGCCCTCAAAAAATGCAAAAAATTGCGCTGACAACAGAAGCCAGAGTACAAATTTGACAACTATAAATGAAAAAAGAAAAAAAATAGGGGCACAGTATATATCTCCATTTACAATCCCGGTTTTAATGTGCCCTTGGGATAAGAAAACACGTTTCACGCGGGCGAAGTCGCCGGCAGAAGCTAGTTAGCATAATTTAATCTTAATCTTAATAAGTTTGTGACTGTGTTAGTTAACTTCTTCATGCTCAAACGACTGGACGGATCTGGATGCAATTTGGCGCAGAGATAGATTATAGTAAAGAATAGCACATAGGATATTTTTATCCCGGGAATATGTACCCTCGGTATAATTTTCGCGAAGAGCGAGCAGTGGTGGCCCAGTGATATCGCCCGCGACTGACAAGTTGTAGGTCGATGGTTCGAGCCCAGGTAGGCGCTTTACTTTGTGTAAATTATTTCATCACCACTGCTCTCAAAACGGTGAAGGAAAACATCGTGAGGAAACCGGCATGGCCTAGAACCAAAAATTCGAAGACATGTGACATTCACCAACCCGCACTGGACCCGCGTGGTGGATTACGGCCCATTCCCTCTCACAGATAGCAGGCCTGTGTCCCAGCAGTGGGAATATTAATAGGCTGATGATGTGATGACGCGGGCAAAGCCACTGCGCTGTCCGAAGTTAGTTTTTAAATAACTGTCAAATGTTTCTTTTTAATTTCTACGTTTTGGCATCGAGATCTGGTAAATATGAGAGAAGCTAACCAATTTAGGTTTATTCGTATGGGTCATACATACTATTATAGAACTCAAAAGACAGGGTATTGAAAGAAAAACACTTTCTGTTGCTAAAATGAACTTTGACATGCCAGAGACAACAAGAGATTTGGAAATTCACTCTATTAATAAATATTACTTTATTTAAATTCTCGATTATAGTGCTATATACTACAAGTCTTTAATAATATTCCAATTTAATAATTTCAGGCAAATATAAAGCACCATTACATTGACTAGGCGAAAATGTAATTCAATTTAATTTGTTTTATGAATCTGCTATAGTTCATTCGCGTTAAGAAAATAGTGAGTCGTCGTTGTCAGCCGGCTTCTCGACCAATCGGGTCGCAAGCTTTCTAATTTTTTGCGACCTGATTGGTCGAGGCCGGCTAACAACGATGACTCACTATTTCCTTAAAGGTCAAACCGCACTACGCGCCAGCGGAGCTACGCGACAAAATATACTTTGTATGAAATTGTATGAGATAAACCGCACTACGCGGCAGCGGAACTACGCGACGCGACACTTTATCTCATACAATATATTTTGTCGCGTCGCTCCGCTGACGCGCAGTTACGCCTAGTGCGGTCTGACCTTAACGATAACGCTTCACATTTCCATACATTGATTTTTATCTAATCGGTATGACGACGACGCTTTCGTCGGTAGACTGTTACTTGTATAGCTAGACCCTCGGGTTAAAATACAGTCTACTTTATTTCTGTGTATACTCCGGTATAGTTGTTCTATCTCACGATGACGGATGAATCGTAGCAAAATGAATATTATTTCGGCGTCATAAAAGTCACGTAAACCGTCATCGTGAGATAGAACAACTATAACATTAGACATTTAAATAAGTCCATTTAACAGCCCGTTCAACCGATTTTGACTTCTATTGCGTTGGTGATATGAAAAGGCTGCTGTATTAAATAGTTAGTTTTGGTAACAAGTTTATGCTTTTTATGCCATCCTTATACTTACGGGATAGAACTCAAAATCGATTGAACGGACTGTAAAAAGGGGTTGTTATTTTTTTTATGTTATTTCAAATGGAGTATAGTTAAATAGTAAAAAATCTAGGGAATGGATAAATCGTTACTATAGGGATGTAAACACTTGCAAGCCCATAAGGCGACTTACCAAAAAGGAGAAGGTTCTCAATTCGGATGTTTCTATTTTTTTATCTCCCTTGCTTATTTTATTGCGTCTAGTTTTTGGGCCACTTTTATTAATATTTTCGAATGTATCAAGTTAGGCAGTATTTCAGGAATTATATTTAAATATATAATATATCTTAATTATAACAATTTTTTTTTCATAGTTTCGTCTATATAGTATTTTACTACAAAATACTGTTAAAGTGTCTATAGTTATGTTATTCCGAAGTAAATATTAGCACAGATAATATAATACTAATATATAAAGAAACCGTGCCGACGTAACTAGCGTTTTTCATCTGATTATACCAATTTTTTTGTAAATCGATCGCGTTCGGAAAATCCGTGGAACGGAACCGAACGCGATCGATGTACAAAAAATAATCAGTATAAACAGTACAGTACGTCGGGACAGTTTCTTTTTATGGGATGAGACACCACTGATATTAGGGATTACATTCATAGTTTAAAAGGATTATAGTCAACTATAAAAGAGAGACAAAATTGATAAAACTCTTGAATTCAGAATCTTAAATCCATTCAAATTGCTTACTCTACTTTCTACTTTAAGATCATACAATCTAAGTCTATTTTTGAATATCCATTTGTAATAAAACGACGAAATAGAGGTTACAAAGGATTTTGAACTATGTTACTTACGAAATAGTTTGTATTTTCAAAAATTAAGATTCTGAACACAAGTTTAATTAGTACACTTCGTCGATGTTTTCATCATTACGCAAACATACTAAAGGCTGATTTTTCGATGCCAGACCATAATTTCTTAGAGCAAGGTTATTTGCAGTGTGCGTAAGGGACAGATGTATTTGACTTGTATACATCTGTACCTTTTTCACAGTTGAACCATTAAAGTTTTGACACCTTATGGTACGGAAGCAGATATTTTTATCCAAGGAATAACTCAGTTTTATTCATACAAAAATTCATGTCCATTTTATTTCACGAGTATAAAATGCCATCATGATAACCGAATAAAAAACTTTCTCTCTCTCGGACACAAATCATTATGTCATTAAAAGATCGTAATAAGGCACTTGCTCCCCCTACTTTGACTTGCCAATGCCATCATGAGTGTGAGAGAGATGGAGCTATACAAGACCGACTTGGTTTTACATAAGAAGAACACAATAATGTCTACCTCTTTTAATAACCAAGTCGGTTCACTTGTTTGTTTGTTAACTAATTATTAAGGTACCTATTGAATAAATTATCCGATTTGATTTTAAATTCGATCTTTCAAGTTTTTGCGTTAGAAGAACTGGAGCCTAATTGCGTAAGTGAATTCGACAATCCAAAGAGTTTATCCCATGAAAGAGTATGACAAATACTCTTTAAATAATTAGGTATTGCCAAAAAAACTTGGACTCTTTAATAATGTTTCAACTATCATCTTGCCTAGCCTTTTTCCAAACTATATTGGGGTCGGCTTCCAGTCTTACCGGATTCAGCTAAGTACCAGTGTTTTACATGGACTGACTGCCTATCTGACCTCCACAACCCAGTAACTGGGTAACACGGTACCCCTTGGCAAGACTGGTGTCAGATCTCAAGCTTCTGACTACTCGTAACGACTGTCAAAGATCTTCAAATGACATCCGGGACCAACGGCTTAACGTGCTTTCCGAGGCACGGAGGAAACTCGGTATGTTGAAATGGTCACCCATCCACTGACCGACCTCGTCAAGCGTTGCTTAACCTTGATGATCGACCCGTGCGGCTGTAATTATTTAGCCACGAGCTCCTGTTAACGACGAAAAAATAATGTTTCAACTAATTAAAGAGAATTTGTCATACTCTTTCATGGGGTCAAACCCTTTGCCTTGCCGAATTCACTTACGCAATTAGGCTGCTGCTTTTTTTAACATTTTACATTTTCGATGCGATCCCTTTTTCACAAAAGTTTCATGATGGTATTAAAACGTCACAAACACCCACACCTAACATTGGAAAACCAGCTCTAAAACTACAGATATAAAGCTTAATTTCTACTCAGCTCTTCAGTCATGATATCCATGTAATGCGACGTGAAGACTGCCTTATTGTGCATCACGTAACGGAGTAGTGTTCCGGAAACTGACGTCAGTTCTTCAGATAAAGCAGATATGCCGACGGGGATCTGACGGGAACCTCCACCGCATACTAAGATCGTTTTGAGGAATTCGAGGACTCGTTGGCCTGGGGAGAAAAATGTTACCAAGTGTCATTTTATTTTTAATTTCATGAGCTAAATTAATGACATGTGACATCCACCAACCCGCACTGGGCCCGCGTGGTAGATTACGGCCCATCCCCTCTCATAGAGAGGAGGCTTGTGTCCCAGCAGTGGGAACACTAATAGGCTGATGATGTGTGTGTGATATGAGCTAAATCATGAGGAATGTGTTTTCTTGAGAGCAGTTTCGGTCCAGCGGTAACGGCTGCGATTTACAAGTTGAAGGTCGTGGGTTCAAACCCAGGCAGGCGCTTTACTTTGTGTAAATTATTTCATCACACTGCTCTCAAAACGCTGAAGGAAAACATCGTCAGGAAACCGGCATGTCTTAGAATAAAAAAATCGAAGACATGTGACATCCACCAACCCGCACTGGGCCCGCGTGGTGGATTACGGCCCATAGAGACCGCCGGCTCACAGAGAGGAGGCCAGCACGCACAACAGACTAAATGGGAGTCTAAGTGCGGAAAAGGGGGCCCTCTATCCTATACTGTCGAATAAATATTTTTCTATTCTATTCCTATGTCTTTTTCTTGAAATTTACTTGTCTTTAAAGAAAGGGCTCGTTTTTAACAATATATTTTTTGATTCTTCTTACGGATTATATAGGAAACGAAATTTAAAATTACATGTACAAATGCAATCGATGATCGGTATCAAAATGATTGTAAAGCTGAATGTAGTACAGTACAGCTATTTTCTTAATATCCCTAGGCAATCATCGCATTTCCGAATACAAACGAATGCTAATTTCCATGTCCATCAGTTATTAGATTTATCGTGTATAATCATTTGAATTCAGAACTAAGTACTTGACTGTTGTTTTGTTATGATTTCCGTGTGAACTATATAGAGCTGCAAAACTATTTTCTTATTTTCCTTTAGCAGCTTGCCTCCCATTTTTTTAATAAATTACATTAAATTAAAAGAGTATTATCAACTCTATATATACTTCCAAGTTGATTGAGAGCGTCCGGTCTGCACCAAGTGGAAAGGGCAACTGATAGAAATCCAACGTCTGACGAAACACGAAGTTTGCCGAGGGGCATTATGAAAATAGTTGTACTGTACAATACTTGAGACGTCGAATCCGGCTATGTATTGAAAATAATGAGCATTATTTTGAACAATATTCACTTACGGATTAATGGGTAGATAATAAAGTAAAATAAACATGTACTATAAGGGTCAAAAGTGCAGTTACGCTCTACCAAAACAGAAAAGGCAATTTTTTTGCAGGCAGCAGAATTTCAACTTTTCGCGGTTAGTAGGAATAATCTATACTTTAATTTCTATAAAAAATATTAAATCAGTTGTGGATAATTTAACTTCTACAAAAACTAGTCATTTGAGTTTTGGAAGAGTATGACTGCACTTTTGACCCTTGACTGTACATATGTATTTTGATCAAAATTAGCTTTGCCATAAATGTTATTACTGCCCAGAATTTGATCCTTATTAGCGACTCAAATGGCGCGTGTGTTTTGTGTAAGTTTTCATCAAAATCGGACACGATACTCCTTCGAATGTTTTTCACTATCTTACTAATATTATAAATGTTAAAGTTTGGATGAATGTGTGTGTGTGAATATATGTTTGTTACTCAATCACGCCGGAACGGGTGAACGGATCTGGATGCAATTTGGCACAGAGATAGATTATAGTCTGGAATAGCACATAGGCTACCTTTCATTCTGGTATAATGTTCCCTTGGGATAAGAAAACCATATCCACATATTTCCTTTAATTCCACATATTTTCGGATTTGGGCATCTACACTCACTTGAAAAATTCAACTTCTATAATACTGTTATACTTACGAACAATCTGGCGGACCCTATGTTCGGGGTCTCCGAGCGACAAGATCTGTGTTTTGATGATGTCCTTAGTTTCGGTATTGAGAGGCGGCTGATTGAGGTTCTCCATGAACTGTTCTGTCACCAGGATTATCTCTTCAGCCAGGGAAGGGAGGACGGCCTTCAGTTCACTGTAACAACCAAAGAACATATTTTTTTAACGCTTTCGTATTTGGAAAGGGGTAAGTGTTCAGGTAGAGTCCATCCAAATTAGTGTGGCTAAATCGTTTGGATGGACTTTAATAAGGAGTTAGCCTATTCAAAATTCTTATACTGTCAAAATAAAAAAAAACAATTATTTAACTCATATAACCTGTCAGTAGGTAAGCTAATTCTGGAGAAAGAACACAAACATTGTCTTGAGTTAATCACAGCGACCAACTATTTTTATCGTTTAAGTAGTCGTTAATAGAATAGTATGCCTTTGAACAAAGGTTTGATTTTACTTTAACTTTAAACGCATTAAAAGGCAAATCTGGAAGAGCAGAAGGTAGCTTGTTATAAAAGGTTATAGCAAGCCCAAAAAATGAGTTATGAACCTTATGAAGCCGGTGAAAAGGAGCTCGTATTACCTTCAACGAGAGATTAACCTGAATTCCGTGCTGCTACTGGGAACTACAGAAAAAAGCCAGTAACAGTTATGTTATGACCGACTGATTAGATGGAATAGAAATATATAATTTATTTAGTAATTCTTTTCGTATTTGTAACTGACTTACGTAAATTTTTTTCTTGGGACTGCATTTTTATAAAAAAGGAGGGTACCTGAATTATATTTTTTTTTTTATTCGAGATGGGTTTGCTCTTGACTCTAGTCTAGGTCAGAGGTGACAGAGACAGAGTCGACGATGGAGTGAGCTTACCCAGAAGAAGCCTGTTCACTCTAACTTTGAAGAGATTCGGGTTGTATGCGTTCGGAAACACAGACGCAGGCAGTGAGTTCCACTCTTTTGCTATCTTAAGTTTAAGCACAGTTTAGTATTCTATTCTATTCTATGTAACGACTATGTAAAGGAGATTGCCCGTACACAGGCCCCTTATGAGGTATCGTGTCTGCGATTTCAATATTATCCAAAAATAGGATTTATATTTTGTGTTTTTTTCCATCCGTGTCCTTTACTTTTTATGTACAGACAACAACAGATCAGGTTTCTTCACTTGGACATATGTATGCACCTTATTGCATTGTAATAAGGGTTCATTTCAAGAACAGAAACATCGTTATTTCTCGTGAACTCCGCAAAATAAATGAAAAATGTTTTCTAATTATGAATATAACGTGTTTTTTCTACAATATACAACCAAATGCATCAAGATACAACCATTTTTCAAAGGGGCCCAAGTTCCCTTACAAAATGGGCATTCTCCTTTATAACGGTAAAACTGACTAATGCCCAAAGTTTTGTTGTTTATTTTAGTTGGTTCTATTTTATTTTCTATAGGCTTGCACTTGACCACTATCTCACCTAATGGTAAACGGTGATGTGGTCGACGGTGAACATTCTTTAATTCGGTCGTGCATCGTAATTGAGCGAATAAAATATGCAGATTTTTGCTATTTCCCTTCAGTTTTATCAAATCAACTTAAAACACTTAAACTTAGTGGTCAAGCACGAGCCTACTAATAAAAATAAATAAACTCAAAATTCGAAAAAAAAACGGATAATCCGGATTTCAATCGGACGAGAAGACAGAAAGCCGGCTTCCACGAAAAATCTTTGCAACCTTTAGTAGGGTAGGTAGGAAGGGTAGGGTAGGTTAGGTAAGGTAGGGTAGGTAGGGAAGGGTAGGTAGGGTAGGGTAGGTGGGTAGAGTAGGTATGGTAGGTAGCCACTTGACGGGAACGAAGCCGCGGGGGTCAGCAAGTAGATAATAATTCATACAGAGACCCCTCTGTCTCGGAAAACAAGTTATCCGTTAGACTCGGCTCATTGGTCATTACCAGTATTTAGAAGCCAGAAATTGACAGCAAACCTTACCTTGCTTAAGAAGATACTAAAGGCTTGAATTACAAAAGACTTACATATCATTTTCAGCTCTATCCATAATGATGAGTATCTTCTCCTTCAGGTTCTGTTTATGCGTAGCGGCCGTATTGGGGTCGCTGCCACAGGCCGGGCTGTTTAACATTATGGAGGCCACGCATATGAGCCGGTAGACTTGCGTGCCCAGCTCGGCGAAGCGAGGGGCGTCGAGGGAGACTGTCTGAAAGAAGATTTAAAATTACATAAACGTATAATAGTAGTTTATGATACTGTTGCATAATAAGGGGTATTAAAACATGAGTGTGAGTTTAAAAACCGAGCCGTAGGCGAGGTTTTTAATAGTATTCACACGAATGTTTTAATACCTAGTTATGTGCAGTTTCATACACTACTTTATCTACACTCATACATTTTGGGATTGAACCTACTTAATCTTATTTTTTGCATTTTCCATGCCATAAAGTCGTGATAAATGCATCATATAATAATCTCGACTTTGCTGGTAAGAGATTATGAGTAATTTCCTTCGCCGCATATAAATATTTGGCGGCGTCAATTTTTCTTCACATTCACTAATATCAGACATTATAAGCAAGAATTTTAAAAAGTCATGAAATTCAGTACAACGAAACCTGCAAAACGTATGAATGGCGCCAAAACCCAGCACATCACCGCATTAAATTGCGGTAAAAAAATCGTGCGGCAATAATACCGCATGAAATCCGTGTTTTGCAACAGAATCCACCGCATCGCAGCGCGAATATAAATCGCGCGAATATTTTGAGCTCTATGAACAGTTGGAAAGCGACAAAAGTTCGCGCAAATAAAAATGGCAGTGCGTAATAAGCCTAAAGCGGGCATTGTTACAGACAAGTTAAAATTCGAATCTTTTTTTTTTATCAGGTACTATAAAAATGGCATTTCAAAAAATATAAATAATTGATGAATCTCCTTAGTGATTAACTTCTTGGATTTGTCCTGTATCATAATAGAAAAATAGTACATTGTAATACAAGGGTGGGAAGTAGGTTATTGCGAGGGTTTTTAATGACACGAGTTTGCAATAACCTACACACCCGTGTATCACACGACGTTTTTCAATACAGTGAAAACAAATCAAAGAATTAGATTTGTTTATTCACAAAAAATAAAATTTTCAATATGGCGCGTTTTTGCAACTGGACATATTTTTTTACAAAGAAAACAGCCTATTCGATTTTTGACAAACGTTAATGTGAAAATAATTAACTTAAAACTGTTAATTAAACATATTAAACAACTTTAAAAAAAAAATGAGAATTCAATGCTAAAACGTACGGAATCATGAATTTTTCCTCGTATAAAATCGTATCCCATTTTATTCTATGTATGAAAACTCCTTGCTACTAAACTTTTTTAAATTGACTTATGGTGCGTTTTTGCAACTGGACTTATTTTTTTACAACGATATCAGCCTATACAGCTATACAGCCTATTCGATTTTGACAAATGTTGATGTGAAAATAATTAAATTAAAACCGGTAATTAAATATATTAAACAACCATTTATAAGACTTTTGAGAATTCAATGCTAAAACGTACGGAATCATTCATTTTTCCTCTTAGAAAATCTATCCCATTTTATTCTATGTTTGAAAACTCCTTGCTCCTAAACTTTTTTAAATTGACTTATAAATTTAAAACTAAACTGCAAACATAATGATCGAGCTCGTAAACAAAAGTCACGACCGCGTAACAGAAAGATGCCTATGCGTAAGATTTAACTTTCGAATCATAATTATAGCCTCTGAAAGTACGCCATGTTTAACAACTGTATTGAAAAAGTTATTTTATGATGCAGTTGTTTGAAAATCGAAGGAAAATGTTGAACTATAATGGTTTTTTTTTTTAATTTTTCCTTTCCACGAATATAAAATACGTGTTTATGCAATATTTTTTTCAATTCATAATTGGAACATTACGTTGTGAGTGTAGATAATAGTACATTGTGATACAAGGGTGGAAAGTAGGTTATTGCAAACGAGCTATCATCAACAAGCCCGAGCCGAAGGCGAGGGTTTTTAATGATACGAGTTTGCAATAACCTATACACCCGTGTATCACACGACGTTTTTCAATACAGTTGTGAGAAATAGTAAAAACAAATCAAAGAATTAGATTTGTTTATTCACAAAAAATATTTTTTTTAATATGGCGCGTTTTTGCAACTGGACATATTTTTTTACAAAGAAAGCAGGCCTATACAGCCTATTCGATTTTTGACAAACGTTGATGTGAAAATAATTAAATTAAAACTGGTAATTAAATATATTAAACAACTATTTAAAAGACTTTTGAGAATTCAATGCTAAAACGTACGGAATCATTCATTTTTCCTCGTAGAAAATCTATCCCATTTTATTCTATGTATGAAAACTCCTTGCTACTAAACTTATTTAAATTGACTTATAAATAATGGCCATATACAGCCTATTCGATTTTTGACAAACGTTGATGTGAAAATAATTAAATTAAAACTGGTAATTAAATATATTAAACAACTATTTAAAAGACTTTTGAGAATTCAATGCTAAAACGTACGGAATCATTCATTTTTCCTCGTAGAAAATCTATCCCATTTTATTCTATGTATGAAAACTCCTTGCTACTAAACTTATTTAAATTGACTTATAAATAATGGCGCGTTTTTGCAACTGGACATATTTTTTTTCAACGAAAACAGCCTATACAGCCTATTCGATTTTTGACAAATGTTGATGTGAAAATAATTAAATTAAAACTGGTAATTAAATATATTAAACAACTATTTAAAAGACTTTTGAGAATTCAATGCTAAAAGGTACGGAATCATTCATTTTTTCTCGTATAAAATCTATCCCATTTTATTCTATGTATAAAAACTCCTTGCTACTAAACTTTTTGAAATTGACTTATAAATTTAAAACTAAACTGCAAACATAATGATCGAGCTCGTAAACAAAAGTCACGACCGCGTAATAGAAAGATGCCTATGCGTAAGATTTAACTTTCGAATCATAATTATAGCCTCTGAAAGTACGCCATGTTTAACAACTGTATTGAAAAATAATATTCTTCTTGGAATAGTTTTTTTAACCGACTGCAAGGAAAGGGTTATGTTTTTCGCGCGTATCTTGTATATATGTAATATTCTTTATTACCTCATATCTTGCAAACCACTAGATGGATTTATATAATAAAGACATCGTTAGATACGCCTTGACCGCCTTAGATAAGTGACGTTAAAAAAAATGGCGGATTCTGGGCGACATATTGTAAGGATCCCATTTTTTTTTCTTGCAAACCCTACGAGTGGGGTATCAAAATGAAGGGTTTTAAGAGCTGATTACAAAAACATCACTTATATGTTCATACGTAATTCGAAAAAAAAGATAACTAAAAAGTTAATAAATAAAAACAAAAAACCCGACTGCTTAAGAAGCGAACTAAAAAGTCGTAAACGAAGAAAATCATACTGTGCAGTCGGAGGATACACAATCGCAAGCCGACTGACCAGAACCATGTGTATCCTCCGACTGCACAGCATGATTTTCTTCTTGATTTTTTTAATAAACTTTTTAGTTAGTTACCTTTTTTTTTCCGAATTGCTTTTAAACATAGAAGTGTTATATAGTTTAGTAAGCAACTCTTAAAACCCACACGATGGTAAATGAAGCAAAAAAAATTGGTATCTCCACAATATGGCGCCCGAAAGCCGCCATTTTTCTTTTTTGTTTTGTTATTGCCAGTGACACTCGCAAGGTTCAGACGAATCGATTGACGTAAGAATCATCAAACTCGGCCAACGCGTTTGGTCTCTAGAACGCCACATAGGAAGAAACATACATACATTGATTGATAAACACATTATCCTCCGACTGCACAGCATGATTTTTTTCTTGTTTACGTCTTTTTAGTTTGCTTCTTGAGCAGTCGGGCTTTTTTGATTTTTTAAATGTAAATAAGTTGACCATATAGTACAATGTTTTTTTATTTTTTATTTATTTATAATGGGTTTGCTCTTGACTCTAGTCTAGGTCATAGGTGACAGAGACAGAGTCTACGATGGAGTGAGCTTACCCAGAAGAAGCCTGTTCACTCTAACTTTGAAGAGATTCGGGTTGAATGCGTTTGGAAACACAGACGCAGGTAGTGAGTTCCATTCATTCGCTGTGCGCATTATAAAGGATGTTTGGAAGCGCTTGGTTCGAATTGGTGGAATGGCAACACGGTAAGGATGATAACTTGCAGTGCGTCTAGATGTCCGATGGTAGAAGGGGGCTGGTGGGATGAGGTCGTGGAGTTCTTGAGCACACTCACCGAAGTACAGTCTGTAGAAGACCGACAAGCAGGCAACTTTGCGGCGATGAGCCAAGCTGTGTAGCTTGGCGTCCACCAGTTCAACGTCGCCAATGAGCCTCTTGGCTCTGCGTTCCACTGAGTCAAGCGCGGCAAGCTGATACATTTCTAGTTACATTCGATATTATTTTCAATGGTACTTCATCTTACCTCTGGATACTCCTTAGATCCGTCCCACTCCAGCAGCTCAAGGTAAGCCTTGGCTAAAGTCTGTGCGGTAACATTTCTGACGATATTCTTGTCAGTGACCGGCAGAGTGACACCTTCCAAGTCTATGTGCCGCTTTAGCCATTCTCGACTGTGTTGGAGACCATCTGTTATGGAGAATAATAAATAATGATAGTAATTATTTTAGTATAATAATAAGTGACGACTCGGTTGGCTCGGTGGTTGAGCGATTGGTTGCTGCGCTGCGTGTTGCGGGTTCGATAAACAAGATCCGCATGGGGGGGTACCCAATGCGGGACTTGTTTTTTCTAACTCAAATTACCAAAAAAATACTCATTGAGATTTATATTTTTCTAGATTCTGCGCGTGGCTACACCCGCGTGCTTATATATCCCAAGGGAACATTCTCTCTGCATAAAATCTATCATATGTCTGCCCAGGGTCTCAAACTATCTCCATATCAAATTTCATCTAAACCAGTTTAGCGTTTTAAGCGTAAAAAGGAGACAGACAGACAGAGTTACTGTTAAAGTCAAAGCCATTTATTTTCATTAAATGCAGTACAAAACTGGGTATAAATAAATTACTAGCAGAATGACTGATTTCGCCATAAGTAGGCATGCAAATATTATGATATGTGTTAAGGTGCTTAAAATAAGCAGATCTCTAATAATCTTCATACAATAGTAACACGTTATTTTTATTAGGTATTCAACCTATTATTTTTTACTAGGTATTTAACCTGTTACGTTTAATAAACTCATTTTCCGTGCTTCCAGATTGGCCACTGCAGTTCATGTCCAGGGGGCAATGTTCTGCCGGAGCGATGAAGTGTGAAGGGGCAGGGTGTGTGTTTTTCCAGTTTACATCATTCTCTCGTCAGTAGCGCTGGCTTCCGAGGAGGAGGCAGTCGTATGTGTCCAAAAGATAATGTTTTATTGATATTTTCAACTAAACTGACCTTCAGTAACCTTTAGCAGCTCATCAAACTTCGCCCGCTCGTACTGAACGCTTTCCTGCTGCACATGAGGCCTGATCATGGCGATAAGAGTGTTCGCCAGGTCCAGTTTCAAGATCTCCAGCGTTTCCAATATCGCACGGAATACATCCACCTGGAAAGCAGAAGTTTAATTTATGTCTGAATTTTTTTTTGTCGTGATATTATTCAGTGGTCGTTCGGTAGTTTGATTATCACGTAAATTTTTCAGGTGCAAGAAAGCAATGAAACTATACTAAAACTGTCCTACTGTATTCCCCTGAAAAACCATTAAGGGCGGTTCAGGAGTATTATTTTGTCCACTAACTTGTCTATTATGTAACACATTGCCTAAGAAATTTGTTTCGAAATATGAACATTTAGACACAAGATTATAACATTACATAATAACAGTTAAAAACAAAATTACATAATAACAGTTACGTAATAACGTTTGTATGTATCATTATTTAACTGGCAGAATGATACTGAACCTGTTACCTCTCGAAAAAGCGCGCGTTGATTGTGAGAATATAGTCTGTGGTTTTTAGTCTGAACGTTTCTAATAAATTGTTGTTGGAACTTATTTGTAAGCTCATCAGGTAATGGAAAAAGAACCGTTCGTGTCTCGCATAAAAAGGCTTTATTTTAACTCTCGCATGCAGTTTTCGACGTTCGCTTTCGGTTCACGTCGAAATTGGCTACATCGCTCGTGTTAAAATCTCGACTTTTTATGCTCGACACGAAATGTACTATTTACTAACAACATCAGCATCGAAAATTGTAACGTTAAAGATACCACTTCATAACTTAACTGTGATTACAAAACATACAAGTATTTAGATTTCTGTTACTTTGGAATTTCAGACCTAACAACAGCATTTTACTCCACTGTAACTGTTTTGTTGTGTAAACAGAAACAGAGCATTCTTTCGGTGGTTTATCCATACCAAAATGTCTAGAAGATCAGGAGAAGAACGAGTTCCTGCACTGGTACTAAATGTATGGAAAAAAGGCACGGAAAGGAATCCATTGTTAGGCTTAGCACGCATTGAGATTTTTGAATTTATGTCCGCGTACTAAATCATAGGTAACACGCACTGCGGATAAAATTCCGCGCGATTTTTGTCTCTTTCCACCTGTTCATAGAGCTCAAAATAATCCGCACCGCGGTGCGATGGATTCTGTGGCAAAACACGATTTCTTGCGGTATTATTTCCGTGCGATGTTTTGACCGAATGCGTGCAACTTCATACAATTCCATGTGTCGCAGAATGTGCGGAAAAAAATTGCGCGAATAAAAACCGCAGCGCGTGTCCTTGACCTTAAACAGAGTCAAAGTCTATAAAAACGTAACTAAACAAGTCTAAACTGGAAACAAAAACATTTTCCTTTGTACTTACAGTATCAGTAAGCGTAGTAATATTCTGTATGATCTCATCTCGTGCCGGCGCTGCTAACTTGGCCATCAGATCGATGACGAAAGTCGCATATTTGTGGAAGTCCAAGCTGTTGTTCTCTGCTTGCTGCTTGATGAAATCCGAGTCTAGAACCTCTTCGATCATCTCTCGGATACGTGTGTGACGGGGGAGAAGGATTGCGAAGAGACCCTGGAAATTTGAACTTTATTTGTAAAATGGAAGGTTAATTTTTGTGTGGACATTTGTCTGGATATCTGGCATCCTCGGATTCGAAGAGGCATTATTGCGAAAAGGCCCTGGAAATTGAACTCTGTTGGTAAACATGTAAAGTTTGTTTTAGTGTTCGTTTTGTCTGGCATCGTATCTTTAAAATGATCTCAGTGTGGGCTATTATTCTCAGCCTGTTGTTTGATGATCTCCGGAGTCTAGTACCTCTTCGATTATCTCTCGAATACTACGGGTGTGAACAGGGTTTGAAATGGTCCTGGCAATTGAACTTTATTTGTAGCGAGGTAAGAAATTTTTCGTGAGTACATTTCGTTTGGGATTCAGCGCTTACTGTTTGATGAACTCCAAGTCTAAGTGCTTTTGTCCACCGCCACCATCACCGGGACACATATACATTTACTATAGCCGCTTGTCCACCGCAAGCCCTTCACCCGAGCGCCGCCAATTCGAGTATATAGGTGTGACCGCTAGAACTCAGCCCGGTAGTTTGACGGGCCGATGTACCGGCAATACAAAATACGTTTCAAGTTGTTCACTACACCCATCGACCATACAGCCTCTAGACGCCTAATGCTTGATCGAATAAATCAAAATCATTCTGTCAACTAGCTGAGGTATTGAGGCACGGGACGACTACGCTCTGATTGGTCCTTACTAACTTCATTTCGCCGAACTAGGGATGGGACAAGTTTAAATAAAACCAAGAAGGTATCAATATTTTTTAAATTGTTAGTGTACTTAATATTTTTATTTATTAATGTTAGCTACTTTTATTATTAATTATACAGTAAGAACATAAAATGCAAAAACTAAAAACAAAATTCTAAAGATATCATATTATTTCGGCGGTTGTTTCATAATATTATATATTAGTAAAAAAAACAATCAATAGAAAAAATACTTAAGTTCTAAAATCAAAATAATTATCTATAACATTTCCCCTGCTGGGACAGAGGCCTGTTCTCCGTAAGAGAAAAAATTTCTAAGATATTTTTTTTGTAAAAATAGTATGTAGGTTTCTAGTTTTATCCATAACAGATTTGGTCATAGAATATGGTGCATCATTAGTTTTGCGTACCAAATTATAGAGGAAAAGAGATAGATAAAAAATTACATTAAAAAGAAAGAGACGAAATCACAAAAGACATCAACGAGCGCGAGACAAAATTTGTGCTGTTGCAGTTTACACCTACAATAATGACCAGTACAAAATGAACTCCGATAAATAATATCAGAAAATAAATCTGATTATGATTATGTAACTATTAACTTACCGATGAAATGTTATGCCATTTTTCGGGAAACTCGAGTTCTGGCTGTTGTTACCACACCAACGTACGGTACAAGGGGCCATTATAATATTTATTTTACCAATTTGTAATTGCCTGACGCGGTAGTGTTTACGGCTCACGGAAGTGGTCGCTACTAATTCGAAATTGTCGAGTGGTGACCTATATTACCAGTATATGATATTTTAGTCATATGTGTTGACAGTCATCGCTCGCCTGTTGTTAGGCGTCTAGAGGCTGTATGGTCGATGACTACACCACACCGGCGCCGCCGCGCCTTGACGCCTTACCGCGCCGTTTATTGTTTTCAAGATATAGTGCTTTGTATACCACCAAGATCGTTGCGGTGAACAAACGTCACCGTCACGTCGCCGTGATCTCGGGTAGAAAAAAACTCGTTCGTCACCAGTGACGGCGGCGGTGGACATACGCACATAAGACGGTAAGCGATAATGTGGTGGACGATGGAGCATTCCTAGAAGTAGCACATATATTACCTAACTTGAGTTTTTCAAACCGGTTCAAATTGGATTACCACATTTGACAAACAAAGATTGAAGATGAAGAATTCTAGATAAAAACTATCAGAGTGAAAAATTTCTAAATAATTATAAATTATTTCTAAATACTTATTATAGTTTTTTTACTGCATCACATTCTCAATTTCAAGAATCTCAAGGAAACAAGTTCATTAATGTAACAAAAATAACAATTAAAAATAACTGTTATGCATTGGATGCGTGCCAACTATTACATAAAACAGTTGCTGGATTTCAGAGCATGAAATAATTAAGAAGAACTGTAACAGTTGTATAATAGTTTAGATGCAGCAATCTTGGTTGTTTTGAACTAGTTTCCACCTACCTGCGTCACGGGGTCTCAGCGCTAACAAAGAACATTTGGTTCAAATAAATGCCACGCGATATGCATCGATTTAATTCGTTTATTGAATATCGATTATTAAATTGTGTGTAAAATAAATTTGTACTGTAACACATTTTGGTACAATGAAACTATAAAAATGTTCAAAAAAAAAAAACAAATTGTCACTGTATTTAAAGAAAAAAGAAGTCACGAACCGAGAAAACCCTTTTACTTGCAAGTCGCTGCTAACACCATCTATAGCCGTAGAACGGAACCGAAAGCGATCGAAGTACTTATAAAAACAATCATCTTAATCAGACGAAAAACGCTAGGTATGTCGGCACGGTTTCTTTGTATGGGATGAGGCATTTGTATGCTAGTATTATATTCTCTATGCCAGCGTGTAACTTTCCCACTGCAGGACAATGTTTCTCCTCATACAGAGCGACATTCTCTTACATTTTTCCCTGCATGGTTCTTGTGAGAAATAGTAAAATAATCCATGGGAGCGAAGCCTCGGGAAAACGGTATTAAGGTATGCTATACAGCAGGGGTGGCCAACCAGTCGATCGCGACATATATACGTAGAACAGACTGCGCAACGTAAACACAATTTCATCCTCAGGTCACAGATAATATAATACTAGCATACAGATGCCTCATCCCATACAAAGAAACCGTGCCGACGTAACTAGCGTTTGTCATCTGATTAGGTAATCTTGTTATTTTTGTAAGTACATCAATCGCGTTCGATCCCGTTTCACGGCAATAGATGGTGTTAGTAGCGACTTGCAAGTAAAAGGGTTTACTAGGTTCGTGAATATTTTTTTCTTTAAATACAGTGAAGGTTCGTTTTATAGTATTTTTTTGCACGTTATTACAGTTTTTTTGCACCAAAATGTGTTACAATGAAAATTTTAACAATCGAGTGGATTGCCTCAGAAATTAAAAAATGCGCCATCTATTTTAAATAATGCGTTCAAATTATCTTTTCAATGTGAATTAAGAGCCCAATATTCCATTATTTTGTTCTTAGGAGAGTTCATTAAACAAGAACATACAATTTTTATGTTCAATGCCAGAAAATGTTAATTATACACACAATTCTATTGAATTGTGTGTACATGTCGCGCGCAATGCTCAGATCTAGATTTCTGGGCATTGGTTTCCAACGAGAAATATCCAAATTTGAAGAAATGTGTTGAACAACTGCATTCGTGTTTTGATTCAACATATTTATGTGAGTCAGCATTTTCCTACTTAAAACAAACAAAAAATCAACACCGTTCTCGCTTGACAGACGGTCATACATTGGATTCTTTAAGGTTGGCAATTTCCAACTATTTGTAGTTGGAAATTGATTTTGCTTTCTAGAGGAAGATGGTCAGACTTAATGCTCAAACTAATATAAATAAGCAGTTACTAAGAATAAGTTTCAGTTTAATGTTATCCCACTTAATAAAATAAAAATACAACATAATTGTGTACTGCACTATGCTATTTCATTTAAGATTTCAAGAAGTATGTAATTGGTAGATAGCACAGGGTATCGCCAGTAAGCAGTAGATTTCGGGCCTAATCAAGTCGGCCACCCATTACAGCATACTTTCTCCATCCTTCAATTTTGGATACGTTATTCACTAATTGCCTTAATCCTAAGCAACACTCATCAATTCCTTTACAATCAGCCTTTCCATGAAGACCTATTTTTACAAGCCATAACATACAATAAACTAACCTGTTTAACATCTTCTAATAGTACAAGAGCCTGCTTGTACTCAGGAGGGTCCGAGTTGAGCTGCTCTCTTAGAATATCGAAATAGGCCTTGTGCATTGTCTCCTTGACTAGTTTCTGATAGCTGCAACGTAAGGAAGTGAAAAGTAAGATGAGAATATAATAGGACATGAGGAAGTAATGTTTTAAACCTTCCTAGTAGGTACCATAACTTCCTAATAGATTTATATGTATTAGGAAGTCAGCCTCATACAAGTTAATACAGGAAGCAATATTAGTCTTTATAGGTGTGTATGTTAATCGTACCTTCGGTAAGACATGGGCACAATTGCATGTTTTGTTATTTTTTGGCTTCCATACCTGACGGGTCCAAACGGAGCCCTATTGCTATCACTCACATGCCCATCTGTCTGTCTGTCCAGACACATCTGTCACACAGATTTAGACAAAGAGAAGCTTTACTTTTGTTATATAGTATTATAAAAACAAACAATCTTTTGCTTACAAAAAAATTATTCTCAGTTTTCAATTTATATATTTGAAACTTCAATTTCAATCAAATACTTTAAAGTTAACTATTGATCAATCTAGAAGACAGAATGACATTATTTTTAACCATTTGAAAATCCAAGTTATGGATTTAAAACTATTTAATACAAACTTCTGCCAGCCGGTTCACCCCCAGTTTTCTGATACCATGGGATCATGACACCGGGATGAAAAGTAGCCTACTCGTATATGCTATTCCAGACTATAATCTCTCTCTGTGCCAAATTTCATCCAGATCCATTCAGCCATTCTAGCATGACTGAGAAACAAACATACATATACACATCCACACATACATCCATGCAAACTTTCACATTTATAATATTAGTAAGATTCACTAAATTATTTAAAAACAAAGCACAAGCCTTTTTTAATAATCATGAAATAAATGGCAATACTTGGCAGTATCATCATATTCATTTAAACTGCTTACCTATTATCTGGAGGTTCAAAAGGTTCCAGCTTAAAGTCCTGGTCGACAGCTATCTCATGAGCCAAGGCCATGTTCTGCATACCATGGGCTGCCTTCATAATGTCTTCCAGGGTCACAAACTTGGGTGGAGAGGCACCTGTGATGGTAGAACCTTTCACTCTGAACTGTATTGGTTCACTGGCATAGTAACTGTGGGGAAGAATCATAGATATTTATAAACAAACAATGGGGTAGTCATGGAGATGAGGTATTGATTAAATATTCCATGGAAACAAAGGGAAAAGGGAGCCTTTTTATTTAGTGTTAGTTGTCTATACAATTATGAACAAGTTTGCCTTACTTGGGAAAAGACTGGACTCCACAACATAGGGGATAGAATCCAGCGAATTTGTAAAAAGTTAGCAGTTGAGACTCTCGTACAATGCAATCATCATTTTTTAGGGTTCCGTACCCAAAGGGTAAAAACGGGACCCTATTACTAAGACTCCGCGATCCGTCTGTCTGTCTGTCCTTCTGTCACCAGGCTGTATCTCGTGAACCGTAATAGCTAGACAATTGAAATATTCAGGGATGATGTATTTCTGTTGCCGCTATAACAACAAATACTAAAAACAGAAGAAAATATATATTTAAGGGCGCGGTAGGCGCCCATACAAACGTGATTTTTTTGCCGTTTTTCGCACGATATTAATAACGGCAACAGGTAGACGCTTGAAATATTCACAGAATATTTAGTTGTATATTCACTTCAAAAAATAATAATAATTAAATTAAAATAAAATAAATTTAGGGGGGCTCCCATACAACAAACGTGTTTTTTTTGCTGTTTTTTGCTCGATATTAATAACGGAAACAAGTAGACGCTTGAAATATTCACAGAATATTTAGTTGTATATTCACTTTAAAAAATAGTAATTATTAAATTAAAATAAAATGAATTAAAGGGGGCTCCCATACAACAAACGTGATTTTTTTGCCGTTTTTTGCTTTAATGGTACGGAACCCTTCGTGCGCGAGTCCGACTTGCACTTGGCCGGTTTTTTAATATTGGGTATATTGTGCGAAAATGAAACCAAAAGATTTTTTACTTATTTCTTTTATATTTTAAATAATTATAAGGATTATTATTGCCATAATAAGTTAGGGTTACACCAACAATGTTTTTGATTTATCCAAAGTTAAAAACCTTTTAACCGTTGAATTATAATTAAGCTATATACCTAAATTGACTGAAAAAATACTGTTTTAACACAAAACCTTGATGTCAGTTGATGTTGATTATTTATCACATCAAGGTTAGCAATAAAATAGAACAATGCTTTGTCTAGATTCCAATTAGAAACTAATTTCATACAAATCTCAACTCAAATCTTATTTCAAATCGAGATTTATTACTGAGTACCTATCTATAATACACACAGTTAAGACCTACTAAGGAGCTATGTTTTAGAACAACAGCATAGCTTAGCTCTTTTGTTTCCTTTATACCATTGATCTAACAACGGAACAAAGGAACTTAGATTGATTATGTCTAAAAAAACAGTACCTTGTCTTAATATTACAATTTTAGTGCTACCTACTTGTATTTTTCTATTATTATATTTATTTGAGATAAGGCACACCAACGACAAAAAAAAAGGAAATAAAAATATATACATAGTACTAAAACTAGTCTATACTAATATTATAAAGAGGTAAAGTTTGTAAATTGTGAGTTTGTGACGTTGTAGGGGGTAATGTCTGGATCTACTAAACCAATTTTGAAAATTCTTTCACCAGTAGAAAGCTGCATTATTCCTGAGTGTCATAGGCTACAATATATTTTCAAAATATATCCTTATGAAAATTACAATAATATTACCTAAAGTAGCAAAATGTTGCATATAAAATTCATTCTTTGGCATGCGCTGAGAAAACTTTTGATGATATGTATAGGGTAGGTAGGGTAGGTAGGTAGCCAACTGACGGGAGCGAAGCCCCGGTTACATATTTTATTTTGTTTGTATGTATGTTCCTTATAGACACCAAAATGGCTGGACCGATGATAATGAAATTTTCAGACTATCTTCAGATTGACCCAGCAGATAATCCTGTAAAGTTTGGTGGCTATCTCAGTTTTTTTTTAAACAATGAATGTGGGCCAAGCCGCGGGCAGAAAAGCTAGTAGTATAAATACTTTTTACGTAAAAAGTGTTTTATCATCCTAAGGGAATACAAACTATCCTATGTCCTACCCAGGGTCTCAAACTATCCATGCCAAATTTCATCTAAATTGGTACAGTAGATCCAGAGATTACCTACTACAACCTCGCAAACTTTACCTATTTATAATTTGTGGACCACCCCACTGGACCCATTTTCAGGATTAAAAAATAGCCTATTTTACTCGGGAATAATGTAGCTATTTATAGGTGAAAGAATTTTTTAAATTGGTCCAGTAGTTTCGGAGCCTATTCGGTACAAACAAACAAACAAAAAAATCTTTCCTCTTTATAATATTAGTATAGATTTATTTATTCATTATTAGGCTTTTCAACAATGAGTATTACTATAATATTAGTATAGATACTAAAGAAAATAAGAATGTTAATGATAATGATTTATAATGAAAAGTAGAGATAGTGATCTTACTACTTATATTAATATGACTTTATTTGGTAAGCAAACAATGAATATCTATATGAAATACTGTTAACTCTATTTCAGATTATGCAATGACATCTAACATCTATTACCATTAGTGAGTCATAGTATGAAATTTAATATTAATATCACATTAACGAAAAATGTAATAGTTAAGATTTTAGTGTTGAAATTATTTAAGGGGTTTTGATATTATTCCAATCTGAGGTTACCAAGGTAGGTATTGCGTCGCAATATACATTTCTGACTTCATAAGTATATTGACCTAAATTTGATATAATCTATAATAAGAATAAGAATCGCTCAAATAATATCTAAACATCAAATAAATGTTCTAGATATTACAACAAAACAAAGAAACAACAAACCTCGAAGCAGGTGCAGCCATGGGTTGAGATGGGGTCCGAGTATTCTTGTCCCCATTATTAGGACCCTGAGACCCCGACGAACTAGCACTATCGCGGTCGCCCATTGCGAAAACTTAAAACAAACTGACTGAGCTGAAGTAAAGGCAGTAAACAGTAACCCATATAAGGCTACCTACTCAACGGCACAGCATGAAAACGGTCAATTCATCGAGCACAATTACCTTGACTCATAACAACACATAACCTAACTTTTTCAACAAAGCAACGTTAAGTTTTCCGATTTGCCACGCGAATATTTTAAATAAAAACTACACTTCAGGGTTTTTATTGTATTTGTGATTATTTTGTGCGACTTTTTGTGATGTTTTCGCTTATTTATAATGAAATACAACAGATGTTTTCATTTACTTGTCAATTTTGTTGGTTGTCCTGTCAAAATTGTTGACGTTTCGTTTCGTTACTCGCACGAAGTATCTCGTGCGGTTCTAGTGCGAGTAACGAAACGTGTTTCGTGCCTAGGAAATGCGGTTACGTTACGGGTAAAACATCGCGGGTTACATAAAAAAAAACAAGTTCTGAAAAAAAGTCTTTCTAATTTAGATATATAAATTAGAAAGACTGATGTATCTAATATTCGCTAACTAAAAATCATTACAGATCTTTGTATTCACATTTATACGTTCATTGGAGTCGGTTTGCAGTTTTACAACACAGGGCTGTCTCTACCAATGCCAATTAGTACCTAATTTAAATGTAAAATATGAATATAAGACGCGTAGGTAGGCCGTAATGATTTTACTTAGCGCTGTGAGCAGTATAAAATAAAAAGAACAATGAGAGCTAGAGGATTGCCGAAGTTTAATAAGTAGGCTTACTTACACAAATAAAAATCACAGTAAGACCGATGATTCGTGGCCTGTTTGAACATAGGCTTTGCGAACTTTTGCGCATGTTTACCTACTCTTGAAGAAAACAGTCATTTGGTTCTTATAGTATGTTCTGCACAACCACTTGGAGCTAACTTCAGACGGGCCACGACACGACTCATCGGTCGTAATATACTGTACCTACCAATCATGTCAATCGTAGCATGACCGCACAGATCAATTCATCCGTGACGGAACCAAGGGGTTGTTACGCAGGATGCTGACAGCTGCTGACTACATTCTGACACTGTGCACACAACCATGACTCCATGGCACAATCCTTTCTACAAGCACAGAGCCCCTACTAGCACCCTAAACATTGCCTGACAAATGTTTCGGTTTCTGAGGCTGTATCCGTCATACCACGCCTCATTTTTAAAGACTTCAAAAAAAAGCTGGTAATCAATTCGACACGTATGTATGTAATTATTCACATACGTTACTGTAATTGGGCTTCTAAACATTTTTGCCAAATTTCATTAGTGTATGTTTGTATTTATGTATAGAAAGAAAACATGTTTATCTGTGAACCGCACAGGAGACACGAGATAAGCAAAACACAAACACAAACAATAATAAAAAAATAAAATAAATAACCCCGTGCGAGATCAAAAAGGCTCCTATTTCAGCATGTGAAACGATATATTATTATGTATGTTGTTCCTCGCATTTCTCCGAAACATCGGCTCGCGACCATTCTTTTTAGGGTTCCGTACTCAAAGGGTAAAAACGGGACCCTATTGCTAAGGCTCCGCGGTCCGTCTGTCACCAGGCTATATCTCATGAACCGTGATAGACAGAAATTTGAAATTTTCACAGATTATGTATTTCTGTTGCCGCTATAACAACAAATACTAATAAAAACAGAATAAAATAAATATTTAAGTGGGGCTCCCATACAACAAACGTGATTTTTATTTTTCGATTTTTTTGCGGTACCTAATGGTACGGAACCCTTCGTGCGCGAGTCCGACTCGCACTTGGCCGGTTTTTTTATTGGATTAGGTATCTCTCAACTTAGGGAATAGTGCAAGTTTCATCAAAATCGGTTCACGAGTTTTCAAGATATGGAGCATACAATTAATCGAACACCTTAGCGACATCTTTGTCGAATGTGTAAATTAGGTTATTATAGTGCTCGCCAAACTTCTTGACCGCCCTGAAGTTGGCTTTCCGATGCGCAAGGCACGAAACGGTGCTGTTTTTGTATGAGATTTACTAATGCGCAGCCATTGTAGCCAACTTTAGAACGGCCAAGAAGTTTGGCGAGAACTATAACTATGTGTATTTTGTCAATCCTTTAGGCACCTACCTTACTAAAGAACTTACTCATTTTTAGTGATGGTATACTAAAAGTAAACAAAAACAGGCCAAGTGCGTGTCGGGCCACGCGCAGTAATAGGGTTCCGAAGTTGCATAATAATGCGGACAAATAAGAGGGTTTTGTTGTTGTTACTTGAAAATTAAAACGGTTTCAGCGGTACACAACGTCTAAAAACGGGCCCACATAGAATGTTATTTTTTTTTAAATCTATATGCTCGCGTTTCAATAACGGTCAAACGCGAGCATATAGATTAAAAAAAAACGCCTAATGGTAAGCGATGATGTAGTCTACGGTGAAGCACGCTTGCCTAGAAATATTCACTCTTGACTTAAACTAAAGAAGGACTAACTGGTAACTGAAGAAGGAGTTATAAAATCCATCTTCGCAACTGAAGTTAGAAAAATATTATCTACTAGCTGACCCGGCAAACTTTGTTTTGCCATAAAAACACCAAACATTCACCTACTCTACACCTACCCTACACCTACCCTACACCTACCCTACACCTACCCTACACCTACCCTACACCTACCCTACACCTACCCTACACCTACCCTACACCTACCCTACACCTACCCTACACCTACCCTACACCTACCCTACACCTACCCTACACCTACCCTACACCTACCCTACACCTACCCTACACCTACCCTACACCTACCCTACACCTACCCTACACCTACCCTACACCTACCCTACACCTACCCTACACCTACCCTACACCTACCCTACACCTACCCTACACCTACCCTACACCTACCCTACACCTACCCTACACCTACCCTACACCTACCCTACACCTACCCTACACCTACCCTACACCTACCCTACACCTACCCTACACCTACCCTAGACCTACCCTAGACCTACCCTACACCTACCCTACACCTACCCTACACCTACCCTACACCTACCCTACACCTACCCTACACCTACCCTACACCTACCCTACACCTACCCTACACCTACCCTACACCTACCCTACACCTACCCTACACCTACCCTACACCTACCCTACACCTACCCTACACCTACCCTACACCTACCCTACACCTACCCTACACCTACCCTACACCTACCCTACACCTACCCTACACCTACCCTACACCTACCCTACACCTACCCTACACCTACCCTACACCTACCCTACACCTACCCTACACCTACCCTACACCTACCCTACACCTACCCTACACCTACCCTACACCTACCCTACACCTACCCTACACCTACCCTACACCTACCCTACACCTACCCTACACCTACCCTACACCTACCCTACACCTACCCTACACCTACCCTACACCTACCCTACACCTACCCTACACCTACCCTACACCTACCCTACACCTACCCTACACCTACCCTACACCTACCCTACACCTACCCTACACCTACCCTACACCTACCCTACACCTACCCTACACCTACCCTACACCTACCCTACACCTACCCTACACCTACCCTACACCTACCCTACACCTACCCTACACCTACCCTACACCTACCCTACACCTACCCTACACCTACCCTACACCTACCCTACACCTACCCTACACCTACCCTACACCTACCCTACACCTACCCTACACCTACCCTACACCTACCCTACACCTACCCTACACCTACCCTACACCTACCCTACACCTACCCTACACCTACCCTACACCTACCCTACACCTACCCTACACCTACCCTACACCTACCCTACACCTACCCTACACCTACCCTACACCTACCCTACACCTACCCTACACCTACCCTACACCTACCCTACACCTACCCTACACCTACCCTACACCTACCCTACACCTACCCTACACCTACCCTACACCTACCCTACACCTACCCTACACCTACCCTACACCTACCCTACACCTACCCTACACCTACCCTACACCTACCCTACACCTACCCTACACCTACCCTACACCTACCCTACACCTACCCTACACCTACCCTACACCTACCCTACACCTACCCTACACCTACCCTACACCTACCCTACACCTACCCTACACCTACCCTACACCTACCCTACACCTACCCTACACCTACCCTACACCTACCCTACACCTACCCTACACCTACCCTACACCTACCCTACACCTACCCTACACCTACCCTACACCTACCCTACACCTACCCTACACCTACCCTACACCTACCCTACACCTACCCTACACCTACCCTACACCTACCCTACACCTACCCTACACCTACCCTACACCTACCCTACACCTACCCTACACCTACCCTACACCTACCCTACACCTACCCTACACCTACCCTACACCTACCCTACACCTACCCTACACCTACCCTACACCTACCCTACACCTACCCTACACCTACCCTACACCTACCCTACACCTACCCTACACCTACCCTACACCTACCCTACACCTACCCTACACCTACCCTACACCTACCCTACACCTACCCTACACCTACCCTACACCTACCCTACACCTACCCTACACCTACCCTACACCTACCCTACACCTACCCTACACCTACCCTACACCTACCCTACACCTACCCTACACCTACCCTACACCTACCCTACACCTACCCTACACCTACCCTACACCTACCCTACACCTACCCTACACCTACCCTACACCTACCCTACACCTACCCTACACCTACCCTACACCTACCCTACACCTACCCTACACCTACCCTACACCTACCCTACACCTACCCTACACCTACCCTACACCTACCCTACACCTACCCTACACCTACCCTACACCTACCCTACACCTACCCTACACCTACCCTACACCTACCCTACACCTACCCTACACCTACCCTACACCTACCCTACACCTACCCTACACCTACCCTACACCTACCCTACACCTACCCTACACCTACCCTACACCTACCCTACACCTACCCTACACCTACCCTACACCTACCCTACACCTACCCTACACCTACCCTACACCTACCCTACACCTACCCTACACCTACCCTACACCTACCCTACACCTACCCTACACCTACCCTACACCTACCCTACACCTACCCTACACCTACCCTACACCTACCCTACACCTACCCTACACCTACCCTACACCTACCCTACACCTACCCTACACCTACCCTACACCTACCCTACACCTACCCTACACCTACCCTACACCTACCCTACACCTACCCTACACCTACCCTACACCTACCCTACACCTACCCTACACCTACCCTACACCTACCCTACACCTACCCTACACCTACCCTACACCTACCCTACACCTACCCTACACCTACCCTACACCTACCCTACACCTACCCTACACCTACCCTACACCTACCCTACACCTACCCTACACCTACCCTACACCTACCCTACACCTACCCTACACCTACCCTACACCTACCCTACACCTACCCTACACCTACCCTACACCTACCCTACACCTACCCTACACCTACCCTACACCTACCCTACACCTACCCTACACCTACCCTACACCTACCCTACACCTACCCTACACCTACCCTACACCTACCCTACACCTACCCTACACCTACCCTACACCTACCCTACACCTACCCTACACCTACCCTACACCTACCCTACACCTACCCTACACCTACCCTACACCTACCCTACACCTACCCTACACCTACCCTACACCTACCCTACACCTACCCTACACCTACCCTACACCTACCCTACACCTACCCTACACCTACCGTAGGCACTAAAACTCGAGAACGGCTGAACCGATTTGGATAATTCTTTTTTTGTTTTGTTCGACAGAATACAGGGAAGGTTAAAAACCAAAAAAAATGGGGAAAAAAGGGTAGGGTAGGTGTAGACCTACCCTATCCTTTTTTCCCCATTTTTTTTAAAGGGTAGTTTTAGCGAGTCTAACGAACAGCAATTAATTTTTATATGTATAGATAGATAGATAGATTTGAGTACCACCGCGGGTACGAATTGCGAAAGGAGCCGATACGAGCGCGCGTTAGAGCCGCGCGAATGGTATGGTTCGTCCCTGGATCCTTACGCGCACGCTCCTTGTTTATTTCTCTTTTGGAATTTGTAAAATTTCGTATGTATTCACCTCTAATCTAATCTCAAAATTATTTCGTTCTGGAAAGTTTTTCGCTACTCAATTAGTGATGTAGTCCTGTCGAATATTGACTTTATAGATGGATATCGACAAAAGAAAACGCCTTAACGTAAATTTGTAATTTAAAGCTTAATTTTACGCAAACGGATCTCTGAATCGAAAAATGGGTTGAACGAATTTTTGAATGACCTATCCAACGATACTCCACGCCATGGGAAAGAAAAGAAAAAAAACATCCGCACTTTACGTCTATAGGAGGAAAACCCAAAAAAAAAATTTTTTAATTATTTTATTGTACCACTTTGTCTGAATTATTTATATGTATATCCATGGCAAATTATAGCTTTCTAGTACTTAGAGTCTCTGAGCTAAGCTGCGGACGGACAGACGGACAGAGCGAAACTATAAGGGTTCCTTGTTGACTTCGGAACCCTAAAAAGAAAGAAATAAAAACTATTTCACAAAAAAATAAACGGACTTCAAAAGCAAAACACCAAAAAGTGCAAAATAACTTTGCTTTCGGAAGTCGGTGTCGAAAAACGATAATAAAAAAAGAAGTAGGTACCAAAGACACCGGCTTCCGAAACGAAAGTTATTTGCACTTTTTAGTGTTTTGCTTTTTATTACCCGGCTGCAAGGGGTTTTTCGCGCGTATCTTGTATGTAGGTATGTATGTAATATTCTTTATTACCTCGTATCTTTCAAACCACTTGACGGATTTTTATAATTAAGACATCGTTGGATAGGTCTTGGCCGCCCAGGTGTTCTTAGATAAGAGCCGTTGAAAAAAAAGAAACATGGCGGATTTTGGGCGCCTTATTGTAGGGGTTGCAATTTTTCTTTTCATCGAAACCAATCGAGTGGGGTATCAAAATGAAGGGTTTTTAGTGTTGATTACGAAAATATATACCACTTATATGTTTAAAGTCATTCGAAAAAAAATCCTATAACTAAAGAGTTGTAAATAAAAAAAGTTAATAAAATCAAAAAACCCGACTGCTTCAAAAGCGAACTAAAAAGATTTAAACAAGAAGAAAATCTTGCTGTGCAGTTTTGCCAGCTCGCGAAGATGTATCCTCCGACTGCACAGCAAGATTTTCTTCTTGTTTACATCTTTTTAGTTCGCTTTTTTTCTTTCATATATCTAACACTACTTTCTAACTGAGTTTTATTCGTTTATGAACGTGCTATCGTTTATAATTTTTCAATTTTTGTAATTTAATTTGAATTACACCGTACAATGGTCCCGTGAAAATGTTAACTGGATCGACTGTTTACCTTAGAATACAGTTTCAGGAAATTCAGGTTGAAAATAACGCCACGTTTTCCGGTAGGTAACGGTTGTGGCACTTACAAACCTGTTGTACCTACCTATTTTCGCTTTATAAAGTTTTCAAATTAGTTATGGTCACAAAAGCTTTTGGTAAGTATTTCGCGAATTCGATGTTATTTTGGCCCCTGTTAACTTTTTTCTTTCAAGTAGCTGTAGAGGTTTTTATCTTAATTTTTGATTGGTCGGTAAAGTTTTGATGATTGGAAAACAAGCTTGAACTCAACTCACAAAAAAAACTGGCCAAGTGCGAGTCGGACTCGTGCACGAAGGGTTCCGTATCACTATCGCAAAAAACGGCAAAAAATAACGTTTGTTGTACGGGAGCCTCACTTAAATATTTATTTTATTCTGTTTTTAGTATTTGAAATTATAGCGGAAACAGAAATACATCATCTGTAAAAAGTGAAGTTTGTCCGTGGCATCAACAGTTGGTCTTATCAGAATATCAGCGCAGCATTATTTCCTTTTTTGGATATCGCTGCACATACTGAGATAGGAGCCTTTTTGGTCTCGCACGGGGTTTTTATTTATAATTTTGTTTAATTTTAAGCTGATTTCTCGTCTCGTGCGGGTCACAAATAAATACTTTTTCTTTCTTTCTTTCTTTCATCTGTGAAAATTTCAACTGTATAGCTATCACGGTTCTTGAGATACAGCCTGGTGACAGACGGACAGACAGACAGACGGATCGTGGAGTCTTAGTAATAGGGTCCCGTTTTTACCCTTTGGGTACGGAACCATAAAAATACTGAATTTTATTATTTTTTTATTTATTAATCATTTATTTCGGACCATGATCCATAATTTGTTAGTAAACTTATGACTATGTTAGTAAATTTACATAAATTAATAATGTCAACCTAATAAAAACAATAATGCATAGGTACACACAATAAAAATAAAATAACAAATAAATAATCCAAATCAGTTCATGTACCTATTTCCCGTTGCACTGGAGCCGCCGCTGTGCAAGCGGGTCCAGTACCCCAGGAAAGGGCAGTCCGGTTTATCCGCCATAACCTTAAGGATACCGTTTACGCTCCCCCGCATCCTGTGCATCAGGGATGCTGACCTCTTACGCATTATCGCCTGAAAACCATCAGTTTCTGCTTCTGCAAACATCCCCGATGCACTACAGAAACGTGGGAGCCCCAACAGTATCCTAAAAGCGTTATTATACTGGACCCGGAGCACGTTGTAAGCCCTCTGCGTATGTCTAACCCACAGGCTGCACGTGTAGAAGGTCTGGCAATACGCCTTGAAAAGTGTAATTTTCACTTCCCTCGTACATCGTGCAAACCTGCGGGCCAGCATATTACATCGGACTGACAACGCCCTCCGTTCCCGCTCGATGTCATCGTCATCGTGCAGATCCTCGTTTAAGATGTGACCTAGGTATTTAAATTTGGTCACCCTCTTTAGTGGCACACCATAAAGGCACACTGGAGGAACTACCCTAGGCTTCTTGGTACCCACCCTGAACACCATAACCTCACTCTTCCCCACATTATACAGGAGGCCATGTGATTCGGCGTATCCTTCACAAACCTCAAGCAACCGTCTGAGTCCGTTAATTGAAGGGCTCAGCAGCACCATGTCATCGGCGTAACTTATGCTATTTATCATCTGCCCATCAATGGAGCATCCGACACCTGTACCGCTGAGCTCCTCAATCAACTTATTGACGTATAGGCTGAAGAGCGCTGGGGAGGTCAAACCTCCCTGCCTGACCCCACACTCCAGACCATAAGTCCCGGACAATACACCCGACCATCTGACCTGGTTAATTTGGTTGTCATACCAGTACTGCAGAAGGTCAACTAGCTCATCAGCTAGCCCCTGTTCGCGTAACTTTGACCACAGTATGTCATAATTAACCAGGTCAAATGCCTTGGATAGATCCAAGAAGGCAGCGTACACCGGCGTGCTTCTGTCAGTGTAGTACCTGACGGTGTGCTTTACCGCCAGAATAGCAGTCTCCGTGGAAAGCCCAGCCCTAAAACCAAACTGAGCATCCTGCAGACTGAGCTGTTGAGTTACTCTCCGCTCAAGCACACCGTCCAGAACCTTTGCAGTTATAGTCGCTAGGGATATGGGCCTGTAGTTATGTCTGTCCGAGACATCCCCGGCTCTATTCTTGACTATAGGGACAACTATTGTCCTCATCAGTTCTGTGGGAAGATAGGAGTGCCTGACACAGAAGTTATATATGAATGACGCGATGACTCAAAGAATGACTGAAGGTACTCCGCACTACGCGTCAGCGGAGCGACGCGACGCGACATGATCAAATATACTTTGTATGATATTGTATGAGATAAACCGGCAGCGGAACTACGCGACGCGACACTTTAGCTCATACAATATATTTTGCCGCGTTGATCCGCTGACGCGCAGTTACGCCTAGTGCGGTCTGATTTTTAATCATCGAGGAGCTCGTGGCTAAATAATAACAGCCGCACGGGTCGATCATCAAGGTTAAGCAACGCTTGACGTGGTCGGTCCGTGGATGGGTGACCATTTCAACATACCGAGTTTCCTCCGTGCCTCGGAAAGCACGTTAAGCCGTTGGTCCCGGCTGTTATTTGAAGATCTTTGGCAGTCGTTACGGGTAGTCAGAAGCTTGAGATCTGACACCAGTCTTGCCAAGGGGTACCGTGTTACCCAGTTACTGGGTTGTGGAGGTCAGATAGGCAGTCGCTCCATGTAAAACACTGGTACTTAGCTGAATCCGGTAAGACTGGAAGCCGACCCCAATATAGTTGGGAAAAGGCTAGGCAGATGATGATCAACATCGCAGCTGAAAAACGTCAAATTTGTGTGAGTATCGTTTCGAGCGTTTGTAGGTAGTATATTTTTACTGTGCGTGTGCTCCCTCGGCTAAGAAAATATCGTATGTTGCTGGGAGAAAAATATTAGGGAACAAGTAAAATATACTTAATTATGAATTTAAAAAAACCCTCGACACATTTTAATTTCATGCTTTTTAAACTACCTACATACAATTATGACACGATATCTTGCGAAAACACCCAGATTTCGATTCTCATTAAACATAAAACACTCTCGATAAAGTCACCTTTCAAACAAAAACAAAAGAAATCAAAATCGATTCATCCGTTTAGTAGCTATGATGCCACAGACAGATACACAAACACACATACACACAGGTACACACGTCAAACTTATAACTCTCCTTTTTTTTCCGTGGGGGGGTTAAAAATATCTGATAACACAAAAAAAGCTCACCTGGTCTATGTAATTATTTATTTCACTATAGTACATTATGGTACAAGTTATGGCAATGTTGGTGATTACCGCTGAGGCGCCATTGAGACCCGAGCACGGTAATTATCAATACACACGTGTATCATACGACGTTTTTCAACACACTTGTGAAGAAAATTATACAAAAAAAACATTTTCAACAGTAAAAACGAGTTGTGAAATTTTTTTCACAATGGCGGGCAAAATTTATCAGTTTTCCCATGCGCGTTAGTGTTTTAGCCACGTACAAAATAGGGAATTTCAATTTTTCTTAATTACAGAGCAAATAAAATTTATACAATGCGTATTTCACTCTGTATTTGTGTGATTTTTTTATTTATTAAGCACGCACAAGTTGAAATTATCTATTTAAATACGAAGTTGCATGAAATGAGCAAGCAATAGGTACATTAATTTATTTGTACTATTGAGCACGATCTTTTTTGTATCGAAACTTTTTTTAAAACAAAGCTACTCAACCAATAAATAAAAAAAAAACTCTATAACTCACTTGGGAAGAATCAAAAAAAAAAAGTCACAGTTTGATAACAGGTATCATTATGTGCCTGATTGCGGTGAAATTAGAGCCACTTATGAGCAAGTGTGTTGAAAAAAATTGAACTACCTTCACCATATTTTCCATTTAACACAAACGACAAAACAACAAATGCTAAACTAAATCAATCCTATTATAACGTTGAAGTTAAAGCAAAGGCAAGGAATGAAGGTAAATTTTCTCAAGTTTAAAATGAAATAGTTGTGAAAAAGCAATCCGCCTCGCTAAAGGCAAGGCAGTTACGTTTGCCTAGGTAAATTAGTTGCTAGTTCTGTCTGTGAAGAAGTTAGATTGCCCCCTTGACTCTGAACGGCTCTTTAATTTTTCTCTGAAATATACTTAGTACTTGGATTGCAAGTTTTTGCGTAAGTATTATGAAATTGCTCTGAAATAAATGGGTCATGCTGATGAAGTTTTTACGGTAAGGTTGATTGTATAGACTGCAAAGTTATCTAAAACCACAAAACCAAAATATAATCGTACGCGTAAAATACTTCGTAAAGTTTTACTACTTAAGTATATCTAAGCTATTTATTAAGACGACGACTAATGCCAATGACCTTGAGGGAACAAAACGCGCACTCGTTTCACAACCGCACGACCCAAAATTTAGTAGTTTTTTGTACTTTCCTTATTATGCTATGACTTACTCGTAAAGCCTCAGATCAAAATGTAGATAATTAAATGATCTGTGAGTTGGTGTTAATTTCATTTAAATACGCCCAGCGGTTTTGGTGTGATTGTCGTGTTTTTGTCCGTTTTAGACATAACTTTACAAATTAATACCACTATGTTATACAAATAAAATCCAAATTTTGCTTAGATCAAATTATTAAGAAAATTGTCTAGTATAACATATTTTTTTTTCATAGAATTACGACTAGCCATTTAGACGTGATTCTCATTATAAAATCAGCTACTCAAGGGAATCGGTGCCTTAACTTCGAACGTTTGTGTGTCCGGTTACAAATAAGTATCTAAATATTATTGCCAGCATTTTCTTTAATTCGATAAAATTAAAACTTAGAACACTCATGCAACTTCGGAGAGAATGCAATAATATAGTAGTTACTATGGAGCTGGTATTATGATGCAACTGGAAGGTGGCCATAGTATCTAACTCCTTAACAGAACAAGATAGAACCATGATGTTTGAGACCATTGGATACGAGAATATAGTTTTTTAAACAAAATTTTTAAAATTAGTTAAGTACAGATTATCATTCATATAAAAGGTAAAACAAAACTAATACTTCATTAAAGGCGTTTTTAATTACTCTAGATTTAGATTTTGATCAATAAATTAATTTTAAATATTCATTAAATATGTTTGGCAGAATGAATATTTTGCTCGTGCCTTTTTGCGTTACGACTTGACAGCTATTTGCACATGCGCAGTAGATATGCCCGAGGAACTATTAGTTAATCTGTGGATAGGCTGAGCGCGCTTGAATAAGCCTTTTATTAATTTCTTGCTTGGTTCAGATATTTTTTTTTATTTCCTCGCACAATGCATAGTAAAATGTTGTATGATACACGTACGTAAGATGATTTCCGACTTGTGTCGATTTAGCCATTCATCGGAAATCACCTACCTTCGAACTTGTAGCATAAATAACAATATTTTAAACAAGCTTGTTTAAAAAACTGATAAAATTTTTCTGATCTAACAGAATCCCTAATGGCATATAGCAGTTGTTTACGTTCGTGATGCATTGCGTATGACTTAGTCTCTCTCAACTTCTATTGAAATGTTTTTCTAGAGTTGTCTGGCTGAAGCCGCGTTTACATACATCTAAATTAGATATACGATAATTTCGTCTCGTTTTTGTAGAGGTTTATTTATACTTCTCTTGGAATATTTGCGGTCGTGATGCCTTTATACATTGTGTAGTTTATACCATACTAGTGTAATCTTAATGACGCGTCATTGCTTGGATCACATCGGCCTTCCCCCCGCTCCCCTGCTTTACCAGCCGCACGTATTTATGTATAGCGTGTAAAGCGGGCATTGTCACAGACAATTTAAAATTGGAATCAAATCTTTTTATAATAGGTACTAAAATGGCATTACAAAAAAAACATTGATGGAAACTCCTTAGTGATTAACTTCTTGGATTTGTCCTGTATCGTAATAGAAAAAAAAATGTTTTATAGCATTCTTTTGTTAGAGAAATAGTGTTATAATGAGATTATATTTTTAAATTTCGGTATTGTGTTTATAAAATATGTCATACGATATGAGAGTAGATAATAGTAGATTATTGCATCGAGCACAAAGTAATTTATTATTGCACCGAGTGCCTGATTTAGAGCCCGAGCGTCAGCGAGGGCTCTAATCTAACAGGCACGAGGGCAATATAAATTACTTAAGGCGAGGTGCATAATCTGCTTTTCTTAACTATTACCTATAGGAATAGTAGAGACTAAGGAGTTTTCATCAATATTTTTTTTGTAATGCCATTTTAGTACCTATTATAAAAAAATTGATTCCAATTTTAAATTGTCTGTGACAATGCCCGCTTTAGGCTTAGCACGCACTGTGATTTTTATTCGCGCGAATTTTGTCTCTTTCTACTTGTTCATAGAGCTCAAAATATTCGCACGCATTAAATTCACGGTGCGGTGCAGTGGATTCTCGAAACACGTATTTCATGCGGTATTATTGCCGCACGATCTTTTTACCGCAATACGAGCAGCTTCATACAATTCCATAGGTCAAAGAATGGGCGGAAAAAATCGCGCGAATAAATATCGCAGTGCTTGTGCTAAGCCTTAGCGCATGGGCAGATAATGTGGTGATGTGCTGGGTTTTGGCGCCATGCATACGTTTTGTACGTTTCGCAATATAAATGGCTTAAAATGTCTGATATTAGTGAATGTGAAGAAAATTTGACTCTGCCAAACATTTTATATGCGGCGAAGGAAATTACTCATAATCTGTTACTAGCAAAGTCAAGATTATTACATGATGCATTTATCACGACTTTATGGCATGGAAAATGCAAAATAAAAGATATTAAGTAGGTTCAATCCCAATGTATGAGTGTAGATAAAGTAGTGTATGAAACTGCACATAACTAGGTATTAAAACATTCTTGTGAATATTATTATTTTTAATGAATTTTATTATATGAGAGTAGATAAAATATTTAAAGCGACAAATGTGTCGATTTTGATAAGAGTTTGATAAATATTCTAAAATGTGCATTGTAAAAAGGTATCCAATTTAATTGTAGGTGTATGTTCACTATTTTGGTCATAGTGGCTTCCACATAAAAGGTAGATATTTGCTGTCGAGGACTTGTATTTAGAACTATTTAAGACAAACAATCCTACGGTACATTATATTTGTGTATCTCCAACGGTTTAGGCAGCGCACGCGAAGATACCTCTCAGAGGGCAGAACTTTTCCGACTTTCTTGACATTTATCGTTATAAACCTATATTACTGTATAGTTTCATCCAAATCCGTTTAGTAGTTTTTGCGTGAAAGAGTAACAAACATACATACATCCATCCATCCTCACAAACTTTCGCATTTATAATATTAGTAGGATTAGTAGTATAGTATCGTGAGCAGGTTCCTAACGGATCCTCCGTTAGGAACCTGTGTTTAGTGCTAAGTCGAGATCCTTATATGAGGTTAATTTAAAATGACCAGCCAAATTTTTCCAGGTATTTTCCAGGTATTAGGTATCATTCAAAGAAAGGTTTAAGCAAAAGTTAGGTCCCGAAAAAAAAAAACCGGCCAAGTGCGAGTCGGACTCGCGCACGAAGTGTTCCATACCATTATCGCAAAAACGGCAAAAAAATCACGTTTGTTGTATGGGAGCCCCACCAAAATATTTATTTTATTCTGTTTTTAGTACTTGTTGTTATAGCGGCATCAGAAATACATCATATGTGAAAATTTCAGCTGTCTAGCTATCACGGTTCATGAGATACAGCCTGGTGACAGACGGACAGACAGACAGACAGACGGATCGCGGAGTCTTAGTAATAGGGTCCCGTGTTTTACCCTTTGGGTACGGAACCCTAAAAAACAACTGCCGTTCTGTACATTTTGTCGAGTTGATACGGGATAATTATTTGGTCGTCTTTCAAATCTTGTTTATAGCCAAAACTTAGCTTATCTTGAGACACGATTTTAATAGAACTCCTTTTTAAAGAAACTTGATTCTGCAGAACTATAGGACGTACGGCGATGCATCATCGGTACATGGTGGACATTCCACCCATACGCACCAAACGTTTCGGGAATCATCATCATCTGCCTAGCCTTTTTTCCCAACTATATTGGGGTCGGCTTCCAGCCTTACCGGATTCAGCTAAGTACCAGTGTTTTACATGGAGCGACTGCCTATCTGACCTCCACAACCCAGTAACTGGGTAACACGGTATCCCTTGGCAAGACTGGTGTCAGATCTCAAGCTTCTGACTACCTGTAACGACTGTCAAAGATCTTCGAATGACAGCCGGGACCAACGGCTTAACGTGCTTTCCGAGGCACGGAGGAAACTCGGTATGTTGAAATGGTCACCCATCCACGGACCGACCTCGTCAAGCGTTGCTTAACCTTGATGATCGACCCGTGCGGCTGTTATTATTTAGCCACGAGCTACGTTTCGGGAATATTAACATTAACATAAGAAGCGGGATATTTACCATGGTGCTTGCAACAGCACAGAAATATCGGAAACTCGCAACAAACAGTAAACATGGTTAATATCCCGCTTCTAATGGTATTAAGGTTACACTAGTCGACGGCACGAACTATTTTGCGCGCGGGGTTAAAATGCATACTATTTCATCCGACAACACGTGCGAAAGAAATAGGTGCTGTGATGAGCAGTAAGAAGCTAATTTGCGTACGAATTAGCACTTTTGCAAGTTTGTGGCGAAATGGATGATGATTTAGGACGAAAACGAGCGCGCGAAATTTTATAAACAGACCTTTGGGAGTCTAGATATCATGGAAAAACCGGCCAAGTGCTAGTCGGACTCGCGCACGAAGGGTTCCGTACTATTATCGCAAAAAACGGCAAAAAAATCACGTTAGTTGTATGGCAGACCCACTTAATATTTAATTTATTCTGTTTTTAGTATTTGTTGTTATAGCGGCAACAGAAATACATCATCTGTGAAAATTTCAGCTGCCTAGCTATCACGGTTCATGAGATACAGCCTGGTGACAGACGGACAGACAGACAGACAGACAGACGGATCGCGGAGTCTTAGTAATAGGGTCCCGTGTTTACCCTTTGGGTACGGAACCCTAAAAACGACTTAATGTATATTTTCAAAATAAAATTATTTTCATTGTTGAACTACTAATCTACTCCTGTATGGAGGTCGTTTTTCAATTTTCTTTCTTCTTATGGAATTTATTGCCGCCCAAAGATTCGTTAAATTTAGTGTTGAATTATGGAACTTTCGCCACTCATAACATTCAAATATATATTTTTTTTAACTTTTTTGTTTCCATACAGAGCTAGATAATGATGAGACAAATTGATATCATTTTTTATTTAGAACGTACATCGTCAAACAGTGGAGTTATCGCCAGACTACGTTTGTATGGAAGAATGATCGACGAGTGTACCCTTAATGTTAGTGTTTGTGACCATGACAGTTTAAAAACTTGTTTCGGGAATACTTTTATTATGCGTACAGCTATATATTTCCTGATAGTTACAACCTGGGAGTCTTTAAGTCGAGAGTGAATAGTTTTCTTCTAGGCAAGCGTGCTACATCGTCGACCACATCATCGCTTACCATCAGGTGAGATAGTGGTCAAGCGCGAGCCTATCAATAATAATAAAAAAATAAAGATACAAACAAAAGTTCACAATTAAAAGTTAATATAAAGTCAACCACAATATTGAACTAATAAAGCGTAGAACATGATCGTTCGTTCCAATCCGTTTCAGTTGAATTACCTCGGTTGAATTTACTTATAGTTGCAGTGTTGGCTAACTGGGGAGTTTAGTGCCTTTGTTGGCAAGTTAAACAGCTTTGGAATAGCTTTGTGATAAGTAGGGTGGTACATGGATTTTGTAAGGTAAGGAATGGGTAACTGTCTCTTCCATCTAGGTTTGTACGTTAAAAAATATACCCTGGGAATGTACGTCCGGGATTAAACGTATCCTATCACGGTTATGGTCGTGCCGTTTGCTAAGTTTCATTGTAATTCGTTTAGCCATCTGCGAAAACCCGACGGCAACTTTAGGTATGCAGACGACAGCAGTGTTCCTAAGAGGTACTTGTCCAGCGCACGGGCTACTGGGCCTCAGATCCGGCCTCTTCGTGAGACTATGGTGGAGCGCTTGAACCTGTTCTTGAAGGCAGTCTCCGAATGGGGCGATGTCAATCTGATCCGGTTAAATGCTGCTTAAATCCAGCCGTGTCTTTTCTTCGTTAAAAAGAGCCAATTCTACCCAGCTCCTTCTTTCCGTGGTGTAAACGTGTTGATGACGGATCATCTTGAGCTTCTTTGCGTTACCTTGACATCGACCCTCAATTTTGACCTATACTTTGAGGCGAAGGCTAAGATGGCTACCAAAAAATTTGGGATTCTTGCAAAGGTGAGATGGTACTTCAAGCCTCATCTCTGGGACGGATCTGCCAAATACCAGCTTGATGCACTTGAGTTGATCGAAAAACGGGCCAAGAAGCTCATCGGTAATGAGGCACTGGTCTAGTCAAAGCTGGAGCCTTGAACGTCGACGCCGAGTTGCCAGTTTGTCGGTTTTTTATCGGTTGCATCGGGGAGTTGGCAATAGAATTACATGATCTAATACCGCATAGCCAGTTCCATCGTCGGGCTACAAGAAGGACTGCGATGCACCATCGGTACATGGTGGACATCCTACACGTACGCACTATCCGTTTTGGGAATTCTTCCATTGTGCGTACAGCTAAGGAATGGAATACCGTGCCGGAGTCTGTGTACCCCGATAGCTACAGCCTAGGAGTATTTAAGTCAAGAGTGAATAGGTTACTTCTAGCCAAGCGTGCTTCAATGTCGGTCACAACATTGCTTACCATCAGGTAGATAGTGGTCAAGCGCTAGCCCATCATTAATAAAAAAAGAGCCGAGAAGTGTTTAATTAATGAACATCCAAACAAATATTTTCACATCTATACTCTAAACTAATATTATTAATACTCGAACGTAGCTGTATGTCTGTTTGTTTGTTACGTTTACACGACTAAACTATTGCAACAATAAATGACGAATTATATTGTACGTATGAGGAGGATGCAGGAATACTATATATCTCGGGGGTGTGCTCCCTTGCTTGGGATAATTTCTAACTGTTACGCCTGCAAACCCGCTGGAAGAAGCTAGTTTATAATATCAATAGTATCAGTAGGATAGGATAACAGCAGCCTAATTGGGTAAATGATTTCGGCATGGCAAAGGGAACATCTCCATAATAGAGTATGACACATTTCCTTTAAGTGTTTTCGGTATTGCGTACAAAGTTTATAATAGGTACGTCCTCCACCATAATATGAGTTGAATTCACAGTTATCCTTTCCCTTTCGAGTGTATTAAGCAATACGAAAGTCGTTATTTTAAAGGTGTCGTCACCCTTACCTATACGTGTTCTTCACGCAATTCGGCAGGACAGTCAAAATGCAAAACCGTCAATATTTTAAAGTAAGGCATGCCTCATTGGTCTCGCGTGAAGGTCCTTGGCTCGATCCGAGCAAACAGTATCACAATGAAAATGATGTCACCCGATTTGGAGTTCTGTGATGTTTCTTTGTTTTGCGGTCTTTGATCTCTTGCACATCGTATGTGTCATGTACTCCGGGCGCAGGTATATCTAGCCATCTACTAAATTGCGCACGTATATTCACTTATTACTATTAGTTAATGGTGTCCCACTACCTGTAGTGTCCCACCCAACTAGGGTTACCATCGTCCTGCTTTATCCAGAAATTTGGCCTTCTGGCCGGGCTTTGTACGGCCTTCCAATTAGTCCGGCTTTTTAGCTTGGATTTATTTTTGTTATTTTTTCATACGACAACGAAGTTATAGAATATTTTCTTGTTTCAAACATTTCCGAACGCAATTTTTCACGTCCAACGTCCAACGTTCCAAAAATCACGTCTTCTTGCCGACCATATGTCACTGCAGGGATCCAGAAGAATATCAGCGTCAGGTATATTTGCCTGACACGTGCTGACCCGGACTCCCATTTGGTGCAACCTTGAGACGCACACCCGTAGACAGAGAAAACTAGTTTTCTCTGTCTACGCGCATACCGCACTGTGTTTTAATTGTACCCACTATTTGAGGTATGTTACATCACATCACATCATCAGCCTATTAATGTTCCCACTGCTGGGACACAGGCCTCCTCTCTGTGAGAGGGAATGGGCCGTAATCCACCACGCGGGCCCAGTGCGGGTTGGCGGATGTCACACGTCTTCGGTTCTAGAACATGCCGGTTTCCTCACGATGTTTTCCTTCACCGTTTTGAGAGCAGTGGTGATGAAATAATTTACACAAAGTAAAGCGCCTGCCTGGGTTCGAACCCACGACCTACAACTTGTAAGTCGCGGCCGATACCACTGGGCCACCACGGCTGTCCAGTGTATGTTACATGTCACTTTTATTTATTGTATGTTTTTTTGTTGCCTTTTTCTTTTTTTTGTATGTTGGCACCTTGTTTTTATATACCTCGTGTAAATTGAAAATTAATTTAATTGTCATTTTGTGTGTTGTGCTGTGTCTTTTGTGTGCTCTAAATAAATGTTTTATCTATCTATCTATCGGTCAATTTTTTTTTGTAATTGAAAAGTACGGACTTTTTTTCAAACGTCCGGCTTTTTGTCAGGGCTTTTAAATTTTAGAAATGGTAACCCAACTGTCCATTCACTTGCACCCACAGAGTACATTTTAATATACTGCTTGCATCCTACATGACCTATACAGCGCTTCTGAGGCTGCAATAAAATAAATGTCACCACCAACTGGGCCCAAAAATAACTAAATGTACCATCGAAAAGATAAGAAGAAGAAGCTAAATTGATAAGGAGAATGCATGTAGTATTGGAATAAACGCTTTAGAGCCAGAATTTAGTAGTCCCTTATGAGGCAGTAAGCCGACTTAAGACGACGACTAACACCAACGACCTTGAGGGAACAAAACGCGTACTCGTTTCACACCCGCGCGACCCAAAATTTTGTAGTTTTTTGTACTGTCCTTATTATTCTTTGAGTTTAAAGAAAAAAACCTCAGATCAAAATGTAGATAATTAAATTGTCATTGAGATGGTGTCGATTTCATTAAAATACGCCCAGCTGTTTTGGTGTGATTGTCGTGTTTTGGTCCGTTTTAGACATAACTTTACAAATTAATTACACTATGTTATACGGATTAAACTCAAAATTTGCTCAGATCAAATTATTAAAAAAATAGTCTAATAGAACATATATTTTTTTCAAAAAATTACGACTATCCATTTAGACGTGATTCTCATTTTAAAATCAGCTACTCAAGGGAAACGGCGCCTTAAAGATGGTGAAATTGATTGCATACGATATTTTGGTGGTCAGGCACCAACCACCAAAATATCTTATGGAATCATTATAAAAGAAGAGTCGACAGACGATGAAACATACTCATTACCAGAAAGTTTCATCTCTAATGAACCAGTAGATAATTGCATCTAGAAAGAAAGAAAGAAAGAAAAAGTGTTTAATTGTCACAAAACGACATACAATATAATAACACGCTTATGCTAAACCCTTAACAATAGTATTAGTAGCACTTAAATTTTGTTCATAACAGAAAGGAAATAGGGTGAAAAAAATACCAGGCAGATGCATGTCGTGATTGTGGCAAGAAGGCTTCCACTCAGCATAATGCTGTGCCGTGGGGGACCCGCAGCACGGCGCTGATTTTCAGTCTTCGCCTAAGACGTGACGTACGGCAACCAAATCTGTTATGTATGTTAAAATATACACAAAGAACATAAAATAAATACAATAAGACAAAAATAAACTACCCAAAATATGATGTGACCAAAACCAAAATCAAAATCAAATATTTTTATTTTACATAGGCCTACATGGGCACTTATAAAACGTCGACAAAAGGTGCACGGTTCGGGTTAGTCGTTTCCTATGGAGAAAAACCGGCAAGAAACTCCATGGTTACTCTTTTAAATTTTTTTGTTTACAATATTTCCATGTTACAGCATTAGTACTTGGATATGGGGGGACAACGTAGGCCCGACAATAAGTCGTACGAAATTGAAACAAAAAAACAAACAAAAATAATAATGCACGAAATAAAAAGTTAACAAATGTTAACAATCATCTAGAAATCTAGAAAGCCTACAATGTTCACACATTCACAATAGGTAAAAGAATCTATACAAAGGTAAAAAAAAAAACAACACTAAATTTAACATGTGGCACAAATACTGTAATCAGTGCTGTAACTATTCTTAGCAAAGTTCAAAAGCACGAGTATCTTGCATTCTTTACGTAAACATAAAAGTAATACCCGCAAAACACGGCACACTCCATGTTTTGCATCTATGGATCGTGAAGACCTCGTCTTGGTTTGAAATTAATAAGACCCACACAATAAATAAAATCTTGTCTCCCACACGCACGTAAATTGAATCACGCCAGTACCAAATATTGCTTATCTCCATCTTACGACCGTCTTAACCACTCACATAAGCTCTCTCATAGCCTAAGATCCCACCGCTAAAATCGGTAGTTATATTTTTGATAAACAAAATTAATATGATTGATACTTGATAGCAGAATAGATTGCTACAGGGTTGCCTGGTAATATCTAGGCGAAATTGCCTTAGACAAATAAATGTTTTTTAAATAATTAACCCCAAGTATATAAGTTTTTCAAGTAAATCCAACGTCATTTGAAAGAACGTGATGTAGAAAATAGGAAAAAAAGTATGACAGGCTGCCATAGTTTACCTGTTTACATCTGGTAACCCATAAATTGCGGCTAACTGAGAGCTGGCTGATGATGCATGCTCTCAGGATTCAGGATAAAATCCTAGTGTAGTGTAAAGTTAAAATAAATAATCTTTTTTTTTTTGTATTTATTTATTTAAATATATATATACAGAGGTGTTACTTAATTCTAAACTCGCCAAACTTTTACGTCTGATGGCGAGAGGCGCTCTTTTACATCTTATAGCGGTTGGATAATAATATGATTAGAAATCTATTCTACTATCAAGAATCACTAAAAAAAATACCACCGATGTCAAATAAAAACACATGACATCATACGCCTATTAATGTTGCCACTGCTGGGACACAGGCCTTCTCTCTGTGAGGGAATGGGCCATAATCCACCACGCGGGCCCAGTCCCATGGATGTCACATGTCTTCGAATTTTTGGTTCTAGGACATGCCGGTTTCCTCACGATGTTTTCCTTCACCGTTTTGAGAGCAGTAGTGATGAAATAATTTACACAAAGTAAAGCGCCTACCTGGGCTCGAACCCACGACCTACAACTTGTAAGTCGCGGCCGATACCACTGGGCCACCACTGCTCTTAATATTTTTAGAAATCGGCGTTCTTGTTTTTGTTTCACCGTTTTTTGACACCGACTGCTGAAATTGAAGTTATTTTTCACTTTGTAGTGTTTTTATTTGAAAGTCAGTTTTATTTTTTTGTAAAAATGTTTTAATTTTGCACTATTTAGTTGTGGTACATATCTATAATGCCCACTTTTATGCCAGAATAGATTACCCGAAAAACATGATACTTGAACACAACCGGAAATTAGAGTTTGCCAGGGTGAACTGTACACATCTGCATACGCTCGTACTGCCGTGATGTTATGTTATGAAATGGTCTAAACAATAAACAAACATGCGATTGCAGAAGTCCCGAGATATTTTCCGTCATTTATTGAAGAGTTCTGTTGTATATCTCCGAAGTTCTTCATCAGATCTTCACCAAATTTGAATGGGATCAATTTGAGAACATACTCATTCAAACAAAAAGATCGAATCAAAATCGTTCCGCAATTGACGGAGAAATCGATGAACATAGGCAAGCAAAAAGAAAACAATAAATGTCGGACATAGAACCTCCTCCTTTTTGGAGGGTCTATTAAAAATAGGGAAAAAAAAATGACAGGTCTCAGTTAGCAGCAATCTGTAGGCTGCAAATTACCTTTTTACGTCTGGTAACCCATTAATTGCGGCTAACTGAGAGCTGGCTGATGTTGCATGCTCCTAAGATTTAGGAGAAAATCCGAGTGTAAGGCAAAGTTAAAAAAAAAACCTGTATATCTTTACGGAGGGCTCTCGTACTACTATAGTTGAATTTATTAGCACTTTGGGAACACACAATCTACATTTCTAATCACAGTGCACACACTGTGATTAGAAATGTAGATTGTGAGGACAAAAACTACGCTCAGTAGACCGAGGAACGCTTAGCATAGTAATTAAGTGTTTTGGATGTGCCGGAATTAATAATAGGAATGTTCGCTTTATTATCTTGCTGGGAGGAGGGGTGGGGGGGGGGGGGGGGGGGGTGAAATTTAGCTCTATCGATTTTAGGAGTCGCAATCTTCTTCGTGATATCTATATCATTATTATAGCTGTTATTATATGCAAGCTTTTTCTGATATGTCCTACAGGAAGTTGTTCCTTTTTCAGGGATAAAAAGTGGCTTAAGTGAAATTCAGCGATAGTCTAGTTTGGTATTGATTCTAGTTTAGACAAGGCGTGTGCCCGATGGCACATGCCCAAACAAGCTTTGTACTGGCATGGCATCCCCAAGGGTAAAGAAAGCGTGGCCGTCCCCGTAAAACATGGCATCGTCGCACCGTGTTGGCAGAAGCGGCCGAGGAGCGAGGTGAAGCGTGACGCCCAAGACGCCCTCTGCCCCATCTAGGGGACCTAGGACATAAGTCATCTGCCCGACAGTATTACGTATACATCAACAAAAATGAGAAACACTCTCCATCTTAATATACATTTTCAAAAATCCCTCCTTAGTGCTCAAGTTCGTTGTATACCTAAGGAAACCTTGTAAATAATTTCATACTTCTAAAACTAGTGATTTACACTATGCGTTGTTTGCCAGTAAATGAATTTAATAATTTTATAAAAGTACGCAGATGTGTTCAGATATTTTCACGGAGCTTGATTGCATGCTGCCCTGTATCCGTAGTATCAATGATCTAACTAAAATAAGAAATACTCAACGATTTAAAATTGCTCTTTTGCAGGACCGGTCGTTGTATCAATGCTAATGGATAGGTACATAAAGACCTATGTATCGGCACCTGTGTAATCTCTAGACATCTACCTGGCAATGCTGGATTTAAACATCAATGAATAATCTTTTTAATTTATGGTGCTACTCATATTTGTCTATGGTCATTTTCGAATGTGTTCTTTTTGATTTTTGGCGCCATTGTTGAAATTCTTAATTCTTCAACTCATAAATAGACGTGTTTCTCTGCTCTTCTGCGATTATGATCAGGGGAGAAGGGACGGACAATTTTTATCAGGATCGACTTAGAATTTACTCCGCAGATTGCATTGATCGTAAAACATAGTGTCTACGTATAAAATCCTTGTCAGTCCCTTGAATCGTAAAAGTGAACTGTGAAAAGGGTGTTCTTGATAGGCAACGGGCCCACAACGCTTTAGCGATTGAAGTTCGACTGCATTTTACTACCACCATCGTTTGCAGAGATACTCAACTATGTCGATAATCGAGGGTTGAGAAACGAAGTGATTTATTCAATTGTTTGCAAGTGACATTCTATCAAATTTATCGATTGTCAAAAATCATAATAACATAACATAACATAACATAAATATTTATTACAAACTATTACATAAAAGTGCAACATTAATTGATAAATCCTTTGTGGGAGACTGGTATCTGCACTAGGAAATCCTGTCACACAGATTACCAGGCCCCTCCCATAAATCTTCGATTATTATTATTATTATTTTTTACTAATAATAATAATACTACCTTTGGTATATGACAAGAAAAAGGAAGGAATACAGTTACTAAAACCATCATCATCAGCTTTACAATAACGTTTCAAAACTGGCTTTACTTTCCTCCAAAAAAAGCCTTCAAAACCCTCTCATCCATACACCCCAACATCGGCGTCTCCCCAAACTATTATTTTTTAAATCACCGCAACAAAATACAGAAAGTACTTCTGAAGCGTTCAGGAAACAATTTCTTAGTGCCTAAGAGTTGGACGCGTGGTTCATTAAAAATGTGGCGGTATTCCCGTCAGAGGCTTACCAAAGGGTACCTTCCTATAGCTAGAGTGTCACTATCTCACAAAATCATATTTTAAGTCATCTGGCTTAGTCATATGGTGGTACTCCGATCAGCCACAATATGACTGCGGAACCACTCCACAGACGATGACTCATCTCCTGTCCTGCTCCTTATACAAAAACACCTGCACCATGCAAGACCTTGCGAGGCCGGCGCTAGTTGAGTACCGCCCGAAAAAAATTAGGAAAAGGAATTATCAATATCAAGAAGTTATAGAAGAAAAACATGATTTTATAATTCTTTTTTATGAAAAATTGCATTGTCACGAAAACAAAAACATGTGTGCAAAATTTCAGCTCTATAGGACACTGGGAAGTAAGTCAAATTTAACTTGGAAGAGTTCATTAAATACACTGGGACAGGTAAAAGTAAAAAAAAGCTTGTAAAAACAGTGCGTTAATAAAAATCAATGCTGTTTATCAACTATAAATCATTTGCGAGAGTTTCAGCTGTCAATAAAATCGATCTAATTGCTCACTTTCGAATAGGCACATTGTTAGTTTAATTTAATTACTTAAACTTATCAAAAATGGGTTTGTAAGCGTAGAAATTTGAGGCATTTTTATTTTCGAAAAATACTGATCGTTTGAGATTTTTTGCTGAGTTAGAAACTCAAAATCAGCCAAATGTCATATAGTGACACTTTGGCTGTAGGACGGTAGCGTACCAAACTAGCAACTTTCCTGACTTATAGACTTAATATAAAGTCTGCAGACGGCTTTGGATTTCTGTTAGTTATTTACAGTTTTGTTTCTAGCTAGTTGATGTTATTTTACGGGAGAAATCGTTTCGTGGAGAAGATTTGATGGGGAAGTTTGGTGAGGCAATAAAATTCGTTGACTTGTCGGGGTTTAAGGTTACTGAGGTGTTGGAAAAAGAAAGTGTGCAAGTTTAAACTAAGCAAATCGAAACCCAGTTTAGTGGCCCGAATATTGTCAGACAGAAGTGTAATTTGACCGATGTGAAGCGGTTATTTGAACAGTTTTATTGACAGACTGCCGAAGGAGGGTAATGTGTTTATCAGTCTATGTATGTATGTTCCTAAGTATGTGGCGTTCTAGAGACCAAACGCGTTGCCCGATGTTGATGATTCTTACGTCAATCGATTCGTCTTAGTTAATCTTGCGAGTGTCACTGGCTACATTAAAATTGGAAAATAGAAAAATGGCGGCTTTTGGGTGCCATATTGTGGGGGCCCAATTTCTTTTTGTTTGCAAACCTATCGTGTAGGGTATAAAAATAAAGGGTTTTAAGAGGTGATTTTAAAAGTATATGACACTTATATGTTTAATTGTATCTAAATTGAAAAAGTAAGGTTAACTAAAAAGTTATAAATAAAAAGTTAATTAAAAATCATGCATGATTTTCTTCTTAATAACGTCTTTTTAGTTCGCTTCCCAATCAGTCGGGTTTTTGTTTTTTTATTACTTTTTTTTTCTAGACCAAGTCGAGTTAGACTGCCTACAAAAAACCTACAAGCGAACATTATCCATAATTACAATATCGCCCTCATAGAATGAAAACCCAATCACAGAACCCTAACTACTTAATCCACTAAACCAACACACAGATGTCCGAAACACAATTTACGTACAAAACTCTGATCCTGTTTAATGTGTTAAGAACAATAAATACAATATGGCCGACGGGGCAATCTGCTTAAAAACAGGATTTAAAGTTAAATTAACATTGGGCCGGAGTGTCGACAACGGATACAGTGTTTTATCATGCGTTTTAATCTCTTAAAATAATTTAAACTCTTTAATCCTTGTGTGTATGTGAATTTGGTCGGTAGGCTTTCGAAGCCGTTATTGCTGGTGATAATTTTTTGGCGTTTAATTAAAAAAATGGGTTCATAACAGTCTGATTTTATTTGTCAATAAGGCTCAGAGTTGTCTGTTTAATTTTATTGTTGGGACGTTGTGATTCGGATATGCGGATATACAATTAGAGATTCAGATGAAACTCGCGTTTTATTATCGTAAACTTTCAACTTTGAAAACTGAAGGCCACTTTCTGATCCCTGGTATGGAACCTTTTTGGATTGTTAATAGCTTACATCAGTCAGAGAGTTTAAGATATTGTTTATAAGATAAAATCAAATAGGAGTCTTAAAATCGCACCACAAATGATGTAAATTTTGCCAAAGTTAAAAAATTCGGTGACTGAAATAAGAAAAAGAAAACAAAAAAAAGAGTATATTTAAAAATTACAAACAAAATGTTTTAATAAATTTTCCTGATTTCAACTTCGATTAAAAAAACTACCAATTTTCCGAGAAGCCGCAGTATATTTGATAATGTGGATTCCACCATTCTCTGAAAGTATTGTAAGTTGAGTTATGTTTCAACCAACTTTCGTTGTTCAGAAACCGACATAAAGTGCATGCGTTTAAAATTTTCGACTCCTTCATAGCGTAGTGTTGTCTCCACCTGAAGTATTCATAGTATTTCGTTTTATCTCTAATTGCCTCGTACATCAATTTCGCTGTCAACTCTTCACCCAATGAAGAGGCATCTAAGTACGAGTCTGGAGGGAGAAATCTGTAAAATGTTAATGAAATCATTATGGTCGAAATGAGGTACTTAGAAAGATAATAGTACATTATGGTACAAGTGTGCAATGTTGGTGATTACCGCTGAGGCGCCATTGAGACCCGAGCCGTAGGTGAGGGTCGTAAGAGAGCCGAGGACGGTATTCATCAATACACACGTGTATCATTCGACGTTTTTCAACACACTTGTGAAGAAAATAATACAAAAAAAAAACATTTTCAACAGTAAAAACGAGTTGTGAAAATTTTTCACAATGGCGGGCAAAATTAATCAGTTTTCCTATGTGCGGGCTTTTAACAATGGCGATCGGCCATAGACTAAAATAATGAGGGTTCTTTTTTTGGCTTTTCGTGGACAGTGTTTTAGCCACGTACAAAATAGGGCATTTAATTTTTTCTTCATTACGGAGCAAATAAAACTTATATTTGAGTGAAAGTTTTATTTATTAAGCACGTACAAGTTGAAATTATCTATTTAAATACGAAGTTGCATGAAATGAGCAAGCAATAGGTATAACATTAATTTAATTGTACTATTAAGCACGATCTTTTTTGTATCGAAACTTTTTTAAGAACAAAGCAACTCAACAAATAAATTAAAAAAAAAACTATAACTCACTTATTAATAATAGCAATGAAAAAGTCACAGTTTGATAACAGGTTTCATTATGTGCCTAATTGCGGTGAAATCAGAGCCACTTTATGAGCAAGTGTGTTGAAAAGAATGTTCAGATTCGGTAGTAAGATTTTTGATAAAACTTGCTTTTGGGAGATTTTTAAATAACTTTTCCTACTAAGTATATTGATAGTAGATTTCTGTTATTGCAATTTATTCCTATAGGTACGTACCAGAGAACCAGACAAAAAGAAACTATAAACGGTGACGATTGTCGAAAAGTCCTGCACCTGTAGCCAAGTTGACAATCTACAATCGATAACGCTAGTAGAAAACGAATCAATGTATGGGAATGACACATCTGCACGATAAGTCACGTGGTCAGACCGAACAAATAGAAGGCGATAACGATTGTTGAAAGAGTTTCGATATGAAAATTTGTAACTTGGCTAGGGGTCTGACATGCACTGCTGAAATATCATGTGGTCGAGCAAATTTCAGGGCCCGTATAATGACGTGTCAAACCTACAATGGTGAGCGAGTGAGTCTGTAAAAAAGGGACAGATGTATACAATTCAAATACATCTGTCCCTTACGCACAATGGAAATAACCTTGCTCTAAGAGTTTATGGTAACCTGCCAGTTCAAAAGTAATTTTAACCGATGGAAAAAAGGAGGTTCTCAATTAGACAAGTATATATGTTTTTTTATGACCACACATAACTTTTTATAGAGTGGTTCGATTTAAAAATATATTTTTTTATTGTTAAGAATACCTCAAAGTTGGTCCAATTTAAATTTGAAAAATAAAATCCACCGCTAAAGGTATTTCTACCTACCTAAAGGATTAATTGATAATTTTCCTACTGAATTTTCAATTGTGAACCGATTCGACTGAAATTAAGTAATCTGAAAAGCGCAAAAAACACAACTCAATCGACGATGATCTACCTAGCCACAATCATTGTACGCTTTAGGTATGTCATTATTACATTTTGCATGTGTATTTCTCGTGTTTGTTTGGCGCCGCCTCAAGCTTTTTATTTTTTGCTTTTTAGTTAGTGTTTTCTTCCGTTATTTTTTTTGTTAAGGTTACACTAGTCGACGGCACGAACTATTTTGTGCGCGAGGTTAAAATGCAATTTATATCAACCTAAAACACGTGCGGAAGAGATAGATGTTTTGATGAGCAGTAGGAAGCTAGTTCGCGTACGAATACACACTTTTGCAAATTTGTAGCGAAATGGATAATGATTTAGGACGAAACCGAGTGCGCGAAATTTTATAAACCGACCTTTGGAAGTCTGGATATCGTGAAAAAACGTCTAAACGTATCTGTTCAAAATAACATTATTTGCATTGTTGAACTACTAAACTATCCCTATATGGCGGCCGTTTTGCATTTATGGTATTTATTTGCGCCCAAAAATGCGTTAAAATTAGTGTCGAAATGTGGAACTTTGGACTATTGAAAACATTAACATAGAATACTTAGGCAAGTTTCTATGAAAAGATAAAATTGCCAAAAAATAACAAAATACCTGTTATATTGAGCACCACCAAGCACAACGGGAACCGCATTGTTGTTATAAGCAAACAATACGGTCTTTGTTATAAAATCTTCTGCTATAGAGTCTTCAAATGCCAGATAGAAATAGTAAGACGTCCTTATTCTGTAGAAACATGGCTTTAAGGAACTCCTTCCACATTTCCTGGTGCCACAAGGACCAAAGATATCAATAGTCAGGTTGTAGTCCGATAGGTGATCTCGCAAACTCTCTATGAAGGTTTCCCTTTTGCTGGATGTGGTGCATTTGTCAAGGATTACAGCAGCAGCCAGAGTCTTCGAAGATAGGGAGCTCTTGAAATGTGCGGTGATTGGCTTCATGTCGTACGAAGGTTTCCATTTTAAATCTGCGCCCAATTCCTCCTTATGAATGTTGACTACGGTGAAGTATCTATAGGGTATTGAAGAATGCAGCCTGGAGAGAAAAGATTTTATAGAAGTTAAAGTGCCTGATGATTTCTAAACTAAAATAATATTGTAAAGATGTAAAATTGTTTTCAAATGGTAAAAGGTAATCTCAGGAAATATCGGATCCGATTTAGATGTCAAGCTTAATTATCGCGGTGTCACAGGCATATAGGTTTAAAAAGTCAATGTTTATTTGTGACCCGCATAGGAGACACGAGAAAAGGCATAAAATTAAACAATAATGAAAATAAAAACCCCGTGCGAGACCAAAAAGGCTCCTATCTCAGCATATGCAGCGATATCCAAAAAAGAAATAACGCTGCGCTGATATTCTGATATTCACTGTTGATGCCACGGACACACTTACGGAGACGGAAAATACTTAAATAATAAAATAAAATAGAATGTATAAATAACAAACAAAATAGAATAAACACAGAAGGTGGGTCAAAGTATGTATAATTATAATACAAATACCGAACATGTATACCGAACAATAGACCGACATAGCCCGAAGAATTGCCAAACTTAAGTGGCAGTGGGCAGGGCACATTGCTCGCAGAACGGATGGCCTATGGGGCAGAAAGGTTCAGGAGTGGCGACCGCGAACGGGAAGACCGATGACCTGGTGAAGGTTGCAGGGATCCGCTGGTAGCGGGACGCACGGGACCGGTCAATGTGGTGACGCTTGGGGGAGGCCTATGTCCAGCAGTGGACGTGTTTCGGCTGATATGAAGATATGATGATATTAAAAATATATAAATAAAACATATTAAATGTAGGTAGACCTGTGTAGACCGACGTCCGCTATGCTCGGTTCTTGTAGGTCCGGCTAGAGCAGCGAAACAGCGGGTCAAAGCTAGATAACGGCACACAGATTAACTTTGAAAATACAATATATTAAACAAAACAAAATAATAAGCTCACTTATATGTCCAAGTCCAGTTGAAATAACCATCATATAAAGAATTGCAAACAGGGTAATTGCTAGCAGAATCGTTTGACGCAAAAATATACTTCTGGGCCGCACTTCTCACTTTCGGCAAGTCTCTAACAGAATGGCTGACGTCCTGGGAATTAAAAACTATAGCATCAAAGTATCTAAGATCCGAAAAAAGACTTCTATTCACAGTGAAGTAGCAGTTCAGATGTTCGCACTGATTCATTATGAAGTATTTCTGTCCATCTTCATCTATCTCAGGAACTTTAGTCCACATTAATATATGCTTCATGTCTGGAATATATCTTTGGATTTTTTTGACAACTTTTGTCGGTTCTTGTCTCTTGATGAAGTAGCTTAGGAGCGTCAAAATGGCGAAATGGATGATGAGTTTTAAGCACTTTGTTATTCGAGCCATAATGTATTTGAGTAGAACGTAGTTGGTCGACAAATTGATGGATACAAAACAGATATAGAAATGACTGTCAGGCAACTTGCACAAAAAGGTGTCCATTGTTCTGACACAAACGTTGAAGTAAGTTGACACAGATATTTCTAGTGAACAGTTGTTTACATTTTTACTTGTTTTGTGTCTCGCTTATTGCGTCAAAATAACTTTCAGAAAACCGGTAAATTCTGAAAGACGTACATACATAGTTAAGATGCATTGCGTAAGTTTGTAGCGCAGTAGGTTATCTTACTTTAGCAATATTCTCACATTTTCTAGCGCTGAATTATTTTGTACATAATTTTTGCTTTCATATTGAAAAAAATGTTTAATGAAATACTTTGTTATCTAAGAATTTAAATAAAATATATAGGAGCCGTAACCGAAACATTTAATCATAATAAAGAATTCGAAAAAAAAACCGTTAGGTATTTGATTTGTCATAATACAATTTGGCGCGCTTTTTTCCGAAATGGCGACAATGCTTTCGCGCTTATTGTGCACATGATGTGGGTTCGGACGGACAGCGAACAAAATTGTCCATGTTTTTTGAATGGCTTGTCCGATTAATGTTGTTACAAGGAAATCATTTTGATGGACGCTTTAGAAAACATTTTTTGTGCTTCAAATGTGATGTATGAATGTGTTAGGGAAGAATAAAAACGAAATAATCTAAACATTGTATGGCTTACCTTTGCCAGATTTTTCTCGAAAATTTGGTTAGTTTACACGGTAGATAAATCACTTTAATATTGTAAAACAGACATAGAATTAACATAAATTTTCAACAAAATGTCTGAAATTTTATGTCACTGAAAATGTTAATAACATTACCGGCAAGTTGCAATGCATTAACCGTTTTTAGGGTTCCGTACCCAAAGGGTAAAAACGGGACCCTATTACTAAGACTCCGCGGTCCGTCTGTCTGTCTGTCTGTCTGTCTGTCACTAGGCTGTATCTCATGAACCGTGATAGCTAGACAGTTGAAATTTTCACAGATGATGATGTAGTTCTGTTGCCGCTATAACAACAAATACTAAAAACAGAATAAAATAAATATTTAAGTGGGGCTACCATACACCAAACGTGATTTTTTTGCCGTTTTTTGCGATAATGGTACGGTACCCTTCGTGCACGAGTCCGACTCGCACTTCGCCGGTTTTTGAATAACAAGCATTCACCATCAACCGTACAGCAATTCCCATTTCACTGTAACAACATTTAATATCGAATACTATCCGACATTCAGCACTAAAAGCAAATTCAAAGAAATTCTGATTCAGGTTTAAAGCGTATAATATTAAAGCATTCAATAAATGTGTGTATTCCGTGCATGGAATACTATGCAATATTCAAACGGCATAGCGAATACAATCCTGTAGAGTATGTCAGTGGTTCTATATGAGATTTAATACAGATATTGTCCTGGTTGCTCAGTATTCAGAGGGTGGGAGTGATTTTCCAATGAGCGGGCTGGTACGAATGCAAAGACGCTATGTCTTCAGTGTGCCGCGGACAACGAGGCCGTATTCTGGAAAACATAATTTGAGTGTGTGTCGATTTATTTATCGCGGGCGATTTTATTTATTCTTAACTGTTAATTATCTTGAGTAGCTTTAAAAATGAGAAATAAGTAGATATGACATATTTTGAAATGAATTATACGACGGCTAATTATGTCTATATATCATCACAAAACCCCGGACTAAGGGGTCCTATATCTACTTTATTTCAACGCTGGGACTTGGACCGAGGACCGTGTGAAGGCTCTGCGAGCCGTACACCGAAGGTCCTACATCTACTTCATTTCAACGCTGGGACTTGGACCGAGGACCGTGTGAAGGCTCTGCGAGCCGTACACCGAAGGTCCTACATCTACTTTATTTCAACGCTGGGACTTGGACCGAGGTCCGTGAGAAGGCTCTGCGAGTCGTACACCGACAGTCCTACATCTACTTCATTTCAACGCTGGGACTTGGAACGAGGACCGTGAGAAGGCTCTGCGAGCCGTACACCGACGGTCCTACATTTACTTCATTTCAACGCTGGGACTTGGACCGAGGACCGTCAGAAGGCTCTGCGAGCCGTACACCGACGGTCCTACATCTACTTCATTTCAACGCTGGGACTTGGAACGAGGACCGTGAGAAGGCTCTGCGAGCCGTACACCGACGGTCCTACATTTACTTCATTTCAACGCTGGGACTTGGACCGAGGACCGTCAGAAGGCTCTGCGAGCCGTACACCGACGGTCCTACATCTACTTTATTTCAACGCTGGGACTTGGACCGAGGACAGTGAGAAGGCTCTGCGAGCCGTACACCGACACCTACTCGTACACCACGAATATGATACCTATGTATATTTTATTCTGAACAGTATTTTTTTTTTCGCCCTGTGATACTCTACTCTACAAAATGCGGCGACTTAAATCCCTAATGTAGCCATCCAATGTCCAAAAAATGACGAGGTCCGTTAGGGCCGATGCCTGTCTGGGTCGCGGCCCTGGCACACGTAACTGAAGGAACACGGTGGGTAAAAGTCTGACACGCCCTCCTTCTTCACCCAGAGAAGGAGAAGTCATTGGAGGATTTCTAAGCCAAAAAAAATGCCATCACGTAAAGAAGGGTCAACGATGTGGACAAAACAGTATTACTATATTATTTGTGCTTTGGGCTATCAACGGCTTTTTAAAACTCTTAAAAAATCATCTTGCCTTTAACATTTGCTGCACTTACAGCAAAACAAACAAGCCTCAAATCTCTTTCAGAAAACAAAACAAAGAAACACTATCCCCCGCTCTCTGCACATCCAGAATAGTCCCGCGGCAAGGTAGCGTGGTCCCGTTGCTAATGAGATTCTTTGGGTCGCGGTTTGCATTTCAGATCAGGCTGTCTCGACGCCGACTCTGTCTGCCTTGTTCTACTAAACTCATGCTCCAGTAATGCCACTACTAGCACTGCAGTTTGGGAGTTTAGTTGAGGAATTTGGAGTATTTATTTATTTATTTTATTAGTAGAGTAGTGATAGAAGTTAAACTTTGCTTCTGTCAAAGGATGGATATTACATTAGGCATACCCTAACTTCAAAGATATCCAGTCTTTGAAGTTACGGTGTGACTATGTAATTTTTTGTAAGCATTATCGATATTTAGACTATTTTGTTGATTTGCTTGTAGAGTTAGCAAGCTGGAATGGCAGTTGACCGGCCATATCTGTTGAAGGACCGATACCTGTTGTCCAAGAGTAACGGCAGAGAAACTGCGTATCGGTAATCTTAGCAAATGATGCTGGATGGTCTGGCGATGGACTACTAGCTACTGGGATATCATGGATGCAGAAGGCAAGGAATCGGGTGTTTTAGTTCAGTTTGGTCGAGGTCTATGTTCTGCAGTACAGTCTGAGTTGGTTTTGAATAGAGTCCCCTCTGTTACTTACGTAACAACATTACATTTCATGGGTCGTGGTATGCATTTCAGATCAGCCTGTCCTGACGCCGACCCTAATCACTGCAGTTTTCTTCAAGCTTGTTGCCTCGCCTTTATGTCAATGTTCTACATCTGACTACGAATATGTACAATCTGCACATCAAATCTTATGTGAGTATATTCTTTGGCAAAATTAACGCAGTATGCTGTTGGATAATGTATAGGCTGCATCCGGAGTTATATATTATACGGACCTTGTAGAAACTAGAATAAATTGCCGTGCGTTCAAGCGTTTTTGCCATACCTATTACTGGGAACTCACAATTTTAGGACCCATTAATATAAATGATAATTTTTATTCGTGGTGCTAGATAACTAGAATTATCCCAGTTGTAAACGACTCTCTGTGCCTTTTGGTCTTGTTTGTTCTGTATCCTGCTTGATATGGAAGGAAGTGGAAATTATGTTTTTTTTTCCTACTCCTCCGTTATTCTTCTCTGATAAATTTCGTTGCCTTGATTCTAGGATTTGTCTTGGATCCCAGACAGTTAAATTCATTCTCCGGGACTTCATCGAGCTTCATTGCCTCGCCGCTTTTCTGTCGTCACTGTTGATTCTAGCTTTCAAGAGTGGTTTGGGAATAATGCGGTGGGTTTGTCCCAAGAAAAAAAAAGCACTGCCGTTTGGGACTTTAATCTAAGCAGGTTTTTTGATGTGAAACATCAAAACGGCATCACACTCTTTTCGTCATGCGACTTTTATCCATATCAAGTTAAGTAAAGCAAGTGTTGGGAGAGATCGGGATTTGGATAGGTGGGGTTAAGCAGTTGTTGACAAGGTTGCGAAATGGATTGATTGAGCAGCTGTTTTTTTATGTTAGAAGTGATAGTAGATAGAAATTCACATAAGCTGTTTTATTACTAGTTCTGACAATCTTAGTCCAAAAAATCTCTGAAAAGACAAAAAGAAAAGAAAAGAATAAGAGAAAAGTCTTAGTTTAAATCCATTTTGACCATTTTTATTTTAGTGATTGTTTTAATCATTATAGCCAGCCCCAAGCACTGTGGTTTCTAACTGGATATGCTGATATATATCAGTACATGGTGGATATCCCACCCATACGCACAAAGCGTTTTGAAAATACTTTCATTGTGCGTACAGCTAAGGAGTGGAATTCCCTACCGGCGTCTTTGTTGCCTGATAGCTACAACCTAGGGGTCTTCAAGTCGAGAGTGAATAGGTTGCTTCTAGGCAAGCGTGATTCACCTTCGACCACATCATCTCTTAACATCAGGCGAGATAGTGGTCAAACGCGAGCCTATAATAAATGAAAAAAAAAACTGTCCTACGTTATTCATCTCATCAATGCCAGTGAAATTAGTAATAAATTGTAGTTCTAAAAACTAAAAAACACGCTTTATTGGTAAGGATAATGGGACAAACTGTTTAAATTATTGCATTGTCATCGGTCCTTGATAAGTGTGCAAAGTTTCAAATCAATCCAACGTTTTGAAGTGGGTGAAAATCACGTTCAATGATTCCGTTACATTGATACATAGATACATAGATACATACATACCAAGCTAATAAAAGCGTGTTAAAAAAACACTCTTCAAAGCTAACCTTAAATTCTATTACATTCTTTAGAAGCGTGTACACTTTAGAGGTCGAATTAAATCTTATGTTTTCACAAAGGACTAGGAAGATTGAAAAATATAATGGACCGTCTTGCCTGGGTGAACTCTTGCTCTTAGCAACGCAATTTTCTTATTAAGATTCTGCGAGGCTGACTGTTTGCGTAGACTTTATGTAGGGTTATCACTGGCTTCACTGTTTCTCTAAAGTCTAAACTATCTAATATTATAAAGAATATTATATAAATAAATTACTTGATGTTTTACCATTATAAAATTTTATGCTAAGGTATCAATCAAAGACACGATTTATGCAAAAATCAATTCAGAATAAAATAAATTGTAGTTTTAAAAACTAAAAAACACGCTTTAATGGTAAATTTAACTAAAAAGAAGCTAATCCTGAAGATCTTGGTAAGGCTAATGGGACAAACAATTTAAACGCGCACGGTAGAATCAACTTTTATTACTGTAAATTTTAATTTTTGTTTGACTTTCAAAAGTACTTTGACTTTGACTAAAGTATTGCAGTGTCATCGGTCCTTGATAGGTGTGCAAAGTTTCAAATCAATCCGACTTTTTGAAGTGGGTGAAAATCACGTTCATTGATTCCGTTACATTGATACATAGATAGATACATAGTTACATAGATACATACCAAGCTAATAAAAGCGTGTTAAAAAAGAAAAACAAACCTTTGCAGGAGGAAAATACAAAAAAAAAAACATCATTAAAATTATAATATGTACCCAAAATTTGTATGCCTATTAGGTTGAACATAGCGATCCTGATATTAAAAAAAAAAAAAAAAAAAAAAAAATTTGAACATTGATTTTCGCATAACTCGATAAAGTATAGGGAACCTTGCTGATTAAAAATTTATTCATTAAAAATATATGTAGGAGGAAGGTATATGACTAATAATCTAGAACAAAGAAGTATGACGCATGTAAACTTATTAATTCAGTTTTGTTTAATTGGCAACATTTAGCCTACGATTCAATCTCAGTTAGATTTTATTCGATTGACAACACTTTATTTGGCTTATGTCAAAATACTCGATTTTGATTGGATGTTAAAAGCTGTGAACTTTGCCCGAGGTGTTCTTAAACCAATGAAAGCAGGGTAGCCAATAATAATGGCGACCTGAGCGAAGTCTCCCGCCATGTTTGGTTGGAAAAAGTTAGAAAAAGGAACGCGCGGTAGCGCGTTTGCAAAAAGTTGAAAAAAGAGTTGTGAGGGAAATAATTGAGAAGTAGCCTAAAGTGTGGCGTTATAAACTTGAAAGTGTGTTTTGTTGAGAGAAAGCGAAACGAATAGGTGTGCGAAACTCAGTCAGTTTCATACCGTCAGCGGAGTTCGCAAGAGATTAAGACGACTTGTTCAAATACAATGCAAGATAGCAATCATCCTAAGCTACAGCTTGATTTAGCAAAACATCATTATGATTATGCTTGTGGAACACTTATTCATAGACATGAATTTTTCAGCCATGCACAACATGCAACAGATAACAGGGACGTCTGAGCCCTTAAACATGGCTGTGGATACCACAAGACCTGTTGTGACCAGCTGCGTGTGGTGAAACAAGTGCGGAGCTCGGGTTCCAATTCAAGAGGCAACACACAAACTGCAACCTACAGCGCTATGAATAAGGAAATTTTGCGGTGTTATACATGCCGCTGCGGTGATCAATCAATTTGATATTTTCTGAAAGCAGCTAGGAGTCTGGACAAGTGCATGGTCAGTGACAAAATTTTGCTTTTGTGCCTGGTATACTAAGCGCTGCTGCCTGACCTTCCCGTGAGTACAGGCTTAAAGGTATGTGACTTTGATCTGCATTCAACTATCTGTGCATCGGCATACATTTGTGGCAGCCGAAGTATGTATTGGGTTTGGAAGTACCTATCTTATCTTATGGAGGGGCCGAGAAATAACTCGGGACACTTCGACCCATTGGGATCTTATGTGGTTTGGAAGTACCTAAGTTTTATAATTAATTGTTGTTTTCATTGCAATTTATAACTATTGCATTATTTTATTTCATGGAAATGTGTAAGGTAAGTTACATGAAAAGAGTAGAAAATTCAAACAGCGCCATCTATGTAATGGTATTGATACTGTGTTACTTTCAATAATCATCGAAATTAGCTTCGGGACCCCATTTTGCCATAATATGCTGCTTGGAGGAACTTATTGAATAGGTGCATGAATTTTTTTTTAATGATCAATTTAAAAACGAACATATTATTTTTACATAAATAGAATGAGAAGTTGGTGCATGTCACGCCATCTATTTAAATCTATGTTTTGTTCGAGCTTTGAAATATTTTGCTACAAGTATTTTAATCGTTATGTTCACCAACAAAACAAACAACGAAACGATTTTCGCAATATTATCTTTATAATGTACCCGGAGCATTGAAACGTGAGTACAAAACTCAAAGAAAACAAATTTCATTATGTTATGTTGCATGATGTTAGAACAATATACGGTTTTGTGACCACTAGTGCTGTCACAAGCGTACATACAGATTATTAAATAGGTTGTTAGTTTGCTGAAAATCGAGAAGTGAAGATATTAGCAATCCGTTTTTTTTACATGTTTGAACACTAGCAATTTCAGCCATGCATTATTTTTTTATCAATAGGTGTCACTTCAGATTTCCCTTAAATATTACTACCACTGAGTTTGTTGTTGATTTGATCACCAAGGGAATTTGTGAATATGCTTTTCTTTGAAATTAACGTACTTTCTAACTATTCGCGTTGGTATTTTTTAATGCAAGTGTGAATACAGTTACGGAACGCAAAAAGGATAATCGAAATAATAGTCGATCTTTTAACATCTTTGGCGGATCAGGGTTGTTTTCACAACTAAATTAAAGTATCAGGTATAAGGGAAAGATATGAATTCACTTAAGTTTGTGTAATACATTAAATTATTCTTAAATAGTATTTTGGTTCATATCATAACAGAAGAATCTAATCTCGATTTTCTAGGGTGAAATGTCAATTCGCTGGATCGATTCAGTACTAAATGTCGATTGGAAAATTGTTATTATTTTTTTTGTCCTTTAAATCGATTCGTCAATTAATCGATAACAGATCGCCATCCCTTGCCCATCCCTATCAGAGAGTGACTTGTAAATGTCAACATTGAAAAAAGTTTGACGAAACAAAACAAATAACTTGTGTTATGATTTTTAACTTATAAGTTACTAGTTATAGACTAGATTATTAATAAATCGATACAAGGTGTGAGTCAATGTGAGGATTAAACTTTTGCTTTGTTCCAAAGACTTGCGATAACTTTCAGTTAAGAGTTATATTGTGATCAAGATTATTTTCAAACCGGTGTTTAAGTTTAGTGAAATAGTTTGTTTTTCGACTCGATTTGCAATCTTACAACCCGAAAATATCACGAGGATTAACGTGACTATAGCCTAGAGAGTTGGCGTTTAGTTTTGTTGCTACCAACGGTTGAATAAAGGTAAAGTTAATGTCTGTAGTTGTTATATATCGCATTGTAGAGAACTAACCAAATAATAACATGCCATTCTAACGATACCTACAAAAAATAATGATTTAAATTGACTACGGCGAATGAAAAGTGCAACTAGACATTTAGATGGTGTCTAGAAGACGTATTCAGGTATTATGAGATGCTCGAGGGCCAATAACTGTTGAAGTCGTGGCTGAAGATGAGATAGATGTTCAATTGGCAACATTTTAATTTACATAGAACAGTTTCTCAGTTTCGTGGGTCAGAGAGATGACGGAGTCAAGAGTTGATTCGGCAATTAAGTTGAAAGTGCATTCTGTGTAGCGAATGTATTTACTAAGTTATTTTGGATTGTGGACACTTGGGTTTTATTTTATTTACTTGGTACAGGAGTATTTTTTTTGGCGGAAACTAGGAATGGGTTTCTTGTTCTGTGTTGATCAACGATGCTTGGCCTCGGTAATCTTGAACATTGTTCAAAAGTTTTAATAATTGTAACATTTCTTTAAAATAAAGGTGTGAATTTGTGTGATTGTGTGGTGTCATGTAGGAAGTCTAGTACCTACCTAACTTGAATAGTAAATGTGGAATTTAAAGTATACTGTCAGTAATGGTTGTGGTGTACTAACTTGTTGAATGTTCTGTGCTGGTCATTGTGAATATACCTAACGAATTTTGTGTTATTTGCTATCTGACCAAGTTGGATAAGATAATGTTAACACAGATGTAAAGTCGGTGACATGCGGTGCATGATTTCATTTTCTTTTTTATTTTGCAAAATTGGTAATGTTTGATGTTGGTAGTTATTATACCTATCGCACTGAGGGTTTGGTATGAAATCATGAACAGAAAATGGAGTTCTTGAATATGCTTTTGAATCCTGAATGTGAGGGTGCCGTTGTATTTTGTACTGAGAATAAAGGTTGAAATAACAAATTTTGTTATGGTTTAAAGGTTCTGTTTATGGTTATTGGAGTTCTGAATGGTGGCAACTATGTGTTGAATTAAAGGCTTTGTTTGGTTTATGATGAGTTAGAGAAAAGCTGAAAGAAAAATTACCCATTGGCGTAACTGAATGTACTATGTTGAAGACTGATTCAAATCAATCTAGCAATGGTGAGGTCGGTGTGTACGGTCAAAGAACTGACTGTACGGTGAGGTGTGTACGGTCAAAGGACTGACTGTACGGTGATGAGTAGTCACTGCGGTGACTGCTGTAACCGAGAAAGGTTACGAGGTGTGAGTGGTCAAAGATGACTGCTGTAACCAAGGAGGGTTACGAGGTGAGTGGTCAAAGATGACTGCTGTAACCGAGATGGGTTACGAGGTGAGTGGTCAAAGATGACTGCTGTAACCGAGGTGGGTTACGAGGCCTGGTCAGGATGACTATGGTTGCAGGATGGTCACAGGGTTGACCATCGGGAGCCACAGCGATTGCTGTGGGACCAAGAAACATTGCTGGATATGTGTGGTGGGGAGCCTGGTCCCTCTGGGGCTTCGGTGACCTGTTGTTTAGTGTATGTGGTATGGGTATCTGGCAGTCTTGTTGCTTCGAGAGGACCGTTTGTCTGGGGGAGCCTGGTCCCTCTGGGGCTTCGGTGATCTGTTGTCTGGGGGGAGCCTAGTCCCTCTGGGGCTTCGGTGACCTGTTGTGTGTCTGGGGGAGCCTGGTCCCTCTGGGGCCTCGGTGACCTGTTGTTTGGTGTATGTGGCATGGTATGTTGTGTTGGGCGTTTGGGTGGTTTCTGGCACACTTAGTGCTTCGAGACCGAATGGACGCCTGTTGGGAACCTGGTACCTCTGGTGCTTCGGTAACCGTTTAGAATGTGGTAATATGGTTGTCTAAACGGTGAGGTGGCTGTTTCGATAGTACGAAGATGGTTGTGTACGGTGTACGGTGTGGAGACCTAGATTTACATGGAGAAAACAAATGAACAGTGTGAAAGCTATGAGAATTCAGTTTTCATGAGTAAAGAAGTACTTGATTTTTGTTATAGGCTGGTAATATAGGGTGTTGATTGAAGGTTTCACGTAGAAGGAAGATGTCACGACCTCGTTATTTTTTTTATTTGGTCAGGAGCGGCCGAACTTAACCTATTACTTATTTTTTTATTGTTGTTCTGTCTCTCTGTCTGTTTTTTTATTAAAATTGAGTAACGATTTCTCTCGTCGCTCAAACGTGGGACCGTTTGTATGTCAGGTTGGCCGTGTAGGAGGAAGGTATATGACTAATAATCTAGAACAAAGAAGTATGACGCATGTAAACTTATTAATTTAGTTTTGTTTAATTGGCAACATTTAGCCTACGATTCAATCTCAGTTCGATTTTATTCGATTGACAACACTTTATTTGGCTTATGTCAAAATACTCGATTTTGATTGGATGTTAAAAGCTGTGAACTTTGCCCGAGGTGTTCTTAAACCAATGAAAGCAGGGTAGCCAATAATAATGGCGACCTGAGCGAAGTCTCCCGCCATGTTTGGTCGGAAAAAGTTAGAAAAAGGAACGCGCGGTATCGCGTTTGCAAAAAGTTGAAAAAAGAGTTGTGAGGGAAATAATTGAGAAGTAGCCTAAAGTGTGGCGTTATAAACTTGAAAGTGTGTTTTGTTGAGAGAAAGCGAAACGAATAGGTGGCCGAATTCGCTGCTTTGATAAGATTGGAACAAGGACTATCTCCAAATCGGCATAAGTTACCTGCTTTGTAGCATGCATATACCCACGAAAGCCCACAAGATCGAGTGTTTATCCAAGATAGCCCTCCTATTTGCGACATATTTTTTTTTTTAAAAAGCTTTTTTCGTAGTTTTCTTATTAAACCCTTTTATTTGATACCCATGTCATGGCAGCACACAAAAAATAACTAATCCTTAATCTTGAGCCGTCCGCCATATTGTATTTAGAATGACGTCACTTATCTAACCATGCATTGTCATCCAAACTAAACGGGTACTCAAAATTTCATCTTAATCGGTGGAGGATAACTGCTTTAAAATTCAGCTGCAAGTTTTGACCCGAACACACTTACATACATACATACATACAAACATACATACATATACAGTGCAAGAAAATTAAAAGCTTGTAAAAAGACAAGCAGAAAGCTTCAATGTCGCTGAGTGCAGGCAATTTTTTATTTTCGGCATACGTATTTGTTCCTGCGGAACTCGTGGCTAAATAATAATAGCCGCACGGATCGATCTTCAAGGTTAAGCAACGCTTGACGATGTCGGTCCGTGGATGGGTGACCTTTTTAACATACCGAGTTTCCTCTGTGCCTCGGAAAGCACGTTAAGCCGTTGGTCCCGGCTGTCATTTGAAGATCTTTGACAGTCGTTACGAGTAGTCAGCAGCTTGAGATCTGACACCAGTCTTGCCAAGGGGTACCGTGTTACCCAGTTACTGGGTTGTGGAGGTCAGATAGGCAGTCGCTCCATGTAAAAACACTGGTACTTAGCTGAATCCGGTTAGACTGGAAGCCGACCCCAAAATAGTTGGCAAAAGGCTAGGCAGATTGATTGACGTATAGTTCCTGCGGGTTAGGGGGAGAAGCCGTGGAAAATAGCTAGTGTAAAATACACAATCGAGGGTGCGCGCGAACTTAATTGTATCGTGGGCTCTCGACTCATGGTAGCGGTAGGAACTGTGGGATTTTAGTCTGTTGGAGTCTGACATAACCCTCCGTTCTCCCTAGACAGAGGGTATCCATGAGGATTAACCCACAAAAAAAAGTATAAAAAACACACAACCAAAAAATCACATAGTTTTTACCCGACTGCCGAAGGAAGGTAATGTGCTTAACAGTCTATGTATGTATGTAAGTATGTACGTATGTATGTTTGTTCCCATGTGGCGTTCTAGAGACCAAACGCGTAGGCCGATTTTGATGATTATAACGTCAATCGATTCGTCTTAACCCTGCGAGTGTCACTGGCTACATTAAAATTGGCGAATAAAAAAATGGCGGATTTTAGGCGCCATATTGTGGGAGCCCAATTTTTTTTTTCTTCCAACCCCATCGTGTCAAATTAATTAAATTAAATTTTTATCAAATTAAAGGATTTTAAGAGGTGATTTCAAAAATATATAAAACTTATATGGTTAAATGTACCTAATTCTAAAAAAAAAATAACTTAAAAGTTATAAATAAAAAAAGTAAATTTAAATTATCAAAAAACCCGACTGCTTAAAAGGCGAACTAAAAAGACGTAAACAAGAAGAAAATCATGCTGTGCAGTCGGAGGATACATCTGGTTTTGACCAGCCAGCTCGCGAATATGTTTCGCGTGCGTGTGTTTCAGATAGAAAATATACAGTAATAATATTATTGTATCTAATGGAAAACGGATAGTTATCCTTTCGATAGCTTTACGGAGGACCGTAAGTCCATCTAAGTATAAAAGGTCGCACAATACTCAATTCATCGCATGAATATATCATTTAAAATATGATTTGTGTAAAAAAGGAATAAATTTAGCGTAGAAATGTAACAATATCGTCGGGAGTGTATGAGGGGCATACAAAAAATCCTTTTATTGAAACTAGCGGGCCCTGTTATCCATTATGTATAAGGTACTTGGGGACTCATCTCCGTTGTCATGCGATAGTAGGCTTTTTTTTTGTTCACTGCTGATTGTTGGATTCTTTTATCGATTACTTTTCGGGGAATGTGCGATGGAATTGCATAATCTAATTCCGCCCAGCCCGTTTCATCATCGGAGTACCAGACGTACGGCGATGCGCCATCGGTTTTTTTTTTAAACGTTGCCCCTCTCTAGGAATTTCTACTGTATCGTGGGTGCGTTTACAAACATATAAACTCACATACACAAACACCCAGAGCCGGAACAACTATTTGTAGATCATACAAATCTTTGTTCCGTGCGGGAATCGAACCCGCGACACGCAGCGCAGCAGTCAATCGCTCAACCACTGCGCCAACCGTGCGCTCAAATAGTATATGGTGGATATCCCACCCATACGCACTAAACGTTTTCAGAATACTTGTATTATGCCTACAGCTAAGGAGTGGAATTCCCTGCCAGAGTCTGTGTTTCCCGATAGCTACAACCTAGGGGTCTTTAAGTCAAGAGTGAATAGGTTACTTCTAGGCAACCGTGCTCCATCATCGACCACATCATCGCTTACCATCAGGTGAGATGGTGGTCAAGCGCGAGCCTATATAAGATAAAAAAAAAAAGATTTCTGATCATCATCACATCTGCATGGAATTTGAAATCACACTGCTAGTACCCCAGTCGAAATCGACATTAAAATCGCAAAGTTTGATGTAGTTCTTTTGCACTTGGTGGTACTCGTAGGTGCGGAAAGCATGGAAATCTGCGAAGGAACATAGCTTGGGCTCTATAAGATTTATATAGCTGCAGTTGGGCTCAAATTGTTGCAAATTTAATGAACTTTAAAAAAAAACATAATTTTGTTCATCGAAATACGCATACTTTTGGAGCCAAAAAAAGTCCATGAATTTCGCAGTTTTTCAGATTTACGATTTTAGCATTGTTTAGTGTCGATTTCTACTAGGCTTTTATTTATACCAGCCAAGTTCTGCGTGTTTCGTATGCCTAGGAATCTGCTGACATTGCGGACACTAAATATTCATAGACCCTGCAACGGTGCAGTTACCTTGAACGCCAACGCACGTAGCTAGACATTTGCTGACACAAAAACTACGTAGCACGAATATAGGAAGTTACTGACGGTGCAATTACCTCGAAACCGATGCTGCCATGACGTCAAGGAATCGATCGATGCCGAACTAATATTTAAGAGCATTTCTTGTAAGAAGAAGGCATTCCATATTCCTTCTTCGAGTAGGATGGATACTCGTAGGCTAGTTAGTTGTAGTTAGTCTATTGTAACCATTCCATGTCCTAATATCGGCTTGGAATGGACATCTGTAGGTTAGCTAGTTGTAGTTAGTAGTTGCAACCATTCCATGTTCCAACTTCGACTTGGAATGGCCATTTTTAGGATATATATTTATTAATTAAAAGTTATAAGTGTAATTTCGGGTTTCTTTCCAATCCTCCGGCTGTGGTAAACGTAATTTGCGTAACCCTTATCCAGATGTTTTGTTTGCTGTTTGCTTTTGGACGCCCTTGTTTTCTAGAAGACATCCGATACTACTGGGAAAATTATGGATGGTTTATTCTATACTAGAGACCCGCACCGGCTTCGCCCGTGACAAATTATATACAAAAGCCTTCCTCGTTTCTTATTCTTTCTATTGGTGAAAACCACATGAAAATCCGTTCAGTAGTTTTTGAGTTAATCGCGAACAGACGCGGCGCGGCGGCAGACTTTGTTTTATAATATGTAGTGATAGTGATTTAGAAACTACAATTTGGAAATAATTTCTTATACTTGTAGCTTTTTGGGGATGACAAATGAATTAAGAAGGAAATTTAAGTTAACTAACAGAAAAAATCATAATTTACCCACAGAAGCTTTGTTTCGATATAAGTCAATGGAAGTTTCAAGATCTGAACGTGGCACATAACAGAGCTGTCCAAGTAGCCACATAATGGTCGGAACAAAATATGAGTACACCAAATAGTCCGGTCAAATTAGACAAAAAAATAGGGGTAGGCTTACAGTAATTCGCATAGAGCTGGAAATTGGTACGAATGTTCGGCAAGCCATTATAAATGAAATGTAAAAAGTCCCCATCGATCCCACCCTTGCAATTTTTTTTATTCAAGTCAAAGTTCGCAAATATCGGTTTTTTAGCCGAATGGTAAGTTTTATAAAAAAAATGGGTCAGACAAAATTGTAGATTATGCAATTATCTATAAAAAATGTTTGTACAATTGTTCTCCTAAACGTCACCGTTTAGAATTCACATGGCTTTCCAGTTTTTACATAATTTCGAACAGTACTGAATTAAACAGGATCACAATAGATTATAGAAACCTCGTTAAAAAAAGACGCGCCAAGTACACTACTTCCCAGGTGGCGTGGAAAAGTGTGCATATTATTATTATGTGTCAAATTTTTCCACCATTATATCTCAGAAACAGTGACGTTTAGGAGAAAAATTTAGTTTTTTTTTTATAGATAAGTACTTGCATAATCTACAATTTTGTCTAATCTTTTTTTATCATAAAATTTACCGTTCGGCTAAAAAACGCAGAAACCCATATTTGAGAACTTTGACATTGATTAAAAATTTTTGCAAGTGTGGGATCGATGGGGACTTTTTACATTTCGTTTATAGTGGTATTCCGAACATTCGTACCAATTTTCAGCTCTATGCGAATAATGCACTTTGATATGTCTAATTTGACCGGACTAAAATGCAGTAGCTGATTTTAAAAGCAGTGGTGGCCCAGTGGTATCGGCCGTGACTTACAAGTTGTAGGTCGTGGGTTCGAGCCCAGGCAGGCGCTTTACTTTGTGTAAATTATTTCATCACCACTGCTCTCAAAACGGTAAAGGAAAACATCGTGAGGAAACCGGCAAGTCATAGAACCCAACATTCTAAGACATGTGACATCCACCAACCCGCACTGGGCCCGCGTGGTGGATTACGGCCCATCCCCTCTCACAGAGAGGAGGCCTGTGTCCCAGCAGTGGGAACATTAATAGGCTGATGATGTGATGATGTGTGATTTTAAAATGAGAATCACGTCTAAACGGCTAATCGTAATATTAGTTTTAGGCCATTTTCTTAATAATTATCTACATTTTGATTTGAAGATTTTCTTTTAAAGTCAAAGAATAATAAGGAAAGAACAAAAATCTACTGAATTTTGGGTGGCGCGGGTGTGAAACGAGTGCGCGTTTTGTTCCCTCTGTCGTCGTCTTAATCCGACAATTTCGCAACCTCAATACCGTACCGTGTCTTCTAATGGTCACTCGCAGCAATAATGCGAACAGATCTGCAACACACTTTTTGCCTCTACCTTGTCTCTAGGGTCCCACTGTCTATGACATATGCGAAGGACTGGTTCTAAAATGGGCCCCCTGAATATATTTGCCCATCCGATATGAGATGTTGCCTTTTGTCACATATGTGTGACACGGATATTCGGATAGTTTTTCGCACATCATATTTGGTCGACGTTTTTTGTAACTATACAGATATGGAATTTATTGGAATGTTTTATGCAATTTTTTTGTGACCGTATTGGAATTTCGTTTTGTTTTTCGTGATATTCGATTCTATTGTACTTATTGGACTGTGCATTTTTTATTTACTTCAAAATATCACGTATCTTTATTTGGTAGGTAAAGCCCCCAATTAAATTCTTATATTTTTATTGACGTTCGCAATTGAATATCAGTCTCAGAATTAAAAATGTGTAGTTAAAACGTGTTCTATTTTAATAGTAGAGTTTGACAAAAACTCAATTGATTTTTTTTTTGTCAGAAATCGGCGTTTGACCTCAATCTGTGAAAAGTAGGTACCTCAAATTTCCCTATGTTTGACAAGTTCTCGACTTTGATTTTAAACATTTATATCACACGCACCACCGCTTACGTACTTTGTGGTTATATTCAAGTCTTTGAGAGATATATTAAGTATTCTACTAAAATAATATTAAATATATAATAAATAAAGTTAATTAAATCAGTCGGGTTTTTTGATTTTATAAACTTTTTTTATTTGACTTATACCCCACTCGATGGGCTTCGAAGAAATAAAAAATTGCAACCCCTTCAATATGGCGCCCAAAATCCGCCTTGTTTTTTTTTTTTAACGGCTCTTATATAAGACCACTTGGGCGGCCAAGACCTATCTAACGATGTCTTAATTATAAAAATCCGTCAAGTGGTTTGAAAGATACGAGATAATAAAGAATATTACATACATATAAACATACAAGATACGCGCGTAAAAAATAACCCTTTTCTTGCAGCCGGGTAAAAATAAGATAAAATCGTTGATCTAATGATCAACATAGATTTTATCAAACTTTTAATTGGTATCAAAATTTTAACGAAGCTTCTCTAAAACAAACTTTCAAAAAGTTTTCGTGGTCGTACTGATGTGGGATTTATAACAAAACCGATTGTAAAGGGTAAACGCAAGTTTTCGAAAAATACTATACATATAATAATGGTATATATGAAATAACGACACAATTATTTATATACTTATTATATTCTTTATTGCACACCACAAAAATATATATACAGGACAAAACATCATAAAAGCAAGTGTACAATGGGTGGTCTTATCGCACAGGGAAATCTCTTACATACAACATTTGGATGGACTGAACGGGAGGAGAGGAATTTAGTATTGTCAGTGTACAAATTATCTGAGGGATTAGGCATAGATTTATCTACTATACCTTATAGGTAACCATATTTCGCCAGTTATGTTTAGGTTTTTTGTAATAAGGAGGTGAGCTTATTGTTATCAACCGGACACAAATACGGACTCCGAACTGCTACTGAGAATTTCCATGTGGACCCTTTGCCCGACTCGGGAGTCGATACCAGGACCTCATGCTCTGCAGTAGCACTTGCGACCATGTTATATTTTTTTAGGGGTCTGTCAGACTCCTACTGACTAAAAACCACCCCGGTGTTCCATCTCACGCATACGCCGGGGGTCGCGGGGACATACGATACTTCCGCAACCCCCGGCTAGTGCCGGCCCGCAATTGCAGCGTCGACCTCTGGTTGGGGGGGGGGAGAGGATTGAGGTGTTGAACTCCCCCCGTGATGTCTAAGAAGGGCGCGTGAGGAACACTACGCGCTGCCACCTCGGGTCCTGATGAGTTGGGGGCGATGTTTAGGGGAGTTGGAAGCGCTCGCGACCAATAGACCAAGGAATAGAATAGAATAGAAAACATTTATTCGACACAGACACGACACAACACAACAGCAACACAAAGTAACAGAGAAGAACACTAAAAGTACAAACAAGGTTCAAGAAGAACTGCGCTGGGCGTGCCCATACTGAAAGGGTTACTAATTCCGCATTTGCTGGGCGTCAGACACCCAATTCTGATTGAATTCTGATTCTGATTTTCAATTGGCACCTCGCTAGTGACACATGGACAAACACGGACAACGGACGGTGGGTAAATAAAATAGATACTGAATATAATGTTAATTATGTACGAGGTAGTCTTAAGGCGCAGATAACCCTCAGTAGCTGATTTTAAAATGAGAATCACGGCTAGTCGTAATTTTTTGGAAAAATTTAACGTTTTGTTTAAATTTTGAGTTTCATTCGTATAACATAGTGTAATTAAGTAAAGTTATGTCTAACACGGACAAAACATGACAATCGCACCAAAACCGCCGGGCGTATTTTAATGAAATTATCACCATCTCAAAGACAATTTTATTACTTACATTTTGATCTAAGACTTTTTTTAAGTCATAGATTTGTAAGGCAAACACAAAAAGCTACTGAATTTTGGGTCGCGCGGGTGTGAAACGAGCGTCGTTGGCGACTGTCGTCGTCTTAATAAAGCACTTTTTCCGGTCATAATCTGATGTTATTATATGGTACGTTGTTGATATTATTCTGGTTTCTTTGGAGAGGCGTTAGTAATTATTTGATTGATGTTGTTGTGAGCGTCTGCCAGTGTTGTGTTTGTAAAAAATGTTGCAAACATTCTTTACGTGGAAAAAAACAAAGTGTTATTTCACAGAAGCTTTGGCCAGATGTTTGGCCCGCAGGAGACATGAACATTCGCCCAAGGTTATCTACTACCGAGATAAAGATTATCCTATGTCCTATGAGCAGGGGTGGCCCAGTGGTAACGGCCCTGACTTACGTGTCGGGTTCGAACCCATGACGGGTTCGAACCCAGGCAGGCGCTTTACTTTGTGTAAATTATTGCATCGCCACTGCTCTAAAAACGGTGAAGGAAAACATCGTGAGGAAACCGGCATGACCTAGAACCAAAAATTCGAAGACATATGACATCCACCAAACTGCATTTGCGCCCGCGTGGTGCATTATGACCCATTTCCTCTATCGCAAAGAGGACGCCTGTGTCCCAGCAGTGGGAACATTAAAAGGCTGATGATGCAGATGTTGATGTCCAGGTATACCCGTGTGCAATCTTAAACAAATCCGTTCAGCCGTATAGGGACGTATCAAATTATTTATTAGTAGGATTGTTCATACATGGCACACACTAAAAGTTAGAACATAGGTGCACCAGTATAGGATCGCATAGGATTTTCCTGGAGAATGAAAAAGTACACACACAAAAAAACAAACCATAACAACTCGAAATAACCAGTTATTGACTTATGAATCCTACCATATTTTTTTTTGTAAATAAAACATATTCCACATGTTGGTATGCTATCACGGTCCGATGGTTATAACTCGGTTGAGTTAGACCCGAACTGTAAAATTAAATCACGCCTCAAAGACACCGTGCTCTGAATAATTCTATTGGTAAACGGATTATGCTGCAAATATGTGTAAATGATAATTTTATCTTACTCTGAAGAATGTTGATGAGGGATAATGTGGATTGTAGAATGAAAGAATGGTAAGTTGTCAGGGGCGAGTGCATGAAGAAAACGTTATTTTTCAACACACTTGCTCATAAAGTGGCTCTAATTTCACCGCAATTACATAATGATACCTGTTATCAAACTGTGACTTTTTCATTGCTATTATTCATAAGTGAGTTATTTCATGCAACTTCGTATTTAAATAGATAATTTCAACTTGTACGTGCTTAATAAATAAAACTTTCACTCAAATATAAATTTTATTTGCTTACAGAGCAAATAAAATTTATATTTATTAAGAAAAATTTAAATTTTGTACGTGGTTAAAACACTATCCACGAAAAGCCAAAAAAAAAGAAAACTCATTCTTTTAGTCTATGGCCGATCGCCATTGTTAAATGCGCGCGCATAGGAAAACTGATTAATTTTGCCCGCCATCGTGAAAAAAATTTCACAATTCGTTTTTACTGTTGAAAATTATTTTTAAGTATTATTTTCTTCACAAGTGTGTTAAAAAACGTCGTATGATACACGTTTGTATTGATGATTACCGTCCTCGGCTCTCTTAAGACCCTCACCTACGGCTCGGGTCTCAATGGCGCCTCAGCGGTAATCACCAACATTGCACACTTGTACCATAATGTACTATTTTATTCTAAACGTTTTCTTAATATCAGGATTATGATAAGAAAGGAAGGTGCGGTACTGCAAAGATTGCTTTAAGCATTTTAGTGAATAGATTGATAAACTTGTGGATCAACTAGACTCTATGCTACATACAAATACTTTTGAAAATTATAACAAGTACACAATCCAAAGAGGTGTGACCATAAGCTCTTAGAGCAAGGTTATTTTGAGTGTGTGTAAGAGACAGATGTATATGACTTGTATACATTTGTCCCTTTTTTACAGTCGAACTATGATAGTTTTGACACGTCATGGTACGGGGGCAGACCAGTAGAAAAGTAGTGACTATCGTAATTACGGCAAAGTACGGACGAAGAAAACATGATGCACCGTCCCCAAATAAATTGTGACAAAGGCAGGAGGCCTCAGATTAGAACAACTCTATTAATGGCGGTGCGCTCATAAAGAAAATAAATAATCAGAGTACAAGTATCAGCATGAAGAAACATTGATTATATGAAAATGGTCTAGCTAATGAAAACAAATAATTAACAATCAGTAGGTACATCGAACACGATGATAATATTTCCCCTAGTGGCTTAGGAACCCTTATGTCTAGCTGTGGACATAAGGCTGTGGCTGTGGTTATTTGTGGTCTTACGACTAAAACAATGATAATGATATCTAACAAATCAAAAATATACAAAGAATAAAAGATAAATAGTAAAGACATAAATCATTATAATAACTATAGAGATGGAAATAATCCCAAAATCGATTACAAATAATAAACAATATATCGAGCAACGACAACATTCATTATTTCTACATCCCACGATCTATACGATTAACAAAACAGAGGGAAGTATATGATTCCATACCAACCAAAAGATCGAAACCGCGGGAAGAAGTTGGCGCACAACAAATAAAAGATAATATAGAACATTTCGTGTCGAGCATAAAAAGTCGAGATTTTAACACGAGCTGAAGGCGAACGTCGTAATCTACATGCCAGTGTTAAAATAAAGCCTTTTTATGCGAGCGAGACACGAACGATTTTTTACACTACCTGATGAGCTTACCTAATTAAATGCAAATAAGTTCCAACAACAATTTATTAGAAACGTTCAGACTAAAAATCACAGACTATATGTATACACACAATCAACGCGCGCTTTTTCGGTTCAGTATCATTCTGACAGTTACATAATGATCCGTTCAATAGTTATTTATGCTACAAGTGCGAAAAGTATCGACACGAGTCGGAAATCATCTTAAGCACGTGTATCATACAACATTTTACTATGCATTGTGCGAGGAAATAAAAAAAAATATCTGAACCAAGCAAGAAATTAATAAAATGGCGCTTATTCAAGGGCGCTCAGCATATCCACAGACTAACTAATAGTTCATAGTTCCTCGGGCATATCTACTGCGCATGTGCAAATAGCTGTCACGTCGTAACGCAAAAAGGCCCGAGCAAAATATTCATTCTGCCAAACATAATGAACATTTAAAATTAATTTATTGATCAAAATCAAAATCTAGAGTAATTAAAAACTAATACTTCTCTACTTGAAGTATTAGTTTTGTTTTACCTTTTATATGAATGATAATCGGTACTAAACTTATTTTTAAAACTTTTCTCAAATAATAAAAACTCTATGCGGCGGGCTGACTTTGGAGTTAAAAATTAAAAAAGTACACGAAAGTAAAAAGCACTAGTAAAAAAAGTGACAATTTCTGCACAGTTTGGCTGCTTGGAAAACGCTCTTTTCAAGGACATGCATTGTAAAAGTCATTTCGCAACTGTTATTATGTTATTTTGTTTTTTTTTTATTTTTATTTTATAATCTAAATGTTCATCTTGCGTCTAAATGTTCATATTTCGAAACGAATTTCTTAGGCAATGTGTTACATAATAGACTAGGTCGTGCAAAAAGTAATATACAAACTTAACGGTGAGGACATAAATCACTGCTATAGCCACAACTGAAGAGACATCGATTACAAATAATAAACAATATATCGAACAACGAATCAAAGTACCAGGCTAGCATGAGAGCGAAGACATCGATCACAGTAGAAACTACGACTAACTGCGCGCGGACAGGGTGACCACGCGTCTCGTCGCGATCTATCTTCATCTGAGCACTGAGTTGTGTGGCACTGTGTCCATTGTATTTTCACTCCATTCTTTACGAATTACTTACTTGTAGAGAGAAAATATCAGAATATTCAGTCTAGTTTCTCTTTAGTCAGTGTTCTCTACAATATAATACTTGCTTACAATATTATACGATAGAGATAGATATATATCATACCGTGAATATGCAAGGCGAAAAGCCAGGGTTTCTCAAATCGTTGTCCTAAGAGCCTGTCGTTTGGGAACTTTTTGAAGTATCATAATAAAGGTACGAATCAAAATAAGAAGAAGACACAGCTACTCCAATCGTAGAAAATTATATAGAACTCCGTATGTATAAATATATCCTCAAAGGTACCAACTTCGCTTAAATTTTCTCTCCGATCTCGTGCCGTAAGACAGCGGACTCCCGCACCAGATTGACTGATAGTCCCATGTAATGGGGGCATTGAGTGATCACGCTCCAATCTGACAAGTTAGTTCTACTCTTTCGGCCTGATCGATGGACGAACACATCGTTCAGCCGAGAAGATGGATACGTTATTGATTAACTTTTTTGAGTAACACAGATTGGGATAAATTGGCTGATTGAATGTTTTTTTCAGGGCTTATTTTTGGAGACAAGAAAGAAGAAAAATGGATTACGTTTTTAAATTAAATTGGTCGCTGTCTTATCTTCACAACTTCGTCAGATGCCCCCCCCCCCCATCTAGGTACTCTAATGAGGCACAATGCGATTGCAAAGCTGCCGCCCAAACAATGCCTCACCTTATGTCGTGCTCACTGTGCAACAACCATTGCATTCTGAAAGACATTCACGAAGCAAATGCTAACGCTGTCGACGTAGCTGAATTCTGGTCAATTCACATTTACTTTGGAATCATTGATACGACGAAGAAGAGAGTTGATTGACAGTCTATCGCCTACAAAAAGAGCGTAGGCGATAGACTGTCAATCAACTCGGCATTGCATAATCCACTGAAAATAGGCATCTCCCTAGCTCCTCTTCCACTTTTTAAGGTCATCAGTACTTCTAACTGGGGGAAGCCTCACGCTACGCCTGCTGGAACCAGAAAAGAATGTGGCTTAGTCCAATTGATGAATCTGTGAGAGTATCGAAACATGCTTTTTCACGATATTCATTTCAATTAGTCGACTTAATGTCTTATTTCCTTAAGATCAGGTAGAGGACGTCTATAGAAATCCTCTATCGAGAAAAGCTTCGCTTCGCTCTGCTTAATTCCGATGTTCGTCCTCCCAACCCGCGCCAGGGTTGATAGGCACGTCCAACGCATGTTTGGGTATGTGTTCGGAATCCCATTATTTTGGGGTATAAATTAATTAACGATTGTTTTTTAGTGCGCTCAGTTACCTACGAGACAATAATAAGACATAAAAATTAAAAAAAATATGAACTAAAATATGTATTTTTTTAAAGATGCAGATTTTTGTCTTCTTTAAAACAATAAGAATGAAAGCATGTCTAAAAGCAAACCAAAGACTTCATAACATTCTAAAAAATATAAGCTAGACCTAATTTTTTTCGCCTCATTTACCAAAAGCTTATCAAACGAGAAGCTAGTTAATAGGTAGTATTATCTAACGCAGATATAAACGCACGTAGGTATTAGGCAATGTAGCGGGGAAATATGCAATATCGTCAGCCAGGCCACATAGAAATAAAGATGCAGAAATACAACACTACAAAATAATGCCAGGTACTTTACTACTACAGTCTACAGATACTATAAGCTTCTTTGTAGGAAAAGCCTGAATCTGGTAGGTGAATGAAAGAAGAGTTGATTGATCGATATGTTATGCCTTACGCGCACTGACTGCTTACGTCGATTGCCTGGCCAGTTTAACGCCGCAGACAGGTTGTCGCATTGTCGCGTCATGCAAATATGAAATACGAAATCTGCTTTTAAATAATGGTCACATATCTCAGACTTTATCACGTTAGGTTAAGAGGCTACACTCGTTTCTTGAATTGAGAATTTGAAGTTCAGAACTTGTCAAACTTTAATGCCAAAGTTTGTCAAGTTCTCATGCGAAAGTCCCTCCTCCTTGCGTTGATTTCCCAATGCTGGGGTTCGTGACCACGTCATGGATTCAAAACCATGACGTGGCCACGACCACGACTCCACGACCTGATCCCACCAGCGCCCTTCTACCATCGGACATCTAGGCGCACTGCAAGTTACAATCCTTACCTAGTTGCCATTCGCACCAAGCGCTCCCAAACATCCTTCATAATGCGCACAGCGAATGAATGGAACTCACTACCTGCGTCTGTGTTTCCGAATGAATTCAACCCGGATGTCTTCAAAGTTAGAGTGAACAGGCTTCTTCTGGGTAAGCTCACTCCATCGTCGATTCTGTCTCTGTCACCTCTTACCTAGACTAGAGTCAAGAGCAAACCAATATCATCAAATAATAAAAAAAACATTCTCTTTGATGATGTTTCCTTACCTGCTCCCATTCTCAGCAATATGCACGGCTTCTGAGGCTTTGATGTTCATGCGATAGTAATGCTTGAAAAATTCTCAATTGCGACCTTCTGCTTTCGTTTTATCGTGTCCCCCTCTCCAACGTTCGGCCGGGGTATCCTCGTTATTTCAGAGTTATATTCAGTTATTGCCCTGATATAATTTCCCCACATAGTTCCAGGCAATATTGTCAACTATTTAACATTGCTTTTCATAATTGACTAACGTGGCGTAGGCGCTAGGTTAGGGACTAGGGAAGCTAACTTTGTATGGAAATAGATTTTTGCCGTATCCTGTTCATACATAGTTTTGATACTTTTATTGTTCTAGTAGAAAAATTCAAATTCAAATTCTTTATTTCAGACATGAGTCCATAGTGTTAGTAGCAACAAGATAACTTAATAACTAGTGTTAGTAATAAGGAGACAAGAAGTATTTAAAATATCAATTGGTATGGATCCTCACCCAGTGCCGCAGGAGAGGGGAGTCCCACCGATCTGAGAACACGCTCAGGAGACCATTGGTGGCGGAGCGCAGCCGGCCGGCTAAGGAGGCGGTCTTTTTTCTTATAATGGCGTAAAAATCGTTAAACAAGAAGTAATATGTAGGTAGGTTAGAATATATAGACCCACTTTGCCGCACTTGACTCCTATTTGGTCCGTTGTGCGTGCAGGCCTCTTCTATATGAGAGGGAATGAGCCGTAATCCACCTCGCGGGCCGGTTGTGTGGGCTGGTTATAAGTGCGGGTTGGTTATTGTCACATGTCTTCTTACTCTTGGTTCTAATACATGCCGGTTTCCTCACGATGTTTTCCTTCACCGTTTTTAGAGCAGTGGAGATGAAATATTTGACACAAAGTAAAGCTCCTGCTTCTGTTCGAACCCTCGACCTACTACTCGTAAGTCACGGCCGATACTACTGGGCCACCACTGCTCTTACGCAATATGTAGGTAAGTGAAAGTATTGAGGACTAGCATTTTTTTTAATGATCTAGAATTATCTCCATCTACATTCATATTGAAAGAAGTGAAAGTTAGCTTGGATGTAGGAGGCAAGCTCCAAAACTAGTCAACTGATTTCAAAATTCTTTCACCGATAGCACAGATAATATAATAATAGCACACCGATAGGAACAAGCTGCTCACAAAACATCGTGAGGAAACCGGCATTTCTTGGAACCAAAATTTCGAAGAACCCGCACTGGGCCCGCGTCGTAGTTTTCGGCCCATTCCCTCTCATAGAGAGGTGGCCTGTGTCCCAGCAGTGGGAACATTAAAAACGTTTGATGATAATGATAATAGGAAGTTTAAATATCGCTGATTACATAGGCGATTTTATATGCCCGAAATTGCACGGTTCCTGTGGCACACGTATGTTTTTGTATGTTTACGCGGTTACTCCGCCAATTATCAACCGATTTTGATGATTCTTGTTTTTTATTGGAAAGCTGGTGCTTCTTATGTGTTTAAATTTCAATTTGTCCATGACCTGACAAGGAGTTTTAGTAATACGAGTATACGGAAGCAAAACAAAAAAGAGAAAAATATCAAAAACTGTAACCCGATTATGTTTTTTTTTGTTTTGTTTAACCTTTTTTACCCGAGACATAATAAAAAATCGATTGACATCTTATTCATCAAAATAGGATGAATAGTTTAGGCGCTATGGAGGAACATAAGTTAATACAAACATACATATAACCTAACCTTTCCTTTTGGCTTCGCCGTAGTCAAGTAAAAAACTAATATCAAAAAATATTTTATGTAAATAAATAAACATGACGTTCTTGTTCATAAGTTGCACTTACTTAGTTTCTCTTAGAGGGTGATAAAAAGTAGAGTGTCCACCTCGGGAGCAACACTATTTTCAGCTCGAGTGACGTACTTTGAATCCCTCGCTGCACTCAGGATTCTAATTTAGAACGCCTCGCTGCGCTCGGGACTCTACTCTTAGAATCCTTCGCTCCGCTCTGGATTCAAAAAAACATTCTCGCATTCTCGCCTTTATATTTTCGCTTTGTAGTGTTTTGTTTTAGAAATCGGTTTAAATTTTTGTTAAAAAGTTTTTAACAACTCAACTTTTTTAACATTAATCACGAGTGTTCAATACTTCTTTTAAAGCTTATATTTAGTCAAACCAAACTACACATATTTTATAAATTCTCAAGCGAATGAAGATACCTAGAATCGAGTAGCCTCTGAAAAAACTGCAGCATTTTCATGAATCAATAAATATTCGCTCCAATAAATTCTCCTACAAATTCCTCCTTGTGTGCATCATTATCTCCGTTAAATATTGTAAATATTTTATCAGACATGCCTGCTTCTATTTAGGTCTTCGATCCCTATAGGGATGTGGCTGTAGAGGACGCGGAAACGACGCGGGATTTTTTTTGTTGCAGTGCGGTGCGGCGATGGTACAGCGTAGCCTTTATCCTGTTATTGGTTTTTAGGAAGTTTGAAGATCTTCCGAACATGCATGGCCAGTGAATAAATCAGTTTGTGTCTGTATAAAGTAAATAAGGGGCCTTATTAACCGGCTTGCCGGAAGCAAACAATGTAGTTAGCTAAGTGGCGTCTTCAGCTTAATTCGTTCTTCAATTCTTTATCTTGCCACTTTTTGTCTCCATTGACTTTCTTGACGTAAGATCGTCGGGCGAGGAGGAGAACGAGGCGTCCACAGTAGTCCTCTATCAGGATCGGTCTTGGGCTTCAGGCTTCACTTCCGATACTCGTCACTTCAGCCAATATGGTGCGTCGCCAGGTTTAACGGCCTCGATTCCTTTTTCCTCGGACATGCCAATCCAAGGCCTGTTTAGGAATGTAATTGGCATCCCTCCGGAGCGTGTTACCAATCCATTTCCATTTACCACGCTTGATCTGGTAGTTGATCGGGGTCTTGTGGCATCTCTCCAATAGCTCTTCATTAGAGATGGTCTCGGGCTAGTAAATTCCAAGAATGCGACGAAGACCTGGATTTTGGCGTGCAATGTCCTTTGTTACCTTCCACGTTTCGCACCCGTAGAGCAGCATGGATTTGACATTGGACCCGAAGATTTAGTAGTAGTTTCCAAACAGTTCTCACCTGTACGAAGGTAGCTCGCGCTTTGGGGATCCATGAAGTGATATCCTTTTCAGTTCCTCCAGTCTCTGACGCAACGCTCTCGAGGTACCTGAACTTGTGGACGCGTTCCACAACCTCTGTGACGATTAACTTCGGTGAAGAATTCTTCGCCCCTGTCCGTATCTCCTGGGTCTTCCGGATGTTAATAATACGGCTCAATTTCAAACCAGTTAAAGATGTCTAAAGATAAAAGGCCCGTTTTGGCAGCCATTAAACTTGATGCTTGTGAATGATACTCGTTGTCATAGTGTATCGGTAACTTAGTATTTAATTAGGATTATGAATTTGATTTTTAAATTTTTCACATCATCAGCCTATTCATGTGGCCACTGCTGGGACACAGGCCTTCTCTCTGTGAGAGGGGATGGGCTGTAATCCAACACGTGGGCCCAGGGCGGGTTGGTGGATATAATGTCACATTTCTTCGAATTTTTTGACATGCCGGTTTCCTCACGATGTTTTCTTTCACCGTTTTTGAGAGCAGTAGTGGTGAAATAATTTACACAAAGTAAAGCGCCTGCCTGGGTTCGATCCCACGACCTACAACTTGTAAGTCGCGGCCGTTACCACTGGTGTGCTCTTAAAGTTATCGCGCCATGTAAAATGAGAAATGTCAACGGACTTCTTTACAGATTATGACGACTATAGTAGGTCTGAACCAGCAGCCTTACTGCGTAATGAATTCGGCAAAGCAAAGGGCAAAGAGCATGAAAAATTTACCAATCATTTGGCGAGATGAAAGACACGATGTGGATATCCGTCTATGTGATTGGTCGATTGTTCATACTCTTTGCCGTTTGCCTTGCCGAATTCATTACGCAATAAGGCTACAGATACAGGCTACTGGTAGGTAAACGAAAACATAGAAAGTAAAGTGGATACCTTACTTTCTACCTTTGTACTTTTAACCTACTCGTAACAATCGCAATATACTTACAACAAAAAACAAATTGTCCGACAAAGCCACTGACAAATAGTTGGTCGATTATGGTGGCCTGCAAGTATCTCGATCAGGAACTATATGAATCACCGCAGTAATGCCATTATGCCATCGGGAGATTTTGCTCTGGTATCGCTATTACCTATTACTGGTAGAATCAAACATAACGGCGACGGTTCAGAATCAGAATATAGGTACTCCGCGAGTAGCTGCGCAATAGCAAATTCATGTGATATCAGGGGTGGGGGTGGAGTACTGCGCAACTTTACAGATGTCATTAAGTTAGAATCAAACCGCACTTACTTGGTGATTGTTGGCTTTACTTGGTCGCAATGGAAGGGAACGGCGCTCGCGCAGTTTGCACGTTGTAATCATACCTTGCCATAACGGTATTCAAACTGCAAATTGAACGGCTGAAGCTGTATTGCTGGACCTATACCGGATGTTAATATTGGCCCAGTTTTCACCGCCAGTTTTTTTCTCCATTAAGTCTTGTCTAATACTTTCATCACCACTCGCCTTTCAATTTACAACTTTACTTTACTGCCGAAAGTATGAATGTGGCGACTACCAGAAAAGCGCCGTGTCAATCTCTTTGAGTTCCCTAGAAAAGATGCCAATGTCTTGGGTCCCGCAACAAAGGAACAGTGGAGGAGTAAGAAAGATCTTCTTCTTCTTTTTCGTGTCACTGGCACGACAGTTGTTCAAATTTGTTTGTCCCGAAATTTAGCTACTTCCACGGCGTCATCGGCGCATAGATCATCCTGGTTGCATGTTTTGGGATATAGAGGATAGGAGGTGTAGCATGGTTGGCGACTCGGCACCACATGCAAACCCTACTGCTCTTCCGTCGCGATAGCCCCATTTTGTGAGGTTGGAGTTAAACTTTCATAATTGGGAGTGTGACACGAGACACACACTATTCGGTGCACAACTACTGACTCGACGGCTGAAAAGCCGTCACAGCTTCCTAAAAACGGTAGTTTGTCAGGAGACCCGGCCGACACCCGCTGCAAACTGTGGCAGAACACTTTCCTACCACCAACAAATTATTTTCCACCAAGCGAACATCTTCTCTAAGCGAGCAGGGTCTAACCTTCCATGGTTTACCTGGAAGTCCCTGAACCGCCTCAGAGTAAGAACGATGAAGGTTGCTAGATACGAGTGCCTTAGATATGATGACACACTTCAATCTGTAAATCACCACCAGCCACTCTTTCGGTCGCTCATCTAACAGTCGCTCCGCTTCATCCCCGCTTGCAGTATAGCCAAGCTTTAATTAGATGCATCGTGCACGCGCCGCCGCTGAATATTTCACGTGTTTCAACTATCCAGTAACGCACACATAGAATGAGTAATGTTCCTGTATTGTAAGAAGATTTGTGTGAATATGGGATGGAGAAATTTGTTGCTAATGCTGGTCGTAATAATACTCAGTAGTTTTTTAGGGTTCCGTACCCGAAGGGAAGTGGAGCCCTATTGCTGTCATTCACGAGTCCGTCTGTCTGTCTGTCCGTCGTCTGTCACAAAATTTAGTTCCGAAGAATTGAACTTCCTATTCACATAGGAACTTGAAATTTTGTGATAATGTTTATTGTTACGTGTATTTTACTAACAAATATATTGATTAATCTGATTTTTTTTTGTAACGGAACCCAGAATGTGCGAAGTCCGACTCGCACTTGGACGGTTTTCAGGGTCCCGTACCCGAAGAGTCCAAACGGAGTTCTATTGCTGTCACTCACGTGTCCTTTCTATCGTCTGTCACAATATATTTTGCCGATGACATTTTTTCACTGCCCATATTGACCTATAAATTTGATATTTGTTGATAATGTTTATTATTATGTATGTTTTACTGAAAAATACAAATATATTCTACATTTGGTACGGAACCCTAAATGTGCGAAGTCCGACACGCACTTGGCCGGCTTTTTTAATATGCTGACTTAGGGTTTGTTTAAAAACTTGAAGTTTTACTTCCTCGTAGTGTTTTTGTTTGGAAGACGGTTGTAATTTTTGTAAAATAGTTTTTAAAATTACCGGGAATATAATATATAATAATAAGTAATATATCGAACTTTAATTTATTTGTCCACCCACTTGGATACCACCAAACTGGATGTAATGTGTGCGTAGGAGTTCGTTATAATGATCTGCCTACACATTTAAATAATACAAGCAGTATTGTGGGTGTACTGCCTACATCTCTGAACAATTCAGGTGTGATATTATATTTGATATAACTTTGAGATTTTCGGGACGCCTTCCAAAGGTTCGGGACCCTAGGACCTTTGAAAGGCGTACCAGGGGCCGAACTCAACTCTTAGAGGCCTTGTTAGATATGTAGGTTGAAATGTGAAACCCCATAAACAGTCGCTAGCACTTTAGTGACGTAGCGCTAAGGGGGTACGGATACGGAGGTGCTTGAGGAGTTGAGGGATATACCACGGCTATCAGCACAATCCCGGCAGTTCGGTCAAGATCTGACCAGCATCTTACTGGGTTAACTTCCTTCCTCCGAGCAATAAGAATACTATATTTATTTTTATAGTTGTTGTTTTTAACGACGGTGTGTTGGTCTTAGTCGTGTGTGCTCAGGCAATACTGTGCGCTATCGAACTTACGCACACTGGAACAATGTGTATCGGGTGGGATACTCATCTACACACACGTAAGGCCAACCCACTGTCGTCGTGAGATAGAACAAAGTTACAACACAGATAATATTTTCTGTTTCTCTCACAGTCAACATACCAAAGCCAACGACTATTCGTCTACGATCACCCTAAGACAAACTCAACACTGTATACCCAGGCAGGATAAGCAGAGACATTCATCTATAATGGGTGCGCCAAAGTTCACCTAAATTTTTAACTCCGATGGTTGGAAATCCGAAAATGTTCTTCCTAAGATTTTTCATCCTAACAATCACAATTCCTAACTACTCTGTCTCTAATGTTCATAATTCCGAAGCATTCAACTTCATAATGTCAGTAGCAATAAACATCTATTATGCTTTTATTTGCTTTCCTATATTTTCTCAACATAGCCATCTTTTACACTATTATTCAAAGTCATATCTTTTTTGTTTAGATTTATTTTTATTCATAATAATCAGTACTATATACATTAATTTTGCGTAACTTTATTTTCACATAACATGTATAACATATAAGAATAATAGTACCATGGTACAAGTAGTTAAATACATGTTTTCATGTACACATTTCAATTAAATTAGTTTAATATTAGCAAAGATATCCATAGGTTAGGTTAACGCGCGAGCCGAGCGAGCGAAGCGAGCGATGCCGCGGCAGTGGCCGGCGAGCGCTACCGCGAAATTGGTCGCGAAATTTATGTAAGTATTTTTTTCATAGTGCCCCCAAGACGACACTGACCTGAATTTCATTCATTTAAGACAAAAATCAGTGAAACTACCTTTAATCATTCTGAACAGTTGGTTTTTTAGACATAATTATCTCAGGTATAGTTATAGTAAGTAATAAGTATGTAACAACAATATCTGGTTCATGATTATGTTCTTGGTGCTTCATATATTTTTTATTACACTTGGTAAATGTTTCTTTCTGAGTAGGAGTGAAAATATTATGGTAATTATGTTTAGGGATAAAAGCGTTATGATAAAAAACAGTAGGTGTTTAAATATATATACATTAATGATATTACTAATTAAAATTTTCGGAAACACGACTGTTATGAACATCGCCGGTAGCACTACAAATAGTATGAATGAAAACTTTAGGATGAAAAATTTTAGGAAGAGTGATCATTTGGATTACAAATCGTCAGGAAGAACAATTTCGGGTAAAGAACTTTAGGTGAGCCAATATGGACCCATCTATAATACACTCACATTTCCCCAGTTATATTTATGTATATTCTATAGCACAGATACAAATCTAACTAGATGACGCGATTGTATGTATTTCGCTTGTCAAAAACGGAGTGAAATTACGATCAATTATCGTACTTTAAGCTTTTCATTTAGCATAATCGGCAACGGAAATCCACCGAAATCTAGAAAAATGACTTCTTATTCCAGCTTTTTAGACTGTATAGAAAAAGTTAGGCGAGGCATTGGAAATGTTTTCTTTCATAGGTAAGTAAATATGTTTTTAAATTTTGTGTGAAAAAGTGGCACGCTTGGTTTTCATACAGATGGAGGGACTTGCGTTATCTAGTTAGATGTATGTCTCTGGGGGCGAGCCTATTACCTTCAACCGGGCACGAGTTCAGACTCTGGACTGCTACTGAGACATTCCAGAGGGTAAAACCCAATAACACCTTGCCCGACCCGGGCATCGAACCCTGAGAATCTACACAATGACATTCTAAAAATGAAAGCGTCGCGATAAAGTTTGGAAACACGTCAAAAACTTACCTATAGTGTTATCAAAATGGTTCGTGATCAATCCCTTATATATTGGCACTTCGACCGTCGTCGTCATTGCTTATGGATTGACACTGTAGCGGCACCAACGCCGCCACTTACGAACTGACATGACGTCGCATAAATCCTGCATCGCGCAATCAAAGTTTTCAGCGCGATTTGAACACACACAACAGCCGTCTGGTAGGTGGATCCTCCCTTTTCTATGGATGTTTGGGGTAATTTACACCCTGTTCCGCATCCTCCAAAACACCATCAGCGGTGACATTCCGTGCCACCACCGACCGACCAGGAAGCGAGTAGCTACTGACTATTTTCTCGCTGAAGAAGCGGATAAAAGATACAGTTCCTGTGTCAATAAATGTGACACATATATTAAAAGTTGATCGCTGGCTGTTCACACTGGCCGGCGAGAACTCTCTCACCACAATTTTTTATTTTTTTTTTATTTGACATGGGTTTGCTCTTGACTCTAGTCTAGGTCAGAGGTGACAGAGACAAAGTCGACGATGGAGTGAGCTTACCCAGAAGTAGCCTGTTCACTCTAACTTTGAAGAGATTCGGGTTGTATGCGTTCGGAAACACAGACGCAGGCAGTGAGTTCCACTCTTTTGCTGTGCGCATTATGAAGGATGTTTGGAAGCGCTTGGTGCGAATTGGTGGAATAGCAACTAGGTGAGGATGGTAACTTGCAGTGCGTCTAGATGTCCGATGGTAGAAGGGGGCCGGTGGGATGAGGTCGTGGAGTTCATGAGCACACTCGACAAAATACAGTCTGTAGAATACCGACAAGCAGGCAACCTTACGGCGATGAGCTAAGCTGTGTAGCTTGGCATCCACCAGTTTGACGTCGCCAATTAGTCTCTTAGCTCTGCGTTCCACCGAGTCAAGCGCGGCAAGCTGACATTTAGCTGAGCCATCCCAGAGGTGGCTGCAATACTCCATGCAGGATCGGACTTGCGCTTTGTATAAGAGCTCTCAAAGATAATACTCGCTCAACGATACTCGCTTTGCGCTGCACGCTTGGCGGTCAGAACTCACGTATAGATCGTCGCACAAGAACACTCGCTTATAGCCGAGAGATAAAACTATCAGAACTACATACTCACTTCTCGCTAACACGTCTCTAGCTTCTCGCTGATCGTCAGCAGTGAGAGAAGTGCCTAGTCTAGAGCCTCAACAAACTCCTGAATTTCCTAAAAAACGTATTTCATCTCTTAACTAGTCTCTCATCTATCCTCACATATTGTAGACAAATACGATTGTATTTTTCAAAAGGATGTACAGTCTAAAGGTCCCAGTTATTAGGTATGCTGTCGGCGAGTGCGAGGGTCCGCCATTTTTCTCCATAAAATATAAATTCCTCTTATAAGTTTGAGTGATCTTCCTGTGGTTATACGTAATTTTACGACGAAAGTTTTGTTAGGGCCGTGTTCTGACTTGGCTATTTTGTTTTAAGTGGTTGGTTTGTTACTATGTAGCTTCTGACTGGGGATAGGTACTGTACTTTTGCGTGTGTTCAGAAAGTGGTCACAAGGTAATTCATGATTTAATCATCAATCAATACATATAATAAATCTGTAAAAAAGTAATTTTTGTACATTGAAAATATTTCCAAAAAAAAAATGCCAGGGTGTTAAAGGATAACCAACATAACGAATAACTTAGTTTTTGTTTCATCGCAATCGGTTCACTCTATCAAAAGTTAGATGAATTTAAAGTGTTCAAGAAGTAAAATTATCACAACACACGCAATTCGGACAGTTAAACTCGATATTCGATAGATGGCGTTGTGCATTTGACGTCATTTACTGAATGGCAGTGTAAAGATTCTCCGCGAAAGAATGATGACTATAGAAACAAAAATGGTAGGTAGGTAAGTAGGGTAGGGTTGGCAGACAGATGACGGGAGCGAAGCCACGGGCACAGCTAGTCTATACTATAATATATATTATTATTATCTATACTATAATATTATAATGCTGAAGAGTTTGTTTGTTTGTTTGAACGCGCTAATCTCAGGAACTACTGGTTCCAACTAAAATATTTTTTGTTGGATAGCCCATTTATAGAGGAAGGTTATAGGCTATATATAGCATAACGCTACGACCAATAGGAGCGGAGCATAAATTAAAAATGTAACAAAAACGGAAAAAAAATATTCCTTTTTGAGAGCTTCCGTTGCGTGCGCTGCGTAAACGGTTTAAGTTACGCAACAATCATGTGTGTAGGGTAGGTAGGGTAGGGTAGGTAGGTAGCCAGTTGACGGGAGCGACGCCGCGTGGGACAGCTAGTTAGTTTGTATAACTAAACAGAAACAAACAAGCTTTTGGTTAGTTCGTGTGACTTGAGTTTCGATTGCAAAGATAGCTCAAGAAGCAGTCAAAGCAAACTTTTGTATTTTTTTTTGGACGGTTTTATCTACCATCTACCAATCAATGGCAGTTTTGTTAACTTTGCTATTTTCTACGTGTTGGTAGTATAGTAATTTTGTAGACCGAATAATTCGCCACTTCTTCGGCATTACCGGCTTTGTAATGACAGGGGTTACAGTTAGTTTTTCCCCGTATAACGTTATACCTACTAGTTATACAGGTATTAATTATTTCTACGTAAAGTGTATTACTTAAAACAACTAACACGTTTTTCGTTTACAATGTAATATGCCATACGACAAAAGACTATACTGTGATTTTTAATTTTGTAGACAAAACTGACAGCTGCCAAATTGAATGGCCAAATTTTTTTTTAATGTTGCAAGCTCGGAGCATAGTGTTGTAGGTAAGACTCAATCATAAGTGATTCATAAAATCAAAGCGACATGACTCCTCAATTAAATTTTACTAATTTGTGTAAATAAATGTGTAATGTATATAAACCTAATGTATTTAAATATAACTGCTTTAATACACATAGTACATAAACCTTTATTGTAATAAATAAGAAATCAACAGTAAAATAAATGCGATCAATAGAATGAAGTCTGACATAAATAAGTAGTAATTATATAAGGGCTTCAAGTTTCTTAACAAATGTATATCTTTTGCCGTGAATTTTAATGTTCGATCTACTTCGATTTTCGACCAACTTTCGATCAATCAGGATACGACACTATTTTTATGCAACGATAAAGTGACAACCCCCCAAATGTCAGTTTAGTCTACGAAATAAAAAAATGAGTTTAGTGACATTTTATCAAGCGTGTTAACGAAATGTCTTGCGATAAATCCCTGACATTTTAACAATCACTATCCTTGGTATGACCATTTCAACATACCGAGTTTCCTCCGTGCCTCGGAAAGCACGTTAAGCTGTTGGTACTGGCTGTCATTTGAAGATCTTTGACAGTCGTTACACGTAGTCAGAAGCTTGAGATCTGACATCAGTCTTTCCAAGGGGTACCGTGTTACCCAGTTACGGGGTTGTGGAGGTCAGATAGGCAGTCGCTCCATGTAAAACACTGGTACTTAACTGAATCCGGTAAGACTGGAAGCCGACCCCAATATAGTTGGGAAAAAGGCTAGGCAGATATCCTTGGTATGACCAAAAGTTCTACCAAGCGTGTACCAAGCATATTGAATAGAAACTAGACTCTAGAATATAAGAGGCTCAATGGTAGGGTTTAACTTTCGGTGATTTTAGTCCTGCAAAATCCTTGAAAAATACCCATTCTTCTCGCCCCTCATTCTGAACAGCCCCTAAGCTGACTACGGTACGCTAATATAGCATACTTGCCAGAGTTGCCGGGGTACCGATGGGTTACTTCATAACTCGTGATTTGGCTCGGTTAATGGGCTTAGTTCAATGTGCTTCGTGATGTACGCGCATCGCGCGTCATGGAGAGTGACGGCCCTGTCTAATACCACACTATAGTGTATTTAAACTTGATATTTAATCGATAAAGCCTATTTGATGGGCGATTGAGGTATTATTTACTGGATTCTGCTCCTTCGTAACTGATGGATTGATAACGCACAGCTTGAATTGACGTATTGATACGACAAGCTATTATGAGAACGTAAGAAGTAAAGGCATTATCTTTTCAGAGATCTGCAGGGTGTAGATGTGCACTTCGAAATAAGTTTCGAAATTTAAATCTTGAGCGTATTGGTGGGTCAAAGTTTGGGGTTGTAGAAGCATCTTGCATTCTGTTTATGAAGGCTGAGAATTTTATTAAGGTTCAAAAATATTGTTAGTAATGCACGAGCATGACACTCGTGCAATGCTGTTCTGACTTCTTATTTGATTCTTTACTATGAAATAACGATCTCTTAGTAAGTTTAATCACACATCACATCACATCATCAGCCTATTATCCACCACGCGGGCCCAGTGCGGGTTGTTGGATGTCTTCGAATTTTTGGTTCTATAGGACATGCCGGTTTCCTCACGATGTTTTCTTTCACCGTTTTGAGAGCAGTGGTGATGAAATAATTAACACAAAGTAAAGCACCTGCCTGGACTCGAACCCACGACCTACAACTTGTAAGTCGCGGCCGATACCACTGGGCCACCACTGCTCACAGTGTCATGTTTAAACAACTGCTTAATAAATAAAAACATTGCATAGTAAAGACTAAATCATTATTTTCAGATTAATTTGATGTTTAATGGTATTTTAAATCTTACTAATATTATAAATGCGAGAGTTTGGATGGATGGATGTATGTTTGTTACTCAATCACGCCAGAACGGCTAAATGGATCTGGATGAAATTTGGCACAGGGTTAGATATTATAGTCTGCCTTTTCATCCCGGTATGATGTTCCTTTGGGATAAGAAAACACTATTCACGCGAGCGAAGCCGCTGGCAGAAGCTAGTTTGATATAAACGATGTAGAAGTAGAAATGTACACAGATATAGTATAGACTAAGCAGGTGTCGTTCTGTAGTTTCTGCCTATACCCTATGTATCAAATCAAATCATTTATTTCTTTGCAAACATGGGTAATTGTTACATAGATGTTCTTTTTTACATAATAAAGTCCTCCATATTATACCGTCGCATGGACATGCAAATAATGCAATAGCATTCTAAAATTAAATCAAATTAAAAAAAAGATAAGAAACAAAAAAACTTACTATTATTTATTATTAAATACAATACGAATATGAGAGGACCCTGAGGCCTCCTCTCACAGAGAGGAGGCCTGTGTCCCAGCAGTGGGAACATTAATAGGCTGATGATGTGTGTGATGTGTGATGTGACAATACGAATAAAGGTAAATATCAAATCTTAAGAATTATAAATGTCAAATTTATTTAAATAAATGTCATGTATAAATTTCGGACTGGTTACGCCAGTAAAAATTATCACAATGATGACACAACAAAATAATAAGTGTATCAATCAGTATACTTGGTAGCAGCTATGAAAATATTAAAATAAGTCAAACAGTCAGCGATTCATCATTAAGGAAGTCGTCAATTTTGTAATAACATTTCTCAATTAATATTTTGTTTAGCGCCCTTTTAAATTTTATTATAGTCATATTTTTTATTGTACTTTATTATAAATGCGCAGGACTATACCAAAAAAACTTTTCTGCATTAGCGCGGTTTTAAATTGATTGATTGGATTGCTTCTGACTTCTGACAGTTTTTAAATAATTTTACCTGGTTCTATGTACCTAGTTATGATATTGTTTAATATAATCACATCTGCATCTCACCCTTTCCCGGCTTTCTCCCCAAAATGACTCCTACCAAATAATCAAAAGTCAAAACTAATTAACACAAGATCGGAATTACTTTCGTAAATACTCATCTCGATGTCAAGCCGAGAACAACAGACGGTTTACTGTAGACGCATCTCAATAAGCCGAAAGCCGATTATTCAGTAATTTGCATCGGTGCGGGCACAGCCCTATTACCATGTCTAAACCCGCGAACTCAAAGACAGACTGTTTGGCGCCATGTTAGGTACCGGATAATGGCGGGCATTATTATCTATGGTGTTGTGACTTATGAATCTGTGGTTGTAATTTTTAGTTGGGAATTCATTTATTGGAAAAGTTGTGGCCAATTTATAGTTGGGTTGCATTGCAGGGTAGGCGTTGAGGCGGTCAGTTAATGAATACCGTTCATACAAGTATTGATATTGTCATCAAACCTAAGTTTAGGAACCAGCTCTATTATCATGTCCAAACCCGCGAACTCAAAGATATCTATGGTGTCGTGACTTTTGAATCTGTGGTCAGAATTTTTTGTTGGGAATATTCTTATTACTTATTATTAATTGCTTTAGAAGGTCGTGTCTAAGTAAAAGCAGTTACCGATTCCTCTGAAAGGTTAAGTTGCGTTTAATAAGGTTGTAGCGGCACCCACGCCGCCACTTAAGAACTAATGACATGACGTCACACAAATCCTGAATCGCGAAAGCAAAGTTTTCGGCGCGATTTGAATACATACAACAGTCCGACAATAACCGTTGTGCAGTTGCCCGGACCAGACACAACACCCGTCTGGTCGGAGGATCCTACCTTTTCTATGGAGGTTTGTGGGCCTTTACACCATGTTCTACCTACCACTACCTCCAAACTGGTGACCCACGAACATGAACATCAGCGCTGCCTTCGTGCAGAGCTACTTCATCGTGACGTCATCAGCACTTCAGCCAGCGAGTCACACAGCCAGCCAGTACGTACGGCATCTACGGGGACATCCTGACCACCAGTATACAGAGGACGCGCATTCCTGGTCATCACCCTCAGCTTCTAACATCGCTCCGACCCACTGGAGCAAGCAACACTGTCCCGAGTCACTGGTACATCATCACCGCTCCGACCAACTGGAGCCAGCAGCACTATCCCGACTCACTGGGATATCATCACCCCGACTCACAGGGGCACAACCGCATATAGTTCCGACTCACCGCGAACTCTGCGCCTTCTGATTATGACTGGCATCACGAGATGTACGGACGACTCAAACTGCTATAGTCCTCCGGTCTCGGGAGGGGGATGATGTAGCGACACCGACGCCGCCACTTACGAACTAGTGACATGACGTTACACAAATCCTGCATCGCGCAAGCAAAGTTTTCGGCGCGATTTGAACACATACAACAGTCCGACAATAACCATTGGGCAGTTGCCCGGACCAGATACAACACCCGTCTGGTCGGAGGATCCTCCATTTTCTATGGAGGATTGTGAAGAGTCATTTTATGAATGGTATATATGTAATTGTATATTCAGAAAAGCAGTGGGCCGATGACAGTCGTTATCATCACAAAAATTTCCACATGGACATCTTATCTTATCTTATGGAGGGGCCGAGAAATAACTCGGACACTTCGACCCATTGGGATCTATTGTGGTCCCCTAGATAACTTACTCCTCCCCAATCTCGTTAAAAACCATTTTCATGAGCTTTACAACGAGATTTGGCGATATGAGCCTGTAGTCTTCTGGTTTTGGATATCCAATCCCTAGGAGACTCATTCGCTTACCAGCCAGTGCATCGCATGTGCACAGTAGGTGCTCCATGCGTTCCGTATGTTCCCCACACAACCTGCACATGGGTGTCGCGGTTAGACCCATCTTCATGAGCATGTCGTTGGTTCCGAAGTGCCCAGTAAAGGCCCCAAGCAGGTAGCGGATTTGCCCCCTGCTCATATTCCAAATGCATTCCCGGGCTTTGAACGTAGAGCCTAGGAATTTCTTGGAGTGTTGTAGACCGGCGTTAGACAGCCAACAAGTTTGTTGTCTGTGATCTGCAAACTCCCTAAATGCGGCTTTCACGAGACACGTCGAGATGCCTACACATGGTTCCGGACCCACAAAATCATTTGCTGAGCCCTCTCTTGCCAGTTCATCAGCCACTTCGTTACCATGGAATCCTTTGTGCCCAGGGACCCACATAAGTCTTACCCTGTTGTGCTGCCCAAGCCTGTTTAGGGTCCGGACAGCATCCAGAATGAGTCTGGAGTCCACTTTGTAGGATGCCATGGCTTTGATTGCAGCCTGACTGTCACTAAGAATATATATGGATTTACCTCTGGTTCCTCTATCTATATTCTCTTGAGCACAGGTTATTATGGCATATGTTTCTGCTTGGAATACAGTTGCCATCTTCCCTAAGCTTTTGCTACATTTGTAGCCTTTTGCGTATATTCCCGCTCCTGTACCTGATTCCATTTTGGATCCATCAGTGTACCACACCAGACTATCTTGTTCTGGTGGATCGAGTCCCTTCGTCCAGTCCTCTATTGTAGGGATTTGGACCTTAAAAGACCTTTCAAACACATACATAGTTTGCATTTTATCGGATAACATGCTTGTTACCCGATCCAGGTCTTCATTCTCATCGAACTTTGTATGGTTAGTCTTTGGCTTAGAGGCATCCCATAGTCCAGCAACAGCGAGACGATGTAATGTCTTCCTTGCCTCGAATTCAACCATCATATGCAGAGGAGGGATATTGAGGTATCTCTCAATCGCTGCCGTAGGTGTTGTCCTAAAAGCACCCGTGATGCCTAGACACACTGTTCTTTGTAACCTGGTGAGTGGCGCTTTGCACGAGGCAAGCTTTGTTCTTGGCCACCACACTATGCTGCCGTATGTGATAATAGGTATTAAAATTGTCCGGTACAGCCATCGTAAAACTTTGGGCTTAAGCCCCCAAGTTTTACCGTAGGTGGAACGACACATTCCGAATACTCGTAAGGCCTTTGTCGTAATATTTTCCACATGAGTTTTCCACCTGAGTTCTTTATCAAGCGTGACCCCCAGATATTTAACTTCGGTGGACCAGGGCAGTTTCATTCCATTGAGGGAGAGCTCTCCTAGGTTTCTTAGTTGTCTTTTCCTCGTGAATGGAATAATGACTGCTTTGCTTGGGTTGATAGAGAGGTGGTTCTTTGTACACCATTCCTCTGTCATCCTCAATGCCTGTTGTAATAATCCAGACACTATGTTCGGGAATTTACCATTGACCATTATGGCTATGTCATCTGCATAGCCTACTGTGTAGAATGGTCCGGTATTAAGTTTGGTAAGTAGCGAGTCTACTACCAAGCACCACAGTAATGGTGACAGCACTCCGCCTTGCGGACAACCTCTTGTTGTTTTTGCACTAAGTCTGTCTCCCATTAGTTCCGATCTGACTATTCTGCTTCTCAGCATATAGTCAATCCAGTTGCACGTGGTATCATTGATGCCATGTTCCTTTGCAGCAGTGCGTATGGACTCAAATGTTGTCTTGTCAAAGGCTCCCTCTATGTCGAGGAAAGCCCCGACACAGATTTCTTGTCCCTCTAGCGCAGCCTCGGCTCGACTCGCAACATAGTGCAATGCCGTTTCCGTAGATTTGCCAGGGCTGTAGGCGCATTGTAGTTTATGTAGAGGGAATACTTTCAGTGGACCCTCTCTTAAGTACCTGTCTACCAGTTTCTCCAGAGTTTTCAAGAGAAAGGATGATAGACTAATGGGCCTGTAAGCTTTAGCTTCTTCATAAGTCGGTCTACCCACCTTCGGTATAAAGGTGACTTTGACCTCCCTCCATGCCTTGGGTTTTGCCCAAAGGCTATGCAGGCTCTGTAGAGCTTACTCAAATGGGGTATCAAAACAGATGCCCCTTCTTGCAATAGTATTGGGTAGATGCCATCCGGACCAGGGGATTTGAGTGGCTGGAAGCCCGCTATGGCCAGCTTCAGTTTATTTTCATCTACCACTTTCTTTGCCGTGAGCCAGTTATATTTGGACGTGTGCCTTGTGAGCTCGTCCCTTGTGACTGGTTCCTCTTCATCACTATCGCGCAGTATACATTCTGGGAAGTGGGTTCTAAACATCACGCCCAGAGTGTCCTGTCCAGTTTCCGTGAGATGCCCACTCTCATCCTTTACAGATGATAGTGGGTTTGTCTTAGTCATGGACATTGCTTTGCACAATGTCATCCCATTTGGCAGAGTTTCGATGGAAGTGCAATGCTGCCGCCAATTAGTTCTTCTGGCCTTGCGTACAGCCGTGTTATACCTCGTTAGCATGCTGTGATAGCCAGAAAAGTCTTTCCTGGCTTTTGCATCATTAAAGGCCTGTCGTGTTTCCTGACGTATTTTAGCTAGTTCAGGAGTCCACCATGGTACCTTTTTGCAAAAGGCTCTTTTCTCTGGGCAGTTATCTTCCCATGCACCGATGGTGCCCACCTTGATTCTGTCCGCTTCAAATTCTATATCTAGTATGGAATTAAGCTTACCTTTAGGGCTCCCTAGATTTACTTTTAGGTCCCTCCTGTACGAGTCCCAATTTGTATGCCTTGGGTTTCTCCTTCGTCTAGTTTCGGCGTCTCCCACCGTTCTAAACCTAAAGCATATATAATTATGGTCAGACAGAGAGATTTCGTCCGATACATGCCAATTTTCAATATGAGTGGTGGCCCTGTTTGAGGCCAGTGTCAGGTCAATAACTTCAGTTCTCGCAGAGGTCCTGAAAGTGGGTTTATTACCTGCGTTAAGGATTTGTAAAGAAGAGCTTACCACAAAGTCCAACAAATCCTCCCCTCGTTTGTTGACATCCGAGCTGCCCCAAATGACGTGGTGTGCATTCGCATCGCAGCCAAGTATCAGGTCGAGGTTTTCTTGGTTGCCGTAGTCAACCAGTCTCCTGATTAGTGGTGTTACTGGTTCCTTTTGTTCATATGGGAGATAGGCAGAGGCAAGGATGACTTTCCTTTTCTCTGTTCCCGTCCCCACTTGGATCAAAGTTGTTGTGAGATCCCTGTAACAGAAAGTACGTAAGGGCATTGCCTCTATACCGCCCCTGATATAGATGCAAGTCCTCGCGTCATTAGTTGGACAGTCATAGAGCACCATGCCCCCTGTCCCACCTAAGCCTTTTATAGTCCCTTTATACAAATAAGGTTCCTGTATCAAGGCCACGTCGTATGTATTGAGCTTCAGTTGCCGAGCCAGAAGGGCAGTAGCGGCTCTGCAATGATGCAAATTGATTTGTACACACCTTAGTCCCTCCATCTTGGATGTTTTGATGGGTTTGCGCCGTTGGTGGAGTGCCTCAGTTTTGAGGCTCCTCCTCCAACTCTTCCTCCTCGAGAGCCGCTGGCGACTCAATCCCCAGGGTGTCGATGCCCTCAAGGATGTCATCCTCGAGGTCCGCCTCTGCCGCCCCGGTCTGGATCGCTGACTCTCGCGCTGAGTCGTGAGCAGCGACCTTGTCGATGGCCTCCTCACACTGCGGTGGACCATCTTCGGAGGGCTCCACTCCTGCTTCCGCAGTGGGTGCCTCTCCCTTGTCCTCTTCCAGGAGCTTGAACGAGTATCGTTCAATTCCTCCTGGAAGAGAGTAGCCCGCGGCCTTGATGACCCCAGCGGACACCCCGTCCATGAGAACGATACGACGGATGCCGGTCTGCTCCGTGAGAGCATTCACGACCTTCCAGTCGTCCGTCCTCAAGGCAGGGTTAAGCCGCTGGAGCAACCGAATGGCCCGAGCCGAGTCTTGCAGCGCCAAGTTGCGGCTCTTCCATGCCATCTTGACTGGCTTTGGAAGGTCCTTGGCGTTGACGACCTTGAGCTTCAGGGAGCCAAGTTCCACGTTGTGGATGGCACCCCGAAGCCAGCAAGCTGCGTCAGAGTCGTCGCAGGATACATGCACTGCACCTGCGACAACTCCAGGCGCAACAGTAAAGACAGGTAGGGGATCCGGTGCTTCCTCCAGTTTCTCAAGTATGAGTTCCTGGATTGGCACCAGATTCTCCGCCCTCAAGTACTCCTCAGGATACTTGCCTGAGACGATGGCGAGTTTCACAGCCGCCACCGCATCCCTAAAGGATCCGGTCGAGGACGGATGACCTTGGGTCTTCATCCTCTTGGCAGCCATGTCCCCGCTGTCGCTGCTGAGAACAGCACGCGGCCTCTTTGATGGTCCTCCCGTAGGAGTCCCTTCTAGAGCCGCCTGCTGTCTCAACTTTTGGCGCTTTTTCCTTTGCGCCCCAGATCGTCCAGTTCGGCGCCAGCCTGATTCCTGCCGGCCGCCGGGTGACGAAGAAGTGCTGACCTTGCCGGTAGCGTCCGGGGCCGTAAGGTCCGAGGTCGTTCGACCTCTAACACAAGGCTCCCGTATCGCGCCAGCTTTGGCAGCTCCCTTATGCCCAGTGGGCTTGGTTACAGTACCGCCCAGCGGTGGTCCCGCAGCAGAGCCGGCCCTCGACAGTGCCGCGACAGTCCAGTCTTTTGACAGTCCCGCCTCTGGGCGGCCCTGCTAGAGGTGATGCAGTCCCGTCTTGCGCCGGTCCCGCCGTCTGATGTGCAGTCCCGGCTTGCGCCGGTCCCGCCGTCTGATGTGCAGTCCCGGCTTGCGCCGGTCCCGCCGTCTGATGTGCAGTCCCGGCTTGCGCCGATCCCGCCGTCTGATGTGCAGTCCTGGCTTGCGCCGGTCCCGCCGTCTGGTGTGCAGTCCCAGCTTTCGCTGGTCCCGCCTTTTGGAGCGCAGTCCCAGCTTTCGCTGGTCCTTTCGCCTTGTGGTTTTTTTTAATTAAATGATCCATTAAAAAAATCCGATAAAACAATTTTCATCCCCCGACTATCCTCACCCGCCATGGAGTGCTCAAGTGGCGATGCTATGGTAGCACCAGGGATTAGTCGAGGGATATAGCCCCCCCCCATTAGTTGCCCACGAGACTGCACGACACCAACTCACACCGCTACCACTAGCGATGCGAGCGAGCGCCGCCGTCTGCAAGCCCCTAATGGGAGTGAACTCGCCTGGGGGCCGTCTGACCGGACCCCGCAGCCGATTGACCGTAGCTGGCTAGGCTACGGCCACCCGTGTGAGAAGAAATCCGGGCCAAAGTGGAGTGTTGCCTCAGAGACGTTAAACCGCCTACGCTCATCGGCTCAGCCACCAGGATCCCATCATCCTTCCGTACGGGTCCCTGCGCACGGCACAAACACGCAGGAGGTCATTACTATCCATCATCTGATTTTTTTCGATGGTGGACACCCAGGGGCATGACCTCGCCACCCCTGTGATAGGGCGCCCGGTGATTTCAGTTACGTCTATTTCAGAAGGAATTAGACCAAAAACAGGGCGGCAACCACGAGAAGGAAATCACCACACTTGCCTTGAGGATCTACACGACCGTGCGCTGTTCCTCAAGACCACGCCACCTTGCCGTCTCTGAAGGAGCCAGGCAAGGTAGGATTGCATCAACAAAGCCAAACCCTACAGGGCTCGTCGCTGACAGGCTCAAAGCGTAAGTTTGTTAATACAGCCCAGCCACATGGACATAGTCCTGAGCTTCTTGCATCCAGCAGACTCCTGTGACCTCCATCAGACCATCGATCCACCCTAAGGGAGGTGTGCCAACATACCGCTTTCCGGAACCTTTCGGCTTAGGTATGGTGGTCAGATGGCTTATTTTAGGGCTAGGCAGGCAAGCATAAAGACCTACAGTGACAAAATAGGGCATTTTAACCGACTTAAAAATGTAGGAGGTCAATCCGACTGTTTTTTTATGTTTGTCCCCTCTAAACTTTTTACCAGGTGAAACGATTTTGATGAATCTTTTTAAAAGCTCATGTGGTCCCATTTAAATTTGGTAATGATCTGATGAAGGACTTCGGAGATATAGAAAAGAACTCTTCAATTAACAACGACAAATTTCTCGGGATTGCTGCAATTGCATGTGTGTTTATTGTTTACGCCATTTCGTAACATAGCATTCGGCCGGTACGCTCTAAAGGGGTACGCGGATGTGTACAGTACACTCTCATTTCACCGGTTATGTTAAAGTTTTATGTTATTCGGGTAAGCTATTCTGGCATAACTTTGTGCATTATAGGTACCTTACTGTAGAACTTGCTCATTAGTTACCACAACTAAAAAGTGAAAATAAAAAACATTTTTTACAAAAAATACAACCGACTTCTTTTCCGGAGTTCCTGTTTTTGTTTCTTCGCTTTTTGACACCGACTTCCGAAATTGAAATTATTTTCTCTTCGTATTTTTTTTTGGAAGTCTATTGTATTTTTAGAAAAAAATATCTAGAAATTTAGTTTAGAAAGTATTACATTACACCACGCGTATACAGATAGCACCTATCTCTACAATTTATGTGACCTGAAAGGTTGTACTTGCTAACCCTTTCTTGTATTTCGAGTGGCGATGTCTAGACGCATAAATAAGAAAGTGTCATATGTAGAAAACTTTGTACGAGTACTAAACATTCGTATTTTTTTGCGAAGTACTTGAACTTGATGTGTTTCGTTTTTATACCACTGAGACCATGGTTTGGTTAACACGAATGTTAAAAAAAAAACCGGCTAAGTGCGAGTCGGATTCGCGCACGAAGGTTTCCGTACCGTTTCGCAAAAAACGGCAATGAAATCACGTTTGTGGGAGCCCCAATTAAATATTAATTTTATTCTGTTTCTAGTATTTGCTGTTATAACGGCAATAGAAATACATCATCTGTGAAAATGTCAACTTTCTAGCTATCACGGTTCATGAGATACAGCCTGGTGACAGACGGACAGACGATAGACGGACCGCGGAGTCTTAGTAATAGGGTCCCGTTTTTATCCTTTGGATACGGGACCCTAAAAAGCATTATTACATTATTTAAGGATATAATTAGAATTACCTTTGTCTTTTAGTTAAGTAAAGTTCGGGCGTTTTAACATAGTTCCAGGATCGTTGCTAATATTAACACGCTTTTATTTCCTTGGTATGTATATGTCACGGCTAATACCCGAAGTGCGGCTACACCTAGTTTTAGCCGGTTACGGTTAGGTGTAGCCACTTACTCTTGGTTAAACCTAGTACGAGCCGATTGTTTTCGGGTAAAACTAGGTCTAGCCTTCATCATGCCGGCTACAACTAGGTCCAGCCATTCCCTGTTGGATAAAACTAGATGCAAACAACTAACCTAACCTCGGGAGCTTAGGGCACCCCGACACGGACAGGTTAGGTTCGAAGGGGATGACGGGAGCTGAAGTGAGCGAGCAAAGCGAGCGAACTCAGCTCCCGTCGTCCCCTTCGTGTTAGGTTACTTTAGACCCTGCATTCAGAAATAGGAGCCCCGCGCAGCGGGGCTTCGTCGACCATGTTGCATAAACACTAAACTAAATTGCACCAATACCTAGTTCTAGCCGGAATGATATCGGATAGACCTAGTTTTATCCAACAGGGAATGGCTGGACCCAGTTGTAGCCGGCATGATGAAGGCTAGACCTAGTTTTACCCGAAAACAATCGTCTCGTACTAGGTTTAACCAAGAGTAAGTGGCTACACCTAGTTCTAACCGGCTAAAACTAGGTGTAGCCGCACTTCGGGTATTAGCCGTAACATATATATATGTAATGGAATCTTTGAACGTGATTTTCATCCCCTTCAAAAAGTCGACTTAATTTGAAACTTAGCACACTTATCAAGGACCGATGACAATGCAATAATTTAAATAGTTTGTCTCATTATCCTTACCAGGATCTTCAGGATTAGCGATTTCTTTATATCCGATACCCGGTAGTGTATTTGTGCCAAGTACCAAGGCGTGTGCTAAGACGTGCGCATGGCTTAATTTTTTATTATATCCTAAGACACGGTAGTGCCAGTGCCAAGTACACGTATTAAATAAATGTGCCGGAGAGGGCCTGAGAAACGGCTAACACATCCAGGGAAGGCAGTAGGCACGCTAATTATCCACTCCCATCAAGGGAGGTAATTGAATCAATAAATAGTCGTTTAAGAAATTAAAAAAAACTGGCTTTAATCGTAAATTGAACTAAAAAGTAAAAATTAAATAATAGTTTATAAAAACTAAAACCACACTAAAATAGACAAGTAAACTAAAAAATAGAAAATAATTTTCAATAAATTTTAATTAAGAATAGTGACTAACAAAAAAAAATATCGTAAAAAAGCTATTACTATAAACTATTCATAATTCAAATTAATTGAAAATTATATTCTACGTTTTTAGTTTAAGAGTGTGTTATAGTTTTTCTAAACTATTATTTATTTAACCTTTGATTTACAAGCTCAGATCCATTTTTTGTTAATAATTTTCTGAATTTTCTTTTCAGAGTAACTAATCTACTTTCTAAAAAAAATCTTTAGAAAATTGGGTTGAAATATAAATATGAAAGATCGTCGAATTCAGGATTTGTCAGATATCAATTCTATAAAAAAGCAAGGTCTGTTATGTCACTTAAAATAAAGACGCTGAAAAAACGAGTCTGAACTTTTATCACGGTATTTCTACACCATCAAAGGCTGCGGTTGTCACAGCCTAACGTCGAACACTCAGCGTCTAACTGAAAGCCTGCCAAATCCCTATCACATTAACTTTCCACAACGGCGACGGTGCGATTTAAAAAATAAAAATGTTTAAAAAATTCTCAAAGTTTCGCGTCGAGGATTCCAAGTTGATGCCTAACTTTAGCCGGGGGAGCTTACTGAGGTAACTTTGAGAACGTTTGGAAAACTCGACTTTATTCAATAGCAGCTTTTTGGACTATTAGATATTTATAGGCTTGGGATCTTATAGCTTATATCTTATTATGGTTTAGTTAATATTTTCCTTTCGGTATGGGTACGCTCAACACATTTTTTTATTGTACTTTTTTGGTTTCCGTGCCCACAGGGTAAAAACGGGACCCTATTACTAAGACTCCATGATCTGTCTGCCTGTCTGTCTGTCCGTCTGTCACCAAGCTGTATCTCATGAACCGTGATAGCTAGGCAGCTGAACTTTTCACAGATTATGTATTTCTGTTGCCGCTATAACAAAAAATACTAATAACAGATTAAAATAAATATTTAAGTGGGGCTCCCATACATCAAACGTGATGTTTTTGCCGTTTTTTGCGATAGTGGTACGGAACCCTTCGTGCGCGAGTCCGACTTGCACTTGGCCAGTTTTTTTATTCTGTCATTTTGCGATTGTAGCACTGTTTTCTTGTGTCTGAGTTGAATAAATGTTTTCTATTCTATTCTATTAATGGTCAATGCTATTATTCTCTGTATTGGCAAGAGTTCCATCTTATAGAATTTCTTGAAGAGTGACAAATTGATACATACGTGCATACTCACGCCTGTTTCCCATGAGGGTAGGTAGAAACTACAGAATGCCACCGGCTTTGATCCTTACATACTTTTTATGCTCCGTTTAAAAGAGTTCATGGAAGAATGAGTGCTTTTTTAAACCGTTGTTGAGATATTAGATATCTTGTTTGATGTACTTTTGTTTGACTACAAATTATTAGCCGAAATAATACCACTGCAACTGTACATAAGCCTCCCCCAATCATTGCCAAATCGACAAGTCCTGTGCTTCTCACATGCAGCGGATTCCAAAATTCTTTAGGCTAGCTTTAGCTTAGGAAACGTTGGCCCTCCTGCGGATAATCTTTATTTCTGGTGCGGTCACGCAAGGAAACTTTAGCCCTCTCCATTCCACTTTGATTGAGATTAAGGTTACACTAGTCGAAAATTCTTCCATACAAACGTAGTCTAGGGATTATTCCACTGTTTGACAATGTACGTTCTAAATAAAAAGTGATATCAATTTGTCTCATCATTATCTAGCCCTGTATGGAAGCAAAAAAGTAAAATAAGAAAATATTTGAAAGTTATGAGCGTCGAAAGTTCCACATTTCGACACTAATTTTAACGCATTTTTGGGCGCAAATAAATACCATAAGAAGACGAAAAATTGCTCATTACCACCACTGCTGAAAGTCGTAGACTGCCAAAGGTCTGTTTATTAAACTTTGCGCGCTCGGTTTCGTCCTAAATCATTATCCATTTCGCTACAAATTTGCAAAAGTGTGTATTCGTACGCGAACTAGCTTCCTACTGCTCATCACAGCATCTATCTCTTCCACACGTGTTGTCGGTTGATATAAAATGCATTTTAACCCCGCGCACAAAATAGTTCGTGCCGTCGACTAGTGTACCCTTAAGGCTTCTGACGAGACCCACTGTGAGTGATGACGTCATGTATAGGGCATGCAATATCGAAAGGATCTCAATTCCGGAATTGAGTTCCAATACTCGTACTGGCGATCGAATACCGGAATTCCGGAACTGGTAAATTTTATAGTTTGTTTCAAATCTAATAAGATTTATAATTATATCAGTCTTCTAATAGTTTTTAGTGAGCATACAAATATTTAGTCATCTTTGTCCCTTATTACTCTAATTAAACATTTTAAACCGTAAAATCAACAAGGTTTATTATCTTGTCGCTGGCAAGACAGTCTCGGGAGTCCCAATTTATTTTTTCTTGCAAAAGCCGCCATGTTTGTTTATGTTGAACGTCACTTAACTAAGAACACTTGGACGTTCAAGATGTATCTAACGATGTTTTCTTTATATAAATGCGTCTAGTGGTTTGAAAGATATGAGGTAATAAAAATATTACATACATACAAGATACGTGAGAAAAACAGCACCCTTTCCTTGCAGTCGGGTAAAAATGAAGATTTCAAAACAGAACCCATCCACCATTCAAAGCTCACCAAACCCAAACGTCAATACATTTACGAATACACATACAAACAAACAGCGTGATGTCCATTATTTTGTTTATTTTCCCCGTATTCCTCGACTCTTTTCACGTATTTATTCGTCGGCGCTTAGTATCGTGAGCCTGACAGTTGCTATCTCTACCCGTTCCGCCATATTGGCAGGACAGTGTTGCCAACTTGTCATTTTTTCATGGTGAAACGAACCGACTGAGTTTACATCGAGTTGTGTTTGTTTTGAGCAATTTATTGGCTTGTTTGTCTTGTCTTTAGCAACGTTTTAAATGGTCGGTTTTCACGTTAGTTTTGGTTGTTATAACCATCTGGTTTTGGTCAGCCAGCTCACGAATATGTATCCTCCGAATGCACAGCATTATTTTCTTCTTGTTTACGTCTTTTTAGTTCGCTTTTTTATTCTTTATTGTACAACAAGACATTACATTTAAACAAGATGTTAACAAAAATCATGTACAAAGGCGAGCTAAACTCCAAATGTAATTTTCTTCCAGCAAACCTTTGAGTGATAGAGATCATAATAGGGGGCAGTAATCCAATATATAATATATATACCTATATAGTAAGATTAAACTAGTTACATGATAATACATAACTACGTTTATAAAGAAAAATACATATATAATATATATATAATTCATTGCGTCGAAAGGAAATGCTTCTTAATTTTCCTCTTGAAGACATCGAGAGAAGGGCTATCGCGTAAGGAGTGTGGGAGAGAGTTCCAGAGATGCACTGCAGTAACAGAGAAGGAGCCATCGTAGCGGCACAGATAATATAATACTAACATACAGATGCCTCATCCCATAGAAAGAAACCGTGCTGACGTAACTAGCGTTTTTCATCTGATTAATCTTGTTATTTATTTGTACATCGAACGCGTTCGGTTCTGTTTCACGGTGATAGATAGATGGTGTTAGCGACTTGCAAGTAAAAGGGTTTACTAGGTTCGTAATTTATTTTTCTTTAAATACAGTAAAGGTTCGTTTTATAATATTTTTTTGCACAATTTAACAGTTTTTTTGCAAATTTTAACAATCGAGTGGAATGCCTCAGAAATTAAAAAATGCGCCATCTATTGGCATCAATTTTAAGTGCGTCCGTCCAAATAATCTTTGAAATGTGAATTAAGATCCCAATATTCCATAATTTTGTACTTAGGAGAGTTGATTAAACAAGAACATACAATTTTTATGTTCAATTCCAGAAAATGTTAAATTTACACACATTCAATAACAGACAAGTGCATATCGCGCCATGTAGTGAGATTTATTTGAACCAAATTTTCTTTGTTAGCAATGAGACCCCGTGGTAGCGGCTAGAAGTGTGCTTCCGCTACTTAAGCAGTCGGGTTTTTCAGTTCACCCCTGCGTAACCTGATTTGTTAGGGATGTTATTATGAGGTTGCTACTCTTGTGACCAAGTATCAGTTGTACGACGATATGAGATTTATCTTGCCCCTACTATAAGCCAGGTTTGGAGTGTCCTTGTAAGTAACCCAGTCTTAGTTCAAGACCACCAAAATATGCCTAGCAGGTGGATGCAGCTATCTCAACCCAAAACTGCATCTGCAATTTTGTAGCAGGTATTCAAATTCAGCCCATCTGTTTAGAATGAGATCCTTTAGTCTCACAGTGTTGGTGAGGAGACGTCCTGAGTTTGAACCCGCGATTGCTAAGTTCAGGCCGTTGGTCGGGGTGCTCAGTATAACTAACCAAAATGTAGGTAAATAATAATACCAGGCTGTCCAAGCCAAGTCCAGGGGGGTGACCATAAGCTCTTAGAGCGGTATCAATTTGAGATCGAATAAAAGACAGATGTATCTGACTTGTAAACATCTGTCACTTTATCGAAATCAAATTGATACCGCTCTAAGAGCTTATGGTCACCCCCCAGGTTTCCTCACGATGTTTTCCTTTACCATTGTCAGCCAAGATCAACAAGCAAAAAGTTTAAAACTTAACCCGACTACGGGTTTTTTTTAGTCTTGTTACCCGGGCCATAATAACGAATCGATTGTTGACACCTTATTCATCAAAATCGGATGAGTAGTTTAGCCCCTACGGAGAAACATACATAAATAAACTGCTAAAATCATAACCCTTTCTTTTGGCTTCGCCGTAGTCGGGTAAAATTTACATATCAATTGAAAAAGTCACATTGATACTTGCCCGAATTTGAATCCATGACCTCAAGCACAAGAGGCGACGGTCTTAGCCACTGGTCCACTGATATGAGTAAACAATTAACAAAATTAAAACAGTGTAAAGCACCCAATAGATCTACAAGTCATGACAATTCGACTAACAGTGTTTGCGTGCTCGATAGTAGTAATTACAATAATTCAAGCGACAGGACCTGACCTATCTCTGCGAGTACATTAGCTTATACTGGTTATGTTAATGTTGTCTGTCTGTGTGACGAATGTGGGACCGTGGCCGTTTGGGACTGGCCATTGTGTAATGGGTAGTGGGACAACATGGGCATTAATGGGCATTGGGTTAATTATGTGTTGGTCTTTTTTGAGAAGGTTTAAATAAAAAATGGAATTAGAAATTATAGGAAAGATTTATAAGGACTTGAAGAATTGGATTGAAGCTGCTTGGTTTTTTTCACTGAAGATTGAAGGGACGATGAAGAAGTATACTTTAAATCTGGCGTAATCTGGTGTCCAAGATTTTAAGGTGTTAGTTAGTCTTACTTCTTCTTCTTCTAATATATAAAATTCTCGTGTCACAGTTTTCGTTGCCATACTCCTCCGAAACGGCTTGACCGATTTTGATTAAATTTTTTGTGCTTATCCGGTATCTATGAGAATCGGCCAACATCTATTTTTCATCCCAAAAAAAAAAAAAAAAAATATGGTAGGGTAGGTGTAGGGTAGGTGTAGGGTAGGTGTAGGGTAGGTGTAGGGTAGGTGTAGGGTAGGTGTAGGGTAGGTGTAGGGTAGGTGTAGGGTAGGTGTAGGGTAGGTGTAGGGTAGGTGTAGGGTAGGTGTAGGGTAGGTGTAGGGTAGGTGTAGGGTAGGTGTAGGGTAGGTGTAGGGTAGGTGTAGGGTAGGTGTAGGGTAGGTGTAGGGTAGGTGTAGGGTAGGTGTAGGGTAGGTGTAGGGTAGGTGGGTAGGTGTAGGGTAGGTGTAGGGTAGGTGTAGGGTAGGTGTAGGGTAGGTGTAGGGTAGGTGTAGGGTAGGTGTAGGGTAGGTGTAGGGTAGGTGTAGGGTAGGTGTAGGGTAGGTGTAGGGTAGGTGTAGGGTAGGTGTAGGGTAGGTGTAGGGTAGGTGTAGGGTAGGTGTAGGGTAGGTGTAGGGTAGGTGTAGGGTAGGTGTAGGGTAGGTGTAGGGTAGGTGTAGGGTAGGTGTAGGGTAGGTGTAGGGTAGGTGTAGGGTAGGTGTAGGGTAGGTGTAGGGTAGGTGTAGGGTAGGTGTAGGGTAGGTGTAGGGTAGGTGTAGGGTAGGTGTAGGGTAGGTGTAGGGTAGGTGTAGGGTAGGTGTAGGGTAGGTGTAGGGTAGGTGTAGGGTAGGTGTAGGGTAGGTGTAGGGTAGGTGTAGGGTAGGTGTAGGGTAGGTGTAGGGTAGGTGTAGGGTAGGTGTAGGGTAGGTGTAGGGTAGGTGTAGGGTAGGTGTAGGGTAGGTGTAGGGTAGGTGTAGGGTAGGTGTAGGGTAGGTGTAGGGTAGGTGTAGGGTAGGTGTAGGGTAGGTGTAGGGTAGGTGTAGGGTAGGTGTAGGGTAGGTGTAGGGTAGGTGTAGGGTAGGTGTAGGGTAGGTGTAGGGTAGGTGTAGGGTAGGTGTAGGGTAGGTGTAGGGTAGGTGTAGGGTAGGTGTAGGGTAGGTGTAGGGTAGGTGTAGGGTAGGTGTAGGGTAGGTGTAGGGTAGGTGTAGGGTAGGTGTAGGGTAGGTGTAGGGTAGGTGTAGGGTAGGTGTAGGGTAGGTGTAGGGTAGGTGTAGGGTAGGTGTAGGGTAGGTGTAGGGTAGGTGTAGGGTAGGTGTAGGGTAGGTGTAGGGTAGGTGTAGGGTAGGTGTAGGGTAGGTGTAGGGTAGGTGTAGGGTAGGTGTAGGGTAGGTGTAGGGTAGGTGTAGGGTAGGTGTAGGGTAGGTGTAGGGTAGGTGTAGGGTAGGTGTAGGGTAGGTGTAGGGTAGGTGTAGGGTAGGTGTAGGGTAGGTGTAGGGTAGGTGTAGGGTAGGTGTAGGGTAGGTGTAGGGTAGGTGTAGGGTAGGTGTAGGGTAGGTGTAGGGTAGGTGTAGGGTAGGTGTAGGGTAGGTGTAGGGTAGGTGTAGGGTAGGTGTAGGGTAGGTGTAGGGTAGGTGTAGGGTAGGTGTAGGGTAGGTGTAGGGTAGGTGTAGGGTAGGTGTAGGGTAGGTGTAGGGTAGGTGTAGGGTAGGTGTAGGGTAGGTGTAGGGTAGGTGTAGGGTAGGTGTAGGGTAGGTGTAGGGTAGGTGTAGGGTAGGTGTAGGGTAGGTGTAGGGTAGGTGTAGGGTAGGTGTAGGGTAGGTGTAGGGTAGGTGAATGTTTGGAGTTTTTATGGCAAAACAAAGTTTGCCGGGTCAGCTAGTATATATATAAAAATGTAAAGGGTGTATGATTAGATGTTTGTTAATCAATCACGCCTCAAAGGCAGACTGGATTTGTTTCTCAGGAAGATCTTGGCCTGAAGTAAGACGTATTTTTATCCCAGTAGTACATACATTCCCACATGCTTTGCCTTCTTATTACAGGAATACTAATAAATACACAATAACTCACGCCTTTTCCCAAGAGGTACGCAGAAACTACAGCTACGATCTTTACATAAACTACTTTTGCTTCGGTTACATTCTTACGTCTACTCATACACGCATGCCGCGGTTAGGAGTTCTGCGCTTTACTTTGTGTAAATTATTTCATCACCACTGCTGTCAAAACGGTAAAGAAAAACAACGTGATGAAACCAGCATGTCCTAGAACCAAAAATTTTAAGACAGGTGACATCCACCAACACGCGCTGCACACGCGTGGTGGATTACGGCCTATTTCTTCTCACAGAGAGGAGGCCTGAACGCACAACGGACCAAATGGGAGTCTAACCCCGAGTTTCTCACCTCTACATTTGAGAGTTGCACGAGTTATCTCTTGTAATTGGTTGAATGAATTTTCAACAGCCAATCACAGCAGATAACGCGTTCTTGACAATTTGTCACCATAATTCTGCAATAATTTAAAGGTGAGAAATTCGGCCTAAGTGTGCCTATTTGGCCTTTCTGAAGAACATCACAAGTAAGATCCATGTATGTCCTTCTAGCTATGGTGTCTCCTAGCGGCGTTCACACTCACATTTGCCTTGTATACACTTTTTGTTAGTCGCCTTTAATATACAAACTATTTTGTTATTACAAATATACATATTATAAATACACAAACTATTTTGTTGAAAGAGATCAGCCTAAAATTTTAGCAAAACAGATTTCTACAAATTGTACACCATTCTAAATTGTAAATTAAACCGTGTACTACGTTCTAAGCAAGTTATACATTTACCAGATATCGGTAAATGCAAATATTGATTTAAATTGTAAACCCGGTGTTGAATGCATATTCATTTGCCCGTGCAACTCCAACTGCTAGGTGTAAATACGACATGCTTTTAATGTAATAGCATGTTTCTACTAACTATTTTCTACCTAAATCAATTAGTTTTAATGGTACCTTTAATGGCGGCACAGATAATATAATACTAGCATACAGATGCCTCATCCCATACAAAGTGCCGACATAACTAGCGTTTTTCATCTGATTAATCTTGTTATTTTTGTAAGTACATCAATCGCGTTCGATCTTGTTTTACGGAAATAGATGGTGTAAGCAGCGATTTGCAAGCAAAAGGGTTTACAAGGTTCGTGAATATTTTTGTCTTTAAATACAGTGAATGTTCGTTTTTTTTGCACGTTTTTATAGTTTTTTTGCACCAAAGTGTGGAATGCCCCAGAAATTAAAAAATGCGCCATCTATAGGCATCAATTATAAATGATCCGCTTAAATAATCTTTGAAATGTGAATTAAGAGCCCAATATTCCATAATTTTGTAATAAGGAGAGTTGATTAAACAAGAACATATACAATTTTTATGTTCAATTCCAGAAAAAAATAAATTTACACACAATTCCATTGAATTGTGTGTACATGTCGCGCCATCTAGTGAGATTTATTTGAACCAATTTTTTTTTCTTAGCAATGAGACCCCGTGATGGCATCCGTGTCTGAGAAATTTCGGTTCCGAAGTAGCCTTAGTACTTCTTGTAGGGAAGCTTACGCACTTCGAGCTCACATATACATCCGAACTCTACCCGTCATAATTCAGAACATTTTGAAATCGGAACTTAAGGTTACACTAGTCGAGAATTCTTCCATACAAACGTAGTCTAGGGATTATTCCACGATTGACGTACACCGTCAATCAGTGGAATAATCCCTCGAAGTCAAAATAAAAAGTGATATCAATTTGTCTCATCATTATCTAGCCCTGTATGGAAGCAAAAAAGTATAAAAAGAAAATATTTGAAAGTTATGAGCGTCGAAAGTTCCACATTTCGACACTAATTTTAACGCATTTTTGGGCGCAAATAAATACCATAAAAAGACGGAAAATTGCAAAACAGCCTCCATACAGGAATAATTTTATTTGAACACATAGATTTAGTAGTTTTTTCATGATAAACTGCCAAAGGTCTGTTTATAAAATTTCGGGCGCTCGGTTTCGTCCTAAATCGTCTAGCTTCCTACTGCTCATCACAGCATCTATCTCTTCCGCACGTGTTGTCGGTTGATATAAAATGCATTTTAACCCCGCGCACAAAATAGTTCGTGCCGTCGACTAGTGTACCCTTAAATCACGGACACAGGCGTGTCTTGAGTTCATGGAAAAACTGAGCTGGCCTTTCAGTAGGGTAGAATTGGGGGTTCTGGATCACTTGCTCTCGCTTTGCTCGAGCGCATGATCCAGAACCCCCAATTCTCCACACATAAACACAATATCATTTTAACCTTAAACATTTTTAGTAGTTATAGGACAGTTATTTATATTATTAATTAAAGAAGGTATTTCATCTTCTGGCAGTATCTGGTAGCATAGAATGTCTTCTGAATCAGGAAACACTATATCACGCACTATACTTCTTGTTATTAATTTAGTGTCAGGCACAGCATTTGGTGACCTTGCAGCCAGTTTTTCAGGACCAGGATGTATGTTGCCAACTCGACCAAATGTAAGGAGCTCATTGCGACCTCTCTTGAGTGTTAGATATGTCGTATTTTCAATGGTGGATTTTACTGAGTTTTGCTCTGTCTTGCTTGTATTGTCCTGAAGTTTTGATGAACTGGTGTTCATTATTTTTTGGTCACTCATGTCTTGAGTAAATAGAATCTCACCACTAGTATTCTTGAAAATAACTTTAGAAATGCCTTCCAAATCAAATTTCGATGAATGAAACATATTGTGAATAATATTAATTTATTATTTTTCTTGATAAGATGGAACCATCACATTACAATGCTAAGAGTTTAATGCTGTGTGGAGATATGCATATTTCATTATATATTCTCTCCCTTTCACAGCGTTCAAATAAACACAATCAGGATAATGTATAGCATGTTGCATCCAAGGATCGTCATAAATCTCCCAATCTTCGATAACACCTCCGCATGAGAAACATGCTGCAATATCATTTATACTATTTCCATAGTAAAAGAATCCCGCGTCAGCCATTTCCATCACTAATCTTTTCTTTTTATTAAACACCCCCCAGTAATAATTAAATGAAAATTCACGCATTTTAAACTTGTTATACATGTCATATCGAGGTTTGTATTCATTTTGAGACATGTTCTATTCACTTTCTAATTCAATTATAAACGTATAATGATATCATCTACCTTTTGTCAACAACTTATAAAGACCGGACAGCGGTATGTGGAGGGGGGGGTAGAAAACTAAGATGCGTTTTACCTAACTATAAAAATAAAACAAAAACAATATTTATTTTAGAATTTTATTATCAAAGCACCACTTATTTAAACATAATACATTTTTTAAAGCACATACAGAGTCATGATAAATACAGTTATATAAATCTTGAGAATGTTTATAAATATCGTATAAACTTATCAAACTAGAACAACCTTTATCTTCTAAATTAAATATATTACAATTACTATTTTCTAAAATATGCTTTAACCACAACACTTTTTCTGAACCTTTAACGTAGATACATTTATCTCTTAAAATATCTATAACCAAATTCTGATAATTAGAATAGGGTAAAAATCCTTCACACCAGTGTATCTTTCTGTTACGTTCAATCCAACAAACTTGTTTTTTTTCTAGTTTCGTTAATTTTGAAAATGGAAATGGTGGCTTTATTAAAAACACTTGTAATTTTTTATCATACAATATAGCGATTTCTTTTATTATAAATTCATTTGTCTCTGTTTTAAAGCCTTGAATATCCACAATAGCAATCATGATAACCTGCGCACAATGTTGCTGAGAGGTTTGTATTCCACAAGTCGATCGTTTATAATCAAACAATATGCAGCCGTCTTATCTGGTATTGCCGTAGAACATTCAATTTCCAACCTCACGTCCACTGGACCTGTTTTCAGGCTATCGTTTTGTCTTGAGCAGTCTAAGATAAAGAGAGGAGCTTTTTCTTTGAACTCCTTTAGATCAAGCAACGGGTCTATTGGACAGTTGTAATACGACTGACGAAATTTCACAAACATTTCGTATAATATACTATATTTGTTCTCAGAAAACTTTAAACCTAAAGGTTCATATGGATAATATTGAGAATTCAAAAAGAGCGTAACGTTTGTTACTTCACAATGATCGAATACTGAACCGTCTTTAGTTTTATTATTTTTTCGATTAGTTTGTAAACAAAAAATTACATATCTAGGTTTTTCCAATTGTGAAGCAGTTTTAACTGACCAAGAATGCTTTGTTGTTTTAGGTAGTAACGGATACTCATATAAATCCCAATTTCTAAACGCCAACTGAATAGGTTTATCTCTTTCTAAATGTTTTAAAAGTGACAGTCGTTCTCGGTCTGATACTTTTATATGCGGCACCCTCCACTGAACTCTTTGTACATCTATTTGAAAATTAACAATATCATCAGTAAGGATAACGCTATTTAAATTAGTGTTACTTCTGTTCAATATAAGTTCATGTTTACAATTTATCACAATTTTATTATAATCCTCTGCAAATCCTAATACCTTATTTAATGGTATCACCGCACTAAAATGCCCATCACTTTCAAATCCCTCTAAACTCCAACCCCATAGGGCAGCAACTTTATTTTCTGCTTCATTTAATGAAATGTATGATTTTATTGTTGATGTTATTCCAGAATTTTTTATGCGGTCTATTTCAATACCATTCATTTCGTATCTGATGTCTTGAAACAAAAACATAACAGAGTTATTAGTGAACGTAACATTTTTCTTGATTGGATTCCCATCTTTACCGAAGAGCTTCGCTTTTCCTTCGATGTAAATTGAACTGGCTGATGGTAGCACGTATATGTCTTGCTGGTGGATGGGAATTCTGATTTCATCGTTTTCTCTAAAGCTGTTATTGTAGGGATTGTATGAATGGACTTCATAACTTTCGATCGAAGTGTCGAAGTGTGGTAATTCAGTAATCTGTAGTATATTCATACTTTAAATCCTAGCGCTTTTAGAAAATCCTTATTTGCTTTAGTCAATTTCTTAACTTTTTCCTTGCGTCTTTGCACCTTAACAATCGCAGAAGAACTAAGACGTTTTTTCATTCGCTTGAGTGTTTTTATAATGTACTATCATTTTGTTTTCCTTAAGTGAAGACGTAACTGAACTTGTTCCTCTCCAAAATTAATACAGTGTCCAAATTGATCTACAATCTTAACAGATACCGATGAAATTATATTTTTATTTACTGGAAAGTAAATAACATTTTGCGGTATTTCCATGCACTGTTGACCTGGAGTAGTATCAGACACAAATTCATGAATAAAATGAGTTGGTAATCCGTTGCAGTACGAACCCTGAACAAGATCACATTCGATTCTGATTACAGACAGACCTTTGTTAATAATGGGAATATTTGGTCTTGATTTTAATACTGAAAAAAAGTATATCAAACCGCACTCATATTGATCTGACAAATGCAATGGTGGTTGAAAGTATGAAACTAGTTCCGATTTTTTCCCAGAGATGGTAATCGTAGTAGACATACTTCTATACTGACAACTTTCGGCTGATCCTGCTTATTTTATTCCTTCACTGCACCAAAAATTCTTCAAAAAGTTTAAACAAAGATGTCCACAATTAAAAGGGTGATCACGCTGAATATTATCATAATTATAGTGAACTTTGGATCCCAAGTATTTTATAAATTCCTTAGGAGGCTTGAGATTTCCGTAACTATCAAAATACTCAATATAATCGTTGTATTTTGCATAGGCTACCCAATGAGAACCAGGATTTTTAGAGCTATCTAAATTTATTACTCCACATTCTTTTTTAAAAGGATGTTTAGGGAGCTTATCTCTCATAAAGACACCTCTGAAATAGGGAATATTATTTCCATACTTCAAAATGTCTAAATTACTCAAGGCTCGTTTGGGTAGCCAATATCTTAGTTTTTTTCTTTTGATACAAAAATACCGAGTCCATCTTTATGCGGTTTAAGGTGTATTCCTTTTCCGATGCAGAGAGCTTCCATCTTTTCATTGTGTCTCTTCGATTCAGCCCATAACTTTTTCGCCATCTTGAATTCATTTATGGTTTTAGCAATACCAGCTGCACCGCCTGCTAAAGCTCCCGCCGCAGATAATCCCGCAAAAATCGGAATCAACGGCAATACTCCACCAGTTTTTGGTATAGGAATAACACGAGGAAGTTTAATGGATGAATCACCAGCTAATTCTCTGGCAGCGGCCATAGCTAATTCTATTGCCACTTTCTTGCATTTCGGTTTTAATTTTTTTATATGTTTCCCCGTTTTTCTAATAACATTTTTAAATTTATTTTTTAATCCTTTTCCACATTTAATTTTAGGAGAACTCTTTTTGTCGTCTTTTTTTAGACCAAATCCAGTTTTAATTTTTGCTGTCATAGCACTGCTTACTAAGCGTGCTGCCAGTTTTTCCCCTACACTCGCATCTGAGGCAAGTGCGCGCTCTTTAGCCATATTTAACAAAACTAAATCTGCCTTGTGACGATCCTTTAAGTTTGAAGACTCGTGATAAGCAATGTCGTGTTGTTTGCAATATTCATCTAACTTGTTAACACCTTTATCTCCACGTGTAAGCCTTTTAATTAATTTAGTGCCAGGCCCACAATAATTGTATCCCGGTAAATGTAATTCAAATGGTAAATGATTTATAATCCAATTGAGAAGACTACTCTCTTCAATACACATCATAAGACTGACACATTTGGACTGAACACTTAATAAATATTCGATTTATCAATCCAACTGTTTTCAGAAGAAGGCAAACCTAACCATTTTACCAAAACCCTGTTTCCCTTCCTTCTAAGAACTTTTTCAACCAGATACATGTGAGGATTTTTTGTCTTTTGAAGCTCTTGTACATAAAATGCTCCTAAAATGGGTTGGCCTCTGATTGCATCTTCAATTAAGTAGGTGATAGGAGTTGTATTTTGTTTTTTTCGAACTTTAAATATTTCTGTCGACCAGTTGGGAGTATATCCTTTTTCAAATGTCCCCTTATACTTACTAATGCGTACATAATCACCCTCTTTAAACTTGCTTTTTAGGCTAATAGTTTTTACTAGACTGAAATATCTTTGTAATATGTGTTTTTTATTAGTGTTATCCACGTTTGCTGGGATTTCATCAATTGTACGATGATAGGTGTGATTGTATTCATAAATAACATTATTAAGAGTACTGTCTATCCAATTATAGTTACCTTTTAAACTAAATTCCTTGTACAGTTTCGATTTCAATGTTCTAATAAATCGCTCGACTATTGACGCCTTTTTTGTTGAGAAGGTTGAATAATGGTTTATGTTATAAGATTTCATAAGGTTTTGAAATATGTTATTATAAAATTCTGTTCCATTATCCGTTTGCAGATTTTTGGGAACACGCCCACTAACCAACAAAATCTTGAAAGAATTGCATACACTATCCTTTGTCTTACTTTTCAAAGGAAAGGCCCAGGCGTATTTCGAAAATGTGTCAATAACAGCAAGAATAAACTTGAAATTTTTATTTTCTTTGGAAATTGATTGCATATCAATTAAGTCTGCTTGCCAAAGGTCATCTATATCTTTCATAATAACGTGTCTTCGTGGAAAGTTTAGTCTTGCATTTTTATGTATTTCGTTGACTACGTCGGCTTTACTCATATTTTTAATTCAGTATATCAACATTTGTCTTGAACCCACCAATAATACTGAATGAAAAGCATACTATCTCCACTATTTATTCTCTAATTATATCAGCTTCTTTTAATTCTTCAATTATCGATAAAATTTCATTATCATGATTTGTATTGCCAGCATCTCTTGAAGCGACTAATAACTTTAATCTCTCAACCAATTCATTGGGATCATCCCAATATACCAAGTCGGTATTGTTTTTGTACTTCTTTAACTTTGGCAAGTTGCCTCCAAGTTTGGCGTGAATGTTATCATTTAACGTGTCAGTAAAAAATGGTCTGATTATTTCACGATATTTTATTCCTTTATCACCTTTTATTTGGCCTTTAGGATTAAAGTCTCTTTTGTGAGCATTTGTGTAATGCAATATATCCTTGTAGACAAGTTTATCTTTAGGGGATACTAATTGTAAATCAGGTTTTTTTCGAAGTAAAAGTTCTTTCAGGCCAGGAGTTAAATTGTAAGATTTATCACCGATTTTAATCAAAATGACGCTATCGTTGTTCAAACTATCAATTTTAGAAAATGATACTATCGAATTACCCATAAATAAAGTTTTGTTTTCACTTCTTATTCCAAACGGTATATTTACACCATCATAAATATCATAATCCTCTAATGAAATCTCTAAATCATCTTCCATTTTAGGAGACTTTTTAACCAAGTGTGTGGAATTTTGATTTGGTTCGTAACAATCCTCAAATTTTGTAGTCGACCTACTATTAATTTCATCCAATTTAATATCTCCAGAACATGTGGGGGTTGTATTTTGTAACAAAAATATTTTTTCCATATTTGTGTTGGAATCAGCTAGCGTTTTAAGAGGATCTGTGACAGGTTTAAGCATTTTATCGAGTGACAAGTTCATTGTGTGTTCCTGGTTCTTCATATGTTTTATTTTATTCTTTATGGAGTCTACGGACTTTATTAATTCTATCCTAATATTTTTCTCCATATTTAATTATCAACTGCGTTCAGCTAGTGAACAAATCATACTGAATTTGTTTTCGCATGTTAATTACTTATATGTATAAACAATAACATGGGGCTTAAACATAACTGGCTATATGTGGGTGTACTATTAGGGTATGCCTCTGCATAACCCTTCGAGCATTACAGACATGAAGTATATAGGAACAATCAATCAAATTTAAAAAAAGTATCGAAGTTCTGCCTGTACCTTCCATTATTTAATGACGATTCTTTGTTAATAAGTAGAAAATTATAAGGTTTACTCCAAACAGTTTGACAAATATTTTTAAACTCTTTCCATTCTAAATCAGAACTTACATGCTCTTCATAAATATGCTTTAAATTTACATCGTCTTGTTTAAATATTATAAGAAAATTTACATTATCACGTAACAATTGTTTCGGAATTTTGGAATAGGTTTGTGATAGGTAGAAGCAATCGATTTGCTTATGTCTACCCATAGAAAAATAATTGCGGATATTAATTTGATTTTCACATGCTACATCATCAAAAATAAATACCGAGTTAGTTAAAGCTTCACTCGGAGATATTACATCTTTGTCATCATTAAACTCGTAGAACTTTATTTGAGGTACTCTTCTTAATACTTCGCTTAAAAAACGATATTTTGGCTGAAAACTTGTTTTTGAGTAAAGATAAAGATTCTGAAATTTTAGTCCATTTTCATGCAGAAGCAAACTGATCATCACGTTTGTTTTACCACAGTTCGAAGGGCCGCATATTATACAACGAATCGTATTAGGCAGTAAAATGCTGTGTTTGATTTGGTGAGCAGAGTCACTAAAATTTATATTATTATTAACGTTCAGAGATATGGGTTGTTTAATCAACTTCATCTTGCTAATTACTTCAATTCTTTACAGACCTTCATATTTATATACACGACATGGTAAGTAACTTTATCCCAATCCTACAACAAGTTTAGACTTGATTATTTGCATCGTAAAAGATAATATTAAATATGGTAAGTGTAACTTAATTCCTGTACCAGTTTCAATATAGTGAAGCAACAAAGCTCATAATTCAGTTTATTACTATTCTTCCAATAAGTAGGACCTATTCAGAATTAAATCTTCAAGGCAAGTATTTCTATAATTCTATATTTCTTATAATTATGATATCTCAATAATTAATTATTAGAATTTATGTCTAACCTTTTTTTTTCGTTTTTACAGAATTATGTCTGTCTCCCCATCGTATAGTCCTGTGGAGAGTGATTTTCTTGCGGTGGGTATTTAATTTATCGTTATTTGAGCCATTTGTAATTTACTTATGTTATAATTATTTTATGTTATTACAGGAAACGAATAATCTTTGTCCAGACGACACCTACTCTCTTGGAAATCCGTTTCTTTTTGCGCAAGACAGGGAAACTTTTTATAACACAGAAGCAGAACTAGCACATCAAGAGTATCTAAATGAAAAAAAAGAAGAACAGAAATCTGTGGAAACTAAAGACCATAAAAGAAAGAAATCAAATATTAACAAGAAGGTCATGAAAAAGTATCCTACACAGACTTCATCTTACGTTATTCGGAAGGAGTCAGGAATACCTCATCATTTGATTAAAATACTTATATATGATCTTACCAGATGTGTTAAAGACAATAAACAAAATTGTGAAATTGACTATGATGTGGGTGACAGCGCTGACGTAAACATCCAATACCTTGTAAAAGATGATTATGATGACATTTTAGATGAAACTGAACATCTAGTCGGCAAAGTAGTGAAAAAATTAAGTAATAAGCAGTTTTAAATGTGTGTAATATAAAGAGTTTGTTTGTGATTGTGAACATTTACCTAAGTGCGTGTTTTGATTATTTGACTATGTTAAATTATGTATTTTGTTTTTGTAATATTTAAGTCTTTCTTTTTGTCTCATGTAAATATATGAATCTGAAAGTTTAATAAATATTATGATTTCCAACTTAACTAGTTTCATTTTGTGTTAGACTGCATGGGTAGTAAAATAACATAATAAAACACATCACACAATACTCATTCATTCCTAGAGTTCATTCGTACATTCATATTCATTCATCCTTTGTAAATGTCATTCGCATTGCGCCCATATTTTGAAGTTTTGGATGCAAATTGAAAAATACATTAATCGATGAGAACGAGCCTCATAAAGCATGCCATCTATAATTTAAACGTGAAATTAAGTTGGACTTGACTAACTATCAAGTTCATCACTTAGTAACTAGATGGCTCACTACAGTAAAACATTATCACATTATAATAAAAGTCTAGCCTATTGTCATTTCCTCTGATAAAATAATAACTTTACTAAGGATTTCAGAGTAAAGTTTAAAACATTTATTTGAACTGAGAATTGAACTCAGACTCAGGTTAAAGGTACTTTAGACAAATGAGTATATTTATTACATAAAATGAGAAATAAAACAAGAAATATTATAATACATGAGATTTTATTGTTCATACAATGATATATTATTGTAACATTATAAAATAAAATAAAGTAAATAGAAGATAATAAAATTAAGCAGGTACATAGTCCAAAATAAACATCTTAGAACATAGTACGATGATGACCCCAAGGTACAGTATCATTTTTATTTTTTCTTATTTGACGTTTGTCATCATTTCCATTAAGTACTAATTTATTAATTTTCTGTGTATACAACTTATGATTTTTAGATCGAATGACATACATAGTATCTCTGAGATTTATGTCATTATTCAAAGTTTTTTTATATTTCTCAATTGTGAGTTTATTAGAAACAGATTTTTTAACTCCTTTAGCTTTTTTAATTGTGTTGTTTAAACTATTTATACAATATAGTTTAGCCCTCAAACCAATAAACTCAGTAATGACATCTCCACCCATCTCATCCTTAAAATAGCCAGGTATTTGTTTATTCACTTTCGGAATACCATAAATATTATTTTCTTCAAAGTTGCTAGTATCAAAATATTTTATATTTTGTATCATGTCTTTATAAAAATCTTCTGTATGTATTAAATACAAGAGACTATCAGTATCAGTATAACAAAGTTTTATGCCATCTTTATATATTTTCTTCATAACAGAATAGTGAAATTTATATAAATGACACTTTGCTAATTCCAGTATTGTAAAACCAATGTATATTGGTCTATCTAAAACAACTTTAGCAGGCTCTAATTGAATAGCAACAAGGTTCTCTGAAATAATAGCCATATTTTTAAAATTAGGGGCACTTACATATTTTTCTGCTCCCTTTATTTTATTGGTCTTATTAAAGCTATCTTTCCACACATTAACTAATTTAACATCTACTTGTTTCCTTTTGTTTTCAATTGTTTTACCAAATATTGAATTATTTTGCTTCTTGAAAAAATCTCTTTCGAAATCTGAGTTAGCTTTTTGTCTGAGTACTGTATTAAGATTTATGTATGGTTCTAAGATATTTTTTTGAGTAAATGCTAGAATTTTGTGGATATTTAATAATATAAGACCATTCTTTAAACATTCTTGTAAGTGAGCATAGTGGATGACATATCTATATTTATCATACAGATTAGCAATTAGTTTTGTGTTTTTGCTACCAGATGGAATAGGAACGGATAATTTTTCTGGCGCAAATGGCAAATCAGAATGCGTGTCATGTAAATCAGGAGGATAATGAATATCAACTTCAAGTATGTACCCTTCGTCACTATCAGCAGAAACGGATGCAATTTCAAATAAAGCTATTTCAGATTTTGTTAAAAATCTAAAATTGCCAGTGGGAAGTCTTTGTTTCATAGCATGCCCATATAAATTGACACAATCTAAGTAAACTAAAAAAGTGCTTGATTCTTTTTCGTTATAGTCTGACAAATATTTATTATTAGCCTTTGCATACCGCAGTGAGCATTGAGCAAGACCTCCTCTGATACCTTTTTCTAGCATTTGATATATTTCTATATCAGATATTAAATCTAATTCTACTTTAGTTAACAAGAGCATGGCGTCCCAGCTTAATGATGGTGATGAAACATAATGGCAAGGGTCAAGCTCATAATGACGTAAACTCATAGATCGGAATTTCTCAAATATGTCACACAATAGTAAGACATCACATTTCAAATATAAATCAGTATATTCACCTAAATTCTTAATACCAAATTTAGACCACACATTTAAAGCGTGATTGTAATCGTCAGTAGACACTGTATCGGATGTGAGTTTATTAAAAAAATTTGAGCGATCTGGTAACCGAGTTTCCGCATATCGTTCCCAGGAGTCTATATAATCATAGCAATACACACCTTTCCTGAGGCATAGTCGAAATAAATTTTCATTAGTGAAAAATGATCGTAAATGCTTTAAATCATTGGAGTCCAGCGTCTTTACTAAGTTGTCTAAACTCGAACTTAAGAAATTAAAAGAATCTATAAATTTTAATTGGACTACTTTCTGAGGATTAAATGGGAAAAATTTAGTAAAAGAAATATATTTTTCCTTGGTTCTTGGAATTAAATTGATTCGACCGCAAACACTTGAAAGTTCTTTTATAAATAAATGGCAGTCATATCCTGAAAGATTATGAAATATTATGGGAATAAACTTTACAGACTTATTATTTAAGTTGCATGAATTATGAGCTGGACCACGATATTTACCGGTGAAATGATCATGGTCATGAACGATAAGATCATTACTAGAAAATTTTTCTTTACAAATATGACAAACTGCAGCAGTCTTAAATGATTGAAGCTCTTCATCATTCAGCGGGGACATGTCTCTAGGCAAAGATAAAATATCATATAAACTTTCTAAATCCTTAGCAATAGATTCTACAAATTTTTTTGAACAATTTGGACCTCGATAAGATACTAAATTATTAAGTTCTGGATTAGTCTCGCAGCATATATAATAGGCAAAACATGTTGCTTCATGAATTTGTATGTTTTCAACAAACTGACTTTTATTTTTATCTGAATATTCTCGAAGTAAGCTTTCAAAGTCTCCATAAATAACAATAGGAATTCTTTGAGTCCTTATATAATTAGAAAACCGAAGCTTGCTATTCTCTTCTGGGAGCACTGTTTGCATTCGTGCACAATTATGATTATCTAATTTTGCCTCTGAATCAAAGTATATAAAACATTCGTCACATAAGTGAATTTTAGATTTGTGTTTTGTTAATTGATGATGAACTAGTCGCGCAAAATTCTTTATTAAACAGAAATGATTTTTGTCTCCTCTTTGAATCAATAATAAATTTACGTGAGCAAGTTTCCGCTGTAAAGTTTTGTATAATGGTCCAGTAATAGTGTTTTTTTTTTCTAAACCATAAACATTTACACTTATATGAGGATTTATTTTTTCGAATTGTTTTATGTCATCAAATGATGGTGGGAAAGATATACCATTTATATTTAATAATTTAGAGTAATGTGGATATGATGAAACTCTATTACTGTTATAGTGTGCTGGATACATATGAGCTACAATACACCAGAGAAAGCAATGTCTATCTTTATTGCAAATATTAAGACATGACTTTGTTTTAATAATTTTTATCGGTAAAGATATGTAACTGCCAGCTTTTAAGGGATTATACTTTACAATATTCATTTCCAAATGATTAATCAACTCTATAGCCCAACCAGATTCTGATAATTCAAATTCTGTGCACTTACACAGTATTTTTTGTACACATTCTTCAAAAACTAATTTTATATTAGTATTCTGAATTATCACATAATACTTTGTATTGAAAGATTTCAAAGACAATTCGTCGTTTTTAGGTAACTTGTATAATACAAAAAGCTCAAATTGTATTTTAATCGCTCGATGTTTTAATCTCAATGTATCAATAATCTTGTAAATCATGCTAGAAATATCTGATAAAAATATCTCTGGTGATATGTTATCTAAACTTATTGGATTAAATCTGTAACTAGCAATTCTGTTTTTGAAAGCAGTAGCTATTATTTGTACATTATCAAAATCAGTACTCAACAAACAGTTTGATTTATGTATATTACTTTTCTTATGTGATGAATATTTTTGGGTATAAACCTTACAATCTGGGCAAAACTTCATGTTTGATTATATTGAATAAAAAACAGTAAAACAATAGTCCATTAATTTAACCTTAACTATATTCACCAAAATTAAAGTTGTTTCAAGTTTTGTTCTTCAAGGTCAACATTACTAGTCTAGAATTTATAACTTCTTCAAAATTAAGTTTCAAGGTCACAATTACTGATCTGGTTTTTTTAAATATTTAAAGCATCAGATTCAAGGCCATAATTACTGGTCTAGTATTTTAAGCTTTGAGATTAATTATTTCGAGTATATTGGCTTTTGGTTTTTAGTTTTTTGGCTTTTGGTTTTTAGTTTTTTGGTTTACTGAAAGAAAACATACATATAATTATATACAAGTAAGTACTTAAAGCATCAGATTTCAAGGCCATAATTACTGGTCTAGTATTTTAAGCTTTGAGATTCATTATTTCGAGTTTATTGGCTTTTGGTTTTTAGTTTTTTGGCTTTTGGTTTTTAGTTTTTTGGTTTACTGAAAGAAAACATACATATAATTATATACAAGTAAGTACTTAAAGCATCAGATTTCAAGGCCATAATTACTGGTCTAGTATTTTAAGCTTTGAGATTCATTATTTCGAGTTTATTGGCTTTTGGTTTTTAGTTTTTTGGCTTTTGGTTTTTAGTTTTTTGGTTTACTGAAAGAAAACATACAAATAATGATATACAAGTAAGTACTTATACTAATCTACTTAATCTACGGCAAAAAAAAAAAACATTAAAAAGAAATATCAATTATAGACTTCATGGATATGTACTTACTTAAATTGTAAGTTTAGACTGTTTATTACTGTTTAATATTAGACTGATAAAGTGATCGTTACAACTTTTTTCTGTCTTTAAAAAATTGTGGTAAGAGACGCTTACCTACCTATTTTTTAAAATAAGTTAGACTGATAGACTATCGGTTGTATCTTCCGATAATCTTCTTTAGCAGAATTCACAAGTTTTGTGACTGCTTTCCATACCGAACTGCTGTCATCAACAGCCGATTTGAAGGTAACTAGTGCTCGTTTCCAGCGGTCGGTGCCGAGCGCCTCCGCTTCCCGAGCGTTGTAAACACGCAGTTCCACGTAGTAGTTGCCCTGCCGGGTGGGATCCCGCTGGAGTGTATAACCAGAACCGCTACGTCTTGACAAGAAGCTCCGCAGTGCAGCCGCGCGGATGGGTTCACCACCAAGTTCTTGTTCGTTCTGAAATTAAAAATGATTATCATTAGTGACCTAGTGGCAAAGACCTTGATTCTCATGCTTGAGGTCGTGGTTTCAAAAACGGGCAAGTTCCTATGCGAATTTATCAAATTCATTTGTATTTTCTAAGTTTATCTTGGATGGCCCTGACAACGGTGAAGGAAAACATCGTGAGGAAAACCGGGACTTTATAGTTAATACCTATAAGTTTGAAATCGCAAACCCGTCTTGAGCAAGCGCGGTGATCAATGCTCGGGCCTTCTCTGTATGAGAAGAATGGTTTGCCCTGCAGTGGGAGGTTCCTTAAAAAATAAATAAACTTTAGCATACCTCTGAATCCGACAGCTTCCTTTTTTTGGCCGATGTCGATGGCGCCGGCAAATCAACATCCGACTCCGTGTCGGACCCAAAAAAGCTAGATTTTACCACTGGAGCACTGGAAATCTTCTTTATTGCAGGTTTATTTGTTTTGCCGGAAATCTTTTTCCTTGACTTCTTTTTCTCTACCGATGGTGCTGGCTGAGATGCTGGTATTTCACAGTCAGAATCGAAGGGATTTGTCGACCTAAAATTAAGAACACCATAAATAAAGTCACTCATAAATTCAATTAACTATTACATATTATAATATATCGAATTTATTATTCGATATTAATATTATTTGAGTTATACGCACATACTTGAAGTTCTATTGATCACAATAATATTGAAAAAAGCAAAAACCACGAGTACTCGGGATGAGTGCTAATTAAAATGAAATTATTGAATGCAGTCATATTTATAGATTACACGATTTAAAGCAGTGATTACAGTTACAAATCGCTAGCAAAGTGAGAAAGCGTTTTCGACATGTGTGCTAAAAGATTAGTTCTATGTCATCAGCAAATAGGGTCTAAAATTCATTGATTGTTACTTACTCAATATGATCGCATCCTTACTTTCCCTATTTGTCGACGGCGCCGCTCTGTCGCGTATACCTGAGATGATTTTCTAAAAAGGAAGTGCTATGTACTCTCTCAGAACAATAAGATTGATACCTATCACTTGGTAAATTTGTGTGGAGAAAGGGAGGAATATGTTTAGAATCGGGACTTCTCGCAGTTTTATAAATTGGTTGTAAATGGTATGAGAATTCTTGACATTCTTTTACGTGTAATAATTAACAAGAAATTAAGAGAGTAATTATAATCTTATTTTTATTCGTACTGTGATGAATAATAAAAAGTATAATATGACCAATAATTTTAAGCAGATAATATCACATAATTTTGTATAAAGTGAGCTAATTTTATATAACAGACATCAAACGAATAAGACACGTTCGACAATTGTCTCGATGCGACATTTATTATGATCAGTCGTTGTAAGCAGACACGCTTTGAACTATAACTGCTAACAATTAAATAATAATTAATTTAATCATCATCGCACATCTGAGTCGATGCAATCAGATTCAGATGTGCGATGATATTTGTTTATGTGTGGAGAATTGGGTGTTCTGGATCATGCGCTCGAGCAAAGCGAGAGCAAGTGTAAATAATCATAACATCATCGCGCATCTGCGTCGATGCAATCAGATTACTAAACGCATTGTATTAATCATGTGTGGAGAATTGGGGCTTCTGGATCATGCGCTCGAGCAAAGCGAGAGCAAGTGATCCAGAACCCCCAATTCTACCCTACTCCTTTCCATCGTCAACTACATCATCACTTACCATTAGGTAAGATGCAAGTCAAACTGTCTGGATGGTTTAGTGGTAAACGCTACTGGTGAGTATGTGTTCCTGGGTTAATTCGTGATTCGTTGTCTTCTGAAACTTAATAATCAGGGTCCGTATTTTTGCCTCATGATCATCATCCGCAGCCCGACTTCACCCACTGCGTAGCATAGGCCTCTCTTTTCTTATGCCAATCCTCTCTTTTTTGTGCAAATCAAAACCTACGCTCCCGTGACACCGTTATCCAGGTTCTACCCTGTTTTTCCGCCTAGTTGATCTCCTAATGGGACCTAAACATACCTAATGGGATATAGTGGAAGTGGATCGTCTACTATAGACACACCCGACTAATTCTATGGGGATACAGCTATTACCATAAAAAGTTTAATTTAATTTCACTGAATATATGAAAAAACTATCTTTTGCCACAAAATAAGTAAACGGCGGCGCGCCGCACTTCTGCCAGCAGCTTCGCGCGCGTGAAAGTCGAAAACCGAGAGAACATTTTAACATATATAAAAAGTATTGTATGTACTATTCCTGACTATAGTCTATCTCTGTGCCAAATTTCATCCAGATCCATTCAGCCGTTCTGGCGTTATTGAGTAAAAAACATACACACAGATCCAAACTTTCGGATTTATAATTACTAGCTTCTGCCAGCAGCTTCGCCCGCGTTTTATAGTAGATTATGCACCAAGGGGATAAAGCAGTGTCTTACGTCACGGGCGGCATGTTGAACCCTAAGCGGTCTGGAATCTAAAATCTAGTCCTCCATAAACTTAGTCCTCCGTAATCTAGAAATTCAATTGGAAAAGTTTTCTTATGTTGAGTTCTGAATAATTTTGACTTTTTAGCCCGAGAACCTTCTGATTGCCTCTTTAAAAAAGCCGACAATCTGCTGTATGTATTGATTTTAATATTGTGTTTGATGATTATTGTAGATATGAACATTGAATAAAATATAATGCACCATAGGTTGCTTGACTTTTGAGTTTATAAATAATCTAAAAGGACGATTCCGACACACTCTTGACTCCTACTTTTGTTGTTCTCCATTAAACCAAATAGTCAAAGCGTTTTTCGTATCTGTGTTTTGATTTTTCTGGTAGCAGATTATTAATAATTTCTAAAGCGCCTGTTTTGATAGACTCTGGATTAGAATCACTATCGCTCGATTTTTTTTTTAAATATTTCAATAAAATTCACTGAAAATTTACAGCACCGAACACCGCCTTTTGTTTCACATTCGTTGAAATTGCGGCAACACCCATTTTTTTTTTTTATGTGTGTTGCCTCAGAAGTTTTTACTAAGTCAACCAATTTTGAAAAGAATCTGGTCAAAGCTGGTGCTTGTCATGTGGTCCCATTTAAATTTCATCACGATTAGATGAAGAACTGCAGAAATATACAACAGAACTCTTCAATAAATGTCGGCAAATCACTCGAGATAGCCGCAATCGCATATCTATTTATTGTTTACACCATTTCATAACAAACTCAACATCACACTGGTACGCTCTAATGGGGTACGCAAGTATACAGTTCACCCTGGTATACTCTCCACTGGTTTTGTTCAAGTTTCATGTTATTGGGTTAATCTATTCTGGCATCACTTTGGGCTTTTATATACCTATAACTATAGAACTGGTCTATCGTCCACAGTTAAAAAGTGAATGAAAAGTAACGGTAACAGGAACACTGACTTGAAATTGAAGTTTTTTTTCACTTTGTAATGTTTTTATTCGGAAGTCGGTTGTTTATTTTATTGGAAAAATGTTTTTTTTTTTAATTTTGCTTGAGGGTGCCAGTTCTCTTTCCGAATGAACTCTTTACAATGACATAAATATGGGCATTGATTTTACTTATATTTACTCCCTTTCTCTCCCTCCACTTTACTCCCTTGGGAGTTTCATACAACTTTACCTTCCTTGGGACGTAATACTTTACTTTACGTTGAGATTTCATGATATGTAATTGGACATTGTCGAGCAGGTGGTGTGAAAAGTGGATTATCATCCCAAGGGAAAATTATACCGGGATAAAAAGTAGCCTATGTGCTATTCCAGACTATAATCTATCTCTGTGCCAAATTTCATCCAGATTCGTTCAGCCATTCTGGCGTGATTGAGTAACAAACATACATCCATCGATCCAAACTTTCGCATTTATAATTAGTAAGATTATTAAGTAAGAAGTAAGATTAGTAAGATACTGCCACTGTGTTCTAACATTGAATACTGTAATCACATCCAATGTCTTACACCTTATCCTTTAATTGGTTCCACAATAGTCCAGTCACATAATCTCACTTTTGGTATTAAACTGTCATAGACTGTCATGTTTATGAACTTAGCGCTATCCTATGTCACTAACTACCAAAAAACTTTCCTCTTTCAAGCCCAAAACAGTCCATATATACAGTTGACGGAAACATAATATATCGCCGCAGTGATTCAACAAAACTGTATGTTACGCGGGAAATCACTTAGCTCATGACAAATAGTGCCAGAGTGACGCGCTTTTAAGATACATAATCATATGGCTCTTGAGGGACGGTGGTAAATAATGGTAGGTAAGTTTGGGATGCGTTGCCATGTTTCTGGGGAGATTTGGTCATAATCTGAGATTAAAGCAGTGCAGGTTAGTATTATGCATTTTCATTTGGTTTTAAATAAATTGTAGTTCTAAAAACTGAAAAACACGCTTTAATGGTAAATTGAACTAAAAAGTCCCTAATCCAGATCTTGGTAAGGCTAATGGGACAAACAATTTAAACGCACACGGTAGAATGAACTTTTAATACTTGTAAATTTTATTGGCCTAGTTGAATAAATATATTTGACTTTGACTAAATTATTGCATTGCCATCGGTCCTTGATAGGTGTGCAAAGTTTTAAATCAATCCGACGTTTTCAAGGGGGTAAAATCACTTTAAAAGATGCCGTTACATTGATACATAGTTACATACCAAGCTAAAAGCGTGTTAAAATACAGGTACGGGCTGACATTGTCCTTATTAGTGATGTTTTTCAGAAATGTCGGGTGAGTTCGTAGTACGTGTGTGTAAAAAAATCAGATGCACTTATGAACGTCGCGACACACAAGGAGAATTTAAGGATCATAGCAGGTCGCTACCATGTGTGAGGTAAAGCTTTTTAGTTGCCATTCCACCATTTCACACCAAACGCTTCCAAACATCCTTCATAATGCGTACAGCAAAATAGTGGAACTCAATATATTTTTTCTTTTTTAATCTGGAGAGATGCATACTGCGCTAACACGGATAGATATCGCAGTTATTTTAGACCCCATCCCACTAAAACTCCACAGTGTCCTCCAATGCCACTTATGGGAGGATGGGAACGCGTTAGCACTTGTCCGTGAACCCGCAACTACTGTCCGTTACCGGACCCACTTCTGGGGAGTACCCCCATCACGGGCGCCGCGCCACATTGCACGCCGTGACCACCAACCAACCAGCACATGGGCGCCAGACGACCCCGTGTATTGATCCCCCAATGACGGGACAGGTCAGTGGCCCCACTACTTACCAATTTTCAGCCGCAGGGGATAGGGACTTCAATTGCGGCCCCATCGTCCGCCAACAGTCGGTGGCGACCCTGTCATGGCCGCGGAAGTAACAGAAGAAGAGAGCGGCGCACCGCAATACCGGCACTCCTCTCCCGCCACGGCCTTAAAAAAATAATACATATTACTGCTAAAAAAATTGTCAGTAAAAAGTGATTTTGAAATTTCCAGATTTTTTGTTTATTTACTATTTATTTAAGGATAACCAATGAGTTACACAACATTAACTTAGACAGACAATAAAAAAAAAATGTACTCTTATCTTGTTATACACACTCAATTATAGGTAACCGCAGCTTACGCCGTTGTTGTTGTTTTTTCAGATCCTAGGTATTAGTTTTTGGGCATAATTTAAAAAGTAAATGTTCCAAAAATATTGAAATATCGATAGTTTTGAGCGATTTTTTTTTTTTTTTTTTATTAATCACATAATTATTGATACTGTCTGTAAATATCGATTCGATATTTATCTTTATATTTTTCATTTGCCCATCCCTAATCTACACTGAGACGCTGCGCTGCGACGACGCGCATCGCCCTCTTGCGTTGCGACGTAGTGCGTCGTCGCATCGCTGGTGGGGCATAAAATGCATTAATTCGTTGCGACGAAAACCACACAACGATCTAATGGGGCATCAGCCTAAAGCATGTCGATTTCCTCACGATGTTTTCCTTCGCCTGCCTGGGTTCGAACCCACGACCTACGACACGTAAGTCGGAGCCGCCCATTACCACTGCGCCGCTACTGTTATCCCGAGTATCATATATGCCATTTCCTAAGCAAATCCCACTGAAGCTTCAAATTCTCCGGAAATCATCACCTGATAGATACCCGCGTCGCCTAGCGTCAGTACAAACATGTTTTTAATGCGCCTATCTGTATTCTGATATGATTACTGTTGTGCACGGCTTAAATATGGCTGCGTTTCGGTGGCTATATGGCTCGTGGCTATGTGGCTATACGGATATTATGCTGGCTATTTAGAAAGACGTGTGTGATGCAAATGGCAGGCTTGTGTAGCAGTGAGGTAATATTCTCTGACGACCAGTGATGGGTCGGTTTAGTGGTTGTTTAGTTTAATGTGATGACGTTATGTGTCTTTATAGGAATAGAGACAAAAGTAAAAAAAAAGTTAATTCAAGAAATAAAATAACCCAATTGCTTAAGAAGCGAACTAATAAGTCGTAAACAAGAAGGAAATCAGACTGTGTAGTCAGAGGATACATATTCGCTAGCTGGCTAACCTAAACCAGATGTATCCTCCGACTGCACAGCATGATTTTCTTTTTGTTTGCGTCTTTTTAGTTCGCTTCTTAAGCAGTCGACATTTTTTGTTTTTTTTTAATTAAGTTATATGTTCATCTGTTCCCTCATAACTTCTCAACTACTTATCATAATTTGATAAATGAGGTGTCGTTGGAAGCGTCTGTTTGTCCGCTGGTTATAGCTATATGACGATAAATTAAATGGAATATGGTGTGCTCTAGGGAGCCCGAAGTTAAGAACAAAAACATTTTTTTATGTTCGCCAGACCGCATCATGTGTCAGAATGTATTGTAGGTGGCATTTGACCACGGTAATCCTATGAACACCACTATGAATATGTATGACAAAACATCTGCCTAGCCTATTTCCCAACTATATTGGGGTCGGCTTCCAGTCTTACCCGATTCAGCTAAATACCAGTGTTTTACATGGAGCGACTGCCTATCTGACCTCTACAACCCCGTAACTGGGTATCGCGGTACCCCTTGGCAAGGCTGGAGTCAGATCTCAAGCTTCTGACTACCCGTAACGACTGTCAAAGATCTTCAAATAACAGCCGGGACCAACGGCTTAACGTGCTTTCCGAGGCACGGAGGAAACTCGGTATGTTGAAAATGGTCACCCATCCACGGACCGACCTCGTCAAGCGTTGCTTAACCTTGATGATCGACCCGTGCGGCTGTTATTATTTAGCCACGAGCTCCTCAAATGAAATGAATACTATGAATATGTATGACATACAATAAAATACTTATTACATGTTAGATGTTTATTTAATACCCGATACATTTCGAATAGTTTGTAAATAACAATTTCAGATGAAAACATTTTCTTGTTTCATACTTTTTAGAGCGTCATTTTTCAGTAGTCGGGCTTTAGTTTTTGAACTTATTTTTTATCTCATTTGTCACGAGTATGCAACTTATATTAAAAAGTAGATTTTCTTGTAATACCTTCTTCTATAGAAGCTATTACAAGAAAATCTTCGAAATTCTAGGTTTCTTTGTAACATCCAAAATCAGCGGTAATCAAAAATAATATTTAACAATTAAGAACATTATAAAGAAAGACTTATATAACTCCTTACACTTATTTCAATAACAATAATTCATTAACAGTGACTATATAACAAATCTAATGCAATAAACATTTAGGTTAATAAGTTACGCCTACGCTGCTACGGCGTAGCACAGAGGTCTATTTCGTAGACCCATTGTAGACCGTTCGTAGCAGTTCGTAGGCAATGTTTACGATATTGCTTCTACGCATGCCATGAGATGCAAAATGCATTGCAATCGACCTCCATGGAATAATCATTGTGTTTTGTATTAAGGTCCTTACTCCGCTTTAGTGACGTAAAAGGGTTACTTTCTAAAGCATACTCCCAAGTAGCGGCTAGACTAGGTTAATAAAAAAATATAATTCATGTACATTATTCGTGAAACATGGTTTTTTCGTATGACTAATACTTTTGCTTTGAAAAATTAATTAATAATACTATATTTTTTTTCTTCTTTTGCATACTCCTCCGAGACGACTTGGATGTTTAATAGTTATTTATGCTACAAGTGCGGAAATCATCTTACGCACGTGTATCATACAACATTTTACTATGCACTGTGCGAGGAAATAAAAAAATATATCTGAACCAAGCAAGAAATTAATAAAATGGCGCTTATTCAAGGGCGCTCAGCATATCCACAGATTAACTAATAGTTCATAGTTCTACTGCGCATGTGCAAATAGCTGTAAAGTCGTAACGCAAAAAGGCATGAACAAAATATTCATTCTGCCAAACATATTTTATGAATATTTAAAATTAATTTATTGATCAAAATCAAAATCTAGAGTGATTAAAAACGCCTTAAATGAAGTATTAGTTTTGTTTTACCTTTTATATGAATGATAATCTGTACTTAACTAATTTTTAAAACTTTTCTCAAATAATAAAAACTCTATGCGGCGGGCTGACGTTGGAGTTAAAATTAAAAAAGTACAGGAAAGTAAAAAGCACTAGTAAAAAAAAGTGACACTTTCCGCACAGTTTGGCTGCTTGGAAAACGCTCTTTTCGAGGACATGCATTGTAAAAATATTTTTACACAGAAAAATTGATAGTTGGATATTCTTCTTAAACCATCAATAGGATATGTAAAACAAAAAATATTTTTCAAACAAAACTGTCTCAAAGGAGGTCTCATATTGTTATTCCGGCACCGAGCGGGAATACGGCCAGTACCACGTTAACATTGGGGAATATATACTACGCCTTAATAAAATATAATATTGAATGCTTCAAATACTTTAAATAATAAATATTCAAGGTTGCGGATAAAATTAAACAACAAGACAGAAGGCATATTCTATAGGCTCGCGCTTGACCACTATCTCACCTGATGGTAAGCGATGATGTGGTCGACGGTAAAAAAATATAAATTGCAACCCACTTTCAATAAAAGTCGCTTAGCAGGAATCCATCATTGATCCCCCACGCTATCGCTAGAATCGAACCCAAAACAAACGGCGAGACGGCCGGATCAGCGGTGATCGATCGACTTAGCTCACCCGACAAGGGAACCTCATTCATTCACTCTGTGCCTCTAGTGCGTTGAGCTCAGAACACGGAACAACGCCGGGACGGACAAGAAACGTCATTGGTAGGTCACAATAAGCTTAAAATATACATCCAAATATGCACTGTCATACTGTATTGATAGGAATGTTAAGTTGTGAAAAATATGGATGAAAAGAGATTGCATGTAGCATAGATGAGAATGTTGCGATGGATATGCGGAGTGATGAGAGTGGATAAGTGAGAAATGAGTATATAAGAGGAAGTTTGAAAGTGACGCCAGTGACAGAAAAGTTGAAAGGAAATCGCTAGTCCTGTTGGTGATGTGGAGGGATGAAACGCATGTTACTAAAAGAGTTATGAATATAAATGTCAATGGATGGAGAGGGAGAGGATGGTCAAAGATAAGATGGATGGACTGTGTGAGGAGTGATTTTATTATAAAAAAAAAAGGGTAACAGTGATAGCGTGACGGGAGACAGGACGGTATAGAAGAAGACGTGAAACGTGTTGCGCCGACCCCAAGTAACATGTGGCAAGGGCAGGAAGATGATGATGAGTGAGTAAAAGAGTTATTTTAAAACATGCAAACACATATACTAAAAAAAAAGAAGTAATAAATTAGAATTAATAATGTTTTTTTTTAAATAATTTTAAGACACAATTCAAAAACAATCATGAAAAAAACTCAATCAATTAATTAAATTTTTAGACAAAATTATCGTTTCTCTTCTTCTTCTGTCATGGCGATTTGGGTCACATGTTGTCCGATCAGTATGTAGCCACGAGGTCATAGACAAGTGACATTCTACCATCGAAAGCGTGGCGATACTGGTTGTCAAAAAGGTAAAATTGTATTGGATTGACATGGGACATGGGATTGATATTTTTTGTTTGTTTCAGTCCCGTACTCATCCACCAAGTGTTCAATTGTATCAAAAAGAATCTAGGTTTCGTCTACTGTTTCTCCTCTTATAATTAAACTAACTGTCCCACGCAGCTTCGCTCCCGTCAACTGGCTACCTACCTACCCATCTACCCTATATTCTCTATCCTACCTACCCTGCATACATGATATTTGCTTGTCTTAAACCTTTTACGCAGCGCACGAAAAGGAATAACTTTTCCCGTGTATGCTACATTTTTCATTTATGCTCCGCTCCTATTGGTCGTAGCGTGATGTTGTATAGCCTAAAAGTAGTTCCTGAGATTAGCACGTTCAAACAAACAAACCAACTCTTCAGTTTTATAATTAATATTATAAAGCTGAAGAGTTTGTCTATACTAATGTATAGATTATAATATTATATAGTATAGATTACCAATCTCTGTAACAATTATAAATGGCATAATTATATTAGCGACATCTGGTGTCCTTAAGACAAACCCAATATTGATCAGGTATGACCCTGGTGGATTGTTTGTTCACTTAGGTACTAGATGGCGCTGACATATGTATGGCATTGATAAACGTATCAATAAAAATATATCCTATTTGTGTAAAATCATTTAATTCAATAAATACACAAATTCAACATACAAAAGAATAAATTATTAAATTCTTTTCAAATTAGTTACATAAAGGATACTTTAGAAAATGCGTCTATGGTTTAAAATAAAACGTTCAAGGTCTGTGGTTGAGATGACTGTCAATTCTTTTACAAGAGTGCACTTGAGGTCAATGGTACCTGAGAATTTTCATAACCTAAAATAAATAAATATCCTTGATGTTGGGAAGGACAAAGCTGGCTAGCGTCAAAATGAAAGAACCAATGGTTCAGTAGGTGCTGTGAGTATTAGTTTGAATTTTTCTGAATTTCCATGTTCGTGACACACGTGCGTTTGATTTTATCATGCAATTTTTATTGCCTTGGCAGGGCTCCAAATGTCTCTTTAGGAGTATCCTAGATTATACATAAATTATGCTCGAAGAATTAAATTAGTTGACCAAACTGTGTGACTTTTACTTTAATCAACTTCATGTGAAATCATCCCTGCTATTGTCTCATGCAGAATAACTACCCCTGAGCACGCTGGTGAGTAAGGGTGAAAATTACAATTGTCTTGACATTGGCAGAATAGTCGACATCGTCTTTGCTTGCCATATAAAAATATAGAATAGAATAATAGTTCTGTCGTAAGCTTCGTTTAAATTCTGGAAAGTGCAGGTTGTTGTGCATGCTGGGCAGAATTGTCAGGGACCATCAATTCCTATGAGTGAACGATGACAATGACACGCTTGGTCGGTTTTCACGAAGTGTTGTCAATACTGAACCTATCAGTGACCGCTATGGCAATTCGGTGGTCTGTGGTTGTGCTATTCTGTGATAGTCACTCCGGTACTTGAAAAGTGAATCCACGATGATTTAGGGAGGCGATTATACAACGATGTTTGAGTATGAATCTTGATTTTCAATATAGAATGACGGTCACAGTTTTAAACTATAACGTAAATAAAAAAATAAAATAAAAAAAAACTTTATTTCACCAAAAGCCATCACAATACAAGAAACAAAAACAAGAGTATAATAAGGCTTATAAACTAGGACACAATAATTTTAATTCCCTGACTCCTAAACTAGGTGTATGTGCCTGTGTCTTAGGAGTCAGTGATTCACCGTAAGAAACAATACAAAGCCATAGTATAATAACAACGGGACGTTTTAACAATTAGCAAATGGTGTAAAAGAAAACAGAACATAATCTATGTAAAAGAGAAACAAAATGAAAAACTTTTAACTGTGGTGAGGTGAATAGGTGTAGGGTCTGTACGTGTGTGTGCATGTGTGTGTGTAGTGAGTAAGTGTAAGATGTGTGTGTGTGAGTGCGTATGTGGTGTGTAGGTGTAGGGCGTGTGTAGAGAGAATGGGGTGACCATTGCACAGCTGTTCATGGTTAGATTTAGACTAATATAATTATGTATGTATAATATACTAGTAGTACATTATCACTGCAATTTACCCTGCAGAAGATCCTCAGTGTCATCATAACTTAGTGTTTGGAGTTAACACGAAGTAAGTTTATGCAGTTTTTGCAAGTATATATATATATTGCTATATTGCTTACTGCCGCTTCTTTCAGATACATTTGTAAGCAATATTTATAATTAACTCAAGTTTGACAATAGAGATGTTTTCTGGGTAGAAAAATATAATTATATTTAGTCCGTCAGTGAGATCATCAAATACACGTAAACAGGTATTTATTTCTTTACCAAATAAATAAAAAAATACTTTGATAAAGCGCATCAAACTTCAGCAGCCTTATTGCGTAATGAATGCGGCAAGGCAAAGGATAAATTATTATTCGACTATGGAAAATCGATCAATGGCGAGATGAAAGACGCGATGTGGATTTCCGTCTATGTGATTGGTCGATTCTTATTCTCTCAGGAATGGGCTTAATTGTGACGTCATTTTGTCAGTATAAAGTGTAGCAAGGCGTGACGTCACACGATATTTCAACGCACTGTATCGTCGTAATTTTTTGTTTACCGGGCAAAAGAAATAATAATTATTGCAATTTCGTAGAAACAATAATACAGTAAGGGTACTCGTATGTCTGTCCATTATAGGTATACACAGCTTTAATATAATGGACAACAACGTTAATTATAGTCTAATAATAAATAATTAAAATTAAAAACATTAAGAGAATAAATAATTATACACAGAACCAAATAGGGAATAAGTACATAGTTCTTTTTTTTTAACTTTGCCACACACTAGGAATTTCTTCCTGTATCGTGGGTGCATTTACAAACATATAAACACACACACAACACCCAGAGCCGGAACAACTATCTGTAAAGCATACAAATATTTGTTCCGTGCGGAAATCGAACTCGCGACACGCAGCGCAGCAGTCAATCGCTCAACCGTGCGCCAAGTTGAGTGGCTGCAATGATTTTATCTTCAAAACAAATGGCTTCGCATTCGAATCGTGTCAGTCACTCGAAAAAGGTTTGTATAGTGTACTTCACAATATCTACAGATCACAGGTACATTTCAAAAACAAACAAAAGGCCATCCATCCAATAACCTTCACTTAATCCGGACCCACATCCCGGCAATCAAAGGAAAGTTTAGCACAAAAGAAAGTAAACAGGGAGTTCTCATTGGAAGTTAGCTAGTTAGCGCCGAAATAGGGGGATCGCTGGCCAGCCAATATAACAAAGTTGCGCCAAACTTGTTATTTATCTAATCCTCCGTGGTCTGTGGACAGCATTGTTGCCCGCTTTTACTGTAATGTGGGCCTGGAAGTGAGAGAGTTTGTTTTGTGAAGTTTGTAACGGAAAATTGGTTTTTAAATCTATTTGGTTTGTTGGTTATGGTTGACCACACTACAGGTTGGCTACAATCAAACTACAAACTCAAATCATATATTTAAATTATAATTAAAGCTAAATATTAACTTGATGCGCTTGACTCGGTGGAACGCAGAGCTAAGAGGATCATTGGTGAAGTTAAACGGTAGAGGAGCTTCACAGCTTGGCTCGTCGCCGCAAGATTGCCTGCTTGTCGGTCTTCTACAGATTGTACTTCGGTTAGTGTGCTCAAGAACTCCACGACCTCATCCCACCGGCCTCTTTCTACCATCGGACATCTATCCTTACCTGGTTGCCATTCCACCAAGCGCTCCCAAACATCCTTCATATTGCGCACAGCAAAAGAGTGAAATTCACTTCACGCGTCTGTGTTTCCGAATGCATCAACCCGCATATCTTCAAAGTTAGAGTGAACAGGCTTCATCTGGGTAAACTCACTCCATCGTCGACTTTGTCTCTGTCACCTCTGACCTAGACTAGAGTCAAGAGCAAATCCATCACAAAAAAAAATAAAAAGTTTGTTGGCTGCTCCCAAAGTCGACAAGATGAAACTAGTTCTAAAGCGAGCGAGCGGTCTAGAACGTCTAGAGTAGGAGAAGAACGTACAAGAAACTAAGTGACATTATGATAGCATAGCATAATCAAGCTGTAGTGTTCTCCACCACGCGTGCCCAGTGCGGCTTGGTAGGTATCTTCTGTTTTTTAATCAACTTCAAAAAGGAGGAGGTTCTCAATTCGACTGTATATTTTTTACCGACTTCTACAAGGAGATAGTTTTCAATTCAACTGTATTTGTTTTAATGTGTTTTACCTCAAAACTCTTTACTAGGTCAGTGGTGTCTCATCCCATACAAAGAAACCGTACCGACGTTCTATACTGATTATTTTTTGTACATCGATCGCGTTCAGTCCCGTTCCGTTCCGTTCCATGGATATAGATGGTGATCAATCTATCGCCGTAGGACGGAACTGAACGCGATCGATTTACAAAAAATAATCGGTATAATCAGATGAAAAACGCTAGTTACGTCGGCACGGTTTCTTTGTATGGGATGAGGCATCTGTATCATCATCATCAGCCTATCAATGTTCCCACTGCTGGGACACAGGCCTCCTCTCTGTGAGAGGGAATGGGCCGTAATCCACCACGCGGGCTTAGTGCGGGTTGGCGGATGTCACATATCTTCGAATTTTCGGTTCTACGACATGCCGGTTTCCTCACGATGTTTTCCTTCACCGTTTTGAGAGCAGTGGTGATAAAATAATTTACACAAAGTAAAGAGCCTGCCTGGGCTCGAACCCACGACCCACAACTTGTAAGTCGCGGCCGCTACCACTGGGCCACCACAGCTCTTAATGATTTTGGAAATCGGTGTTCTTGTTTTTGTTTCACCGTTTTTTGACACCGATTGCCGAAATTGAAGTTATTTTTCACTTTGTAGTGTTTTTATTTGAAAGTCAGTTGTATTTTTTTGTAACTGGGCCACCACTGCACATCTGTATGCTAGTATTATATTATCTGTGACTAGGTGAACCGATTTTGATAATTCTTTTTTTTATTTGAATGCTTCTTATAATGTCCCATTTAAATTTGATCAAATTCTAATGAAGAACTTCGGAGATATACAACGGAATTCTTCGGCAGTCGGTGTCAAAACGAAGAACCAAAATCAGGAACACCGACCGTCTGAAATTGAAGTAATTTTTCAGTTTGTAGTGTTTCGATTTGGAAGTCGGTTGTATTTTATTTTTGTAATGTCTGGTTCTAAGACAAGCCGGTTTTCTCTCAATGATTTGATTTTCTTCACTGCGTTGAGTGAAATATTTCTGTTAATTACCTATTTCTTTAATTAATTTAAATTATGTGTATTGTACTGGTACACTAACAAACTTTCACCTAAATTATAAAAGAACCTTACCTGTTAGTGACCATAAAATATTCGAGATAGATACAGAACCAATACCCGTACATCATTCCCAGTTCACAAACGACAGTGTATGCACTAATTAGCACATTTTGTTTTGCCATTTGATGTGGCAAACTTTCCCTGAAAAGGAAGAAAGGTAAACAAAATGTTTTGGGTACGAATCCCCGGCAAGTTGACCAAAGTATTTTGTTGGTACGTAGGTGCTGAGACCTCGTATCGTACGGTGGTTGTTAAATAAACACAATACCACTGAAAAAATTAGCATGTAATTTGTTTTTGACAAAAATTGATTTTTATGAAAGACGAGGCTACTGATCTATTCTACTACCAAGTATCATTTATGAAAATTAAGTTTAATCATAAAAAAAAATTATTCATTAAAAATATATATTCCCAAAACCAAGCTTTTTTCGTATTCTTCTCAGCAAACCCTTTCATTTGATACCCATATCATGGCAGTGCACAACAAATAAGTAGTCCGCCAACTTAGGCCGTCCGTCACATTGGATTTAGAATGACGTTACTTAGCTAACCGTGCATTGACATCCAAACTAAACGTGTATGCAAAATTTCATCTTAATCGGTTGAGGATCTCTCTTCTTATTCGTCGCCCGTCTTGGAAAGCTTTCACGGAGTCATTGACGAGCTGCTTCCAAGCCACTCTGTCTTCGGCTCTTCTCAGGGCAGTGGTAACCGTGAGTCCCGTAATCGCCCTGATCTGGTCTGACCACCGAGTGGGTGAGCGTCCACGTGGCCTTTTCCCATCCACTTTTCCTATAACAACCAGTTTTTCCAGGTATCTGGCTGTCTCCGGGCGATGTGACCAAAATAATTTATGACTCTCTCGATTGAGGATAACTGCTTTTAAAATAAGTTGCAAGATTTGACCCGAATACACGTACATACATATACATACATTGCAAGTTAAATAAAAGCTTGTAAAATACATGTAGAATTCCACTCCTTAGCTGTAAGCATCCATAAGCACAAACCGTTTTGCGAATACTTTCATTTATTCGTAAAACGGTTTGTGCGTACGGGTGGGATGGGATTAAGCGTGTGCTAGTTTTGATAAAGAATATCCTAGCTGTACCTATATATATTTTAAAAGCAACAAAAATAAATCAACGCTCGTCTAGAAATAAGAAAAATATTAAGTTACAAGCCCAAAAAATACAGTTTTATATATGTTATAAAAGCGAATTCCTTTTATAACTACATTTCAATATTTCCATTCGCAAAAATACTCGAGTAAATTGTAATTGGTATAAAATAACAGGTTCGTTTGAATAATATTTAAATTTAGTTGTAATAATATTTAGAGTTAGTTATATTTCACCATAATCCTGACCCTTTATACGCCATTAAAATCATCGCAGAATTATTATAATAACCGATATCATTTGTAACAAGGTTTTAGTAACTGATTTATTTAGGGGGAACTCTAATCCGGGTAACTTGCGGTCACATGTGGTTATAATCCTTTGACTAATAAGTAGTTATTCATTGCTATGTTAAGAGACCTAACATAACATTTAGTTTTTATTTTCGCTTGAGTTTAGATTTTGTATTTGTTGGTATATTGGCGTGTGCTAGCTGTAAATATATTTTATTTTAATTTTTTGTGTTGAGTAATGTAAATTATTTGCATACTATTGTATAGAATCAAGTTTTTTTTTTTTTTTCTAACTGAACAGACAGCTGTGCTACTGGGGAGTTTGTTGCGCCACTTCTTCTTCCCAGCAAAAGCACTAGGAAGTGGTGAAAGGCGGGCGTTTTTGGGGGACTGTCTTATGTAATTTTGACGTTCGGAAAGTGCTGATTCGCAGCCTAGTTTGAATAAATGAGTTTTGAATTTTCAGTTAGACAAATAATATCAAACTTGGTTTTCTCTAAAAATAATTAATTTTCTAATAATTTGGAAGAGCAACCCTGAAGGTTCTGATTTAATAATTTTAAAGAGTATTGCTCTCCTCTCAGCTATGTATCAGTAAATGGATTGCCAGAAGATACCTTTTTATTATATACTAATAATAACCGATTATTTGTAGGGGTAACTTCTGTTGTCTTATGGACTAGTTAAAATCTATGTTGCTAGTTGAATTAGGCAACACAGTCTAATCAATTAATAACTTTGAACTTACGATCTACAACACGTAAGTCGTTACCACTGGGCCACCACTGCTCTGTTGCAAAGTATTATGCTCATACCGCAGTCTGATATACAAGCAAACCTACTTGCTTAATTAAATAACATGTCTAGCTTAATGAACTGTATCTAACATTTAAAAAAAATGTATCCTAAAAGCCTGAAATTCCAAGATTTTTATCTTACGCAGACACAGTAATACATTTACACAATCCTTTAAAGATCAAAGAGCAAATAGATACTCCGCCAAACACCACGCAGTGTCCATTTCCTCTTCCTTTATTAACAGTATTAGTCTGTCTCAACAATTTCAAAGAGTAGTTTGCTTTTAACTAATTAAAGTATGTCCGGCAAAATAAGCTGCCTCGCGTCATCAGATGAAAGCTTTCTGTCCTAGTAAGAGATCCCACTGCAAAAATTTGCACGTCAACTTCTTTTTCGTGTGAGGATGTGGCCACCTCTAGTGTCAGAGTTAATTAAGCCTCCTCTGGGAATCGCACAGGCCTCTGACTTGGCTATTTCAGACTTAGATTGACTATATAAGTCCAGGTTTCCTCACGATGTTTTCCTTCACCGTTGCCTGTGATGTCCAAGATAAACTTAGAAAGAACATTATGAATTCGAAAAAGTCACATTGGTACTTGCCCGGATTTAAAACAGACCTCAAGCACGAGAGGCGAGGTCTTAGCCATTGGGACACCACGACATAGGTGAAGGTATACTATTGCTTTTGATGAATCTTCATTTGTATGAAAGATTTTTGATAGTAGAGTAGATTACAGGCAACTTTTTGTTTTTACTTTCCCTACACTAGCGATTTCTCCTGTATCGTGAGTTCATATTGGAACATCACTTAGTTCTTAGTAGCCATTCATGTGTTACCAGGTTTAGCTGGTAAACTGGCAAAGTGGCAATCTTATTTTTACAAGTTTTTATTTAACTTGCATTGTATGTATGTAAGTGTGCTCGGGTCAAATCTTGAATTTTAAAGCAGTTATTCTCCACCGATTAAGATGGAATTTTGCATACACGTTTAGTTTGGATGACAATGCATGGTTAGCTAAGTGACGTCATTCTTAATCCAATATGGCGGACGGCCCAAGATGGCGGACAAGTTATTTTTTGTGCACGGGCATGATATGGATATCAAATGAAAAAATAAGAAAAAAGCTTGTTTTAAAAAAAAAAAAAATTATGAATAATTGTATTTCGCTTTTCCATTCCACTTTTTCAAATTATGTTGGTGTCACTTGAAAACTTATATTTGGGGTTAACTATCAAAAGATAATTTAAATTTTATTGATCCAGGTAATTGCGGCTAGAAATGTCCAGTTGCTTGGGGGAGGCTTATATCTAGCAGTGGACATCTTGCGGCTGAAATGATGATGATGATTTCCTGGCAACCCTGCAGCAATCTATTCTACTACCAATTATTATTCATAATTAATATTTGTTTCGGGATATTTACCATGTATATTTAGATTTTTGTTGAGGGCTCGATATTTCGGCACCGTTACAAGCGCCATGATCACGAGAACATATATTAAGTGACCATGTCAGCTTAAAAACTTAAATTAAGTTTAGTCAAAAACTCTTATTTCTGCAGTTTTCTGCAGCCGGATCTTAGGCTATCCGGTACAAGGATGCTTTGATAAAAAATATATGCTTTAAGAATGTTGTAGTTTTGTTATATCTCCTTGGCTTGCTTCTGCTTCATGTGTTGATTAAGCTTGGGTTGTTTATTTTGTAATGTGAAAGAAGAAAATTAAAATTCTCTGAATATAATTTAATTATGGAATCTGATGTTTCGCGAACAAAGAAATAAAGTTTACATATTGCTGTGGGTTTTTAACAGTTAAGCAGTGTTTCACGCTATATAGTACCTACTGCACGTTTTTTGCTTTACTGTAAGTAATTGATTCATTAAAGTTTTTTTTTTTTTAAAAGCTTTTTTCGTATTCTTCTCAGCAAACCCTTTCATTTGATACCCATATCATGGCAGTGCTCAAAAATAAAGTGAGTCTGCAGTCCACCATCTTGGGCCGTCCGCCATATTGGATTTAGAATGACGTCACTTATCTAACCATGCATTGTCATCCAAACTAAACATATATGCAAAATTACATCTTAATCGGTGGAGGATAACTGCTTTAAAATTAAGTTGCAAGATTTAACCCGAACACACTTACATACATACAAACATACATACATTGCAAGTTAATTAAAAGCTTGTAAAAACGTGTGGTATGATGCCGTGTGAAATGTGATCTCAGCATTATACTGCAAAAATACGTGTTCAATGTAGGACGAACCACGGCTTTGAGATAAATAGAGATGGGCATTGTGGTTATATTTAATCATGGATGCGCATCGTTGTTTCGTTATCGTCACCCGTTGTCAATATCGTTTTTTCAAATAACGGTGTCGGACATCCAGCTAGCGTACTGGCAGAATTACATGTTGTTACATTGGCGGTTTTATAAATGTTGTAATGTTGAAGTACAATACGTTTTGTTTATGTTATTACTAGTTGCCACCTTCTGCTCCGCCCATGTGGTATTATTAGTACTTCACCCAATATCTTTATAAATTATATCCTAAGTGTTATTCTGATGTATAAATTATATTTCTATGAAGTTTTTTGCGTGAAAGTAGCAAATATCCATCTATCCATCCTCACAAACTTTCACGTTTATAATAGTAACTACGTCCTGTCCCCTGTCACGCTATTACAGATTCCTTTTCTTTCATATCATTCCTCACACAGTCCATCCTTCTTTTCTTTGGCCTTCATCTCCCTCTCCATCCATCCACATTTATATTCATAACTCTTTTAGTAACATGCGTTTCATCCCTCTTTATAACATGACCATACACATGACCGTACACATGACCGTACAAACGGTTTCCTTTCAACTTTTCTGTCACTGGCGCCACTTTCAAACTTCCTCTAATATACTCATATTTTACTTTATATGGATAATGCCAGAATGGTCTCGTCACCCCGCACATCCATCTCAAAATTCTCATCTCAGCTACATGTAATCTCTTTTCATCCATCTTTTTCACCCAATATTCTAATTCACACAGTATGACAGCTCGAATCACGGACTTGTAGATTTTCTCCTTTGACTTGAGGGGCATTCGTGGGTCGCAAGTTGTTCTAGTGACCTGTCGCAATTTCATTCATCCCGAGTTGATCCGGTGCGTTACGTTTCGGTCTACTTCGCCATCCCCTTGGACAAGCGACCTTAGGTACCGGCAGTCGGAGCAGATCGGTATGGGTGTTCCAGCGAGAGCTATGGGCATGGAACTGGAGAGACCGCCAAAATTGCAGGGCAATTCCAACTGTATCTATTAAAAGCTATACGCATTAAAATATTAGTACCTTATTCTCATTTGTACACAAGATATAAAACAAAGACGAAGTATTTCTGAAAACAAATATTTAACAGAAAACTTCGCCAGCTTAATCTTATACCGAAACCATACGCCAACTTACTATCTTAATCCCACTTACTCAAATTTATGTGCCGCTTATAAACATTATATCCAAGTGCTCTCAATATTCTCATTTCGTACATTTTAGTTGTAATATCGAGAGGTACGTTATTGGAACTGCATTTGCAAGAAGATTTTGCAGTATTTAAGCGTTGGCAGCGGCCCAAGAGATAGCGCGGTACACTTTCAAATATTTAGACAATATCTATAGTACTAACTTCTGTCAGCGGCTTCGCCTGTGTGAAAAGATTTTACCACTTGTCTAGAATAGTCACATTCTATCAACGAAAGTGAATGAACTCGGCATCAAGCAGCGTCTATCAGCTATAGTCTCGTATACTGAAATTCTTTGAGCATGTCTCGAGGCGGGATAACGACTCCATTGAGCGCCTGGTGGTGCAGGGTAGAGTGGATGGTAACAGGCCACGCAGGAGTTCACCGATGGACCGACCAAATTAAATCTGCGGTTGGAGGTCTTTTAAATGAATGCGTCAAGCTTTCATCTAACAGAGCCAAATGGAGAGAGATCGTGAGGCGAGTGACAGGCATACCAGCGATCGGAAAAATTCATTGTGACCACGACCGCTCTGTCAAGAGCGAAACGAAGAGAAGAAGAGCGAAACGAAGAGAGAAGACGAAGATCAACGAAAGCGTCTATTGGAAAAAAGTAAAAAAAGTTTGGGATTGCTAAGCGCTATCGAAACATCAAGTGATCAGTCCCTTGCATTTTGGTATCTGACTTTTCCCATCGCTGAATTAATGATACTTTGATTAGAGCCTCTAGTGAGGTGTTGTTTTTTAGGGTTCCGTACCAAAAGGGTAAAAACGGGACCCTATTACTAAGACGCCGCGGTCCTTCTGTCTGTCACCAGGCTGTATATCATGAACCGTGATAGCTAGACAGTTGAAATATTCACAGATGATGTATTTCTGTTGCTGCTATAACAACAAATACTGAAAACTATTTAAGTGTGGCCCCGATACAACAAACGTGATTTTTTGTCGTTTTTTGCGATAGTGGTACGGAAACCTACGTGCGCGAGTCCGACTAGCATTTGGCAAGATTTTTTTTTAAATTTGTACTGCCTCGCGCTTGACCACTATCTCAACTAATGGTAAGCGATGATGTGGTCGACGGTGAAACACGCTTGCCTAGAAATAACATATTCACTCTTGACTTAAAGACTCCTAGATTGTAGTTGTCAGGAAACACTGAATCCGGCAGGCAATTCCACTCTTTAGCTGTACGCATGATAAAGTGTTTCCAAAACGTTTTATGCGTATGGGTGGGATGTCCACCAGGTACCGATGGCGCATCGCCGTACATCTGGTAGTCCGATGATGAAACGGGCTAGGATGATCTGATCAATCTGGTCCAACTTGGTTAGGTAACGCACAAGACAGACAAGTTTGGAAGAAAGGAGAAACGCGACACCTTTGCCTAGCAGTGCAACACAAATTAGGCAAGAAAATAAATTATTAATTAAACAATATTTTTTTAAACAAGCTTTTTTCGTATTCTTCTCAGCAAACCCTTGCATTTGATACCCATATCATGGCAGCGTAAAATAACTAGTCTGCCATCTTGGGCCGTCCACCATATTGGATTTAGAATGACGTCCCTTAGCTGACCATGCATTGTCATCCAAACCAAACGTGTATGCAAAATTTCATCTTAAACGGTGAAGGATAACTGAATGCTTTAAAATTTGGTTGCAAGATTTGACCCGAACATACTTACTTACATACATTGCAAGTTTAATAAAAGCTTGTAAAAAGGGAACAAACTTCAGGATAAAAAGTATCCTGTATTCTAACCGATGACATTGTCTACCCGTTTTCCACGTTTCGTACATATCCGTTCAGCAGTTGAGATGTTAAAAGGTAACAGACAGACAGTGTTATTTTCGTATTTAATATAAGTATGGATAAGTTTAGATGTTTAGGTAATATCTGGATGAGATGAGTTTTCGTCGAAATTGCAAATAAGCAAACGATCGAGGCTTCGCTGCATTGTGTTTGGGAGATATTGTCGAAGCTGTTCTGTACATAAAGTTGCTTTGTGACAATCGTACTAAGTGGGGTTCCTGGCTGGTTATACATTCTACATACGAATAGAATAGAATATCGTCGTTGATATTGCAATACGTTCTATGTCAAAATTTTATGTTTTTTTGTTTTGCTGCAAAATTACTTAACATTTTAATTCTGAACGCATCCGTAAAACGTTCTATGTCAGCAGCCAATCATATCGGGTTTTATTCACTTACAACCTTTCAAATATTGGGGTGATGTTTGCTAAATAGACACTTTTGTAGTCGTCACAATCAAAGAAGTCTGTTGACGTTTCTCATTTTACATGCCGCGATAACTTTCTACGTAAGAAATTGAAAAATCAAATTTATAATCCGAATTAAATACTATGTTACCGATACACTATGGCAACGAGTATCGTTCGCAAGTATCAAGTTTAATTATTATTAAGTATTGTTATAGCTGTCAAAACGGGCATTTTATTTTTTGACAACTTTTACGTTTTGATTCCTTTAAAAATGTTTTAATTTTGACTTATTATCTTTCAGATAACCAGTAATTTATTACAAAAATACCCTATGTCGTTACTGAAATAAAATTTACACTAAAACCAACTAAAACTGAAATTCAATAGGTTCTATGTCATTTAAATCTCTGAACTGGAAGTATTAATATTACTATTGTTGTTGTTGTTACTATGATGAATGTAGTGCATCTTTATTGAAAATGTAGTTCAAAAATATAATCACTATAAGTAATCGTTACGACACTAAAATGTTTAATGTCTCTTCTGAAAAGTCAACTTAATCTGACATATAACGTATTGCATTATCAACGACGATATACTTTATTGTATACCAATAAGTACATGGATGTTTTCATTTAACTTTCCAAAGCCGACGTGAAGTATTCGAAATTCAAATATCAACATTGATCGTGGATATTAGGTAACTTATATGCTTAGGACTGTAACGAACTTACATGTGTTATATCTTCTTTCATTGGTGTAGTGGTCAGTCGCTTTTGAGTGCGGTGCCCCGGGTTCGATCCTCAAGTCGAACACGGCTTCTGAATTTGTGTCCGGTTGATGCAAGCATATTTTATTTATATTCGAGACTTAACATAACTGACGCAATCTGAGTGTATGTGTGTGGTGAGTGAAATGTGTGTGTTGTCTGCCGTATCTTACGGGGATTCGAATTTGAATTCGTATATTTAGACAAAGAGAATCGATCCCATATCCACACGGTTCACTATCACGCTACGGATCAATAGAAGATTGAATCTGTATATAGCTAATACTAGCTTGAATAGTATAATGCCAAAGCTGTTAGAGATATTACTTGCCTTTGAAACATACAATACGACAAGCTTGAATAGTGTGTATAGTGTAGGATGTATCATGTTCCAGTACCTTACTATGTATTTCAAATTTCAATCTGAAAATCACATTCAGTTTGAGGAAAGAGCCGAAGATTTGGACTAGAATTTAGATACTACGTTTGTAGAGAAATTGAACGTATCTATAGGCTGTTAACCATGGTGAAAAATATATATATCGGTAACGTACTTTCCACCAAGAAAATCGAACACCAAAATCGTGACAATTTAAGAAGTCGGATTTGACAGCTATCAAAATACGTTATTGATAAACTTGATGCTTAAGAATGATACTCGTTGTTATAGTGTATGGATAACATTGTAATTAATAAGGATTATAAACTTGATTTTTGCCAGACGTTCATACAAAGTTATCACGGCATGTAAAATGAGAAAAGTCATCGAACATCTTAGATTGTCAAGATTAAAGTCTTGCCAGTGGTGTCTCAACCCATACAAAGAAACCGTGCCGATGTTCTATACTGATTATTCTGATTATACATCGATTATTATTATTCGATTTTATTATTGTACATCGATCGCATTCGGTTCCGTTCCGTTCCGTTCCACGGATATTGATGGTGATCTATATATCGCCGTGGAACGGAACCGAACGCAATCGATTTACAAAAAATAATCGGTATAATCAGATGAAAAACGCTAGTTACGTCGGCACGGTTTGTTTGTATGGGATGAGGCCTCTGTATGCTTGTATTATATTATGTGTGGTCTTGCCAAGAGCTCAGTTACTGGGTTGAGGATGTCAGAGAGTCGTTTTCTGTAAAATACTGGTATACTGCTGCCTTCGGTTAGACTGGCAGCCGAACTTTACAGAGTTGGGAAAACTCTAGGTATATTATTTGATTTTAAGCATAGTTAAACAACTGTAACAAATCTGATTATTTCATCATAGCCATAACCGTAACAAAATAAATCACCATTATTAAATGAAACTAATATTGGTAACTTAACGATTCGTGTCTATCTTAATGTTAATCTTAATCGAAAAGTCTTCAAAATTATTAAATTAAATTATTATTTACCCTCAACACTCTTCACACAATTAACTAAAACTTACTTTAAATATTAAAAAAAAAGTGTTATCTTCAGAATTATTGCTCAATTTATAAATATTTGTAAAAATTTAATTATCAATCCGTTTTAAGAAAACTGTTCTTCAAAATACAGGCTTTCCTTATATGTACAAGTCAGATACATCTGTCCCTTACTCGATCTCAAATTGATACCGCTCTAAGAGCTTATGGTCACGCCCCTGGAGTCTTCATTTATGCGTACCGGCTTCGCCTGAGTGAGAGTAATTTATCATCCCAAGCGAAAATTATACCGGGATAAAAAGTTACCTTTGAGCTATTCCAAACTACAATTTATCTCTGTGCTAAATTTCATCCAGATCCGTTCAGCCGTTCTGGCGTGATTGAGTAACAAACATACAACGAAACACACATCCATCCAAACTTTCATATTTGTTTTTATTATTACAAGATTCTGCCAGTGGCTTCGCCCGCGTGAAAAGTGTTATTTTTATCCCAAGTGACCATTATACCAGAAGTCTATGTGCTATTCCAGACTATAATCTACCTCTGTGCCAAATTTCATCCAGATCTGTTCAGCCATTTGAGCGTGGAGAAGTAACAGACATGCAGACACACACACACTCTCAAAATTTCGCTTTTATAATATTAGTGTGACTTCTGCTAGCTGCTTCGCCCGCGTGAAAAGTGTTTTTCCACTACCTTGTCTATTATGTAACACATTGTCTAAGAAAATCGTTTCGAATATGTACATTGAGACACAAGATTATAAAATAATATAAAAAAAAACAAAGTTACGGAATTCCACCGCCCATCCGCCAGAATGATACTGAACCTGTTACCTCTAAAAAAAGCGCGCGTTGACTGTGTGTATATACTCTGTGGTTTATAGTCTGAACGTTTCTTATAAACTGTTGTTGGAACTTATTTGCATTAAATTAAGTAAGCTCATCAGGTAGTGGAAAAAGAATAGTTCGTGTCTCGCATGAAACGGCTTTATTTTAATACTCGCATGTAGTTTTCGACTGGCTACGTAAAAATCTCGACTTTTTATGCTCGAAACGAAATGTACTATTCTGATCCCAAGTGAACATTACATCGGGATGAAAAGTAGCCTATCTGCTATTCCAGACTATAACATATCTCTGTGCCATATCCGTTCAGCCGTTTTAGCTTGATTAAGTAACAAACATACACACATCCATCCAAACTTTTGCATTTATAATATAAGTGTGATGTATTATATAAGTAAGAAGATAGCCGTGCCCATTTTTGTAATGGACAGCACGGATGTTACCTAGGCTAATCCTTTTGCAAAATATATTATTTACTTACTTATTATCTTAACCAAAGTTACCGACATAGCCCAAAGAATTGTCAAACATAAGTGGCAGTGGGTAGGGAATATTGCTCGCAGATCGGATGGTCGATATGGCAAAAAGTTCTGGCGTGGCGACCGCTTTGGAAGACGCTGCGTTCGCTAAGACGTTGCGTTGGAAGGCCACCCACTAGGTGGGTTGATGACCTAGTTTAGGTTGCGGGAATCCGGTGGATGCGAGCTGCACAGGACCGGTCAGTGTGGCGACACTTGGGGGAAGCTTATGTTCAGCAGTGGACGTGTTTCGGGTGAAATGAAGAAGATGATGATGTTTCTATCTTACGGAAACGATTGGTACTATTTGTGTTGTCGCACTTGGTTTCCCGTTTCCGCAAAACCCGAACGCGAGCGTAAAGTGGAACGCGCGCGTCAAACGAAACGTTGTCGGCGGTTTGGAGACCTTTTTTAGAGTATATATTTATGTTCTATGGTTTGGAGGGGCGCGGCATGGCAGCTCGTTCTGGAAAACCGCTGCTCAGGGGGGTGACCATAAGCTCTTAGAGCAAGGTTATTTTGAGTGTACGTAAGGCACAGATGTATCTAAATTGTATACGTCTGTCCCTTTTTTACAGTCGAACTATGATAGTTTTGATACGTCAGGGTACGAGGGCAGCTCTCTTTTACCACGTACCATCGTCGAGGCAACACCTCTCCGTGATACTCACTCCTAGCCCTCGTTTACAAGTAAATTGGTATCCGTCAGAAATAATGTTGGTAAAACATTATTTCTTAACATTTCAATTATTTGTTAAAATATTCCTGTGCTAATTAATGATTGTATTTTGAAATCAGTATTATTATAACTTTTATTATTATAATCAAAATATAGCTGTTGATATTTAAAAAAAATATACTCCTAAATATAATTTTCTGCATTTGACTTTTGAGACATCCGTGAGCCTACATACTGATTTAACAAAATTGGAAATTACCCGATATTGTATCCACCTCATTGCCAATAAACGTATCTTATAATTTACTGACAATTGTGTTTCTATTATTGACAAGCCCTTTTTTCATAATAAAAACCGAATATAAATAAGCCATAACAAACGTTGCTAACTTCATAAATAACACTAACAGATAAATATACTGTAAACAGAAATCGAACAACGTCGTTAGCTTTCCGATTCCATTAAAGACATGCACTTTCACGAACATTTTCTATCGCGCTGAATACTTGACATCATAACCTTTAGCTCTAGGCCAGGGGTGTCACACCTTGCAATTATTATCGTATTGTCTATGAATAAAGAGGTTATAATTTGAAGAGGTTACAGGTCATCATAATCATTTCCGCCAAAAGACGTCCACTGCTGGACAGAGGCCACCCCAAAGCGTCTCCACACTAATCGGTTCTTCTCGTATCCACCGGATTCTCACATCCTTAACTAGGTCATCGGTCTACCTAGAGGGAGGCCTAGCGGGTTACAAGTGTACGGAGCGAGAGGGCATGGGAAGCTGTCGCCTCCTTCAGCGAAGCAGTATTGCTCGCGAAGGAGGAGGCGGAACGCGTGAGGGAGACACACCGGAGACGGAGAGGTCACGCCCCTAGCCACCGCAGGAGACGTCCCGGGTGTCGGGAGTCGCAAGCCGATTCCCGGCCACCGTAGCCGCGGGCTTGCGGACGGCGAGTAATGGGTAGCTCGCCGACCGATAAGGGCCAGGCCCGAGCCGACGGCGCGTAGTGTTCCACGCGCGCCTCAAAGAGATGTCAGCAAAAGTTGACGGGGTCCACTAGGGCCGATGATTGTCTGGGTCGCGGATAAATTTGAAAGAGAGTTACCGCGGCCCTGGCACATGCAACTGAAGGAAAACGGGTGGTTTTTAGTCAGTAAAAGTCTGACACGCACTCCCGCTTCACCCAGAGCGGAAGAAGTCATTGGAAGATTTCCCACCCAAAAAAAAAGGGGCTTACAGGTTGCATGTGCATAATTCTGAAGCCTAACTTTGTTCACTCTGAATCAAAGACTAAATTTCGAGACATAAAGCCGATTTCTACACTGAGTATTTGTTGTCAAGAACGTGTCAAACCCTACTTCAAGGCCAAAGTTTTACAGATTTTCAGGCTAAAGTAGAGTTAGAAAAATCTTTTTATCAAAAAAATGAACTGACTTGAAGAGCAAAAACACTAAAAAGTGCAAAATAACTTTTGTTTTGTTTGTAGCTAAGCAGTTCGATTGTGTGTTCCATATCTTGAAATCTGCTGAACCGATTTTTGATGAAATTTGCACTGAGGCCTAAGTTAAGAGATACCTAATCCAATAAAAAAAGAATGGTCACAATCCGACAAACAGTTTCGGCGAAATGCGTGGAAAAAAAAAAACATAAAAACAAACAAACATACACTTATAAAATTTGGAACACATGTTTAGAAGCCCAATCACCTGTGTGTGTCGAATTGATTACCTCCTTTTTTGAAGTCGGTAAAAATACTCAACTTCAAATTCTGTTTTCAGAAATCCTGGCATACTCTAGCTCCTTTTAAAGACTGAAGCTGTGTAGGTAACTACCACATATCATATTTCAAATTCAAAGAACTATAGAAAGTAGCCATGGATAGAAGGGATAGGAATGTGGCTGACTTAGGTGCATTAATAATAATGATCGTAGTCACTTTCCATTCAGACAGTCGTCACTTCGGGTCTGATTCTGATCATCCTGATAATTACCTAGTTTGATTCCCTATAGATGATTGATTTCATGGTTATAAGGCCAAATAAGCACTTAACGTATGATATCACGAACCTACATAATTTTATCTCACCAAAATCTGCCTGCAATTTATGGCAATCGTCCCCACGTTTGCCAGCCCTGTTCAATGTGATCGTGTAGCGAGATGTTCGCACTTGCTTCAAAATGGCGCCCAAGATAAGATACGAGGAGTGTTAAGTGAAAATATTCCTTCACCACCATATACACTTTATGATATTTATTAACGTTTTATGGTGTTTCAAGCCGTTTTGGGATAACCATGGTGTTTTGATATTAAGTAAATCGATTGTAAAACACAATTTTAAGTTTTGTTAGTTCCACTTATATGATAGAATTGGTTGGCATCATTCACTTATATAGTAATGGTAGGGCCCTGTGCGTTTTTTTTACGCTATAATTTGGTTATACATACTCGTAGGTCATTCTAGACCGAAGCGAACTCAGGTATCTTTACTACTCAAATTTATGTTTAGGATACCTATTATCATCAATCAAACAATATCAATCATCAATCAATATCAATACATCTAATAAATTTGTAGAAAAGCCGTTTTTGTACATCGAAAATATTGCGAAAAAAAAATGCCGGGGTGTTAAAGGATAACCAACAGAATCCATTCCAGCATTTTCTGAACTTTTGTCTGCTTGTCTGTGTATCTGTTTATTTGTGCACGCATCACGTAAAATGTAAGAAACCTATGTAGATAACTTTCATACATAAAAATGGTGCGTAACTTGAAGTATTACTAAGTTTTTGTTTCATCGCAATCGGTTTCTCTCCATCAAAAGTTAGATGATTTTAAAGTGTTCAAGAAATAAAATATCACAACACACGCAATTCAGATCCATATTCGATTGATGGCGTAGTGCATTTTAAGTCATTTTCTAAATTGTGTGCTGTGTTAAGAATTGCCGCGAAAGAATGACCCTAGAAAAAATTGGTAGGTAGGCAGGGCAGGCAGGAAGGGTATTAGGGTAGCGTAGGCAGTGGACGGGAGTGAAGCCGCAGGCACAGCTAGTAAAGAGGAAGATGGTTGTTTACCAATCAAGCATGGACAGATGACCAGTCAAGACCCGTTGGATGCGAAAAGCACTGGACCGGCCGTTGTTGCGACGCGAGAAACTTATCGTGGTCTTATCAAAAATTAATCTAGAGAAACAAATTATGTTACTATAAATGCCCGAACTACGGTAAAACCTAGAATATACGGTATAACCTAGAATGTACGGTAAACCTAGAATGTACGGTAAAACCTAGAATGTACGGTAAAACCTAGAATGTACGGTAAAACCTAGAATGTATGGTAAAACCTAAAATCTACGGTCAAACCTAGAATGTACCTATAATGTTTGCTGGTAAAAGCCCGACATTAGTTTGAGACCGAGATTTAGACAAATCCAAAGCACCGTTAAATCTTAAATTCCTGAGAGTAATGAATTTATGTTTTTGCTAAATAAGTGAGTTTATAATCGATATTAAAGGAGGCTTCCTTTAATATCGAACATTATATATACCATCCAAATTATCTCATACAACAATTAAAGATAATTCTAGAGAGTTTATATTTCGATAATCGCTGAAAATAATGATGCTACTAAGGGCCGTGTTTCGTATATAATTAAGGTCTTAATTCTTGTGTTATATCGTATAAAGCTGTTACGTACATTATTCTTGAATATTTAAGCGTGTGTACAAATGTATTTACTGAAGGTGAGAGCTAAGTGTATTAATAAAGTAGGTACTGACGTTATGCGGTCTGGCTCGATGGTATGGTCACAAATTAAAATAAATAAATAAAAAGTTACACGGTCTGTCAGATCCGGATTTATAACTTGTTATTTCTCGAATGATTTTTGATAAATTAGTTATTATAATGTACTAATGTTTTAACTAGGGGTGTATATTGGAAAATATAAAATAAAAAATATTGCAAATCAACAAATTTCATTTATTATTTTTCTAATTAAACGTAGGTAGTGTTTTTTAAGAATTTCACAGTAGCATCTCGAAGTTATTGCCCAGTTATTCACAATAGACTTGACCCATATTAAATGGGACTAAAAGCCGCAGTATTGGACAGTCCCGTTTAGTTGGGAAAATAGGCACACATAGTTTTCGGAAAGACAAAACTCTCTTAAAATTGAAGCGTAATTTATTCTGCCATTCAATCAATTAGTGCAAAATGTTCACAAAAATAATGAAAAACTGGTCAAGTGCGAGTCGGACTCGCGCACGAAGGGTTCCGTACCATTATCGCAAAAAACGGCAAAAAAATCACGTTTGTTGTATGGGAGCCCCCCTTAATTTATTTTATTTTAATTTAATAATTATTTTTTTTTTGAAGTGAATATACAACTAAACATTCTGTGAATATTTCAAGCATCTACCTGTTGCCGTTATTAATATCGAGCAAAAAACGGCAAACAAATCACGTTTGTTGTATGGGAGCCCCCCTTAAATATAATTTTATTCTGTTTTTAGTATTTGTTGTTATAGCGGCAATAGAAATACATCATCTGTGAAAATTTCAACTGTCTAGCTATCACGGTTCATGAGATACAGCCTGGTGACAGACGGACAGACAGACAGAGAGACGGATCGTGAAGTCTTAGTAAAAGGGTCCCGTTTTTACCCTTTGGGTACGGAATCCTAAAAACCGTGTTTGAGTCAAGTGATTAAACACGCGTTAAATGCCCACAAATTTGGCATTTTGGGAATCTCACTCGCCACTAGCGCCTCTAGCGGGTAATTCAAACGCGATAGCCACAATTGAAGTGTTCGCTGTCATGTACAGTGATAACAATGACGGTTGCATGCTGTAATAAACCTTATTACACCATGTAAACTGGCTGAAAATACTTCTGACTTCTTTTGAAGTGTCATTCGAAATTAAAAACCGGCCAAGTGCGAATCGGACACGCGCAGAAGGGTTCCGTGCCATTATCGCGAAAAACGACCAAAAAATCACGTTTGTTGTTGTTGGGAGCCCCACTTAAATATTTATATTATTCTGTTTTTAGAATTTGATGTTATAGCGGCATCAGAAATACATCATCTGTGAAAATTTCAACTGTCTAGCTATCACGTTTCATGAGATACAGCCTGGTGACAGACGGATAGACAGACAGACAGACAGACGGATCGTGGGTATGGAACCCTAATAAGAATCTTTAAAGAGAATGGCCGGACACTAAACGAACGGATGGTTAATCCTATCATGATATTATCTTATATTATTATATCCTTCACATCAAATCATCACATCATCAGCCTATTAATGTTCCCACTGCTGGGACACAGACCTCCTCTCTGTGAGAGGGAATGGGCCGTTATCCACCATGCGGGCCCAGTGCGGGTTGGTGGATGTCACATATCTTCGAATTTTTGGTTCTAGGACATGCCGGTTTCCTCACGATGTTATCCTTCACCGTTTTGAGAGCAGTGGTGATGAAATAATTTACACAAAGTAAAGCGCCTGTCTGGGCTCGAACCCACGACCCACAACTTGTAAGTCGCGGCCGATACCACTGGGCCACCACTGCTCATCCTTATCATGTTATTATTATATAATATTAAACGAGCAATATTTGTATATATAAATATATTATTCACGTTCTCGAAAATGGATCTAACGATTTCGATAAAAATTGCAATATAGGGGGGTTTTCGGGAGCGAGAATTCGATCTAACTAGGTCTCATATCTGGGGAAATTAGTTTTCTCTATTTTCACCCGAGCTCGGTCGCCCAGGTACTTAGAGATTAAAATGAGATTCATAAAAATACTGTTTTAAAAAAAATCTTTATTAAAATTCTACAATGATGAGGCCGAATACATAAGAAAAATAAGAGAAACAGAGATGTATAGAATTGCTTAACAAATGTGGAACAAAAAATAAATCAAATAATTTGCTAGATGGGGTGGGTGACACGGGAAATAAACGCTGACCACCAATTTTTCTATAGTATCTACGTTATTTTCTGTTAGTTCGATATTTGAAATATTGAGTGCTGTTTTTACAGATGGCCAACGCGTTTTAAAAAGATCTCGGTAAAGTGATGGATAATAATTCTCGTTTACTTATCCAACGTTAAACGAACGGGAATATTATCCATCAGCTGTAATGCTTTTTTTTACATTTTTATTTTATTGTGCCTTTTATTTTATAGCGAAAGGAACTTGAACTATGATAAGTACAAATGTACGCAGGAGGTTAGTATTCAAAAGCAGTATTAACAGAAGTCCTTAATAAGTTGAAGGTTCCACCTGCGACTTTCTTGGCTTTATCAATGCTTTTGGAAACTACTTCATTGAGCTTGGCACCAACAGCTGTAAACAAAATAATAATATTCTCAAATGATGTTTGAAATTACTCTATACCATGTGTCCAAATATTTCGAAGCGTTATCGATAAAATGTAATGAATAGGTTAGGTATAATAGAATACACGTAATTCTACTTATCATTATCAACAACTTTCGAAAAAATCAACTGTTTGGTATCTATATTTTGTCGAATTATAGGATGGGATAGATAGATGCTCTGCAACTGATGCAACTGTTTAGTATCTATATTTTGTCGAGTTGGATGGGATAGATAGATGCTCTGCAACTGATGCAACTGTTTAGTATCTATATTTTGTCGAGTTTTAGGATGGAATAGATAGATGCTCTGCAACTGATGCAACTGTTTAGTATCTTTATTTTGTCGAGTTATAGGATAGCATAGATAGATGCCCTGCAACTGATGCAACTGTTTGGTATCTTTATTTTGTCGAATTATAGGATAGTATAGATAGATGCCCTGCAACTGATGCAACTGTTTGGTATCTATATTTTGCCGAGTTATAGGATAGGATAGATGAAGATGATGATAGCGGAAAAACGGTGCCCTTTGCCGCTTTAGATTGCCATTTGGTCCGTTGTGCACGCAGGCCTCCTCTGTGTGAGAGGGAATGGGCCGTAATCCACCACGCGAGCCCAGAGCGGGTTGGTGGATGTCACATGTCTTCTAATTTTTGGCTCTAAGACATGCCGGTTTCCTCACGATGTATTTCTTTACCATTTTGAGAGCAGTGGTGATGCAATAAATTATTCAAAGTAAATTTATTCAAAGCCTGCACGGGTTCGAACCCACGACCTACAACTTGTAAGTCGCGGCCTTTACCACTGGGCCACCATTGCTCTTTTAGTCGAGTGAAGCAAACATAAATGTATGGGGCAGCTAAAATCTTTTCGAGATTTCAGGGTTGGTTCCATAGTAAAAGTTGCTCAATGTGAAGAGTAGAATGTCATCTTTTCAGGTTTTGCGTTTATATTGTTACACGTTGTGTAACGCAATGCTGAATTAAAAATAAGCATGTTGCAGTGTCATATAAATTGATAAACCATACTATCCCCTAGCCGATGACTTTTCGTTGAGACTGGCCGCCATTGCCGAAATCAGTTAGGAGAATGATAAGGTATGGTATGGTTTAAAAATTAAATGGTCCCAAATATTTCGATAACCATTTTAACTTAGTTACAAATAATGACAAGTACTTACCAGATACTGGCCCGAGAATATTTTTGGGAAAATCGAAAAGACCCTTGGTCTGATCATTGGAATTTCCTTTTAAAATGTCGGGTAAAAATTTCCTATTATCACTACCAGCTGTCTTCTCGGCAGCTTCTTCTTTTTTAGAATCGTTGGATTCGGCAGCTTTTCCTTCATTAGGTATATCATCTTTTTTTTGAGGGACATCACTAGTTGATTTTGATGTTCCACTTTTATCTTCTGCTTCTACTTTCGCTGGAACTTCAGTCACTTTAGCTGTTTCATCTTCTGCTGGCTTCGTAGTAGTTTCTTCAGTTTTTTTTGATACACCGTCTGTTGTTGTTTCATCAGCAGAAGATTTTAAAAACCCATTTTGGAAAATCTGAAATATAGTAAGTTTTTATTTAACTTCTAAAGTATAGCAGATTTTTAAAGCTTATGTTGGATTACAATTTGATTAGAACCTATGATTTAATTTACCATGTCAAAAGAAATAGTATTGAAAAGCTGATTACATAGTTTAATGAGTATTAACATCGTTCATTTTGTAGTGTGCAGCTCGCCCAACCGTATATTTGTAACTGCACACACCAATTATGGGCAATATTACACAAATCGTTGAATTGAACACTTTTCTTTTATTTTGATTACATCACTCATACAATTTAAAGACCGAGGTGTAAAATCAATAGTGTACACCTTCTAATAGGAAAAACAATTTGTAGTTCAACTATTTTTCTAATAGGCAATACAAACAATTGGATTTCACGGTTAAATTATCAATGATAACGCCTGTAGTCGCACTACGGATTACTTTTGACTTGATGAATAATTTGATTCGGCTTCATTTGAAAAACCTCATCATGATCTTGATGATCACTCACAGTCCAACCTGCTAGCTACTGAATTGCTAAGCATAGTCTTCTCTTTGTACCTAACTCCCTCCTTGCTCCTATGCGATCATCAATGAGGTTCTCTGTACCCTTGACGGCTATTTCCTTAACATTATTTGAATGTGAATTACTATTATTATGAGGATAGGCGAAGATTAGAGGTACAATGATGACTTGTAAGAGAGATGTCCAGGATAATTGTGAATATCTAGATGACAATAAAGACTTTGATAAAGATGTAAGAAAAAGAGAATAAGAAAATGAAATGAAATGGCATGAATGGAGAGCACTGACTCTAAACAAATTAGGAAAAGAACAACAGGAGGATAGAGTTGTTTGGAAATAAACCAACGTTTAACTATAATAATTATTATTTGTTAAGAGAAAAGTTGATAAAGCGAGAAATAAGTATATTAGAGGAAGTTTGAAAGGTTAATTTAATAGGGAATCGTTTGTCCTGGTATGGTCATGTGATGAAAAAGGATGAAAGGCATATTACTACTTCCAGTACTAGTAAATCTTCAGTTATGCATATAAATGTGAAAGGGTGGAGAGGGAGAGGAAGACCAAAGAAGAGATCTGCAGCTTGTGTGAAAAATGATATGAAAGAAATAGGAGTCGGTGATAGCGTGACGGTTGACAGGACGAAATGAAAGAAGAAAACGCGTTGTGCCGACTCCAATTAACAAGGGACAAGGGCAGGAGAATGTTGATGGGGTATATTTAACATAATTATTTGAAATTTCGGTTGATATAACAGAATTACCCATGAGGTAGACAATTAATGTATTGTAAGAAAGGAGGCTTTTACAAACGTTGTATTTATTGAATACAATAAAAGTACTTACTGCAATAAAAAATAAACACACTGCTACCCGAGACATTGTGTAATATCTGAATGAAACTGTATTGGGTGCTAACCTATTCGAGATTATTTCAATACTGATTTGTCCGACGTTAGTAAGATTGGTCACAGTTGTTGGAATTTAATAATGCATTTCCATTTCATCTCACATCGTAACAATGTATATTAATGTTGACTGATTGCTTACATTAGTAGGTACTATTAAATATTTGTACTAACACTTACTTTTGGTGGTACAATAGCACATTCCAGGTAGACATAGTCACCCATGACTTAGAGTGTAGAGTCTTCAACCTTGATAGGAGTGGGTGTAACATGGGCATTCAACATAACCTTGATTGTCCATGTTCATTCTAAGACCCACTCTTTCGAAAGGTCTACTGAGGTCATCGAGCATTGTACTGAGGTCCTCCATGGTCTCAGCCATGAACATTATATCGTCAAACCGAAGGTGAGTGATGTATTCGCCACTGACGTTGATGCCTAGCCCTCCCCTCCCTCCAAAGTTAGTCATAACAAACTCAAAAAATATGCAAAACTAAATAAAATAATTAGAAATTGTAACAAGTATAGGAAACAACACAAATTCTTTATTAAAAATATTCCACTCAGGAAAGAACGTGTTGACCTAGTAAATAAATTAAATAATTACCAAATTAAATTAGAAGACAGCAAAAATATCTATGAGATTGACACACACCGCTTACAGACTGAAATCCAGGTACTTGAGAACAGACTTAGTTCTCTTTACAATAAATATGTAAATTCAAAATTACAAATTAAAGAACACATTTTGGCCGCAAATGAGTTAGTGATGTGTCAATGTAACTGCCAGACAGTTTCAAATCAAATTGCAGTCCAGCCTGATGCTGCGGAGGACCCGATCCAAGCTGGGAGGGTGTCTCAAGACACTGTCTTCGCACAAGACGGTTCTAATGTAGCACAGGATTTGCCTCAATTAGACCGGCCTGAAAGTGCTGGCTTTTCATCTAGTCATAGAAAAGAAGGTTTTCATTCGGTTATGTTTTCGGATGGTGTTGGAAAAGGTTTAGGTAAATTAATAAATGGCAATCAGAGTCATTCCACTTTTAATTATTGCATGCCCGGGTCATCATACAAGCAAATAATGGAATCTGTGACAAAGAATATATATAAACAAGATACCAATATAATAGTATAAAAGTAAAAAAAGATGACATCACTGAGTGTGTAAAAGAGATGTTAAAGTTAAATTACAATAAAATTATTTTGTGTGCCTTCCCTTACTTGGATAAATTGTCAAATAGACAAAATAATCACATTCACATGCTTAATAAGCATCTGCACTTTCTTGTGAGTCACTATAGTGATAAACTAGTTTTTTTTGACATCAACATTTTTGTTGGTAAATTAAAGTCGACAGGCGATACTTTGTATCTGCCTCTATCTGTATCTTATACAATGTACTCAGACATAAGTAGTATGTCGAAGTATCCAGTTATTATTGATATTAGTAATAGTACTAATTTAAATATGGTCAATACCTTGAATAACGTTAGCAAAAATGCTATTAATATTTATTCTTTAAACTAGTTGATAGGACAAGGGAGGGTACCAATAACGGAGTAGTTACGAGTATATCCACCATCAAAAAGGTACCTTCTTGCTCGCAAAAAATTAATTTGAAAAAAAGGTCTGAGCAGAATTCTCTGAAATTATTCCATCAGAATATTCAGGGTTTTTCTTCGAAGGAATTGGAAATCGAACTGTTTTTAGAAAAATCAATGTTTGAAATTGTTTGTTTCACTGAGCATTGGCTGAAAGATTATGCAATGTTAATCAATTATGAAAATTATACAGTGGGCAGTTGTTTTAACAGAAATATTATGTTGCGTGGGGGTTCACTTATATTAATTAAAAATGGTATTAAATCAAAACCTCGTAAAGATATAGTAGACCTATCAGTTGAACATAGTGTTGAACTGTCCTGTGTTGAGCTGGATAAGCATGTCATAGTGTGCGTTTACAGACCCCCAAATTATAAGAACTACTCTATATTTGAGTCAGTGATGGAAGATGTTTTGGCAAAACTTGCAATGGGTAATAAACTAATAATTGTCTGTGGTGACTTTAATATTAATATTCTAGAAGATAATTCAGACAGCAGTAGGTTATTAAATCTCTTTAAATCATTTAATTTGTCACATGTGTTTATGGAACCAACCCGAACTACACTGACTTCTGCTACATGTATTGATAATGTTTTTTGTAGCTGCAACTACTTGGACAAAGCCATTATAAATTCTCTGCCTTCGGATCATAGTGGGCTACTGGTAGCCTTTGAGTCCATTATGCTAATAAAACAAGTGCAGATTCAATCCAGACCAATAACATCCGGTAAATTAAATAAATTTAACAGCACTTTAATCAGTAAGTTAAGCATCCAGGACCTCACAGTGAATGATGGTAATATTTTGTATGATGAAGTTTTCTCAGTGGTTCAAAAAGAGTTCAATAACACTTTTAAGAAGAAAACTAAAACTATATGCCCTAAGTTTTTATTCAGTGACTGGGCGACTTTACGAGCTATATGGGCTTAAGCCTTGTATTAACACTGAAACGTTTAATAAGTATGTTGCTACTTACTCAAGAATTTTTAAAAATTCCTGCAAGGCAGCTAAGGTCTTGTACATTAGCAATAAGGTTAAATTAGCGGAAAATAAAATCAAGACGGTTTGGAAAATTATAAACAATGAAACGAATAGGAATAAAAGAAATAGTAGTGATTACACGCTTGAGACCACACACGGACTTATTAGAGATAACAAAAAAGTTGCGCAAGAATTTGTTAATTTCTTTACCAACATCCCAATTAAAACTACTGAAACTTTAAATTCTTCGCCCTCGCTTGCTTTTGGATTATTAAACGCGAACGTTTCATCCTGCCCGATTGTATTTAATTTTTCACATATAAACCCCATGACAGTAATAAAAGCTTTTAAGCAAATCAAGATCAAACCGACTGAAGATCTGTGGGGAATGTCCATCAAAGCTTGTACCTCCATTATTCAGACTATAGCGCCGTACTTAGCGTTGATTTTCAATTTGTGTGTGGATCAAGGAGTTTTTCCGGATCTAATGAAATATAGTAAGGTTATACCACTTTTTAAATCCGGGGACAGTAAAGACACAAATAATTATAGACCAGTATCCGTGTTGCCGGTTTTCAGCAAGGTATTTGAGAGGATAATGCTAAATCAAATGCTCATTCATTTTAATACGAATAACATCTTGCATGATAGACAGTATGGTTTCACCAGAGGACGTTGTACAACTGACGCTGGTGTCGCTCTATTAAAACACATCTTTGATGCGTGGGAAGATTCGCAGGATGCCATAGGTATCTTCTGCGACCTGTCGAAGGCGTTTGATTGCGTTAATCATGAAACATTACTTCTGAAACTTGAGCATTACGGGCTAGGTCAATCAGCGTTAAGTTTAGTTAAATCTTATTTGAATGATAGACAGCAATTAGTTCAAATAAACGGTGTGAATTCGTCCGGGTTAAACGTTAAAATGGGGGTACCCCAGGGCTCAATTTTAGGTCCTTTCTTATTTTTAGTATACATAAACGATTTACCCCGTTTATTGGAAAACAAACTTAACATGGTGTTATTTGCTGATGACACATCTTTAATTTTTAAAATAAATAGACGTACTTGTCAGGTTGACGACGTAAATAACGCGCTACGGCAGGTTCAGGATTGGTTCACTGCCAATAATTTAGTTTTAAATGGTAAAAAAACCAAGTGCGTAAAATTTTCCTTGCCGAATGTCAAAAGTACTGATTGTGACATTATATTAAACAAGGAGAAGCTAGAATTCGTCGATAAAACGGTTTTCCTGGGGATCACGCTGGACTCAGGGTTGCAATGGGGTCCTCATTTGGTATCCCTTGCGGGGCGGCTGAGTTCGGCGGCTTATGCTGTTGGAAAGATTCGTCGGTTGGCGGATGTGGATACCGCCAGACTAGTCTATTTTAGTTATTTTCATAGTATAATGTCTTACGGTATCTTACTATGGGGAAGGGCTGCAGACATTGAGTCAATTTTTATTCTGCAAAAACGAGCCATCAGAGCGATATACAATCTTCGCCGGCGCGATTCTCTAAGGGAACTGTTTAAGGACATTAACATCATGACGGTTCCTTGTCAATATATTTATGAAAACATCATGTACGTAAGAAAGAATTTACATCTTTTTAGTAAAAACGGCGACAGACATAATTATGTTACTAGAAATAGGGACCAATTAGTTCAACCAGGTTTCAGACTGGCTAAAGTAGCCTCATCTTTCATGGGGTACTGTACAAAATGTTACAATAAAATTCCTCCCCACATTCTTGAACTGAATGAGACGAAATTTAAAACTTGTATAAAACGCACACTATGCAGGCAGGCATATTATAAGTTGGGGGATTACATCAATGATAAAAATGCTTGGCTAAATGCTAGTCCTGCTCCACAGCCACTAGGGCGCAAAAACAAGTGATATGCAGAACATTATTGTTTTGAATTATTGTTGGACCTTCTGAAGACTGTATAAATATATTTGTATTGTATAAACTCAATTTCATTCATCAAGGTATGTACTTATGTACCTAAATATTGTAAAAAGTTTTTTTTTTTTTTTTAAAAGAGTAAGTATGGAGTTTCTTGTGCATTCTTCTCCATTACAAGCTACTTTCCGAATGCACGGTAGAATCAACTATTATTATTTGTAAACTTTAATGTAACGTTCAAAAGTGCCGCTTGGTGGCCTACTTGAAATAAAATATCTTTGTCTTTGTCTTTGTCTTTGTCTTTGTCTCCAATTCAAAATCTTGAAAACATCCTGCAGTGCAGCGTAAATTTACATCATATACATATTTCTGCCGAGAAAGAGCTCTTGGCTAAATAATAATAGACACACAAGTCGATCTTCGAGGTTAAGCAACGCTTGCCGAGAATGGTCTGTGGATGGGTGACTGACTAAACTTAAGGTTACACTAGTCAACGGCACAAACTATTTTGTGCGCGGGGTTAAAATGCATTTTATATCAACCGACAACACGTGTGGAAGAGATAGTGCTGTCATGAGCAGTAGGAAGCTAGTTCGCGTACGAATACACACTTTTGCAAATTTGTAGCGAAATGTATAATGATTTAAGATGAAACCGAGCGCGCGAAATTTTATAAACAGACCTTTGGCAGTCTAGATATCATGAAAAAACGACTAAATCTATCTGTTCAAAATAAAATTATTTGCATTGTTGAATTACTAATCTATCCCTGTATGGAGGCTCATTTGCAATTTTCCGTCTTCTTATGGTATTTATTTGCGCCCAAAAATGCGTTAAAATTAGTGTCGAAATGTGGAACTTTCGACGCTTATAATTTAAAAAAAATTTCTTTTTTTACTTTTTTGCTTCCATAAAGGGCTAGATAACGATGAGACAAATTGGTATCACTTTTTATTTTGAACGTACATCGTCAAACAGTGGAATAATCCCTAGACTACGTTTGTATGGAAGAATTTTCGACTAGTATAACTTTAACATACCGAGACGCGTTTTGTCTCGGAAAGCACGTTCAACCGTCGCGGCATCGCGATCGGTGGGATCTTGGATAGTCCTTACGGATAATGAGAAGTACCAGAATATGACACCACCACTTGTGGTGAGGTTATCGTGTTACTCGGCTACTGGGTTGTGTAGGTCAGATAGGCAGTTGCTCCATGTAAAACACTCGTACTCAGCTATATTGGAAGCCCAGCCCAACATAGTTGTGAAAAGGCTAGGCAGATTGACTTCTGCCCTTGTCCCATGTTACTTGCGGTCGGCGCAACACGTTCTTTTCAGGGTTCCTTACCCGATGGGTCCAAACGGAGCCCTATTGCTGTCACTCACGTGTCTGTCTGTCCGTCGTCTGTCACACAATTTTGTACTAAAGAATTTTTTAACTTCCCATTGTTCTACGAACTTGAAATTTGGTGATAATGTTTAATATTACGTATACTTTACCAACAAATACCAATATAATGATAAATCAGATTTTTTAGGGTTCCGTACCCAAAGGGTAAAAACTGGACCCTATTACTAAGACACCGCGATCCGTCTGTCTGTCTGTCTGTCTGTCCGTCTGTCACCAGGCTGTATCTCATGAACCGTAATAGCTAGACAGCTGAAATTTTCACAGATGATGTATTTCTGTTGCCGCTATAACAACAAATACTAAAACAGAATTAAATAAATATTTAAGTGGGGCTCCCATACAACAAGCGTGTTTTTTCGCCGTTTTTTGTAAAAATGATACGGAACCCTTCGTGCGCGAGTTCAACTCGCTGTTGGCCTGTTTTTATTTAGTCATCATCATCATCATATCAGCCGAAAGACGTCCACTGCTGATCATCCCAAGCATCACCATATTTACCGGTCCCGTGCGTCCCGCAACTAGCGGATCTCCGCAACCTTTACCAGGTTTTTCTTTGGTACGGAACCCTAAATCTGGGAAGTCCGACACGCACTTGGCTGGTTCTTCTTCCATTCCCCTCGGTCAACCGCCATATTATCAGTCACTCCCCTTCATTCACATAATCTTTCATATATTTATTCCACTATTAATCGGTGCTTATCTGAAAAAACACTGAATTTTTTTTTTTTTTTTTATTTGTGATGGGTTTGCTCTTGACTCTAGTCTAGGTCAAAGGTGACAGAGACAGAGTCGACGATGGAGTGAGCTTACCCAGAAGAAACCTGTTCACTCTAACTTTGAATTTTGGCTTTTTTAGTCTTATCAACAACTAGCCTTTTCCGCGGCTTCACTCCTGTGACCCACTTCACCAGACCCGTTACATTTATCGGGAGAAATAGTAGCTACTAGTGTAGCGTACTACCAGTGAAAGAGTTTTGGTGATCCAATTAATACTTCCGGATATCACCTTTAACAAACAAACATATTAGCTCCATATCATCATCATCTTGTCCTTGTCCCATGTTACTTGGGATCGGCGCAACACGTTTTTCTCTTCCATACCGTCCTGTCCGCCGTCACGCTGTCTCTAACTCCCTTTTCTATACTAATAATATTATAAAGAGGTAAAGTTTGTGAGTTTGTGACGTTGTAGGGGGTAATCTCTGGATCTACTGAACCGATTTTGAAAATTCTTTCACCAGTAGAAACCTCATATTATCCTTGAGTGTCATAGGCTATAATATATTTTCAAAAAAAATAGAGATCCTTATGAAAATTGCAATAATGTAATCCAAAGTAGCAAAATGTTGTCTGTAAAATTCATTCTATGGCGTGCGCTGAGAAAACTATTGATGATACATACAAATTATTAGGTAGGTAGATAGGGCAGGGTAGGTAGGGTAGGCAGGGTAGGCTGGATAGGCTGGGTAGGCTGGGTAGGCTGGGTAGGCTGGGTAGGCTGGGTAGGCTGGGTAGGCTGGGTAGGCTGGGTAGGCTGGGTAGGCTGGGTAGGCTGGGTAGGCTGGGTAGGCTGGGTAGGCTGGGTAGGCTGGGTAGGCTGGGTAGGCTGGGTAGGCTGGGTAGGCTGGGTAGGCTGGGTAGGCTGGGTAGGCTGGGTAGGCTGGGTAGGCTGGGTAGGCTGGGTAGGCTGGGTAGGCTGGCTAGGCAGGGTAGGCAGGGTAGGCAGGGTAAAATAGGTAGGCAGGGTAGGCAGGGCAGGCTGGCTAGGCAGGGTAGGCTAGGTAGGCAGGGTAGGCTGGGTAGGCAGGGTAGGCTAGGTAGGCAGGGTAGGCTGGGTAGGCTGGGTAGAATGGGTAGAATGGGTAGGCTAGGCTGGGTAGGCAGGGTTGGCAGGGTAGGCAGGGTAGGCTGGGTAGGCAGGGTAGGCAGGGTAGGTAGGTTTATTTATTTATTCATTTACACATACAAATATTTTTACAGGTAGAACCCAAGGTAATAAAAGTAGTCGTACAATGCGACATCCAGAGACGCCTCTCGAAATCTGATCACACACCTACTCGCGTCTATGATAGACCAGTCCCAAGAAACGGCTCCTTGTGCCGGCACAAGTTACATGGAGGACAACACACTAACGGTCACCCTCTGGAATTCCGCCAAAGAGCAGGAAAAAATGTCCAACAGTTGAGAGATGCTATTAATGATCGTAACCGCCCGACATACGGGTGCAAACTTTAATAGGTTTGTACGGGCTTAGGTTAGGCAGGGTATGCAGGGTAGGCAGGGTAGGCAGGGTAGCCAGTTGACGGGAGCGAAGCCCCGGGGGTCAGCTATAAGTCTTTCATATAGTGATATGAAAGAAAAGGGGGTCAGTGACAGCGAGTCAGTGACGAGTACCTCACACATTCCATCCATCCTTTCTTTGGCGTTCCTCTTTCGGTTACTCTCCATCCATCCACATTAATATTTATAGCTCTTTTAGTAACATGCTTTTCATCTCAGTCATAAGTTCATGTTAGCTCTTTATAATATTAGTTAAAGGATTACGAGTATTCAAAAGTTATATCCTGCTTAATACTCCAGCAATTCCAAGCTAGAAATCACCCGCAAATAGCCCAATTTGCAATTTCTGAATTCTGACACAGTAGGAACGAAAAAGACAAAGGAAATGGCTCCAAATAGTGCTATCAATACAATAACACAAAGGCTATACGTTATTATAGTCCTTTGTGCGGCGGTGGCGAAAGGCGCAAATTGGGAGTCGAACCCATCGATTCCCAACTAATATTTTACACATTCATGTTGAAACAAAAACGTATAGAGCGCAGGGTTCTGCTGTGCTGCGTGAGAACGCGGTAAGTGAATTTCTGTTGTGTCATTTTTTGAATATTATTTGTTTTCGTATTCTACTGGTCTGACAAAAATTAAATAGTTGAGACTTGAATTAATTGACACGAAAATAACAAATATTATTAATGTAAATAAAGTCCAAATGAGTGTCAGATAAGCAGTTGTTCCATGTAAAATGCTAGTAACTATGGTGCATTTGGCTAGACTGGATGCTGATCTTAACAAAGTTTTGAAAAGGCTGGGCATAATAAATATGAATAGGGCATAGAAACGAAATTATTGGTGTTTTTGATTTACAATTGGACGTAGCTTCTTAATTTAAAAAAAGTTGAATCTGCTGGTAAACCATAGCTAAAGACAAGGGAAAACAAAATTTAAGATAGGTTTTATATTTTTCAAACTCTCTTAGTAATTTTAATATTGTTTGTAACTTTGTTATTTTTCAAGTAATTCTTTAATGTTTTACGAGTTTTGGCCGTACTAATTGTCATGTTCATGACTGTAATGTATATTTTGTTTGTATGGAACCTACCTGAAACCTTTTATCTTTGTTTTTTAGGGTTCCGTACCCAAAGGGTAAAAACGGGACCCTATTACTAAGACTCCGCGATCCGTCTGTCTGTCTGTCTGTCCCAGGCTGTATCTCATGAACGGTGATAGCTAGACAGTTGAAATTTTTACAGATTATGTATTTCTGTTGCCGCTATAACAACAAAAACTAAAAACAGAATAAAATAAATATTTAAGTGGGGCTCCCATACAACAAACGTGTTTTTTTTGCCGTTTTTAGTGATAATGCTACGGAACCCTTCGTGCGCGAGTCCGACTCGCACTTGGCCGGTTTTTCTAACTAATTTTAGTGAAATTGCCAGTCTCGCACCTTGATTTTAATCAAATAAAATTCTTCTACGTTACTTTGCGATTGTTGCTATTGTGTTGTGATGTGTCTGTGTCGAATAAATGTCTAAAATCAAAATTTTTATTTTACATAGGCCTACATGGGCACTTATAAAACGTCGACAAAAGGTGCACGGTTCGGGTTAGTCGTTTCCTATGGAGAAGAACCGGCAAGAAACTCCATGGTTACTCTTTTAAATTTTTTTGTTCACAATATTTCCATGTTACAGCATTAGTACTTGGATATGGGGGGACAACGTAGGCCCGACAATAAGTCGTACGAAATTGAAACAAAAAAAACAAACAAAAAAAATAATGCACGAAATAAAAAGTTAACAAATGTTAACAATCATCTAGAAATCTAGAAAGCCTACAATGTTCACACATTCACAATAGGTAAAAGAATCTATACAAAGGTAAAAAAAAAAAAAAACACAACACTAAATTTAACATGTGGCACAAATACTGTAATCAGTGCTGTAACTATTCTTAGCAAAGGGCTATAATGATGATTGAAAAATATTGTAAAAAAGTCTAATTAAAAGAGAAAAAAAATGAGATTGAGAATAGTTAGAGATATCCATATATTTGTGCCGTTTATGAGTTACCAGGGAAGCCGCATGCGCAGAGGGTGTCAAAGCCAAATTTTTTATTTTCAACGTAGTCCTTGATTTTATAATATGCTTTTTTAATAAGGACACGTTTGATGTAGTTTTTGAACTTTCCATCGGTCAGTTCTATAACTGACTTAGGCAACTTGTTATAAAAGCGTATACTGTTTATAAGAAAAGACTTGCTAGTTTTCGTCAATCTGAATTTGGGTATTACAATTTCGTGCTTACTGCGTGTATTTAAATTATGGAAGTCACTTCTAGCTTTGAAAAGCCCTCGATTTTTGCGGACATACAAAATACATTCCAAAATATAAAGTGAAGGTAGAGTCAGTATATCGATCTCTTTAAATTTTTCTCTGAGGGACTCACGAGGACCCATTTTATAGATCGCGCGGATTGCCCTTTTGTAAGATAAAAATTGAGTCAACGTCTGCTGCTGACCCCCACAGCAGAATGCCATAAGACATAATACTGTGGAAATAAGCATAGTATACTAGTCTAGCTGTGGCTACATCGGTTAACTGCCTTATCTTCCTTACTGCATAGGCAGCCGAACTTAACCTGCCCGAAAAAGTTCTAATGTGCGCGCCCCACTGCAATTTTGAATCGATAGTAATCCCCAAGAATACAGTTTCCGTTATTATTTCAAGATTTTTGCCGTCAAGATTTAGATTTAGGTCACGTTGAGGTACATTTGGTAAAGAGAACTTTAGAGATTTTGTTTTTTTCGCATTCAGTAAAAGATTGTTAGCTGCGAACCATTCCGAGAGAACAATTAGACTTTCATTGACATGTAAGACATCCGTATCTTTCCTATCTATTTTAAAAATTAGCGAAGTATCATCAGCAAATAGAATTATATCCGATAATTTGGCCATCATAAAAGGGAGATCATTAATGTAAACAAGAAAAAGGAAAGGGCCGAGAATTGAACCTTGGGGCACGCCCATTTTGACTAGAGACCCGGAGGACGTCGCCCCATTAACATTTACTTTTTGCTGTCAGTTTGATAAATAGGAAAGCACAAGATCAGCAGCTTGTCCTCGAATTCCGTAGTGTTGTAATTTACAGATCAGTGTGTTGTGGTCGACGCAGTCGAACGCTTTTGACAGATCACAGAAAATGCCAATGGCATCCTGGGATTTCTCCCAAGATTCCAAGATGTGGCTGATGAGTTTTACTCCCGCGTCCGTTGTCGACCTACCTTTCGTGAAACCAAACTGCTGACTATGCAGGATCCCATTTGAATTGAAATGAGACAACGTCTTTTTCTATTCTATCACATATATAAAATATAAACTATATTTTGTCAGTTACCGCGTTCTACTCGACAGCAACGACTGCACAACGCCGCAGCGGCCGCTCAAATGTAAATTAAATGATGAATAGATACGCGCACGAATGCGCTTTGCTGTGTACCCGCAAAAATAAAAAAATAACAACCAACCATTAATTCGAGATGTGGCTGTGTTGTTTACTCGCTCTTTCGGAGTTTGTTATATTTTACGTTTTTTGTTTGATATAGTTTGGTTTATTATTTAAGTTTACACCATTTGCAGTCCTGGGGTAAATATACGTATATTATTATGAATGAAGCATTGTTGACTTGTGTTAAATTTGATTAATTTGATAACAATTTTGAAAGGGGAAAGAACAATAAATTAATTTCATAATTTTGGAGGGGTTTCCTTTTGTTCTCAATTAAATTGAATCGAAATGTGAAGCCCTTTTATTGACGGAATACATATTCGATTTGCATAAGTATATAATTTGCGGTGAATTATTCGCCAGGAACCAAACGGCGAAGAACAACATTCCTAGGCAACCGACAAGCCCTAGCACTTAGAATAAATACGCATAGAAACCGAGTACGAATGCAAAAAGTGAGGCAAATAAAAACTAGCCATAGTGGCTAACTTCTGTCGGCGAGCCGTCTCGTACTCAAGATCACGTTTCGATGAACACAGCTCGCGAGTAAATAATTGAAAATGACAGTTTGTAGCATGAAAGGATGTCATAGCACTTCAGGTAAACAAAAAAAATGTGATCAAATTACATTTTACAAGTAGTCACTAACATATTATTCAATTTTAATAACCTATCACAATACAGTGTTGCTATTTGTGAGGACAAAAATACCTACATTGCTTTCAATTTTGTTCTTATTTTTAACCGACTTTCGAAAAAGGAGGAGGTTCTATGTTCGACTTCTTGTATGTTTTATTTTTGTTATTATGTATGTTCACCGATATCTCCGTCAATTGTTGACCGATTTAAAAAAATCTTTTTTTGTTTGAAAGAGTATGTTTCGAAATTGGTCCATTTTAATTTGGTGAAGATCTGATGAAGAACTTCGAAGATATACAACAGAACTCTTCAATAAATAACGGCAAATCTCTCGGGACTGCTGCAATCGCATGTCTGTTTATTGCTTATACCATTTCATAACATAACATCACGCCAGTACACTCTTAAGAGGTAAGCAGATCTCTCATTTGATCGGTTTTGTTCAAGTTTCATGATATTAGGGTATTAGGGTAATCTATTCTGGCGTTATAGGAAACTTACTAAACAACTTGCCTATTAGGTAGGTACAACTAAAAAGTGAAAAATAAAAAACTTTTTTACAAAAAAATACTACCGACTTCCAGAAAACTACAAAGTGAAAAATAACTTTATTTTTGGAAGTCGGTGTCCATAACGAAAAAAAGTGGTACCTACGAACTTCCAAAAATAAAGTTATTTTTCACTTTGTAGTTTTCTGGAAGTCGGTAGTATTTTTTTGTAAAAAAGTTTTTTATTATTTAGCAAAAAGAAATAGTTTTTGATGTACTTTCTACCAACGGTATTGAATGCGATATAAAATTTTGCCAGTTTCGAGAAACTAACTTGGCATTAGGTATTTTATAAAATTAGTCTTTGTAAATAGGATACTGGTGGCGATTCTGTGTGCGTCAAACTAAACTATATTTATTTACAGCCTAAATTATGATCATTATCGCCACTGCTACCTCATGTTTTTAAACTAAAAGTTAATTAATAATTTATTGTAGTTAAATAAAACCGGACCAAACAATTATGTTTGTTTGTGATTATTTACCTGTCATTGTTTGATTAGGTACATAAACCAAGTGCTGTATTAATTACCTGGTCATCATTTTCATCTTATCCAGTTCCTAATAACATAAAATACTTGTCTTGATTTGATACAGCAACATATTAGTTTTCCCATATTTTTATGGGTAACGGTATTACTGAAATCTATATTTGTGTGCGTTTGAGGAACGAAGACATATCCGGCTCACGCCACACAAAGAAAATGAAGTGGACACACAATTTCGCTCGTGTTTTGTTCTAGACGCGGCTTCTATGCGTTATTATTTTATCCCTAGAGCTTAAAATTCAAAGACCATGTGAAATCTATAAATCTGTACTGGGCCCGCATTGTGGATTAGAGCTCACTTTCTCTTACGTAGAGGAGACCTGCTGAAGCAGTCAGCGTATTTTAGCCTGCTTATTGATTATGCTATTCGTATCACCCAGTCTACTCTATTTAAAAATTAAATTTCTAACGTTTTTCCATACATCCTACAAAACCAAATATACAACTACCCGCTTTAAATGATATATTAGCTACGATTTAATAACGTTGCTGACGGTACCGCACCCATATCAACGAATACGTCAGGGGCGCGTAATCCAAGGTTTACGTGTATTTATTGTACACCTGGTTTTGTTACGGTGGATTTTTTCTGCTGTCCCTAAGCCTTTTGTTCGTTTGTTTTCAGCTGAAGTGATTTTTTTTGTGCATTTGAAGACAGATTTGTATTTAAGTTTTGTAAGTATTTATGGGCCTTACTTCGCTTTAGTGCCGTAAAACGGTTACTTTCTAAAGCATACTCTTTAGTAACGGCTAACTAAAATGTTCGAAAAATATATATTTGTTATTGATTTATGTACATTATTCGTACATGAATCAATAACAAATACGATATATTTTTCGCTTCTTTTGCATACTCCTCCAAAACGACCTGGATGTTATTTTTTTATTTATTTTTTATTTGTAATGGGTTTGCTCTTGACTCTAGTCTAGGTCATAGGTGACAGAGACATAGTCGACGATGGAGTGAGCTTACCCAAAAGAAGCCTGTTCACTCTAACTTTGAAGAGATTTGGGTTGAATGCGTTCGGAAACACAGACGCAGGTAGTGAGTTCCATTCATTCGCTGTGCGCATTATGAAGGATGTTTGGAAGCGCTTGGTGCGAATTGGTGGAATGGCAACAAGGTAAGGATGATAACTTGCAGTGCGTCTAGATGTCCGATGGTAGAAGGGGGCTGGTGGGATGAGGTTTACACAGAATAAAATATGGTTAGAATTTCTTCTTAACCTACATACGATATGAAAAAAAAAATGCAACTAAAACTTTCCTAAAGGAGATCCAATACTGATATTCTGACACCGAGCGGGCGCGCGGCCAGTACCGCGTTAACATTGGAGAATATGTACGCCATAAGCAATTGTCCTTAATCCCAGACTATCCCAGATTTTATCCCAGACATTAATTGTCTCACAGCTCAGAAACAACTAACTCACAAATTCTAAATTCAGCATCAGACTAGATGGCAACACGAGATTTAAAAACCATCACTCCGCACATGCTGAGATAGGAGCCTTTTTGGTCTCGCACGGGGTTTTTATTATTAATTTTGTTTAATTTTAAGCTGATTTCTCGTGTCTCCTGTGCGGGTCACAAATAAATACTTTTTCTTTCTTTCTTTAACATAAGTAAGACATTGTGTTGTGTAGCTCTTTTTAATTGATGGCGCTACGCTACTAAATTATGGTTTGATTTTCAAATGTGTGTTATTTTTGCTTTTTAACCGACTTTCGAAAAAGGAGGAGGTTCTATGTTCGACTTCTTGTATGTTTTTTTTTTTGTGTGTGTTCACCGATATCTCCGCCGATTGTGGACCGATTTTGAAAATTCTTTTTTTGTTTGAAAGAGTATGTTTCGAAATTGGTGAAGATCTAATGAAGAACTTGGAAGATATACAACAGAACTCTTCAATAAACAACGGCAAATCTTTAGGGACTGCTGCAATTGCATGTCTGTTTGTTGTTTATACCATTTCATAACATAACATCACGCCAGTACGCTCTTAAGGGGTAAGCAGATCTCTCATTTGATCGGTTTTGTTCAAGTTTCATGGTATTCGGGTAACCTATTCTGGCGTTATAAGAAACTTACTAAACAACTCGCCTATTAGGTTAGGTAGGTACAACTAAAAAGTGAAAAATAAAAAAACTTTTTTACAATAAAATACTACCGACTTCCAAATAAGAAAACTACAAAGTGTAAAATCACTTTATTTCTGGAAGTCGGTGTCCATAACGCAAAAAAATGATATCTATGAAAGACACCGACTTCCAAAAATAAAGTTATTTTTCACTTTGTAGTTTTCTTATTTGGAAGTCGGTAGTATATTTTTGTAAAAAGTTTTTTTGATGTCGTCCAACCAATTCTCCAATTTATAAAAAAAATGTAATAAAAATATTTTATTTAAATTACGAGCTAAAAGTATCTATATTGTGTTTTTTTTTTTTATTTCGTAGTCTAAACTGACAGATGTCAATACCTTTATTTGTTTTTAATTGTTGCAAGCGCGGAGCATAGTGTTGTAGGTAAGGATCAATCATACATAAGTGATTCATCGAATCGATGTAACATAACTCCTCAATTCAATTTTACTAATTTGTGTAAATAAATGTTTTTATCTACACTCACAACGTAATGTTCCAAATATGAATTAAAAAAATATGGTATAAACATGTACTTTATATTCGTGGATAGGTAAAATAAAAAAAAAAACCCATTACAGTGCAACATTTTCCTTCGATTTTCAAACGACTGTATCATAAAATAACTTTTTAATTTTTATAGCATACTTTTACTTTTTAATTTATTGGCGTTTATGGGCTCCTTGACTTATTGTCGAAAAGTAGTGTCATATCTATGGAGGCGCGCGGTGAGCTGTCATGCGCAATGAGAATCTATGCCCGCCATACCACATATTTTTTCCGTTTAAACTTTTGTTTTATTTCAAATTTAAAAGTGAAGATAAAGTAGTGTATGCAACGGCATATAATTAGGTATTAAAACACTCGCGTGTTAATATTATCACATTCGGCTTCGCCTCATGTGATAAACCCACGCTCGTTTTTTAATAACCCCTATTATATGACCATTGCATAAACTACTATATGAATATCAATGTAATGAATTTAAATATAACAGTAGTAATACATATTACATAAACTTTTATTGTGATAAATAAGAAATCAACAATAAAACTTTTCAAGAAAAAAAAACCGACTTCTAAAGCAAAACAGTCGCCAGAAGTCGGTTTTTTTTTTCTTAAAAAGTGTTTTATATTTTACTTTTTAGTGGTACATAATGGACAAGCTCTATAGTAAGGTACCTATAATGCCCACAGTGATGCCAGAATAAATTACCCAAATAACATGTAACTTGAACATAACCGGTGGAATGAGAGTGTACCAGGGTGACCTGTGCACATCTGCGTACCCGTTTAGAGCATACTGGCGTGATGATAATAATGTTTCATGTTATGAAATGGTGTAAACAATAAACAGACATACGATTGTAGCAATCCTGAGAGATTTGCCGTCATTTATTGAAGAGTTCTGTTGTATAACTCCGAGGTTCTTCATCATTTTGGAATGAACTTCTTTCAAACAAAAAAGAATTTTGCAAATCCGTTCATATATGACGGAGTTATGCCCAAACATACATAAAAAAAATATAAACAGCCGAATTGAGAACCTTCTTCTTTTTGGGAAGTCGGTTAAAAATAAATGCGGTCGATAGAATGAAGTCTGACATCAATGGGTAGAAATTAAATAAGGGCCGCTAGTTTTTTAAATTTAATTTTTGCCGTGAAATAGTTCTATTTTCGATCTACTCCGATTTTCGATCAACTTTCGATCACTCAGGATATGAAACTATAACGATAAAGTGGCAACGCCCCAAATGTCAGTTTCGTCTAAAAAATAAAAAAAACTGGCCAAGTGCGAGTCGGACTCGCGCACGAAGGGTTCCGCACCATTATCGCAAAAAACGGCAGAAAAATCACGTTTGTTGTATGGGAGCCCCCCTTATTTTATTTTATTTTAATTTAATAATCATTAATTTTAGAAGTGAATATACAACTAAATATTCTGGGAATATTTAAAGCGTCTACCTGTTGCCGTTATTAATATCGAGCAAAAAACTGCAAAAAAAACACGTTTGTTGTATGGGAGCCCCCCCTTAAATATTAATTTTCTTCTGTTTTTAGTATTTGTTGTTATAGCGGCAACAGAAATATACCATCTCTGAAAATTTCAACTGTCTAGCTATCACGGTTCACGAGATACAGCCTGGTAACAGACGGACAGACAGACAGACAGACAGACGGTTCGCGGAGTCTTAGTAATAGGGTCCCGTTTTTACCCTTTGGGTACGGAACCCTAAAAACAGAGATTAAAAAGTTAAAGTAGCTAAAAAGAAGTAACCTAACCTATTAAGGGCCTACATCCGCTTTAGTGTCGTAAAACGGTAACTTTCTAAAGCATACTCCTTAGTAACGGCTAGGTTAAAAGGTTTGAAAAAAAAAATATACCTACTACCTACAAATATTATTGTTTCATGTATATTATTTTTAACACATGGTTTTTTCGTTTAACAAATAGTTTTGCTTTAAAAAAATAATTAACAACACGCTAGGTTTTCGCTACTTTTGGATACTCCTTCAAAACAACTTGGATGTTTAAAAATATTTATACACAGAAAAATTGATGGCTGGAGTTTCTTCATAACTAACGTAGCATATGTACATCAAATAATATTTTGCAAACAAAACTGTTCAAAAGGAGGTTCAATATTGATATTAAGGCATCGAGCGGGCGCACGGCCAGTACTGCGTTAACATTGGAGCGTATGTATCGCCTTAACTAATGTCTTTGCCGCCCCTGAGACGACATTTTACGAGTTTAGGTTTTTCTTATCAAGTCGTTAATCAGTTAATCTGCTGTCAACACTGATTGATGCATTAAATGCTGATGAATTTCATGTTCGTTTGAAAGAACACATAGAAGTATGGTTGCGTAGGAAATATGCATTAAAAAAATACTTGTTATTTGACCAGTTTATCGATAAGAAGACTAAAATAGAATACTAATAATGAAAACTGAATCAAAATTGATTGAATTTAAAGAAATATATCTATCCCTCTCTACGAAAACGCCGTTTTCTATGGCAGCTGTATGGGCGTCGTGCCATCTGACGTCATGTGGCACGTCGGACTTCTCTTTCTAATTCTCAACTTTGACGCTTTATAACTTTTTCTCTGATAGAGATATTTTAAAAATCTTTCATAATTGTTTACTAGAGTAAATAATAAAAAAACTTTTTACAAAAAATACTACCGACTGCCAAATAAAACTACAAAATGAAAAACAACTTTATTTTTGCAAGTCGGTGTCTTTCGTAGGTACCAATTTATTGCGTTATGGACACCGACTTCCAAAAATAAAGTTATTTTTCACTTTTTTTTATTTTTCACTTTTTTTTATTTTTCACTTTTTAGTTGTACCTACCTAATAGGCAGGTTGTTTAGTAAGTTACCTACTCGTATAACACCAGAATATCATGAAACTTGAACATAACCGGTGAAATGAGAGATCTGCGTACCCCTTAAGAGCGTACTGGCGTGATGTTATGTTATGAAATGGTATAAACAACAAACATACATGCGATTGCAGTAATCCCGAGAGATTTGCCGTTATTTATTGAAGAGTTCTGTTGTATATCTTCGAATTTCTTCGTCAGTCCTTCACCAAATTAAAATGGGACCAATTTCGGAACATTCTCTTTTAAACAAAAAAAAAATTTTGAAATCGGTCCGCAATTGACGGAGATATCGGTGAACATACACAAAACATACATAATGTCGAACATAGAACCTCCTCCTTTTTGGGAAGTCGGTTAAAATGATCACATGCATATATTGTCGTTGCTAATTTTGTATTTTTTTTTGCCAAAATACTGTGCAGTGATAAAACTAAGTTTGATCTAAGAGCTGAAATCTTTTATCGGATTACCAGGAATCATTATCCTCCCGTTTATATCCCAATATTATTTTAGGTCTTTGCTCCTGTCTTCTTTTGTAAATCGCTATAAGTGAATATAAATTCACTTACCGCGACTAGTTACCTCACTAGTAGCTAAAACCTTTGTGACATTGTCTTTACAATGCATGTCCTCGAACTGTGCGGAAAGGGTCACTTTTTTTACTAGTGCTTTTTACTTTCCTGTACTTTTTTAATTTTTAAGTCCAACGTCAGCCCGCCGCATAGAGTTTTTATTATTTGAGAAAAGTTTTAAAAATTTGTTAAGTACAGATTATCATGCATATAAAAGGTAAAACAAAACTAATACTTCATTTAAGGCGTTTTTGATTACTCTAGATTTAGATTTTGATCAATAAATTAATTTCAAATATTCATTAATTAGGTTTGGCAGAATGAATATTTTGCTCGTGCCTTTTTGCGTTACGACGTGACAGCTATTTGCACATGCACAGTAGATATGCCCGAGGAACTATGAACTATTAGTTAATCTGTGGATATGCTGAGCGCCCTTGAATAAGCGCCATTTTATTAATTTCTTGCTTGGTTCAGATATATTTTTTTATTTCCTCGCACAATGCATAGTAAAATGTTGTATGATACACGTGCGTAAGATGATTTCCGACTCGTGTCGATTTATCCACTCATCGGAAATCACCTACTTTCCGCACTTGTAGCATAAATAACTATTTTGGCATTGCATAAACATTAGGATAATTATGCCTGGTAACCTGATATAAGATTTCAGCTCTCAAGATAAAACACAGTTTTATCACTGCCCAGTATTATAGACTCAGCTCATCTCAATTTTAGAATCAACGACAATTATGAGAATAATTACGTGTACCCGATTTATGTTATTTTGGCAAAGCCATAACCATATACTTCTATGCGTTCCCTTCAAACGAACATGAAATTCATCAGCATTTAATGCACCAATAAATGTGAATCCATCATTTACCCTTCCGGAAAATATCATCCATCGATAATATTACCGAATTCAGTTACCAAACAAAGTTTGAAAAATCATGCGACATTTTCTTTTTAAATTGAAGTAAGCAATAGACAAATATACGATCTTAACGATTTTCCTTTTCTCGAAGTATCATCCATTGCAAATAGACCTTACATAAGGAACCACATTTAGTTTTCCACAACCCATTCTCATTCTCATCAAGCGTATGGATTGGAAAAGTCCATCCCTCCACTTGTGACATGGAAGGGGCGTAACCTCGAAACCGATGAGTCAGTGGGTTCGATTCCGCACCGCCTAATAAAATGGATACGCTTGGAAAGCACTTTAAACAAGAAGGAATGAACTGTATTGCTTTATGTGGAATTGTTTTTCGATTGTCGAAGGTTTGGTGGTTTGGCGAAGTGATTTGACGATCTAGTTGCTTGTTATTAAATTTGTAAATAAAATAATTACATTTAAAAAAAAAATTGAGAACAGCTTCTAGTCGATCTATTATAATTTTAGTTTTAAAAACTGATTAAATAGGTTACCCTGTAACCAGTGTTTAATTAATCATTATAATTTAACGATAGGTATACCTTTTTCATATGTTTTATCAACCGAAAGATTAGGCGGGGGTTGCACTTTGTGTTTATTTGCGTGATCTTATCAGAAATGAAAAGATACGCAGGGAAATTAAGGTTATACAGGCCAAAACCCAAAGAATTGACAGTTGTAAATAGCAGTAGTATATTGATCGCCAAAAGGATGACCTAAACGCACTGGAATCCGCTGGTTGGGAGGCTGGTCAATGTGACGACTCTTGTCAGCCCTAGGGTAGACCGAGTGCGTCAAAAAGCCAAATGCGAAAAACAATTTTTAGCGCGAAATAAAATTTTGCTAGTGAGTTTTGAGTGGCACTAGAACAGTGTCTCATTTTCATAAAAGTGATTGGCGACGCTGAAAAAGGCTTTTTAAACCTAAATCTGGTTAATGGAAAAAAATATTTTGGGTATTATTCTATTTAATTCTTTATTGTACACCAAAAACAATATTTAATACAATGTGATAATTAAGTACATGTACAAAGGCGAGCTTAACTCAATGTTGAGTTTTCTTACAGCAAACCCTAGAGTGACAGACAACGATGACAAAAGAGGGTCCTGTGTACAATTTTAAGATAACCTAATTATAATCTTAAATTAAATCATAAATATATACATACATACATAAATACAAATATATATAACTACTAACATTGCGTTAAAAGGAAATGTTCTTTAATTTTCCTCTTGAAGACTTCGAGAGAAGGGCTATCGCGTAGGGAGTGTGGCAGAGAGTTCCAGAGGTGCACTGCAGTTACAGAGAAGGAGCCATCATAACGGCTGGAATTGTGACGTGGAGTACGAAGGAGAAGCGAAGTGGCCGTGCGACAAGGTTTGCCCTTCGGGACGAGGTACTCAAACCGTTCGCGAAGGTATTGGGGAGAAGTAGGGTTGTGCAGGATATTATAGAGAAGATATTATTTATTTAACATAAAAATTAAGTAGAATGTACGTCATTGTCTATCAGCGCTCTTTGGTCGACGCTTTTACTATATTTTATCTCGGTCTAATCTAATCAAGGACTAGGGCCGGCGCTGACGCTTGCAATAGGTCTATATCCAGTAGCATTCGTCGGTCGACGATGAGATGAACGATGTGATGACGGTGGTGATGATGAGATTCTATTAATTTTCTGTCCCTGAAGGATCTGATCCCTGAAGGGAAAAGATTCGTAACGTGTCTTATTTGCCACATAATCGCAATACTGCACCTAAAAGATAAGCAGACATTTGCTATACAATCTTGAAACAAACCCTTAACAATCCAGTTTTCCAAATGGTATCAGGTATATTTGCAAATTGCATCTAACCGTAAACGACACCCAAGATTCACTTTGAAGTGTCTCCGATACTGAATACAGTATGTATACGTAACCTGGCATATTAAACAAGTAGTGTTGTGCATTTGTGTCGATATATACTAACATTACAGTCACCTCATTGCAGCTGCAGTGCTAATGGCAGCTATGTTTATGAATGGAACTTAAACTACGAACGTTTATTAGTAATTTTTTTTATTTTTTTTTATTTTAGTACAAATGAATTTAATTACACTGCAATCCATTACTAACGCCTACCTTCAATGCAACCGGCAAAAGACAGGCTTTGAAATGTCGGCGGTGAACCTATTTAATTTTCACAATTTTATTCCAAAGTCGGGTGCTAAGTTCACAGAGCCGAAGGGGCTCTGTGAAAAATTTTTTTTTCAAAGTCGGGTGCTAGGTTCACAAAGCCATGTTATCTGAGTACTAAGCTTCAGTCTTCAGTGTGTTTTATAGCATTAACCTCTTGTATGCCGGCATTCGAGACACAATGAAAAAGCCATTGTGTCTGGCTTAGATCTGCGTTCCGGCATACAAGAGGTTAAACAATTGCAATAAAGGTTGATTTTTCAAGTAATGAATGGAATTTATAAAAGTAGACAATAGTTCAGCCCGTTTGTTAAAACTATAAATCGAGTACGTGGTCATTGATTTAAGTTTAAAAGTTGCAGGGTTGCGTGACACATGATTCTTTTTAAATTAAAAAGTCTTGTTAAAATAGTATCGATATATTTTCTAAACAACAGCACATAACTATTCTACTCGTACAGCGAATGCTTAGGATTAGACGAAGCTTATTTGACGAGGTTAGACACACTTAGATTTAGACATAAAGCTTTGACAATAACCGAGGGAACTGGAAGAACTAACAACCGACGGTTACAAACTGCTTTGTTACAATGCAGGCGGGTAAACTGTCTAGTTAGACAAATTGCATAGGCAAACTTAAATAAAAGTTGCTACTCAGTATACTCTTATAAATATGTATAGAACTAGCTGTTGTCCGCGGCTACAGGCCGCCTACGTGGCATTAGTCGCTACTTGCCCAAATATCATTTATCCTATGGGTATTTTTTTTCAAATCCATCCAAAGGTTGTCTTGAAAAGATCGCTTTTAGCGATAAGGCCGCCCATTGTGTCACCCAGTGTAATGTTTTCTTCGTCTATACTTTCTGTAACTTATATGGTGTACATAATAAAGAGTATTCTATTCTATTCTATTCTATGTTTAAGCTAAAAAAACAAATCTTAATTCTTGATCAAATTCCGTTCAGCAGTTTTTGTGTTTTCACACACAGTAACAAACATCTCGCTCACATAGAATAACTCAACGATAAATTAAAAACAAAGAAAAAAATCGAGGCAGAAACTATTAAGTTCTACGTGTTACGAACTTTTCATATTTATGTACCTTGCTCGCTATATTTTTAATTAAAGTCACGAAAAATCTCCTTCCTCCTATAATCTTCTCTTGTCCTTCTAAAGTGTGTTTGAATACTCGCTTTTAGTTCTGAGTAGCTAATTAATGTAAAAATAAAACAAACAAGAACAACATGATTTATAAAGGATTCTTGTTTGTTTTGATCTAAACAAGTGTCATTAGTTTCTACCTCGAATTTATTTATTTATTTATTTATTTATAATAAGCACACCAACAGCACTGTCACTTATAATTCAAATAAAATAATATACAAAATCGGCATTTCAGTAACCATGCAAATAACAGGTATGCATGACATTGACACAATGAATATTTGAGACAAAGTAAAAATAAAAAGTGTGTGAGTGTGTGTGTTGAGTTATGTAATCTATGTGAGCGAGATGTTTGTTACTGTATGTGTGAAATACACAAAAACTGCTAAACGGAATTTGATGAAGAATTATAGCTTAAACGTAAAAATTACACAAAGGATAAATGATATTGGGGCAAGTAACTACTAACGCCACGTAGGCGGAGCCGCGGGCAACAGCTATTTCCATACATATTTATAAGAGTATCCTGAGTAACAACTTTTATTTAAGTTTGCCTATGCAATTTGTCTAACTAGACAGTTTACCCGCCTGCATTGTAACAAAGCAGTTTGTAACCGTCGGTTGTTAGTTCTTCCAGTTCCCTCAGTTATTGTCAAAGCTTTATTTCTAAATCTAAGTGTGTCTAACCTCGTCAAATAAGCTTCGTCTCATCCTAAGCCACTGTACGAGTAGAATAGTGATGTAATCATGGTCTAACTACCATCTGAAAACTAACAAACATTTCATTGTAGTTAATTATTGAAACACGTTAAGCGATATATCAGCAGCTTATATGTAATAATTAAAAATTATTTTGCTTAGAATTTCAAGTTACGATTATGGGTCGAACTTAAATTTTTTGATGGACTACTCCAAAAAAATTTGCGCACCGTATGTCTTTCTATTGTGTTTTATAGTCTACTAGTGATAAATTAAAACTAAATGTAAGAAAATTTTAAACTTTTGTTAAAAGCGCACTTTGTAAACAAGCATATTACAAATTAGATCATTATATTCATGACAAGAATGCTTGGCAACATGCTGGTCCTGCTCCATAGGGCAAACTGGTTAATTTATATTATATTCATAATTATAGTAATGCTATATTTTATTATTTTCATCTCTTTTTACCCGTCTATTTATTTATTGAAATTGAAATAGAACGGCCGTAGCCAATTACACTATTGCAACACTTTACAAACACAATATGTATAAATAAAAATAATAATTAATGCAAAGTAAAATACAATTAACAAACAATCAAAAATAAATAGCTTAAGTAAAACAAAAATTAAATAAAAATTAATACAAATAAAAAATTAATACCAAAAAAAATTGAACTTGCAAATAATTTCACAAAAAATTACGAAATTGATTAAAGAAAAAAATAGCGGATTTTGGGCCCATTTTGTGGGTGGAAACTAATTTTTTTTTCTTCCAAACCCATCGTGTGGGGTATCAAAATAAAGGGTTTTAAGAGGTGATTTCAAAAATATATAACACTTATATGTTTAAATGAACCTAATTCTAAAAAAAAAATACTAAAAAGTTGTAAATAAAAAAAGTTATTTTAAAATAAAAAAAACGGGACTGTTTAAAAAGCGAACTAAAAGACGTAAACAAGAAGAAAATCATGCTGCGCAGTCGGAGGATACATATTCACGAGCTGGCTGACTAAATCCAGATGTATCCTCCGACTGCACAGCATGATTTTCTTCATGTTTACTTTTTTTTTGTTTAAGAAAGTGACTCGCACACTGTTTCGTTGTTGTTGAATTAGTTAATTTACCTATGTTTGCAATATGTGTGGTTCTGTTCACATGGTTCTCACATACTTATGTGAGTACCATGTTCCTATTTATCAAATGAATGAATTTACCTGTTAGTGCTTTTAATACTTTATAGCTATACATAGTTTGAGTGCTGGGTGCATCGTTCTCACGTATATGAATTTATGTAGGTATGTAAATGTTGTAAAACAATTTTTGTTAAAGATTAAGTGTGGAGTTTCTTTCCGTTCTTTTCCATAACAAGCTACTTTTCCGAATGGACGGTAGAATCAATTATTATTACTTGTAAATTTGACTTTTGACTTTCAAAAGTAATCATAGTTTTCTTAATGGCCTAGTTGAAATAATTTGTTTTATCTTTTTTGACTCGCCTTTAAACTAGCTCCAGATACACCGTAGCTAATTCGACACTTATTCACACCAAAACAAAACAAGAATCTACCCTCAATTAATCATGTTCTAACTACCCTCTGAAAGCCAACAAACATTTCGTTGTAGCTCTTCATTGGAACACGTTAAGCGATACATCAGCTTATCTTATCGAGTCATCGCAACTCATCGCTGACTCGTTTCGCTGTAGTTTGTGAGTGTACAGACTTGGTTGCTTTCATGTTTGAGCTTTTGGTGCAACTTGGCTGTTAGAATTAAAGTGCATGAAACATTTAGGAATGGTGTATATTATCTAAGAGTATTTATATGTTTATTCTATTTGACTTGTTTGTTTTATTTTTATCCAAGAACAAATCAAAAACAATATTCACACAAAAAATAAACAAATAATTAAAAGTCTATTCTTCGATAATAATCAGGTTCCATATAACCCCACGTGGTGCAGGACTTAACTTTTAACTTCGTGGTGTATGGAGGGTTAAGAGTCCCTACAAGTTTTACGAGCCAAAAACAGGAAACAGCTACTTTTTCAGCGAAAATTTCTCAATAACTACAAGATATATGATAAAAAATATAATGACAAAAATAAAATCGACACAGGTCCGTCGTCTACAAGCCCTTGAGCGAAACTGAATACCACGCGCGAGCGCAACGGTTTATAAGGCAATATTTAGAAAATTTATTAATATAAAATAAGTTCTCAAAAATATGAAAAATATAAAAATTGGATTCGATTGATAAACACCTCAAATTTCAAATTATTTCCCAGTTATTTTTATACTAAACATATTCTTACACGTAGGCGACGCTTTCGCACATGATAAAATTGCCTCTTTTCCGCGTGGACAATTTTTTTTAAAGTACAGATTCATAAATAAACTTTAAAAACTAAATTGATGGCTCACTAGTACACTATATGCCCAGTCCACACCATTTTTTGCTGATTGTTATTTGCCACTAGTAAGCTGAAAAAGCTATTGAAAAACCTGGTGTTTGGTGATTACGTAAAAACGTGTGTTAGGAATTTATTTTTTCTAATTTAAATTGAACAGTTATCAAAAATATGTAATGTACATTTACTAGATAACTCTGAGACGCAAAAAGTTGCATTAAAAGATTAATCATATATCTTGTAGTTATTGAGAAATATGCTCTGAAAAAGTAGCTGTTTTTAGGTCTTGAAACTTGTAGGGACTCTTAAACAGAGCTGGTGAAATGTAGGGAATACAGGTGTATTGTATGTATTTTTTTTTTAAATGTTTTTGATTCCTCTTGTTATCATTTAATTCCTAAGGTTACAGGAACAGTGGAAGGCTAAGGGAGAGGATGTTGATCGGCAGTGTGGCAAAATAAGTGGATACGAAAAATGTGCTTTGTAAAATATTATTTCAAGCGAAAAATAGTTGATTAAAACAGTAAAAAATGTAGTTTGCTTAATTTAGTTCCAAGAAAAAATCTACTTGTCGTTTTATTTATCTATCCAGTCTGCCAAATAACAATTATAGAAAAACCCCTCCCGAGGTGGTGGCAACACCAGTTTACGAATATGTTACGGTCTTTTTGAAAAAAATGTAATTGTCATCGGCATCGACTGTATTGGTTTAGAACAAATCTTTAAAATCCAGACTCGTCATTTATATGGCCTTCCAATCCATAAAACGTGGATAACCCGAAGAATACTCGTAATCCGTACTCACAGAAAGTAGTGGCTTTGGAACTAATTAACAAGTTCTACCAGACATCGCTTGCCGGAGATTTCGTTAGGCAAACAGCTATTTTTGTACAAAACTTTGCTTTTCCCCGAGTTGGTAGTACTTACGCACTTTATTTTGTTAGTAGGAGCAGTTAATGAATATCTGTGGTGAACGAAGAATCCATGTCGGCGAAATAAGTAATGTTGTTAATCTTTTGGATGTTAAAGTTTAAGTTTTGAACGTGGGTTTTGCATCTTGTAATTACTTTTTTTATATTTACAAGATTGTGGGCATCTAATATTATCATCTCGCCATCTTTCTGTCTTTGTATTTTGTTATTTGGGGTCGGCGCAACACGACGTTTTCTTCCTCCGCTCTTCCCTGTCAACCGTCACGCTATCATTTTCTTCTTTTTAACACGCTTTTATTAGCTTGGTATGTATGTATCTATGTATCAATGTATCAATGTAACAATGTATCAATGTAACAGAATCTTTGAACGTGATTTTCACCCACTTCAAAACGTTGGATTGATTTGAAACTTTGCACACTTATCAAGGACCGATGACAATGCAATAATTTAAACAGTTTGTCCCATTATCCTTACCATTAAAGCGTGTTTTTTAGTTTTTAGAACTACAATTTATTATTATTGTGATGTCAGATGTATTTTTTTTTTTTTTTTTTTTTTTCATTTATTTCGATTTGCAATCGGTCGTCGGACCATAAGCGAATTAGTTCCATGACAAATGGCGTTGTGGTGGAGCAGCCGGTGCTGCGCCTCCCACTTATAGAAGGTGGTTCCTCTTCAGCCTTTTTACCACCGCTGTCGGGTTTAACAGTTCAGTAACTAGTGGGTTTGGATGCGAGGATAGGCGTGCCTTGTGTTGTCTTTTGTATCGCTCGATTTCAGAGTTTACTGATGGCATTTGTAGATAGTCGTGGATTTCGTCATTCCTAGCAAACCAAGGTGCATTTGCTATTGATCTTAGGATACCATTTTGCACTCTTTGCAGGCAGAGTATGTTGGTTTTGCTGGCAACGCCCCACAATTGGATCCCGTAGGTCCATATGGGCTTGAAAACCGAGTTGTAAATGAGGAGTTTGTTGTCTACAGAGAGCACAGAGTTTCTTCCCATGAGCCAATACAGGTTGCGGAACTTGTGGTTTATCTCATCCCTCTTGTATTTAATGTGATACTTCCATGTTAAGCGCCTGTCCAAGTGGAAGCCAAGATACCTTACACAATGTACTTACAGATGTATTTATCACGAAAATTTTCGTCGAGAGAGTCTTGAGTCGACAATTTTTTTTTTCCAATCATATTTTTATCTAGAAGTTGTAGGTTGACTGGCTCCATGGCTATTGGTGCTTGTAGCTAGCCATTGTCCTTATTATGTCCACAGAGTAAGTATGCCTCACTATGTCGACCGTGGTACAGTTTATAACTAGGACAGTCGTCAACGTAATGATCAGTACGTAGGTACTCATTTCATTGTAATTTCTAAACTTAGATTAAGAGAAAATTGTTAATTTGAATTTTAGAAATTAAATTATTTATTAATACTATGGGCCCCGAGTGGAACAATATTTCAGAACTCATTTCACATGTCATTTTTCACACAGTTCATCCCTTTTTTCATTGACCTTAAAATCCATCATTTTTAACCCCCGACGTAAAAAGAGGGGTGGGGATAAGTTTGACGTGTGTTACTGTGTATCTGTGTATCTGTCTGTGGCATCATATCGGCCTAACGGATGAACCGATTATGATTTAGATATTTGTGTTTGAAAGGTGACTTCGTCGAGAGTGTTCTTAGCTATGTTTGGTGAAAATCGGTTTAGCTATTCAAAAGTTATGGGCTGTTTTCTGTTTGTCATAATAGCGTGTCTATTACTAGATAAATTATTTACTTTAAAAACATGAAATAAAAAAAAAACCGGGGATTTTGGAAATTCTTAATTTTTACTTGTAACTAAAACAATATATTTACGTGCATCCATAAACAAGTGCTAAGCGATGAAAGACACCCAGCTTCACATTGACGTGTCTATAAATTCAATAAAAAAAAAGCGAAAAGGTCAATCTCTATATTCGATCTCACAGTAGGCGTATCACTCGAAACTGATATAGAATTTAATAAGCCGACAGCACTTTAATGTTCTCTTTTATATTATAACACTGGATACTGTACTATCATATTTTTCTATTCTACATACACTCACGCCTTTTTCCGTTAGGGCTAGGCAGAAACTACGTACCGGAGGAGGAAAAAGGAGTAAGTGGGTGGTGCTTACTCCTTTTGCTTCTGAAATGGATAAATAAAACCGGCAGAGCTTTGTTCAGATCTTGTATTCACAATCAAAAGAGAGCAATAAATGACTGGCAATCGCTTATATTAAGGGTACACTAGTCGACGGCACGAACTGTTTTGTGCGCGGGGTTTTAATGCATTTTATTTCAACCGACAACACGTGCTGAAGAGATAGATGCTGTGATGAGCAGTAGGAAGCTAGTTCGCGTACGAATACACACTTTTGCAAATTTGTAGAGAAATGGATATAATGATTTGGCAGTCTAGTTATCATGAAAAAACTACTAAATCTATCTGTTAAAAATAAAATTATTTGCATTGTTGAACTACTAATCTATCCCTGTATGGAGGCCGTTGTGCAATTTTCCGCCTTCTTGTGGTATTTATTCGCACCCAAAAATGCGTTAAAATTAATGTCGACATGTGGAACTTTCGACGCTCATAACTTTCAAATGTTTTCTTTTTTTACTTTTTTTGCTTCCATACATGGCTAGATAATGATGAGAGAAATTGATATCACTTTTTATTTTGAACGTACATCGTCAAACAGTGGAATAATCCCTAGACTACGTTTGTATGGAAGAATTTTCGACTTGTGTAACCTTAACATATCCCCGCTTCTTCTCTGCTTGACATGGCTTAACTGGAGGGGAGGCTTCAATATAGCGGCTTAGCTTCGGCAGGCTCGGTGGATTGGTCGGTTGCACGTAGGCTGACGTCACATCCGTTACACTTCATTATGTATAAAACCGCGTGTGTGATGTGGAAATCGCCGTACTACGCACCTGGCCGTTCTTAAGAATATCACTGAGACCAGTGTCTATGTACTTTTAGTTCTAGGGCGTCCCCAGTCACGCCTCCTGTGAATACCTTCTGTTTGTCGCCTTTATTCATCCACTCAACATTCCAAACTATCTATACTCTTCAATGTTTGTCAATACACCTTCTTTTAAACCACAACGTAGTTATGCAACCTGAACCGCAGCGAGTGATCACTGTGAGAGCATGAAATGCACGATTGCAGTTTAGGGTGGCCCTTCCAGACACACACATGCATTTATGTTAATTTAGCATTTTAAGTAGCTGTAAGTCGTAATATGTAACCGATAGGATTAGATCAATACACTAGAGCATCCGCTTCTGCTCACACGTATTCACATTATTTTATTTAAACGTCATAACGCTCCCAAATACTTGACTGGCGCAGCCGGTAGGATCGCCGAATATAAGCTGCGCCGTCCTTCGCGTTTTTTCGGAATAAAACTTTTTCGTGTTACGCGTTCGGGTGGCCTTGAAGGCAGCTGTGGTGATTCTACGAACCAAACAAATTTGTCAAGGCGGAGCTGAAAATGAGAAAGGCGAGCTGGTGAGTCCAAATTTTCACCTTCCTTTCCTATTTCCTTTTTGTTATCTTGCGATTAGAAGTCTCGCGTTATAACGTTATCTGGTTTTGCATAAAATCTGTAAGGCTAGTTTTTAATATATAAAAGTTATTTAAAGTCATATTACAATTGAAATATTGTTAATGAATTATAAAAAATATTTTATTCAGATAAATTGTTTAAAGTTCTACTTGATTAATGATTACTATTTTATACTTAAGAATTATTTTTGTTTTAAGAAGTGTTTAAAGGCACTCAATACTTTTTGCTTTTGTACTTTATATTATTTTTGTGTGTTAATTAATAGTGTTAAAAATGGAAGATCACGTAAAAATTGTTATGATTCCAAATGAAATGATTAAAATTATTCCACTTTTTGACGGCGATAAGCGCCATTTAAATCTTTTCATACGTAAAAGTGAATATATTATAAATAAATACAGGGGAAGTGACGAGCAAAACTTGAATGTAATGCATGCCATAACGAGTAGATTAGCGGGGAATGCAGTCGCGCTTATCAGTGAGCGCGAGGATATTGTTACATGGGAAGAGTTTAAGGAGTTATTAATACAACATTTTGGAGACCCACGAAGTGAAGAATGTTTAGCTATTAAATTGGAAACTATGCGTATAAGAAATGGTGAATCATTTTTGGATTTTTGCAATCGTATTCAATCAGTGCGTAGTATTTTAATATCAAAAGTTAATAGATTATCGAGTACTATGCGTGAAAGTAAAATAACTATTTATAATAATACGTCATTAAACGTGTTCCTTTATAATCTACCGGAAAATATGGTGCGTATTGTGAGATTAAAATCGCCCTCCACTTTGGAACAGGCTTTATCTTTCGTGTTAGAAGAGGTAAATTTCCATGACCAATATAATGCCCGAAATAAAACACTGCTGACGTCCTCCAGTAAACATGCTATTCCAAATAATACACAAACGTTTAAATTCGGCACAAATAATTATAGTAAGCCTATTAATAATGAAATGCCTATTTTTTCGCAACCAAATATACAACCCAAATTATATTTAGGTAACTCCCAAGGTCAACAATTTGGGACGCGTACTCCACAATTTGGATTTCAAGGCCAAACATTTGGTTATCGCCCACAACAAATTGGGATGCGTCCGCAACCATTTGGGATGCGTCCGCAACAATTTGGGATGCGCCCGCAACAATTTGGGATGCGGCCGCAACAATTTGGGATGCGCCCTCAACAGTTTGGGATGAACCCTCAACAATTTGGAAATCAACAACAATTAAATATTAAATCCTTACAACCATTTGGCAACCAGAACCCATCGTTCAATAGACCTTCACAGCCGTTCGCTATTCAGCAACCTAAATTTCAATCTAGTGACGTCACTATGCGCACGGCGCCTCCGGCCCAGGCCTATATAAAAGGATTTAAATTAAATGAGCTTGACCTTGATCATTACGATGATAGTCAGTTATCCTGCGATTACCAAAGTAACGATGAATATTATCACGATTATTACCCTTTTACCGAAAATGAGAATTATTTGGAAGAAGTTAACGAAAAAGTTTCAACAGAAAATAATGAGGATTTTCAATCAATAGCCTCGGAAAACATAGAGAAATGATACAATTAAATTGCGATTCATGCCTTAAATTGCCATACATATATATACCCGAAATTGATGCCAAATTTATGATAGATACAGGCAGTACTAAATCATTTATAAACCCGGAAAAGGCATATAACTATTTTTACGATTATATTTATTATGATCCATTTGAAGTTAGAAGTACTCACGGTACAACCCAACACGAAGAAGTACTTGCCATACCAGCATTTCCGATTTTTAATGTTAATCAAACTCACAAATTTCATATTTATGAAGTCGACCCTAGCTTCGATGGTTTACTAGGTAATGATATTTTACATAGTGTAGAGGCACTAATAGATTTAAAAAACGAGGCCTTGAAAACTAAAACCACGGTGATACCAATTATGCGCGATAAGAATAAACATATAATAGAGTTGGCACCTCGTTCAGAACAAAGAGTTAAAATTCCTGCAAATTATCATTCTGGTAATGCTTTAGTGGATTTCAGAGAATTTGCGGAAGGCGTGCGTATGCCCAGCGCTTTAGTTAAATGCAAGGACGGTTACTTCACTACCATAATTCAAAATACTCTTGACAAACCAATTAAATTAGCCGTAACTAAACCATTCGAAGTAGAACCGTATGGAAGTAACGTAAATGATTGTGATGTTAATAGTTTTAACGAAACTGAAAATATTGAAATAGTAAAATTATTGACAGATAACTTACAAAAGCTTCGTCTGAATCATATGTCAGCTGAAGAAAGTAAAGCCATTAGTACATTATGTTTAGAATATAAAGATATATTCTATTGTGATGGTATTCCATTAAGTTTCACGAACCAAGTCAAACATTGTATTAGGACAAAAAACGAAGATCCTATTTACGTCAAACCATACAGACAACCCCCTAGTCAGTCGCAAGAAATAAGAAATCAAATCGAGAAGTTACTTAAGGAAAATGTAATTCAGGAATCTCATTCACCTTGGTCAGCCCCAGTTCATTTAGTCCCAAAAAAGAAAGATGCATCAGGAGAAATAAAATATAGAATGGTAATTGACTACAGACGGTTAAACGAAATAACTGTTGACGATAGATACCCACTTCCCAATATCACTGATCTGTTTGATAAATTAGGTAAAAGCACATACTTTACGACATTAGATTTAGCAAGTGGTTACCATCAGATCGAGATTAACGAAAAAGACAGAGAGAAAACAGCATTCAGCACTGAAAACGGACACTTTGAATTCTTAAGAATGCCGTTTGGTCTAAAAACGGCTCCAGCGACCTTCCAGCGAGCAATGGACAATGTTCTAAGAGGGTTGCATGGAATCCATTGCCTGGTTTATTTGGATGACATTATAATCTTTTCAAATTCACTTGCAGAACATATCCAGAAGTTAAGAGCAGTTTTTGATCGTTTGAAGTCAAATAACCTTAAAATTCAACTTGATAAGTCCGAATTTCTCCGAAAAGAGGTTCTATACTTAGGTCATGTTATAACTGAGGATGGCCTTAAACCTAACGATGATAAGATTAAAGCAGTTCTTAACTACCCATTGCCAAAAACCGTGACGGAAATTAAAAGTTTTTTGGGCTTGATAGGCTATTACAGGCGATTTATTAAGGATTTTGCGAAAGTAACACAACCATTAACTAATTGCTTAAAGAAAAGGAACAAAATTATTATAAATCAAGCGTACATAGATTCTTTCCAAAAATGTAAAGAGCTTCTTACTAACGCACCTTTACTTCAATATCCCGATCCCGATAAGCCTTACATCCTAACTACAGATGCATCGTCAAATGCCTTCGGGGCAGTACTATCGCAAGGCGTCGTAGGGTCTGATAAACCAGTAGCTTACGCCAGTAGAACTTTAAGTGATACAGAGACCAGATACAGTACTATAGAACGTGAACTTTTAGCGATCATTTGGGCGGTAAAACACTTTCGACCCTACCTATACGGAAATAAATTCATCATTTATACAGACCATAGGCCCTTAGCCTGGCTCTATTTCCTTAAGGAGCCGAATAGCAAGCTTACCCGTTGGCGACTTCGTCTTCAAGAATATGATTTTGAAATAAAATATAAAGATGGCAAGCAGAATACAAACGCTGATGCCCTGTCTCGTATTAAATTAAATGCATTAGGTTCCGATAAGGACGGATTATCTATGAAAGTTAATGTAGATGAAAAAGAACAAAAAACAAAAAAAAAACAATCTACTCACAAAATAGAAAAATTAATTGATTACGATAGTGATGACTCTAGAACAATTTCCATCTCGGATTTGTCTGCTACTCTTACAGCCAGTTCTGAATGTGATACAAATGAACTAATTCCGCTTGACCATGCGATAGATAAAACATCTACAGTACATTCAGCTGAAGACATGGAATCAAACGGTATACCAATATTACAAGAAGCAATAGACACTAAACCCAACCAGATATTAGTTTTTACATGGCACAAAAACGATATCCAAGTTACAGATCTTTCCCGTGAAAAACAAAAAATTCTTGAAGTATTTTTACCAATAAATAATGAGGAATTAATTAAACAGTTTTTAAAAGAATATGTTAAATATAAAATTAAATACTTTATATATTTTGAAAGCATAGAGCATAGGAAACAGTTTAACAAAGTTATTATACAGTTATTTAAAAAGGGAATGGTAGAATTCATGGAATGTTCAGAGCGTGTAGTTTTTGTTGAAGATGAAAACGAACAAAAAAAAATCATCTTACAACATCATGAAAGGAAAACGTGCCATAGAGGTATAAAAGAGACAATGGCAAGGATAAGAAGAAATTATTTTTGGAATAACATGCAAGAGACGATATCAGCCGTAATAAATAATTGTGAAGCATGCCGTAAAACCAAGTATGACAGAAAACCCATAAAGCCTTTTCTACAATTAACACAAACACAAAATGCACCATTTCAGGAAATTTTCATAGACATTTTTGCTGTAGAATCTGTATATTATCTTACATTAGTCGACGCGTTCAGTAAATTGGGCCAAGCAATACACATATCGAATAGATCTACACCCGAAGTAATACGTGCGCTTATTAAATATTTTTCCATTTACGGAACCCCCCAAAAAATTAGTTGCGATCCGGGCAGTGAATTTAATAATGAACTATTGAAGGAATTAATGATAATGTACAATATACAATTACACATCAGTACACCTAATAACCCTAATTCAACAGGCATAGTAGAGCGTTTCCATTCGACTATCATAGAAATATACCGTTTAGCTAAATATGATCGAAAATGCACTGATGCAGCCTCCGTTATGACCTACTCAATAATGGCTTATAATCATACCATACATACAACTACAGGTTTGACACCATTTGAAGTTGTTTTTGGTCATACTGATTCAAATTCTATATTAAATGCAAATTTCGAGAAAAACTATACGCAGCAATTATTAAAAGATCATGCAAAGCGTACTAAACGACTCTATAGTTACATATCTGATCAGATGATAGAAACAAAGCAAAAGATTAGAAATAGCAAGGGTGGTGAGATAAGCAAAAAGTTTGAAATAGGCGACACAATTTATGCAAAAGAGGTTAATACCAGATTAAGTAAAGACAAGCCACGTTATAGGAAGGCAAATGTTAGCGGTGATGTAGAACATAATGTAATCCCTGTTACAATTGGAACTAGAAACACAAAAGTCCCAATTAAAAATATTAAACGTCCTCCGCAGGTGGTGCCTCACGCTATTGGCAGTAGCGCAAGTAACATGGGCCCTCCAACTTCAAAAGGTTGAGAAAAACCCCGGTATCCTTCCCGTGAAACAAGGGCAGGCGTTTAAACAAGTAGATAAGTGGTTAATTATAAAACTTTTAAATTTAGATAGCTTAGGTAAGGATCTAGAATTAAGTTTAATTAAATATAATGAATTCAGTAAATTAGTAGATGTTAACAAACCTTACAGCCATGAGTTTTTAGGTATTCGTACTCAAACAGATTATCTAAAGGATAGGACTATCGAAAAATTTCAGCAACTTGTACCAGCTAAAAGATTTAAGCGAGGATTAATTGATCCACTTGGATCCATGATAAAAATCGTTACAGGTAATTTAGATCATAGTGACGCAATTCGATATGATTCTCTCATCTCTCAGTTGAAAAGCAACCAATTTATATTAGATAGTAAAGTAACTTTGGTCTCCAATATGTTAAATTGTTTTGTTAACAGTACAGAAATCTTACATAACAATACATTAATTCTAGATGAACGTTTAAAAAGGATCGAGAGATTAGTTAAAAATATGATTACAAAAGAAGAAAATTCCATTTACGCTAGTTACATTTTAGGAATGTTTAATATGTTTTTGACTAATTTTCGAACAATTAATATAATTTTAAGTGAGATTGAAACGGCCTTAGCCTTTAGTAAGGTGTCTGTACTGCATCGAGCGATTGTTAATTCTACTGAATTACTGCACATGTTACAAACTATAGCCAAAACTGAAAATCTGTTATATCCTGTGAATGAAAATAATTTAGTCAAATTTGAAGATTGTTTCACTGTTAAAGCTTTTATTAAACAGAACCAGATCACGTTCATAATAGAGATCCCACTTATTGAAAACAGTACTTACAGTTATTTTAAACTTTACTCTTTACCTATTTTTAACACAGATTTAAACGAAACTGTAATAGTCGTTCCTAAATATCCCTACCTGTTGGTGAAAGACTCAGATTACTTACCAGTCGTGAGAGCCTGGGTACAGATAACGATAAATGACAAATTCTTATGTACCGATGATGATGTGTTAACCCATCAAAAGCCATTATGCGAAGAACAGTTGATGAAGTTCCACTCTAATATGAGTGCATGCAAGCAGCATACAGTCGACATTGAAGACTTGAAAGTTCAACGAATTGGCCGCAGAAGTTGGATTCTATATACAAAGAATAACATTATAGCTAGTAGAAAATGCTATGACGATGTCATGACCCACGAGTCTCTTCAAGGAACATATATAGTTACCCTGGACGATGCTTGTAAAGTTAACGTTGGGCACATACATCTACAAAATTACAAATTTTCTCTTACACACCTGAATTACCCAATAACTCCAATCATTACCCTACCAGAGATGAAGCCTGAAAAACGTACTAACAGTGTCAGTGCAGTGAATATGAAAGGTATAAATCTAGACGAGCTGAAAGAATTAGCTCAAGTGGTGAAAATGAGCAAAGTGAAATACGGTGAAAATGATAGTGCGGTTGACATGAAAAATATTAGTTTAGGTACGGTAATTCTATATGTAATTCTGCCTTTAGGATTTATGATCTTTCTTGTTTTTAGGTATAAAATCATATTGTTAAAATGTCTGCGAAATCATCAGAATCCTAACAACTCTGATAATTTCGTACTTGAGGAGGGAGGAGTTATGCAACCTGAACCGCAGCGAGTGATCACTGTGAGAGCATGAAATGCACGATTGCAGTTTAGGGTGGCCCTTCCAGACACACACATGCATTTATGTTAATTTAGCATATTAAGTAGCTGTAAGTCGTAATATGTAACCGATAGGATTAGATCAATACACTAGAGCTTCCGCTTCTGCTCACACGTATTCACATTATTTTATTTAAACGTCATAACGCTCCCAAATACTTGACTACGTTGTTTTATTACATCATTCCATAATCTATATTCAAAGTTACACCACATATTCTTCGCAAGGAACGCATTTCTACAGCATTTATTCTACTTTCAGGTCTTTTTTGCCATACTCAAAATTCACTTCAACGCATTTCACCAGCATACTGTTGTGAACAACGAGTTAAGCCTTTTATTAGTCTTTTTCTATCTAATGCTATTTTTCTTTTCTATTTACAAAAAAAAAAGCACGCACGTGGAGCACGTACGGGACAATTGAGGCTGAAGAAGCTAATTGTCCTGGTGTCATTGGATATAGAGGGCGCCATCGATAGCGCCTGGTGGCCAGCCATAAGGGTCAGACTGGCTGAAGAAAAGTGCCCGGTTAACGTCAGGAGGCTGATAGACAGCTATCTCGACGGTAGGAAGGTCAAGGTTCGGTATGCCGGGGAGGAATGCACGTGAGAGACTAGCAAGGGTGTGTCAAGGGGTCGATCGGTGGTCCAATCCTGTGGAACCACGTGCCCGACCCTATTTTGCAGAAACTTGAGCAGCGTGGAATTTTCGTGCAGGCGATCGCGGATGATATCGTCTTGGTATTTTTATTTTTTTAATTAAAAAACAAATAAAACTTTGAAGTCCAGACCTACCTCATTACCGTTAACGTCTAAGCAAATAAATTGTGCTGCAATATTTAAGATGAACTCACAAAGTTGGCGACAACATGCAGTTTTACTCAAACAAGTTGCCGCTGAAAGTGTGTTTAACTTATGATTGGGATCCGTGCCTCTTTTAAGGTGCTGTGGGAAAGAATATTGTGGATTCTGCTAGAATATTTTGTTTCGTTTTCTTTTGTTGAATTTTGAAGATTTATGATACTTACTAGAAGTGGGTACCTACACCATCATCAGCCTTTTAATGTTCCCACTGCTGGGACACAGGCCTCCTCTCTTTGCGAGGTAATGGGCCGTAATCCACCACGCGGACCCAGTGCGAGTTGGTGGATGTCACAGCACTTATAATTTTTGGTCCAAGACGGTTTCTCCAGATGTTTAGTATAGCACATTTTGTATCTTGCTTTGTTGTCAATCTAGCTATATCCCTGGTTTTTTTTCGGGATGAAAAGTAGTTAAGAGGAAATATGGGCAGAGAGCGCCGACTGAATTATGGCTGTCGTCTCTTTCCTCCTCCAATATTGGACCAATTTAAAAGTTATTCCATAAACTGGTAAAGTAAGATATATACTATGTCTCTATGTTTTCCTCATGTTTTTCTCATTACCTCATCATCATTTCAGCCGATAGACGTCCACTGCTGGACTTAGGCCTACCCCAGGCGTCGCCACATTGACCGATCCCGTGCGTCTCGCATCCAGCGCCTTCCCGCAACCTTAACCAGATCATCGGTCCACCTAGTGGGAGGCCTTTCAACGTATCGTCTTCCGGTTCGCGGTCGCCATTCCAGAACTTTTCGGCCCCATCAGCCGTCCGTTCTGCGAGCTATGTGCCCTGCCCACTGCCACTTAAGCCACTAACAATTACCTATTTAAAGGCACATTCACAATTTTAAAGGATCAAAAAGATAACTTACATAGTAATAAGCGGAAATTATTACAAAACATAAAATTAAAATAGGATAGTTATAAAACATAAAATTGATAAACTTAACAAAATTGGTAACAAAAATAAAAAAATTGCAAAAAAAAAACATTTTTTGTTTAATTTTTTTTTATTTACCTACATATGTACATTATTATTTACAAACTAATATTAGAAAAAAAAATAAAAAAATATGATAAAAAATTGATAAGATTAAAAAACATTGACTAATAGTACTTTATGGTACAAGTGCGTAATGTTGGTGATTACCGCTGAGGCGCCATTGAGACCCGAGCCTTTAGGTGAGGGTCTTAAGAGAGCCGAGGACGGTAATCATCAATACACACGTGTATCATACGACGTTTGTCAACACACTTGTGAAGAAAATATACAAAAAAATCATTTTCAATAGTGAAAACGAGTTGTGTTTTTTTTTTCGCAATGGCGGGGTAAATTAATCAGTTTTCCTATGCGCGCGCATCTAACAATGGCGATCGGCCATAGACTAAAACAATGAGAACTACTTTCTTTTTTTAGCTTTTCGCGGATAGCGTTTTAGCCACGTACAAAATGGGGAATTTCAAGTTTTCTTTATTGCAGAGAAACAAAAGTTATATTTAAGGGAAATTTTATTTATTTAACACGTACAAGTTGAAATTATCTAGTTTAATACGAAGTTGCATGAAATGAGCAAGCAATATGTTAGGTTCTAGCATTTTGCTGAATTGTTTGACTAGAAGCTATGCCACATTTTATGTATTTAATGGATATCATGGAAATAGTAATTACTACCCATATCATGTTATGGATATAGTAAGTACTACTTCCATGACAGGAATAGAAAGAGATTAATGTCGAATGGGACACTTTTAATTGAATAACAGTGTTACATTTTATTATATTGAAAATACTTCAATTTTAACTGGATTAGAATTAATGACTTTTTTTATTAATTTTCATTGGATTGATTTGTGACACTTTCAAAATTAGTTTAATTTAAAAGTATTTAAAATGAAGGCAGGAAACCATTAAAAAAAAACTATAACTCACTTGTGAATAATAGCAATGAAAAAGTCACAGTTTGATAACAGGTATCATTGTATGCCTAATTGCGGTGAAATAAGAGCCACTTTATGAGCAAGTGTGTTGAAAAAGTTGTTTTGGTGCAGACGGCAGGGTATACTACGAGTATAAGTAGAAGTTAAGATCTATAAAATTTTGAATACAGTTTCGTCAAAACAATACGTTAGGAATGTCCATCATACCCACCCACCACCATATTCATCTCAGTTGCATTCATTTTAAACTCGCCCAAGTTAAATAAACTTTATACAAGATGCATGTGTTTGTCACACAGACTAATGATGTGTGACGTCATATCCTAAGTTAGTACTGAAATTTTAAACACGCCCGCTACACCAACTTAAAATTAAGTTCAAGTTTTGATGAAGTTTCTCTTGAAAACTTTTTAAGCTTATGCTTAGTGAGATACTTTTGGGTTACGTGTTAAGTAATCTAAGTTGGGGGAGTTAATTTTTGGGTGTTAATATTTAGTACAGGTTTTGGGATTGACTAAGTTGGAATAGTAATATCTGTTAGCTGGTAATTTGCCCTGCAGCAAATAAAAAGATTTTTAAATACGGAGAACACAGTCAAAAAATATCATTATTTTCCTGCCTTTGTTCTGTTACTTGGGGTCGGCGCAACACGTTTTATTCTTCCATTGCATCCTGTCTACCGTCACGCTACCACTGACTCCCTTTTCTTTCATATTACTCATAACACAATACGTCCAGCTATTTTTGGCCTTCCTCTCCCTCAGAAACTATATAAAAACGAAATATGCAACAAAATTAGATGGTTCTTCTAGCGATTCTAGCAATTTTGGTGTTAATTTAAATTTTGAGTACGGAACCTATTACTAAGACTTCACTGTCCGTCTGCCCGTCTATCTGTATGTCTGTCTGTCTATCACCAGGCTGTATTTCATGAACCGTGATAGCTAGACAGTTGAAATTTTCACAGATGATGAATTAATCATCATCTGTGAAAATTTCAACTAATAATATATTGTTTTTCAGAAATATATGTTGCCGCTATAACAACAAATAATAAAAACAGAATAAAATAAATATTTAAGTGATCAGGGGGGTGACCATAAGCTCTTAGAGCGGTATCAATTTGATATCGAGTAAGTGACAGATGTATACAAGTCAGATACATCTGTCCCTTATTCGATCTCAAATTGATATACCGCTTTATGAGCTTATGGTCACCCCCCAGGGCTTTTTTGCCGTTGTTAGCGATAATGGTACGGAACCCTTAGTGCGCGAGTCCGACTCGCAATGGGCCGGTTTTTTTGAAGTTCATTCTTGCTATTTAAAAGTTAAAGTTTAAAAGCAATCCTGGTGTTCTATTCAAGAAAGTGTGCATAAAGCACAATAAAACCAGTAAGATTAAAAAAAAAACTCCCGACTCATTTTTATTTCATGCTACGTAATTTATCTAGTAGTAGACAAGCTTCGATCGACAATCTATTGAACACGTAATTATGACATATCTTGCGAAAACACCCCGATTCAAACAGTAAAAGGTCTAAAACTTTAGGACGGCAGAACCGTTGTTCATAAAACGTAGCTATGAACACTCCCGATAAAGTCACTGATCAAAAAAAAAAAAAACGAAATCAAAATCGATTCATCCGTTTAAGAGCACATGCCTCAGACAGATACACAAATACACAGACACACAGGTACACACGTCAAACTTATAACACCCCTCTTTTGAAAACATAACCTCATTTTGTGTCAGTGTTGTGTGTAGAAATGTGAGGGTAGAGGAAGAATTTTCGGCCACAACGGAGCCAGTACACCGCGACACCAGTCTACCCGGGACCACGGTCGTTGCAACACGGCCGAAACGTGTAGGTATATAAATAATCGAAATCATCGCGTTGAATTCCCGTAATATATTGTTTTTCAATTATGCAACGCGAACGTTTTAAAGTTAACACCCCTCTTTTTCCGCCGGGGCCGGGGTTGAAAATCGAGTATTGTTACAGTTTTGCGCAGACCCTTTTTGTTGAAAAATGGAAAAATAACAATTGCCCTAATCTAAAACTCTATTAAAGCAGTGATTGGTAAATCCCGTACCTATCTTAAGAGGAAATATGAGCAGAGAGCGCCGACTGAATATCCTAAGTAAAAAGTCATAATTCGAGGTTTGGCTCTCGCCTATTACCTTCTCCAATATTGGACCAATTTAAAAGTTATTACATGAACTGAAAATAAAACATATATAATATGCCCCTATGTTTTCCTTTTTGATTATACATTATCTATAGAAGCACTAGAACCCTCAAATAATCTCGCGGTAAAAGCCAAAAACTATGTAATTTGACATTTTGTAGACCATACTCTACACCAACGCCCCTAGTGACAAATTCAAACGCGGTAGCCCTGATTGAGCCAGATCTAAATTCACGTCTCCATTCCCTCACAAACTCTTCAATTCCTCAATCAAAGTAACAGAGCCATCAAAACTTGCAGACGTAGAAAGGGCCTAAATGAAAAAAATCGGTTATTTTTCACCAAATTTTACACTGGCCTGGCTTTTAGTCATCAAAATGTAATAGCTTTAATCTTCGCAAGGTGTCAGCGGGAATTTTAATTATGTCGCTCGAAAAAATGCCGATGGCGATGATGACTGGGAAATTATTAAAGGAGAAAAGCAGAAGTACAATTTGAGGCTGTTTCTGCAATCTATTTTTTGTGAATTTACAGAAAAGAGTAAGATTCATATTTCAAGTCAGTTTGAAGAACTCAACTAAGGTCCAGTTTTTAGATACCTAGTTAACTCAATCAATGGTTAAATATGCTTACCAATGGTTGCGAATTTCAGTAAAACACCATTTTTTTCTGTTGTTAGCCTCACAAATGTTCAAATTTGTTGGAGAGTTAATTGTTTGACTATTTATTAGACTAACAAAAGCGTTAATTAGGGATCAAAAACCGGCCAAGTGCGAGTCGGACTCGCGCACGAAGGGTTCCGTACCATTTGTTGTATGGGGGCCCCCCTCAATTTATTTTATTTTAATTTAATAATTATTATTTTTTGAAGTGAATATACAACTAAATATTCCGCGTCTACTTGTTGCCGTTATTAATATCGAGCAAAAACGGCAAAAAAATCACGTTTGTTGTATGGGAGCCCCCCTTAAAAATGTATTTTCTTCTGTTTTTAGTATTTGTTGTTATAGCGGCAACAGAAATACATCATCTCTGAAAATTTCAACTGTCTAACTATCACGGTTCACGAGATACAGCCTGGTGACAGACGGACAAACAGACAGACAGACAGACAGACAAACAGACGGATCGCGGAGTCTTAGTAATAGGGTCCCGTTTTTACCCTTTGGGTACGGAACCCTAAAAACTGAGCCTTAGTCGAAATCTCAACAGCAAAATCATCTGGATAAACTCACTTTTTTCTACCCAGGCAACATCCCTATTGTGAAATGAAGTTGAGGTTATTGGTTTAAAACGACAGATTATTGCTATAAGTTGAAGAAAAGCTCAGTTTCTGCATTATAGGAATCAACTGCTGAAAGGTACATCCACAAACATAAATCTAACTAAATAACGCAAGTCCTTCCATCTGTATGAAAACCAAGCGTGCCACTTTTCGCTATGAAAGAAATTTATTACCAACTAGCTGTGCCCGTGGCTTCGCTCCCGTCATCTGCCTGCCAACCCTACCATACTTAACAGCCTACCTGCCTACTCCACATACTCAAAAATATACATACTACATACCAACTTTTTTTTTCTAGTGTCATTCTTTCGCGTAAAATCTTAACACCGCGATTCAGAAAATGACTTTAAATGCACAACGCCATCTATCGAATAGCGAGTTCAACTGTCCGAGTAACTGAATTGCGTGAGCTGTCATAATTTTACTTCTTGAACACTTTAAATTCATCTAACTTTTAATAGAGTGAACCGATTGCGATGAAACAAAAACTAAGTAATTCTTCAAGATACGCAATTTTTATGTATAAAAGTTATCTACATTGGTTTCGTACATTTCACGTGATGCGTGCACAAATAAACAGACAAACAGATAAACAGACAAAAATTCCAAAAATGCTAGAAATGGGTTCTCCTTTAACACCTATTTTTTTTGGAATTTTTTTCGACGTCCAAAAAATATTTTTCTACAGATTTATTATATGTATTGATGATGTCGAATCAGAAATGTGGAGATCCGCAAGAGAACCAGGGTTACCGACATAGCCCGAAGAATTGCCAAACTAAAGTGGCAGTGGGCAGGGCACATTGCTCGCAGAACGGATGGCCGATGGGGCAGAAAAGTTCTGGAATGGCGACCGCGAACTGGAAGACGATACGTTGGAAGGCCTCCCACTAGGTGGACCGATGACCTGGTTAAGGTTGCGGGAAGGCGCTGGATGCGAGACGCACGGGATCGGTCAATGTGGCGACGCCTGGGGGAGGCCTATGTCCAGCAGTGGACGTCTTTCGGCTGAAATGATGATGATGATGATTGATGATGCCTCGGCCAACTTTTTCTATACATTCTTTACAGCTCAATATGGCTTAAAAATGTTTTTTCTAGATATCGGTGGATTTCCGGTACTGATACAACTAAATGGAAAGCTCAAATTACGATTATGATCGTAATTTTACTCCGTTTTTGACACGCGAAGTAAATACAATCGCGTCATCTAGTTAGATTAATATCTGTGGGTACAAATGTTTGATTGACTTACGTTTTTTCGGGCCAGAGCGTGCTATTATGAAAATGTGTATAAATTGAGATAGTTTATAGCGCAGAGGATTTTTTTTAAACTCAGAAGTTTCCTAACTACATGCAGGCAGACAGAAAAACCATTCTGACTGGTTTTGAAAAGTTTAGCAAATTTTGCATATCTACTGCTATCCCTACGTACATATTTGTCAACATCTTGCTTTGCTCGTACTCCGTAGAGCGACCCCGAACGAGTGCCTACCAAAAATCTTTATAGCAAATAATTCAAAACGACTTCCAAAACAAAACACTATAAAGAGAAAAATTACTTTCTTTTCTGAAGTCGGTGTCTAGTACCTATTGTTTTTCGTTTTTCGACACAAAGTTAAAAGATTTTTATTTTTCACTTTTTAGTTTTGTTACCTGAAAAACATGAAAATCATTTATAGCCAAAGTTTTAATAAATTCCAATAAGCCCAAACACAACTAGGATACATTGTTTTATTTCGGCGTTCCAGTCAACCTACCTTCCGACTTCATCATCAGCTCAGTTCGATGTATGATGAACCGACTATGATGAAGCAAAATCAAAAAAATCTAAATCAAAATACTTGCTTCATCATAGTCGGTCAACTATTCGAGATATTATCTTATACCCGGGACATACTTATCATAAAGGAGTTCCAGTGGCCATCTGTGTTCTTCTTCATCAGTTCCACATCACCAAATGAGACTTTCTGAGTGAAAATGATTGCATTGTTGATGAAAATACCAAAATCGCTAAATGTACCACATACCACATACTTAGGCCAATAATATTTAAGGAGTTCCCTCGATTTCCATGAGATCCCATCATGACATCTGACTTGAAAATTATGGGATCATCTGCTACCCTTTCAAATAAAAGAAAAAAAATCCAAATCGGTCCAGGAGTCTTTGAGTAATCGGTGGAAAAAAATGTTACGAATTAGGAACCTCCTCAGTATTTTGAATTCGGTTAAAAACAGTTAAAGGACGGCAGAAAGGCAATCCTCTTACTTCGCTCTTAAAATTACTATACTTATGTAGAATCATCATCATCATATCAGCCGAAAGACGTCCACAGCTGGACAAAGGCCTCTCCCAAGCGTCGCCACATTGACCGGTCCCGTGCGTCTCGCAACCAGCGGATCCCCACAACCTTCACCAGGTCTACTTAGGTAGAATACCTAAATAATTTTACTTAAAGTTCTGACCTTCGCTCGCCAGTGGCAGCCTAATTGGAATTATCTCGGCGAAAATTTGAGGCTTTGAATAATGAGTCCCCATAACGAGCGAACTAAGAGGATTGCCGTTCTGCCGCCCTTTAACTGTTTTTGTACAATTGTAAGCCTTATAGTTTGGAGTTTGACTACTTTATAGTGTTGTAAGGTACTGGAGAATGTTTTTGGTGTCAAGTTTTGATAGACGGAACATATACCTGTAGGGAATATTAAGTAATTGTCAGGAAAGGCCATTATTTGCATGGATTATTTCGGGCTGGATGTTTAACAAACCAACTTCTTTGCTTGTATTGTAGGGTCACAATGTAACTAATCACGTTATGTATTGGCGAAACGACATTTCACTACGCACGCAGTATCTACACGAACAATCAGTAACTCTCACTGTATTTTTCCTTAGGTTTTTATCACGAATTCACAACTCAATTCAACTCGCCATATTCTTCCTCGATCCCTTGTCTAATTCCCCCCTTGTTCGCGCCAAAAACTAGTGCTTAGTGTTACGTCAAGTTGACATCTGTCAAAGTCATTCGAAACCATAGCTCTCTTCAGAACGCAATCTCTAGAAATGCCGACACACCTATATTTTTTTTTAATTCGTGATGGGTTTGCTCTTGACTCTAGTCTAGATCAGAGGTGACAGAGACAAAGTCGACGATGGAGTGGGCTTACCCAGAAGAAGCCTGTTCACTCTAACTTTGAAGAGATTCGGGTTGTATGCTTTCGGAAACACAGACGCAGGCAGTGAGTTCCACTCTTTTGCTGTGCACATTATGAAGGATGTTTGGAAGCGCTTGGTGCGAATTGGTGGAATAGCAACTAGGTGAGGATGGTAACTTGCAGTGCGTCTAGATGTCCGATGGTAGAAGGGGGCCGGTGGGATGAGGTCGTGGAGTTCATGAGCACACTCGCCAAAATACAGTCTGTAGAAGACCGACAAGCAGGCAACCTTGCGGCGATGAGCTAAGCTGTGAAGTTTGGCATCCACCAGTTTGACGTCGCCAATTAGTCTCTTGGCTCTGCGTTCCACCGAGTCAAGCGCGGCAAGCTGATATTTTGCTGAGCCATCCCAGAGGTGGCTGCAATACTCCATGCAGGACTTGCGCTTTGTAAAGAGTTAATAGCTGTCCAGGCATAAAGTATCGCTTCACTCTGTTTAGGACGCCCAGTTTCTTTGCCGCAATTTGGGCTATGTACTCGATGGTGGTGCCGAAGTTGAGACTAGATGTCAACTCCATGCCACGTGCCTCCGGTCAAAGGGAGCACTCCCGTGGAAACATTAGAACCTTACATTTATTACATACTAGCTTCTGACAGCGGCTTTGCCCGCGTGGGTGTCGAAAATTATCCCAAGGGAACATGTGCCCGGTATAAAAAGTATCCTATGTGCTATTCCAGACTATCATCTATCTCTGTGCCAAATTTAATCCAGTAGTTTTTGTGTGAAATAGTAACAAACATACAAACACACTTACACACTCACAAACTTTCGCCTTTATAATATTTGTGTGATAATAGTAAGATCAATTTTGAATCAGAAATGTAGAGATCCGCAAGAGAACCAGGGTTACCGAAATGGCCCTAAGAATTGCCAAACTTAAGTGGCAATGGGCAGGGCACATTGCTCGCAGAACGGATGGCCGATGGGGCAGATAAGTTCTGGAGTGGTGACCGCGAACCGGAAGACGTTGCGTTGGAAGACCTCCCACCGGTGGTGCTAGTCCTGCTCCACATCCACTAGGGCGCCAAATCAAGTGATATACTGAACATTATTGTTTTGAAGTATTGTTGGACCTTCTGAAGACTGTATGAATATATTTTTTTATTGTATAAACTCAATTTCATTCATCAAGGTATGTACCTAAATATTGTAAAAACTTTTTTTTTTTAAAGTATGGAGTTTCTTGTGCATTCTTGTCCATTACAAGCTACTTTCCGAATGCACGGTAGAATCAACTATTATTACTTGTAAATTTTAATGTAACGTTCAAAAGTGCCGCTTGGTGGCCTACTTGAAATAAATTTTAATCTTTGTCTTTTTTTTACCTGGTGAAGGTTGCGGGGATATGCTGGTTGCGAGACGCACGGGCCCCGTCAATGTGGCGACGCTTGGGGGAGGCCTATGCCCAGCAGTGGACGTCTTTCGGCTGATATGATGATGATGATGAGTAAGATCAATTTTGTATTTAATCTACATAAGTAAGGTATTAAATTAATTTAGTTAGGTACGACGCATCCTTGCGCTAAGCGAGGGCTTCAAGTGATATTTGTAGTTACATCACTTGTGGATAGTGACATGGTTTGCGGATAACGAGTGTGTTACGTGACTTAGAAAAGTGTAACACCGAATAACACGTCCCCATAAGTTTACTAATACGAAACACTTAACAACGAATGCACGCTACCACGAAAAACTTAACACCGTAGCCATGCGATCTCGAATAACCAAATCTCTAATTCACCAATCCGAATCACTTTACAACAAATGCGCGCTTCTACGAAAAACTTATCGCCGAAGCCACGCGACCACGCTTAACCAAACCTCTAACACCAATTAATTTACGGAAATCCTAATACAACCACTTTTTAATAATAATAAAAATTCTTTATACATTTAACAATCAACAAAATCAAACATTTGAGAACAAAATACAAAATATATTAATATGCGTTCAGTCATCGTTTAAAATAGCACAAGTATGCAAGACCATCTAAAAATGTGGATATGGTTGCATTCTTCCATACAAACGTAGTCTGGTGATTACTCCACTGTTTGACGGTGTACGTTCAAAATAAATAAAAATATCAATTTGTCTCATCATTATCTAGCCCTGTATGGAAACAAAAAAGTAAAAAAAATATATTTGAAAGTTATGAGCTCTGAAAGTTCCATATTTCAACACTTATTTTAACGCATCTTTGGGCGCACATAACTACGAAGAAGGAAAATTGCACATCATCCATTTCGCTACAAATTTGCAAAAGTGTGTATTCGTACGCGAACTAGCTTCTTACTGCTCATGACAGCATCTATCTCTTTCGTACGTGTTGTCGGATGAGATAGCATGCATTTTAATCCCACGCACAAAATAGTTCGTGCCGTCGACTAGGGCAACCTTAAGTCCATTGTTTTCTTTTTTTTTTTCAAATGTTTTCTTTTTATTTTGCTCTTTTGGTTTCTTGAGACTGTGAATTTAATTTTTCTTCCATCAATTCTGTATGTTTTTGTTCCTTATTAATGTCTTCAATGGTTTTAAATAAATTCCAATTTATTTAAAACCATTGAAGACATTCAACATTCAACCATTTTTCTGCCCAATAGACTTTTAGAGATTATAAGGCATCAATTTTGGGTTATTGGATTGTCTCTAGAGTTAAAAAACTGTATTAGGTAATGTTTTTTCCCATGTAGTAATTTATTAGGTCAAGTAATTATATTTTTCCTTGGAGAGTACCTCCAAGGAAAAATATAATTACTTGTAATAATTTCGCCTTTTGTTTGAAACAATTTGGGCTCTTAATTGATGTATTTGAATTGGTGCCTTTTCGTTAGAGGTTTGGTTAAGCGTGGTCGCGTGGCTTCGGCGATAAGTTTTTCGTAGAAGCGCGCATTTGTTGTTAAGTGATTCGAATTGGTGAATTAGAGATTCGGTTATTCGAGATCGCATGGCTACGGTGTTAAGTTTTTTCGTGGTAGCGTGCATTCGTTGTTAAGTGTTTCGTATTAGTAAACTTACGGGGACGTGTTATTCGATGTTACACTTTTCTAAGTCACGTAACACACTCGCAACTTATATTATGGACGAAGATACTAAATCCATCGAGTATTTTATAATTGTTACATTTATTTGTAAAAATACTATTACTAAATACAAAAAAAAAACACACAACATTTAATTTTAGTCCTTTTCTTAACATTACATGTCTCCTTGAATCTTTTTCTTGTTGTCAAACATTTCTTTGAAGTCCTTTTCGTTGACCGGAAAATTGCCGTGTCCGTTACTGCAGAGCTTGGGGTAGTCAGGGTTCCACCAGTGTCTGAAGTTTTTGTACCATAAGTGCTTGTCAGCGTCTTCGTTCAGAATCTGACAGAGTCTACAAACATCTGGATCAGTTGGGTTCTTTACAAAAGTGTAGTAGTTATGCCACCTGAAAAAAATAAAACGAGAAATTGATAAACTGAAAATAGTTGTCTTTGGCCAATATCCATTTATCAATATCTGTCGTGATCTTCTACATTTTGAACCGATTTAAAAGAAAAGAAGGTGTTTCTTTTACTGAAGTGAAACGATACATTAAAGGTACAGATAGACATGCTACTAAAAAAATGCTTATTAGCATGCGTAAAACGAGCATGCTCTTTAGCTGCATACATGCTTAAAAAAAGCATACTCGTTTTAAGCATGTCATTGAATAAGCACGCTCAAAGCATTTCTATCAACATACATGCCATTTAATAGCAAGCTCTCTGCCAGTGCAGCGTGTTTGTGAAAATTGGAAAACCAGGTGGGTATCCGCACTGAATTGAATAAAATAGTCCTTTTGCTTGCAATGCAATTTGTCCAGAAACTTCTATCACTAAGAAAGAAAAAGAGAAGGAATAGAATGATTTGGGTCCGTAATTAGATAACTAAGAAAATCTTAGAGCAAGTATTGGATAATAGATTACTAGTAGAAATGCACAAAGAGGATAAGGAAGTTTTTAAAAATATCTTGCGAATGCTACCGCACCAGTTTGAAGAGACTCTCCTAAATTGAAAACTCTATACAGAAACAAGATAAACACAGAAATTTGATGATGATGATGGTGACGGTGACGGTGATCGCGGATTCCAAAGGCATTCATTGCTGCGATTTAAAGTTACAAACTGTAATGTTTTCTCGTCTCCGCAGCGAGACATTTTGGCGCGAAGTCGTGCGTGCACACATATCTGCTGCTAGATCGATAATAGCAGATAATAGCATGTAGCATGCTCAAAAGCAAACCTGTCTAGATGCGTTCAAAGCATGCTCCCTTCCACTCGCTTAGCAGGTAGCACAAAAATCGAAAGACGTTCGATTTTTGAGCATCCTCGTGCTAATTAAGAGTATCACTTTGACACACATACCACTGAGTAGCAATTGCTGATCAATAGCATGCTTTCGTGCTAGTAATGAGCATGTCTATCTGTACTGTTTACTGCTTGCTGGGTTCCTGTTCAAGTTCAAAGAGATTTTAGGGAAAGGGCAATGACCGCTATTGTCATGCTCAAACAACTCTAGTAACAGTTACGATGAAAGGTAGCAACACTTTAGCTGAAATTGTGAAAAGCCTACACTTGCACTTGCCTATGATACAAAAATAATGTTGCGGGATTTTCATAACAACCGAGCTTGTGGATTTTACGTCGCGTAGTTTTCGGTTTGTTTACATACATTTTTGTTTATAATATTCAGTCGCAGCTCAGCCACCGAAGAGACAACTAGGAAAGTAGGAAAAAAGCCGAAATCTGCGGCAAAAATACTGAAGAAAATGCGACTTTCATTTCTGTTTCTATGGTCGTAAGTAACGTGGTCCTTGGGTTGTCCTCGTACTACCCTATATACGCATTTAGGAGTGCGTGGTGGCTTGTGCCACCAGCGGAGTCGCCAGACTCAAGAAGTAGGGAACGCACGTCAAACCCAAGTGAGATAACGTCCCAGGGGCGTGGGTACTTACACCACCCAGGTACCGCACCACAACAAAATGTATAAGGTATACTACAGGTCATAGACATCTCCAAAGTTTCGCCACACCGAACTGTCCTGTGCTTCTCGCATCCAGTGGATTCTTGTGGCGTTATTTGATGTCTAAAGTGATAAAGCGGTGACGTCGACTTCTCAATTAACGAAGTTGACTATACAAATGTAACAAACAAACACAACTGGCAAAATGTGGGGGAATTAAAGAAAAAAAAACTATGTCTCACCCTGTTGTGTTATCTTCACTAATATTATACCTAAAGAGGAAAGTTTTGATTGAATGTTTGTCTACACTTAATAATACACAGGATTATTGGTAAAGCACAAACAACCTTGCAGGCTACCTACGTTGGCGCAGTGGTTGAGCGCGCTGCTGCGCTGCGAGGTGCGGGTTTGATTCCCGCACGGAACAAATATTTGTATGACTTGCAGATAGTTGTTCCGGCTCTGGGTGTTGTGTACGTGAGTTTATATGTTGGTAAACGCACCAACGATACAGGATGAAATTCCTAGTGGGAGGAAAAGTTAAAAAAAAAAAAATGTTCTATAACTTTTAAAAATTCAACGAAAAAAAAAACAGCTGTACCATACATTCTGGCGAGATATGCGAGCATAAATGTATGAATCAGCTATATCAGTTGATTTTTTATGATATAATAACCCAGTATATGTATATGTATATAATAATGAATCGTAATTATCGAATTGCCCAACAGTAACGTAGCAATATTCATAATAATCAGACAAAATGATAAATAATGAAGTTTAATTCAGTATTCATTACATTGCCCAATTTGACTGGATTGATTCATATTGCCCGGACATTATACATAGTGGCTTGATTATTCACTTGGTCCATGACATATGTAAAGATCATAACACGTGGTATAGAATAGAATTTCTCTTTATTCAAGTATCCAAGACTCAAAAGATGGTTACTAAAACTTACAACTATGTTAGTAACACAGATATTAACAAACTGACACTACAAACACAAAACAACAAATAACAGTGGATCACCGTTGCGACAACCCATGTGAGATGGAACAACAGTGACCCACGAAAACACAGTCTAGGCGACACGAAATCATACTAAGGATACTGTTGGAGCTGCCCCACACCCTGCGCACCATAGAAGCGCACCTTTTGCGCATGGTTGAGTAGAAACAATCTACATGCGCATCCGCAAATATCCCCGATGCACTACAGAAGCGAGGCAGCCCCACCAGCATCCTAAACGCATTATTGTACTGACGCGGAGGGCGTTGTACGATCTTTGCGTATAGCTAGCCCACAGGCTGCTCGTGTAAAAGGACGTACAGTAGGCTCGAAAGAGCGTTATTTTGACCGAAAGTGAGCATCTTGCAAACCTGCGAGCCAGCATGTTCACTCTTACCGACAACGCTCTCCGCTCCCGTTCAATGTATGTCGTTATCATCCTTGAGATTGGGGGTTAATATATGACCTAGATATTTAAACTTATGGAACTTATGCCATGATGACTGCATATGTGCCTACGCAAATCAAAGGTGAGAATTTAATTAATTAAATTAATACCTGAAGTAATTCTCGTAGACATTGGGGTTCCTGATCGCTTTTACCATCTCATTAACTACCTGTGTGGCATTCAGTTCCAAGGCGTTTATGTATGATCCAGGCGGAAGGAACCTAGAAAACAGGGACACATAGTTTTTATAAAGCTAGCTATTTTACGTCATATTGTCACTGTAGTATAAGAATTTTAATAACTATAATAAATAAGTATAGTCACAGATAATATAATACTAGCATACAGATACCTCATCCCATACAAAGAAACCGTGCCGACGTAACTAGCGTTTTTCATTTGATTAATCTTGTTATTTTTTTGTACATCGAACGCGTTCGGTTCTGTTTCACGGTGATAGATAGATGGATTTACTAGGTTCGTAAATATTTTTTCTTTAAATACAGTAAAGGTTCGTTTTATAATATTTTTTTGCACGTTTTTACAGTTTTTGCATCAATATGTGTAACAATGCAAATTTTAACAATCGAGTGGAATGCCTCAGAAATTAAAAAATGCGCCATCTATTGGCATCAATTTTAAGTGCGTCCGTCCAAATAATCTTTGAAATGTGAATTAAGATCCCAATATTCCATAATTTTGTACTTAGGAGAGTTGATTAAACAAGAACATACAATTTTTATGTTCAATTCCAGAAAATGTTAAATTTACACACATTCAATAAAAGAAAAGTGCATATCGCGCCATCTAATGAGATTTATTTGAACCAAATTTTCTTTGTTAGCAATGAGACCCCGTGGTATAGTAGTAGTAGTAGTAGCTGTAGTATAGTATTAAAACTTTTATTATGCGTACAGCTAAGGAGTGGCATTCCCTGCCGGAGTCTGTGTTTCCCGATAGCTACAACCTAGGGGTATTTAAGTCAAGAGTGAATAGGTTACTTCTAAGCAAGCGTGCTCCATCATCGACCACATCATCGCTTACCATCAGGTGAGATGGTGGTCAAGCGAGAGCCTATATAAGATAAAAAAAAAAAATAGGTACAGAAGGAAATTTTAATCTAAGTTATTATTTTTGAAAAGTTACAATTGTTAGTTTCAGATGCGATTACGAATATTTTTTACTAATTTGACTAATTTAAAAGCAATATTATCGCTGTGACTTTTTATGCCAGAAAAATGCACGGTTCCTGTAGGAAACAACAAGCAAGCGAAACCGCGGTAAAACTAGTCAATAACAAATAGGCCTTCTAGATTTCTAGATGCTTGTTAACATTTATTAACTTTTTATCTCGTATTACTTTTTTTTTTCTTACGGCTTATTGTCGGGCTTACGTTGTCCCCCCATATCTAAGTACTAATGCTGTAACATGGAAATAAAGAAAAACCAAACCATTTTTTAAAAGAGTAACCGTGGAGTCTCTTGCCGGTTCTTCTCCATAGGAAACGACTAACCCGAACCGTGCAACTTTTGTCGACGTTTTATAAGTGCCCATGTAGCCAATGTGAAATAAAAAAAATATATTTAGATTTTTGATTAAATAAGTATTTTATCGATACTAAATCTTACCTGGAATAATTCGCACCACCATACACTATTGGAACCGCGTAGTTGTTTAAAGGATACACAATTTTTTCAGTTACATAATCTTCACTTATTGAATTCTCAAAAGACAGGTAAAAATAATAATGTTTTTTTAGCAAATGAAAACACTCTTCGAACCTGTCTTTGGGACACTTTAGCTTGCCGCACCAACCATAAATGTCAACTGTCAAATTATGCTTCTCCAATCCCTTTTGTATCTGTTTAGTTACATTGGACCGTCCGCCTCCGGCATCGCAGTTCGATACAAACCAGGCTGCTGCTTTTGTTTTACCACCGAGTTCCTTCTTCACTGTTAAAGGAGTAGGTTCCATTGGATCTATCCAAGTCATATTGATCTTGGGACCAACGAAATTGCCCTTTTTGTCCTGAATGTGGAAGTAACCCCATTGGATATCGGAATTCAGTCTATACGTCCAAGATAGATTGTAAAAATCATCGTAAAATGAATCGCAGAGAGGATATCGCGCTGCTGATTCAGTTGCCATAAACACAAATTTTTGATACGGGTCTCTTAGCACGATTGGTCCATCCCAGCTGTTTTCAACATCAAATAGTATAGCATCAAAGTTACGGAAATCGTTTAGCAAATTTCTCTGCGTGGTCAAAAAACAATTGTAGTATGTACAGTTGTTATCAATAAAAGGCTTTTGACCAGTCTTGTACATAGGTGAGGCGTAGTGCAAAAATCCATCAGTGTATTTCAGCACGAATTTCAGATCTGTCTTCAATCTTTCAGGTTTCTTGAAAGATTGTAAATAAGTACTAAAGTTGTGATATTTTTTCGACAAATACTGTTTTTGCTTTTTCGAAATATATTGTGGACTACTGTACAAGTACTCTAGGTCGATTTCTTGTATCACCGGTTGTAATGATATTCTTAAATATTGAATAAGGAGGAAAGCGTAACAGCATATTAGTGCGAACTTCACTGCTTTCGACATTATTGTGGTGAAAAATAAGAGAACGGGAATACTTAAAAGATTGATATGTTTACAGAAGGATACAGCGTTTATAAACCAAGGGAAATTACGAGGAAGAATGTGTAATCGACGTCAATTAAGAGACGTATCTCTGAAGATTATGTAAACAAAACTTTTTTACGCATTGTGAAATTTGAGTACTTAAGGTTACACTAGTCGAAAATTCTTCCATACAAACGTAATCTAGGGATTATTACACTGTTTGACCATGTATGTTCAAAATAAAAAGTGATATCAATTTGTCTCATCATTATCTAGCCCTGTATGGTAGCAAAAAAGTAAAAAAAGAAAATATTTTAAAGTTATGAGCGTCGAAAGTTCCACATTTCGTCACTAATTTTATCGCATTTTTGGGCGCGAATAAATACCATAAGAAGACAGAAAATTGCAAAACGCCCTCCATACAGGGATAGATTAGTAGTTCAACAATGCAAATAATTTTATTTTGAACAGATAGATTTAGTCGTTTTTTCATGATATCTAGACTGCCAAAGGTCTGTTTATAAAATTTCTCGCGCTCGGTTTCGTCCTAAATTTGCAAAAGTGTGTATTCGTACGCGAACTAGCTTCCTACTGCTCATCACACCATCTATCTCTTCCGCACTTGTTGTCGGTTGATATAAAATGCATTTTAACCCCGCGCACAAAATTGTTCGTGCCGTCGACTAGTGTACCCTTAAAACGTTGGTCGGAAAACGAAATATGTGGGCAATTATACTAAATAGAAAATTAAATATGAAAATGTCTTTGTTCGTGCTAGCGCAAAAGCTTGTGGTGGTCTCGACGTCCGGTATGCAAATGACGAAAATAGACGAGTGGTGCCCACTTGCGGTGGCGTGAGGAGATTTATTTCCGCTGTGAAATGTGATACGTACGTACGACTTTCGACGAGAGAGTAAAAATTTAAAAATATTCTCGTTTCGTGCAAAAGCTTTGTTAGACAAAACGGGAGGTAAACTTCTGGTTTATTTTGAAAATATTTTGATTAAGGCGCCGATTCCCTTGAGTAGCTGATTTTAAATTGAGAATCACGTCTAAATGGCTAGTCGTAAATTTTTGAAAAAAATATATGTTATATAAGACTATTTTCTTAATAATTTGATCTGAGCAAATTTTCAGTTTTCTTCGTATAACATAGTGTAATTTATTTGTAAAGTTATGTCTAAAACGGACAAAAACTCGACAATCACACCAAAACCGCTGGGCGTATTTTAATGAAATTGACACCATCTCAAAGACAATTTAATTATCTACATTTTGATCTGAGCCTTTTTTTTTAAAGTCCTAGAATAATAAGGAAAGTACAAAAAACTACTAAATTTTAGGTCGCGCGGGTGTGAAACGAGTGCGCGTTTTGTTCCCTCAAGGTCGTTGGCGTTAGTCGTCGTCTTAATATTATTTTCATGTAGTTAAAGTTCAGATCATGCATTCTATTTCGTGATCCAACCAGGTGTGCACAAATCTATAATTATTTTATAAATAGCTAAATTTTGTAAGTTTGGATGTACGAGGTAATCTTCGAAACTACTCATCCATCATCTGCATAGCCTTTTCCCAACTATATTGGGGTCGGCTTCCAGTCTTACCGGATTCAGGTAAGAACCAGTGTTTTACATGGAGCGACTGCCTATCTGACCTCCGCAACCCAGTAACTGGGTAACACGGTACCCCTTGGCAAGACTGGTGTCAGATCTCAAGCTTCTTTTCTGACTACCCGTAACGACTGTCAAAGATCTTCAAATAACAGCCGGGACCAACGGCTTAACGTGCTTTCCGAGGCACGGAGGAAACTCGGTATGTTGGAATGGTCACCCATCCACCGACCGACCTCGTCAAGCGTTGCTTAACCTTGATGATCGACCAGTGCGGCTGTTATTATTTAGCCACGAGCAACTACTCATCCGATTAAAAAAAACTTTCACCTATAGAAAGATATAATATCGTTGAGTGTTATAGATTTTTTTTTTTCTCGAAAAAATAACGTGTCCTGCGGGGTGGCTCACGGAATCCAAGCCACGAAAAAAATTAGATATTACTTAAAATGAAAAAATGCACAGAAAAAGAGTTTGTTGATTAAATTCTATTATAATATCTCTGAATAGTATAAAACTAAGTCGCTATCTGCCTCTGCCTATTCCTCCGTGTACTTCTTCTAAACCATGCAATGGATTATGATTCGAATTTCTATAATAGAAAAGCAATAAACGAGGAAGGTTTGTTTATGTAATTTATCCCGTGCGAAGCCGGAACGGGTCGCTAGTAACAAAACAACCTTTATTCCCCGAAGGGATGGTCAAAGAAAGAAAAGAAAGAAAGAAAAACATTTATTCCAGGCACGACGCATACCATAAAAAAACAAATGCAAATACAGAGTATGCATCACAACCACGCAAAACGGTCATCGCCCAGCATAATGCTGGGACTCGCGTGCAAGACAGAGCCACAGCGCTGGTTTTCAGCGATAGCTGGTGTCGACTGGGTGACGCCGAAACAATGAAACCTTAAGAGCAAGACGTGACGGAGCGAACATGTTCTATCTGTAAATAAAATAAACAAATAAATGAGTAAAAACAAATACGAAACACGAGTGTACAAAACAAAAGTTCAGAATAAAGTCTTTATACAGGAAGGGCCAAAATATTTTTGCACTTTTGAAACATGAATAGAAATAAAACTACAAATGTTATTTTGTTGATAATTTATTTAACGTAATCATTTAATGAAATTTATTTTTTAAATATGACATCGTCCAAAAGTGCGCCGTCTCTTTGTTGGCACTCCTGCAATCGACTACGCAAACTTTGGAAAACTCGCTGACACATGCTGCGGGGGACCGCGGCTATCTCCTCGTAGATGTTTTGTTTTAATTGGGATATTGTCGTCGGTTTATTGACTTGTCTTTTCAGGTATCCCCATAAGAAAAAATCGCATGGTGTAAGATCCGGTCGTACAGTAACGTAGGAATTATTGTTTTTGTAAAAAAAAAATACACAAAAGGCACGCTGTTGTCCCGTGAAGCGCTAAATCGTGACTAAAATTGCATGAAGTGACGCATAGTTTCCCGCCACTCGCGCGCCCATCCCTCGAACGGTTTTCAAAAAAATCTAGTGTAGCTATTTGCAAAAATTTTTGGCCCACTCTGTAGTTATAGATTAGTTCTCATACGAGTATATTGTAAATATATATAGTAACAGATAAAGTATTTTAGAGGTGTAGGTTGGATTACCTAATATTTCGCCAGTTCTGTTTAAGGCGCAGATACCCTTGAGTAACTGATTTTAAAATGAGAATCACGTCCAAACGGCTTGTCGTAATGTTTTGGAAAAATATATGTTACATTAGACCATTTTCTTAATAAATTGATCTGAGAAAATTTTGAGTTTTATTAGTATATCATAGTGTAATTAATTTGTAAAGTTATGTATAAAACGAAAAAAAACACGAAAATCGCACCAAAACCGCTGGACGTATTTTAATGAAATCGACACCATCTCAAAGATAATTTATTTATCTACATTTTGATCTGAGGCTTTCTTTTTAAAGTCTTAGAATAAGTAAGAAAAGTACAAAAAACTACATTATTTTGGGTCGCGCGGGCGTGAAACGAGTGCGCGTTTTGTTCCCTCAAGGTCGTTAGTCGTCGTCTTAAGCTCTATGATAAGACCACCGAATTCTTTCGATGTTTCACAATAACTTTAAATACCTATCTACTTATACCAATACCCATTCAAAAGATCTGAGACGCTTTGACGTCGACATCGTCAGCCGACCGTGATCCCGGTCGCGTGACAAGTTGTCCCGGGATTTGCATAACACTGTCCGATCCCGGGACTGCTTACCATTACAATATGCTCCTCCTTAGTTGTTGTATTGTTTGAAGTCATTTCGTATTTGTATTAAGAGAAATGATATAAAAATTTTGTAAAACGCAGTATTTGGAAAACGTGTGTATGATGGCTCGGAGGTTAAGGTTGCCCTAGTCGACGGCACGAACTATCTTGTGTGCGGGGTTAAAATGATAATATCTCATCCGACAACAAGTGCGAAAGAGATAACTTACGGCAGTGATATCCAAAATTTTCTCTATAAAGACCTGCTGATCTCGTTTTGGTCAGCCAGCTCTTGAAGATGTATCCTCCGATTGCACAGCATGATTTTCTTCTTTTTAGTTCGCTTTTTAAGCAGTCGGGTATTTTGATTTTTTTAATTAACTTTTTTTTGTTTCCGTTCAGGGCTAGATAATGAGGAGACAAATTGATATATTTTTTTTATTTTGACGGCACATCGTCAAACAGTGGAGTACCTAATCGCCAGACTACGTTTGTATGGAAGAATGATCGACTAGTGCAACCTTAAGGGAGAAATCTTTTACCTCTCGTTTTTTTTGCTCGCAGAATGAATGGTCTATGGATCGAACAAATTCTGGAGTAGCAACCGCGTACTGGATGACGCAGCGTTAGAACGCCTCTCACAAGGCGGACCGGTGACCGCTGGTTGACAGACTCATGGGGCCGGTCGATGTGGTGAAGCTTGGAGGAGTCCTATGTCTAGCAGGACGTTTTAGGCTGAAATGATAATGGAGTTTTTTTTTTGTAAATGTATGCGTCGCATTAAAAGTAAATGAACTTTCTCCTAAGCACAAAAATGCAAGTAAATGTGACATACTCAATTTTATACCTTATATTATATTCTGTATATTAAAGGCCTGCGCAGACAAGAGACTTTTGTCCGCAGAGGACAAAAATTTGACCCTTCTTCGTCGTATCGATGATTCCAAAATTAAATATGTTTTTAATTTGACCCTGTATAGAATGTACAAAAAAATCTTTTCGAATTAAAAATAGTGAGATCATTCTGTGTGTTTCCCAAGTGTAAATTTTCAAGTTTTCCGTTATGTTTTCAACATGATTCTAAGTGAAAGAGAAGGAATTAGTTATACCTCTGCGGACAAAATTCCCTCGTTGGCGCAGGCCTTTATAGAGAAAATTTTGGACATCACTGCCGTAAGTTGAAATTAATAATACGTAATGAAAACTATCAGAAACCGTCAACCATCATTTCACACTTTCTTGTAAATCACATTGTCAAAAATATTTCATTCTCTGTATGAGAAGAGTCATTTATCCTGTCCCGGCAGTAACAAATTACAGGCTGGTTTATCTTAAATCCTTTAAAATAATTAAGTCCCGGTGTCGTGTTTAACCGTAGTCGACTATGATCCGGGATTGCATGACATCTTGTCCCAGAATTAGCATAACAGAGAGCCCTCTGTTCCGGAACTCGGGACATTCTTCAACGAATATGCTGATTGTTTGAGGGTTTATTATTTATTTACGTTTTTCTTTCATGTTTAGTTATAACTGCCTCTTTGGCCTAGTAATCGCAAGACTGCTGAACATGTTGCTGGTCCTTGGGGCCGTGGGGCTCCTGGGTCGGCCAAAGTGTTATTGGGTTGTTCTATCTGAGATTTGACCGTTAATATAAAACCACGAGCTTGTCTTATCTATTTATTGACCGAGCAAGCGCGAAGCGTCTCCGTTTTAGCTTGGACGAAAATGCTTTTGTATGTCCGGATATCTGGTTGTTCTCCTCTCTACAGTTCGCATTACTCAACCGATGCTCGTTAAATTTTGTGAGCAGGTTCGATAATAGTAGTTTATGATACTGTTGCATAATAAGGGGTATTAAAACATGAGTGTGTGTTTTTTTTTAATAAAAACATTCACACGAATGTTTTAATACCTAGTTATGTGCAGTTTCATACACTACTTTATCTAGACTCATACATTTTGGGATCGAACCTACTAAATTTTTTTTTGCATTTTCTATGCCATAAAGTCTTGATAAATGCATCATATAATAATCTCGACTTTGCTTGTAAGATATTATGAGTAATTTCCTTTGCCGCATGTAAAATGTTTGGCGGAGTAAAATTTTCATCACATTCACTAATATTAGACATTTTAAGCAAGAATTTTAAAAACTCATGAAATTCAGTACAGCGAAACCTGCAAAACGTATGAATGGCGCCAAAACCCAGCACATCACCGCATTATCAGCGCATGCGCTAAGGCTTAGCACACGCACTGCGATATTTATTCGCGCGAATTTTTACGCCCATTCTGCGACCTATGGAATTGTATGAAGCTGCTCGCATTGCGGTAAGAAAATCGTGCGGCAATAATACCGCATGAAATCCGTGTTTTGCAACAGAATCCACTGCACCGCGGCGCGAATTTAATTCGCGCGAATATTTTGAGCTCTATGAACAGGTAGAAAGAGACAAATCCGCGGGAATAAAAATCGCAGTGCGTGCTAAGCCTAAAGCGGGCATTGTCACAGACAATTTAAAATTGGAATCAAATCTTTTTATAATAGTACTAAAATGGCATTACAAAAAAAATATTTATGGAAACTCCTTAGTGATTAACTTCTTGGATTTGTCCTGTATCGTAATAGAAAAAAAAATGTTCTATAGCATTATTTTGTTAGAGAAATAGTGTTATAATGAGATTTTATTTTTAATTTCGGTAAATTTGTGTTTATAAAGTATGTCAATATAAACTCGTTTTGAAGTTTATAATTCGAATATTACGATATGAGATAAAGCATGTTTTTTTTGTAGACTCATTCGAAAAATTTAATCGACAAAAATATATAAAAAGAAAGACTCGCAATGTCTACAGCTCACAGAGCCACTAATAGTATAATAGTTTAGTTAAAATAACGTTCCGAACTATAGCTTTCCCACTACAGATCAAAAATCTCATAATTTCCTCAAAGAAAACATAGCAAAGCCATACACTGTTCACCCATAAAAATAGACCCACAACATTTATTTATACGTGTTAAAATTTGAAATTCAGCGGGCGGCCCCGCGAACGCATACAACCGTTAAATGAATGAACTTTTTAACTTAAGGTCCCAACTTGCCGTTTAATACTTACTTTGAAGCCGGTATGATGAACACCGCCCTTACTTTTAATGACTTTTTGCTAATATCTAGCGGGTTTCGGCTTTTGAGGGCAAAACTTTTGGGACTTCGATTTTTTTCGAGAAGATAGGTGCTGTTTTGTGGTTCAAGTTATACAGAATGTTGATGGGTTTGGAAATAAGATATTTTAAAATATTTTAAAGAGAAAAAATGCTCCAATTATCATGAATTTCCCGAAGGTCATTAGGTAACTTATTCTAACATAAACTGTACTGAAAATCGGAATTAAATTTAATACAATTTAAAAAGTATTTTAAAAGGTTTTTAATGGGGCTCCCTTAAAAATCTTATAAAATACAGAGAAAGGGCGAAGCGAATTTTATGTTCCCCATCAAATGGGGTATCAAAGTTTAGAGCTGGGTGAGCAGATAAATGATGTATTTTTTTTTTATCAAATTTATGTGAAGCTACCCAAGAATTTTTTAACTTTTCGTTAACCTATGAACAAGAAATTTGGTGTTTATTATTACGTATATTTTACTAACAAATATCATATATATTATATATTGATAAATTAGATTTTTCATTGAAATAGCCCAATTTTTCTTATTAAAACCATATTTGCTGTTTGGTACGGAACCCTAAATGCGCGAAGCCCGACACGCACTTGACCGGTTTTTTCTTAAAGTTCGAAATTTTCTGTATTACTATCCCTGTGAAGAAATGACAAAACAATAAATTACAATTGAATTTTTCTGAACGTCTAATCCATCCATCCATATTTTCATACTTATAATATAAAGGCGACGGTGACTCTGTCTTCCTGGCTGACTTGACTAACCGTAACGCCCGACAGCCGGGATCAGCTCAACGTGCTTGCGGAGGCACGGAGGAATCTCGTTATGTAAACATGGTCACTCATCCATGGATCTACTTCGGCAAGCTTAGCTTATCCTTGAAGACTGACCCATGCGGTTGTTAATATTTAACCAAGAGCTCCTCTAATTACTAAAGGCAATAATGAAAATTAAACAAATGAAACCGATCATCCCAAATAGACCAATAATACTAAAACAGGCAATCTTGCAATCTTAAAAGTTACTTAAAAGCATACTATTACAATGGTCGAGTTTCTTCAAAAGCCCAAAAACTCTTTAATTCATTGAACTCTTAAACTTGGTTTCCGCGCCATCGGGTTATCCACAGAGTACCGAAACCCCTCTGTGGGCACTCTAAGAGACGGCATTGTCAAAACTGTTCAAATAAAAACATTTTGATTATTTTTATTGATGGACTCGCGTGGGACCTCTCACCTAATGGTAAGCGATGATTTGGTCGACGGTAAAACAAGTTTGCCTAGAAGTAACCTATTCACTCTTGACTTAAAAACTCCCAGGTTGAAGTTTTTTTTGTTGCTGCAGGAATTTTTGGGGATAAGACCAGAGAGTGTAAGCTTTTTAACTCACTAAAACCACTCCAATGATCACTATTAGCTCGAAGAATGGGCCACGTGGCCACTCAAAAGATCACCTAGTCACGCCTGTTAGAGCAGAGTAAGTTGAAATTATCCCAAATTATACTCCCGGTCACGTACACGTCCCTCTCACAGAGAGGAGGCCTGTGTCCCAGCAGTGGGAACATTAAAAGACTGATGATGTGATGTGTGTGTGTGATAATCCCGGTATAAAAAGTATTTTTCACTACTCATACTCGGAAAGTAGGTCTGAAGTTGCTTGAGGAGCGGGTTGAAAGTAATACTTTTCAGCCCTAGGGAGAATCGTTTTCAACTGACAGCTGTCAAATTATTTAAAAAAAACTAGTTCTTTTTCACATATCTATTGAACCATGTTCCTACTTTCTATACAGCCACGATGTAAAATTGAAATAACTAACTGGCCGGCCACAGAAAAAAAAAAATCAAACAAAATAGGCGGGAAAGCGGCAATTCGATCTTCATTTATTTTTTCGATTTGAAGACTTTTGTTTATATACGTATAGCAGAGATTTGTACCTATAAAATGAGTTCATCTGATTCTGATATGAATTTAACGCCTGATTTTATAAGAGAAGAGGCTAAAGCGGTAGTGGAAAACCTTTTATCACCCAAATCAAAACAAAGATACCTAAAATCGTATGACGATTTTATGAAATGGCGCGCTGAGAAAAATGTGAAATCGTTATCAGAAAACGTGTTGCTAATATATTTCAACGAATTATCAAAGACTTACAAACCTTCAACCTTATGGAGCTTGTATTCTATGTTAAAGACAACATTAAGTACTAAACACAATATACATTTGAAGGATTTCGAGAGGCTAACATCATTTCTCAAAAGGCAATCTGATGGATTTAAATCGAAAAAGTCCAAAGTTTTCACTTCTCAAGAGGTAGAAACCTTCTTAAACCAAGCGCCTGGTGAAATATACCTAGTAATGAAGGTAAGCTAATCTTTTTATTGTTATTCGCTTATTTATACGAAATTTGTATCAAATTGTAACTTTCTATATTTTATACACCAATTAAAGAGATATAATTATCTACTTTTCAGGTAGTGTTGATATTGGCACTAAGTGGCGCTTTCAGAAGTATCGAACTAGTAAATATGACGGTTGATGACATTCAGAAACAAGGTGATATATTACTGGTGAAGTTACGTGGCACTAAAACTAAAGTTGACCGAACCTTCGTTATTAAAAAAGAATTAGTAAATATAATAGAAAAATACCGAAAATTACGACCAAGTGGTATAGAAACGAACCGTTTTTTCATAAATTATCATAAAGGGAAGTGTCTGCGGCAAGTAATTGGCAAAACAAGATTTCTAGTATTCCAAAAGAGATAGCCACCTACCTTAATTTGCCAAACTCAAATCTATATTCGGGTCACTGCTTTAGAAGAACATCGGCTACTTTGCTAGCCGATTCTGGTGCCGATTTAACTCTCATTAAAAGGCATGGAGGTTGGAAGTCGAGTAAAGTAGCTGAAGGCTACATAGAAGAGTCAGTGGAAAATAAAACTAAGATATCACACAGAGTAACAGAAATGATAAATCTCCATTCCACTGACTCTACACAACCGAGCACTTCAAAAGATTATCCGGTGCAATCCAAAATTATTTCTGTAACAGCTGAAGAAAATAGACAAATATCAATGTCCCCAACATTCACCCAAGAATCTCTGGATAATGTAGAAACACAAGTTTCCCAGAAAATATCAAATATCAAAATACCCGGCAAAAACCTGTCACTAACTATAACCAATTGTTCTAATTTTACCATAAACTTTAAATAAAATTATCTCATCAAAGTTGTTGTTAAATGTAAAATAAAATTTACTCATTTTTTCTTTAGCTAATTCATGTTTTTATTTTTACTTTCCTTGTATTTGTAATGAAAAGCACAGTGTTTACCTCGGGTTAAAGACTTATTTAGTCCCTCGAACTATTGGCGCCCTCACTTCGTTCCGGGCGCCAAACCCCGTCTCGGGACTAAATAAGTTACTTTCACCCCTAGGATAACAATGTACTATTCTGTCCCTCTCTAAGGTACATTCTCTAAACCAAAAGTTATCAAAATTGATTCAGCAGTTTGGGCGTGAAAACGTTAAAAACCTACAGACAACCCGACAGACAGAGTTACTTTCGTATTTAAAATATTAATAGCTTCTGCCAACTGCTTCAATCGCGTCATAGTCGGCAATTCTTCCAAGTTGTATTCCTGTGATAAAAAAATTATGTCCTTCGCCAAGCCAAATCTATCTCTAAACCAAATGTCACCAAACTTGGTTTTCTCGTGAAAACGTTGCAATATACAGGCGAAAACCGTCAATTTTTAGTTACATTGTATATTATTATTATAAATATTTTTAATAATTTTAAACTTACTACCCCTTTCCTCATGAACGTGTAGAGGTATTAAATTGAAATCAAATACTCAGGTCTATAATACCTTTAAGCTGAGGTTTGTACAGAACCCTCGGTGCGCGAGTCCGACTCGCACTTGGCCGGTTTTTGTATTTCTAAAATTAGAATGGATCGCGTCTAGTCTAGGAACTTCCGTGTCCTGTGGGCTTATCCTATTACTGATTATTAAATCTAACTTTTGATTTGCATTCAGAGGTTTAAATTTCATTTTGGGCTAAACTTCCCAAATGTTTTGACCTCTCGTCGGTATTAATTCGGTGTAATTAACATTTTAGTTGAGTTTTGAAGCGATTCTCGGATTAAGAAAATACTTTTTGTATGAAAGTGACCTTTTGAAGTAGTGTAACTTGTTCTATAGTCTCCGCAAGATAACAAAAAAATTAAAGTCACTTAGCTGACTTGTAATATAAAGTATAATTACGTAACTCGAAAACATGATTTTTTGTTTATGGAGATATTTTGATAATTTTGAAACGTATGGCGAATGAAAGGTACAGGCGTAAAACCATTTTACACGTTTAAATCATGTAAATCAGTTTACACGTTTATGACATATTAACTCATTACCGAAAATAATTGTAAAATAAAGGTTATAATTTTGTAGACTTTTATTATACTAGTCAGTACCTACCAAAATAAATACGACTGAACATGGTTATGACCAAAAGGTTTGTAACTCATGCCAAGTGAAAGGGTCAAATACGCCCCTTACCGCGATACGTTTGTTTTGATCGTGTTAGCGACACTGCCTTTACATTTTTTTCGTATCGTTTTGAAATATTGGAATACATTGGTAGACAGGTGTTAACGACTTTAATTTTTTTATCTTTTATTGTTATCTGGCGGTGACTTGAGGCACAGATAATATAATACTAGCATACAGATGCCTCATCCCATACAAGTGCCGATGTAACTAGCGTTTTTCGTCTGATTAAGATGATTATTTTTATAAGTACTTCAATCGCGCGGTTCCGTTACACAGCAATAGATGGTGTTAGCAGTGACTTGCAAGTAAAAGGGTTTACTTGGTTCGTGAATATTTTTTCTTTAAATACGGTGACGATTTGTTTTATAGTATTTTTTGCACGTTTTTACAATAAAATGTGCAAAAAATACTATGCAATAAAATGTGTTACAATACAAATTCAAGCAATCAAGTCGAATGCCTCAGAAATATAAAACAGCGCCACCTATTGGCATCAATCTTAAATGATCCGTTTAAATTATCTTCGAAAAGTCCAAATTTTTTTCCCAATATTCCATAATTTTGTGCTTAGGACAGTTTGTTATGTTCGATTCCAGAAAATGTTAATTTTACACACAATTCAATAACAAATCGGTGCACGTCGCGCCATCTAGTAAGATGTATTTGAACCAAATTTTATTACTTAGCGCTGGGACCCCGTGCTGTAGGTAAGTTTTTAATTTGTTTCTGCCTCGTTGCTCTAGCTAGTGGTTGCAAGCATACTGCTAATTAAGGTCCTGGGTTCGATGCTCGTTTTTACGTATGGAATTTCTCAGTGGCAGCCTGGAGTCTGGATTTGTACCCAGTTACAAGTTAATAGGCTAGCGTCCTATTACATGGGGCTTAAAAATAACTACTGAAATTTGTGTGTACTTTAGGCAGAAGTGACTAAAGGCGTGATGTTACGTGTCTCTTTCCAATTTTACGGTTAAAACGTCAAGGGTCAACAGCTTTAAGGCGTATAATATTCCTCAATGTTAACGCAGTCCTGGCCGTGCGCCCGCTCAGTGCCAGAATATAAATATTGGACCTCCTTTTGGGCAGGTTTTTTTTGCAAAGTATTTTTTTGTTTTACGTGTCCTATGTAGGTTAAGAAGAAGCTCAAACCACACATTTTTCTGTGTAAAATATTTTAAAACAGCGAAAAAACATCGTATTGTTAATTATTTTTTTATAGCAAAAGTGTCATACGAAAAAAAACTTATTTCACAAATAATATTTTTTCTTGTTTTCAAACCTTTTAACGTGGCTACGTTAATAAACTAATACTTTTAACGTATCTAAGGAGTATGATTTAGAAAGTAACCGTTTTACGGCACTAAAGCGGAGTAAGGGCCTTAAGAGATTTAGTGACACCCTAATTGCAAGCTTTCACATCTACGACAACAAAATAATATCAATTCACAAGTTTTATAAACTAATTAGCTTCTGTCAGCGGTTTAGCCCGCGTAAAAGTCGAAAATTATCCCTAGGGAACATATTCCCGTGATAATAATATTAGGGTGATAAGTAAATAATCGATATAAATATAAACTCATTGTGGTGTACGATGCCCGCATGTTCTTTGTTTGCCATCCATTGTTCTCTCGCTTAGTTGTCACTACTCATTTCATTTATGGACATGGTGTCGAATAACAATTTGGTTTCAGTTATTTTAATTTGTATCAAAATGTACTAACTATATTTGGCGTCTGTTTTTGTGTACAGTATATTTTACTAACGGTGTCTTTGTTTTCAATTAAGACTAGCTTTGGCCAGCGGAGTCGCTAGCTGGAAGTCGATAATTATCCCGTGGGAATTGAGTTAAAAACATGTATAGTGTATATAATCTAATCCAAGTCATGTTCTACCCATGTCCAAGTTTCATCATTTTATTCACATTAACAAACATCTGAATATGCAAATTTTAAGCGACCTTCAAGGCTTGACGCGATTCGATATCTATACTAATATAATATTGTTTATGATAAATTAAACAAAGTATTTTGTAGAAATAAGTAGGTTTAATAAAGACCTTACAATCCTTTTTTTATATAATTTTTAAACGAGCAACGTACAGAGTTGTATGAATGATTTTGAACGAACGAATAGGAATGAAGTAGATTGAAGAATGAAAGTTTAAGAATGAACGGCGAATGTGTCGTAGACATCCTCGGGGGCCTTGAAAGTTATAGATGAAGCTTTCAAGATCATTTTTCCGTGTAGTTATCTGGAGAAGGCAGCAGACACAATCTGTTGATGGCTCTCCGTATGGTGCCTTGTGAGGTAGATACGTCAGCGACTCGTGGCACTCCATCAGTGCCGGGGAATAGCTTCGAGACTCTTCCAAGGCGCCAGCATAGTGGAGGAGTCCTATCGTCTTTAATTAGGACTAGATCGTCTATCTTTAATTCTCGGCATCGCACCTTCCACTTCGTGCGCTGCTGGAGCTCCGTGACGTACTCCGTCGACCACCGCTTCCAAAAGTGCTGACGAGCTTGCTCCAATCGCTGAAAACGGTCAAGACGGTTTGTGCTATAGTCCAGCAGGTACGGCGATGGCAAAGACGTCAGCGGCCTACCAATTATAAAGTGGCCCGGGGTGAGTAGAGATAGGTCTTGTGGTGAAGGACTTAACGGGCATAAAGGTCGGCTATTAAGTATCGCCTCAATCTGGGCAAACAGCGAAGTAAGCTCCTCGAATGTCAAGTGAACATTTTTTAGTACTCTGTATAGGAGGAACTTCGCGGACTTGACCCCGGCCTCCCATAGACCACCAAAGTGAGGAGCGTATGCTGGTGAGAAGCGGAATTCAATGCTTTCGCGAGATGCAGAGTCAATAATAGAGTCACTATAGGACTTAAGAAATGAATTTACTTCTTTTGCTGCTGCAACAAAATTTCTACCATTGTCGCAGTAGATGACCTTTGGTTTACCCCTGCGGGCTATAAATCTTTTTAGGGTCAGCACAAATGCATCCATTGACAAGTCGCTGACTAATTCTAAATGAACGCATTTGTACCGAAAGCAAACAAAAATACACAGGTAACTTTTAGTTATTTTACAGCCTCGTCCCTTGCGGTCCGTAATAAGAAATGGACCGGCAAAGTCGGTACCTATCGTGGAGAAAGGATAGTCCGCTTCAACGCGATCTGCAGGTAAGTTTCCCATAATGTTATCCATAGTACGAGCATTGAAACGACGACAGGTAACGCACTCGCGCGCTGCACGTCTAGCTAGGGCCCTGCCTCCTACAGGCCAATAGCGTTCCCTTATAGATGCCAGGAGATGCTGAGGACCGGCGTGCAACAGGCGTAGATGCTCCTGTTTGAATATTAGCTTTGTTAAATAATTACTGGAATGCAACAAAATAGGATGACGTTTGTCATACAGGTAAGTAGATCGTCACAATATAGATCATTTTGTATAATTGTTTTGATTTTCTGATCTGAACACTCTTCACCTATCTGCCAAAGAGAACGAGTAGTAAGAAAAGAGGCACTAGCGAACCCATAAGTAACCGTATTTAAACGAAGTGTCCTTAAAGGCTTATCCTCATTATCTCGCCATAATATCAATTGAAGATTGCGATCAGATTCTTTGAGGAGAACGCAGCGAAACATTTTCTCTATGTCTCCTGGTAAAACATACTTATGTTGTCTAAAACGAACTAATATATTAAACAATGGTTCTTGCACTACTGGTCCCACCATTTGTAAGTCGTTAACAGAAACACCAGAAGTAGTACGAGCCGACGCGTCAAAAACAACGCGTAACTTAGTCGACTCGCTTTGTTCCCGTATCACTGGGTGGTGGGGCAAGAAATAGGCATTTAATGGTCTAGACTCCGAAGATTCAGATAGGTGACCTAATGCTTCGTATTCGTTTATGAATTGACAGTATTGTTGCTTTAATTCTGGTTGCTTTCGGAAACGAGCCTCTAAATTAAAAAACCTCTTTTTGGCTAGGTTGTAGGAATTGCCCAAACAATCTATGCTATCACGAAGTGGCAACCCTACGCTAAATTGACCATTACTAGAGCGAGTAGTGTTGGCGAGATACTGTTGCTCACACAATAGTTCTTCACGACTCGGGGGTCTTTTTTGAGGAACATTCTCAAGTTCCCAGAATCTGGACAACTCGTCATGTATGTTACTAGAAGTGTCATCATTTGAGACAATATTGCACATGACTGAATTAATTTTATTTTCATTGAAACAAGGCAATGATCCCGTAACTAGCCATCCTAACTTTGACGCCTGAAGCTTAGGATAACCATGTCCTAACGAATGCTGCTGGGCACTAATGATATCCCAGAACAAGTCAGCACCGATCAAAATATTGATTGGGGATGGTTCATTTAAAGTGGGATCTGCTAACTGAAAGCCATGAATATTTAATTGTTTTATGTCAAAATATGATTTAGGTAAGTTGCCGGTAATTTGCGGCAAAACTAAACATGAAACCGTCACATTAAAGGAACTCGTTTCAGAATGAATGCGTAGAATACAGCGTTCTGTGTTAATATTTAACTTAGTGTTACCAATGCCTACTATGGTAGTGTCTGATGGCTGAGGAATCAGGTTTAGGTGGCGCTTTACGGCCTGTGTAATAATTGTCGACTGACTCCCGCTGTCGAGCAAGGCTCGCACTATCATAGTTTCGTTGGTGGCTGGATTGGTAACCTTTACTCGAGCAGTACACAAAAGTACTTCAGAAGAGCATGTTGAAGACATAGTGATGGAATTAAATGAATTGGAGTTTTCAATTTCCTCTGATTTGTGAAGAAGAGAGTTATGTCGTGATTTGCAATGACGACATGTAGCTGAAAGACGACAACGTTTAGCGATGTGACCAGATCTCAAACAGTTCTCACATAATTTGTTAGTAGAAACAAAGGCTAATCTATCCTCTATTGAGCTCGACCTAAAGGACGGGCACTCATACGTGCGATGATTATTCTTACAGAACAAACATTCCGGTGTTTTAGGAGTAAAAGTGTTGCCTTCATTTGGTATAGCCACTAAAGACTTGGCAGTATTATGTTTGTTTTGATTACTTGAGAATTGTTTTGGTTTATTGTCACAATTGTCATTTTTATGGCGATAAACGGTCTCCAACAGATCAGCGCGACCTTTAAGGAAACTGAAGAAATCATTAAGCGAAAGTATGTCACTCAAACTATTTCTATGTTCTTCCTACTTGAAATAAGTACTACTATTTAATTTACCTGCAATAATATATATAACTAAAACATCCCATTTGTCAGTAGGCAGTCCGAGTGAATGGAGTGCGCGTAAGTTTTTAGTGACGTGGTCAATAACATATCTTAAAGACTTGTCATTTTCTTGAACGGAATTAATGTTGAACAAAGACTTGAGATGGTTATTTATCAATTGACGCTTATTGTCGTAACGTTCGCATAAAAGTTTCCATGCTTCGGAATAATTACTATGAGAAACTTCCAAATTAGCGATCACTCGAGCGGCTTCTCCATCGAGATATGATTGTAAATAATGATATTTATGAATACTTTCGATCTTGGCATTGTTGTGAACTAGCGAAACAAATGTTTCCTTAAATTCCAACCACTTAAAATACGTACCGTCGAAGTTTGGAATTTTAATTACTGGTAACTTAAAACCTAACGCATTACAACTGTGATCGTTATGATGACACGTAGCCATAGAAGATTTAATTTGAGAATTATTTTCATCTGTTTGAACTATTGAATATTTTTTAATCAAACTTTGAGCTAACGCAATACAATGGTAGAAATCGTTTTCTATTAGATCTCTAGTAACTAACTCGCTACTTTGAATATCTGTGTTATTAATTTCTATCATATTCTGCACCTCATCAAACTCAATGAACAATGCCTCAATTTTTGATAGCTTCAATGCGAGTTTACTTATTTCTAGTTCAGAAATGGATTCTAATAAAACTAAACTATCGAGACTTATCTTAAATTTCGTTACGCGTCCTCTAATAGAACCGCGTTTGCTTATTAGTTCCTTCAACTTTGATGGTTCAGACATTGCAATAAACTCGTAATGAGCTAACACAAACAGATGTTAATAGATAACGGAATAGGTATATAGCATACGATACGCTCCTCGCTTTGTTGATCAGCTGGTGCCCGCGGCTCACGTAGACTGCATACAGCGGTGAGCTATGCAGGTGGGTGAGTCGCGCCGGCCGGCAGTCGCCCTCGCCATCGCCAGTCAGATAACAGCGATGCGCAAACGATGCCGTGTCGCAAGTCACAACGCACGATCCCTGGAATAGATCAAATCCGTGTGTCTTAGTAAACTGATAATAACAACTAATTACTCGTATGACGAAACGACGACGGTTTGTAAGTTTATAGTTAAACTCGGGCGATATATACTATGTAAGTGATATCAAGATTGAATGGAGTGTTATAAGGATAAAGAATCAATAATAGTAGAATACTTTTATAAAATTGAGTTACGGGACGAAAAATATTTAGTTGTACTGTAGTTAAATGTACATTAATAATTTAAGATGGCGGTAGGTCGAAAAGTGAAATTAATTAGGCTAATTTGTGCTTTGCCTATCCTATTTAGACCTCTTTCGATAGCAATTATGGTTAGGCACAATAGACACAAATATAAATTAGGAACTTCACTTGACTTCGAGAAACTTAACCCGCTAAATGCACAGACTGAAGGATAACACATTTGGTAGGTATGTTAGTAAGATGGAACGGGCTCACTTTAAATAGGCAGACCGCTAATCCCAGCAGTCCCTTTGTAGGCAGGAGCACGTAGATAGGTGGATAGTGATTCCTCTGACTCGTTGTAAGGACGGACTTGGCTTGATCGGAGTTTCGTAGTCCCCGCAGAGTTCCCAGATGGCTTCTTGAAGGTGCTCGACCCGGGTAGATGTAGGATGCTAGCCAGCAAGCACGGCGAGTTTGGATTCTCAACACAGCCTTCCGTTGGTACTGGTAGATTTCGTCCGGTGTCGACGATGTCCTTCGATTGCCCTTGACACGGGAACAATCTGAGTGGCTATTTAGCTTCGATCCGATGATTGTAGGTCCTGTCACGGTCGCCAATTTTGTTTATGATAAATTAAACAAAGTATTTTGTAGAAATAAGTAGGTTTAATAAAGACCTTACAATCCTTTTTTTATATAATTTTTAAACGAGCAACGTACAGAGTTGTATGAATGATTTTGAACGAACGAATAGGAATGAAGTAGATTGAAGAATGAAAGTTTAAGAATGAACGGCGAATGTGTCGTAGACAAATATACTTATACTAATATTATAAAGAGGAAAGATTTTTTGTTTGTTTGTTTTTTTTTTCCTAATGTCTACCGCGGACATGTGGCAGTCCGCGCTCTTTTTTTATCGTGATTATATTTTGTTTGTTTTTTTTTTCATAATAGTTACAATTGTTTGACTCCTACGTCAGACATCATTTATAGGCTAACTTAAGTCTACGTGAGTTCATCCCTCACTAAATACTATATATATATATATTACACACCGGCATTACAATTTCATGTTTCTATTAACTACTTATCTTTATGTTATTTACATTTTTTTTTTCTTATTTCTATTGATACACTGCTTATGTTATATACTATTTTGTTTACTTATATCTATTGGTACACTTTCCGTGAATATTCATGGCAGTGCGAGCAGACCAGTCCCGGCTGACGATTCCGGTTATAGAACCCCGTCGTTAGGTCATTAAGGTGAGTATGACTGACTCGCTCCACCATGCAGGCAGGGTGATGGTTTGGGTATGTGTTTACGTTGGAGTTTATGGATGGGACTTGTTAGGTGGTGTTATGGTGATGTCTGTTGACCAGGGACTTCGCTAGCGTGAGCAAGGCCTCTATGACGACTACGTCTCGATGCTGCATGGCCGTCTTAAGATTGTAGTTGACGACCGTTTTAGTCGGCGCATCCATCGCCCTCTTAGCAAGGCGGCCCGCGGCGCCATCGGCGTCGTCGGTGTAATAGACGCAACTGACTGTGTGTCTGGAAACCGCCACTACCGCGTGGGAGATGCTGTCGTGAACCTGAAGCCTCCTGGACTTGGTGTTGATGATGATGACGCTGTCGTTGGTTGACCCCTGAGCCTCGTGTATGTTTAGCAGGCGCGAACCTTCGCCGGACCCAAATCGCTGGCTCGCAAGAGAAGCTTTCTCCCCCTGCGTATGAACCAGGAACAGGGTGTTTTGGGCAGTGCTCGGTATTTGCGCCCCTGTGTAACTTTTCACCTTCAGGGAGTGGACCCGCGACAGCGACGACTTGGAGCCACGTCCATTGGATTGCGGTGTGTGCAGAGAAACTCCCGGGTGATACCAGCCCCCAGGTCTGGACGGGTATACCTAAGCTCGAAAAGGTTCTCTCTGTCCAAAAATGGAAGCTGGTGAACGTCTCCAACGAGGACAAGCTCGCTTGCTCCAGACAACTTTACTGCCATGACTATGGCCCCAAAGTGGTTCATAAGAGCCTCGTCTACCGTAAGACGGTAGCATTTGTCTTGGCTCTTGAAACAGTTTGCTAGGATTGAGGCCATAGTGCTCACCTTGGTCTTTGCTCGGTCTCCCAAGCGTCGCGCAAGCTTTTCCCTGAGATCTTTGGCAGCTTCTGGTGGCTATCACGTCCCTGTCCTCGTCGAAGTGCTTTACCAGCCAGGTTGTCTTACCGCAACCCGGAACTCCGTTAATCCACCTGATACTGGGTACCGCCCAACTTTCAAATGCAGTAGCCTCTCCCAACTCGAGTAATGCGATTGTTTTCCCTTTAAATCGCATTAGACGGCATCGGTGAGTGGCCACTTCCACTTGAGGTAGTTCCCGCGACCCCCAGCGTAGGTGTGAGATGGAACACCGGGGTGGTTTTTAGTCAGTAGGAGTCTGACAGACCCCTCCGCCACCCCAGGGTGGAGGACATCCAATGAGGATTTTCAACACCGGAAAAAAAAAAAAAAAAAAAAAAGTGCAGCATACTTGCTGCCTTTTATGCTCGTTTTGGTGGTGCTTCCGTTAATCAGGGCGGCAAGGCCCGGTGAAAGGTGTATTCGGGCCGCAGCTCGACTTGAGCTTGTTTGTTTTTACCGAATAAGCTCCGAAACTACTGGACCGATTTGAAAAATTCTTTCACCAATAGAAAGCTACATTATTCCTGATAGACATAGGCTATTTTTATCCCGAAATTGGGTCCTGTGGGGTAGTCTACGGGAGCGAAGCCGCGGGCTAAAATACCTAGCCTATTCGGTACAAACAAACAAACAAGCAAACAAAAAAATCTTTCCTCTTTATAATATTAGTATAAATAACATACATAAATGAGTTTTACTAAGCGAAATTACAAGTACACTTGAAAGTTCACATAGACGCAATGCGGTGCACTTGAAATTTTCTTAGAAAATTCGTGCGCGAATTCACCTTATTCTATAATATACGATGTGTAATTGATTACCGAGTAGGCAATATCTATAATAGCAGTCTTCTTATGACAGATTTCTGTGTTCACAAACGAAACCAGTTATAAATAGACGGTAAAAAAATCGTAGTATAAAAATTCATCCCAAAGTAAAAAAAAGCACTTAATTAAACAAAAAATCAAACAACCCACCCGTGAAATAATATTAGATAACTTCTTTACCTTATTACGGGGACATTGTAACCATAATTTTGACTTGAAAGTCCGTCTGTCAGCGCCCCTCGGATAAATCGTGAATATAAAATTATCACCTCGCGACCTGAGTCAGCGCGTTTGCCTCATTTTAATAAAAAAAGACAAAGCCCGCGTAAATGCTGGGCGCCATTTTTTTGGTCGCCATTGCACATCTTCGTAAACTCAATTGATTCTTGTTATTAAGTTTAAAGGTTGATTTTGAATAAACTTGATTGTTATTCAGCTGACACTTGCTATTATTTTTTCGAAATTGATTTTGGGGTGAGCAGAATTTAAAGTAAAATAAAAGAATTTAACTTTCTTTGAATTTTTGGCGTATATAATTTTGTATGTTTTTGGTTAGATTTGGTTCACTCATCTTTCTCTATCCTGGCTTTTATCCCAGTTATTTAGTTCATTAATAAAACCCACTAGACCCTAGCTTTCTCCGTCACATTCTCGGAATTTACTGGCCCGAGACCATCTCCAACGTAGAGCTGTTGGAGAAATGCCACGAGAGCCCGATCGACCGCCAGATCAAGCGTCGCAAGTGGAGATGGATTGGCCACACGCTCCGAAGGGGTCCCGATCACACAAACTTTGGACTGGAATCCCCAAGGGAAAGAAAGAAAGCGTGGCCGTCCCCGTCAAACCTGGCGTCGCACCGTGTTGGCAGAAACGACGAGCATCGAAATGATATGGAGCGAGATGAAGCGTGAAGCTCAAGAATGATCGCGATGGAGGACATCTGTGGACGTCCTCTGCCCCATCTCGGGGTTATAGGACATTAAATCAAGTAAGTCAAGACCCTAGCTAGACAAGTGACATTCTATCATCAAAGCGTGGCAAAAGCGATTGTCAAAAAGGCAAAATTGTTTGGGATTGACAAGCGATATCGAATAATCAATCTATCCCTTACATTTTGACATTTCGACTATCGCCTTCGCTGACATCGAATGCCACTTGTCTAGAGCCTCAGAAGTTTCTACTTTCGAGATCGAAAAACAATATTTTTAGGTACTACAGTCTCATCATCATCAACATAAAAATGCCTCAACCAAGCGTGGCTACACTGACCGGTCCCGTGAGTCTCGCATCCAGCGGATCCCCGCAACCTTCACCAGGTCATCGGTCCACCTGGTGGGAGGCCTTCCAACGCAACGTCTTCCGGTTCGTGGTAACCACTCCACAACTTTTCTGCCCCATAGGCCATCCGTTCTGCGAGCAATGTCCTAGTCTAGAGGAAACGAATTTTTCCGTTGTCATGGCAACTGAGTCGAATGTAGGTCCTACAAGCTGACTTGGAATATAGTCCTTACGTACCTAAATAAATCTAGGAAGTCCTACAAACTGACTTTGATTGGAATATAGTCCTTAATTACCTACATAATTCTAGGAGGTCCTACAAACTGACTTGGCATATATTATTTATTTATTTTATACTTTATTGTACACCACAAAAAATATACAGGACAAATTTTCAAATATACAAGTGTTCAATGGGCGGTCTTATCGCACTAGGCAATCTCTTACTTACCTTATTACATATCATAATTACAATAGATACTATTACAATATTACTCACTTACCTACATAAATCTAGGAGGTCCTACAAACTGACTGAGAATATAGTCCTTACTAAGGTAAGTAAATCTAAATTATCAACAACCCTAATTAATCTGACTAGATTAACTATGTTGGGAAATACAAGGAAAAAAAGAAGTAGTGGAAATTTGTATTTTTTCCTACTCCTCCGTTATTCTTTTCTGATTAATTTCGTTGCGGGATCCAAGACAGTTAAATTCATTCTCCGGGACTTCGTCGAGCTTCATTGCCTCGGCGCTTTTCTGGTGGTCGCCACTGTTGATTATGACTTTCAGCAGTTGCAGGTGTTTGGGAATAGTGCAGTGGGATTGTCCCAATTAACTATGTTGGGGTTGGCTTCCAGTCTACCTCTATGCAGCTGAGTACCAGTATTTTACATGAAGCGACTGCCTATCTGACCCCTACATCCCAGTAACTGGGAAACACGGTCCTCCTTGGCAATACTAATTGCTAACGACTGTCAAAGATGTTCAAATGACAGTCGGGACCAACGGCTTGAGAGTGGACAACCCGACACAATTTTTATACAAACGCTCGTACGTTATTATGCCGTTGTAACACATCTTTGATTTTAACTAGCAGGTATCTTGTGCACTATATCTAGGTTTCTAGCGAAGCAGAAAATAAAAAATTAGAGAAACCAATTCAGTATAAGCCTCCAAAAATCTGTTTTTTTTGCACAAATTTTAACTGAAATTTGGTCGTTCATAATGCTTTCCGACACACGGCGGAATGCCATGCCAATGCCATTTAGCCAAGAGCTCCTCCCACTTACACTCTTTAATAACCGTCTTATTAATAAACGTGGACTAAGGTAAGATTAACTTTATTCCAAGCATTAGGTTGGTACTAACAAATTTCCGTATTAATAAACACGGAATAAGGAGAGATTATACTAATCTGACTCTAGTCTTGGACTAAAAGTTATTCCATGGTGCTAGCTAGTTTAAGGTCGGAGTAAGGTTGGATTAAGAGTGTATCCATGGCGACTAGATTTATTATTTTTGATTGACATTTTGTTCGTTGTGATTTGATGATGAATATATTGTACTAGACAGGAAACACTATTGCAGGAATTGACATGAAGATGTGTTTAATACTTAGGTATTTTACTAACATTAGTATGAGAGATACACTCGTCATCAGATGTATCAAACCACTACGAATATTAAATACTAGCTGTTGCCCGTGACTTCGTCTGCGTAGCATTATTACTCCTAATAGCCTATTTTTAATGTCGCACTAATTATATTGTGAAGGCCGCCTTACTTGAGAAATTATTAGTTCACCATACAAATTTCTACCTTCCTTGCCACCATTACATTGGATAAAAACTATCGTATGTCCTTCCCAGGGTCCCAAACTAACTCCATTGAGGTAATTATGTAATACATAATATCTCAATGACTAACTCCATCCAAAATCAGTTCAGCGGTTTAAGCGTGAAATGGTAATAGACAGACAGACAGAGTTCCTTTCGCATTCATAATATTTTATTATATGCTATTTAAGTATGACAGATGTCACTTTGTCAGCTAATTTTCTTTCTTTTTCTACTTTATGTCATCAAATTTCTTGGTTTCATTCACTGGTTCACTCTTTTTACTTTTAAATTGAACTGGGTTGCCATAGCTTACGCGTAAATCCAAGAGTAACAAATGAATAGTTAGTCCGAGGTTATTCCATGTTTATTAATAACATTGCTAAGCTAGTCCAAGAGTAACTTCGGAGTAAGCTGGTAATACGTCATTTTTATTAATAAGACTGATGTTTAATTAAACCATAACTAACTACAACAAATTAATTATACCGACAACTGTTACCATCTTCAGTTAACACTAAAACTTATCTGCGCTAAGAAATGGCCTCTACCGTTAACATTTGGCATTAATCCAAAAAATTAATTGGAGACAAGCGTTCGCTCAACAGCGTTTAAAGCGCTTAAAAGCGCTCACGGCTCAAGTGCAAGCGTGTCAAGAGTAATTAGTGCAATCAGTGGGAATCACGTTTTAGTCAAGTGCTGTTGTGCCGAGTATGGATGTCCTTACTATAGGCGCACGCTGGTAGTTTGTTCGAATTTGGTGTGAGTACATGTGGCTGTTTTTGTTACATGGGCCGGTTTCTGAAATTATACTGCCAAAATTAGACAGGTTTTCAGGCGACATTAGAGTTAGACAATTACCTGTGAAACCGATGGAACAAGTTAAGGATGGAACAAGCTTCTTTCTTCTTTCAGAAGACGCCTGTTCACTCTTGCTGCTTTCTCCCACTACATTAACATACCATGAAAAAATACCATGGATTTAGTACATGATTCTGGCTGGACCCCTTATTGGAATTTTTCGTAGGCTTATTCCTTTAAAATACTGCTTATATACTTTAAAATTTTAGTTTTTCAAAGAAATCATTCATTCCCTTTTTTCACAAGCAACAGCATTGAAAATAAAATTCAAACGCGGCCGCCGGCTAGTACTTACACGCGCCGCGCCGCCCGCACTTTTTCTCTTTATCGGCTGACAACGGAGAATAATTAAAAATCTAATTGAGCTAGATAGGAATAAAGATTATGAACGGATTACAGATAACAAGTTTGTTTTTTTTAAAATCAGGATGAAGAAGAGAAATTCGAAATCAAGTACTGAATCCATGGTATTTTTTTGCGTCAGAACACCGACGCAAAAAATATACACCCTGTAGATAATATCTGTTCTGTGCTCGCAGAACGGATGGCCGATGGGGCAGAAAGGTTCTGGAGTGGCGACCGCGAACCGGAAGACGTTGCGTTGAAAGGCCTCCCACCAGGTGGACCGATGACCTAGTGAAGGTTGCGGGGATCCGCTGGGTACGAGACGCACGGGACGGCGCGGGACGGTCATGTCGCGACGCTTGGAGGGAGGCCTATGTCCAGCAGTGGACGTCTTTCGGCTGATATGATGAGATAATAACTGGTCAGTTAAATTTAAATCTAAACAAGGACTTCTGTCCTTCTGAGCGTTATGTTGCAGGCGGTTACGATAAAATTAATAAGGCATTATTACCTAACGAATAAATTAATAAAGCATTATACTCTTTATCCCACCGATCGCTCCAGTGAGTAATACTTCAGGGGATATTAAGTAGCATTTACGGCAAGCGAAAAGCAAAGCAGGGCAAGAAGCTGATCGGCAATGAGGCATTAGTCAAGTCCAGAGCTTTGAACATCGTCGCCGAGTTGCCAGCTTGTCGGTTTTTTATTGGTAACATTTCGAAAAGTTTGCGTTGGAATTGCATGATCTAATTCCGCCTAGCCCCTTTCATCATCGAACTACCAGACGTACGGCGATGCGCCATCGATATATGATGGACATACCACCCATACGCACTAAATGTTTTGGGAATACTTTTATTATGCGTACAGCTAAGAAATGGAATTCTCTGCCCGAATCTGTCTGCCCGATAGCTACAATCTAGGAGTCTTTAAGTCAAGAGTGAATAGGTTACTTCTAGGCAAGCGTGCTTCAACGTCGACCACAACATCGCTTACCATCAGGTGAGAATAGAGTGGTCAAGCTCGAGCCTACAACCAATATAAAACGCACACGTGTAATTAATTACCCATACTTTGCAAACAAATAAACAATTTTACATATTTATAATATATCTTGATGAAATAATAATTTTCCAGATAAATTAGCCCTTTACTAGGTATATTCAGGAGAAGAATTAAGGAACATTTCCTGTCAACATGACGCATATATATGTATGTATTTTAAATATTTGTATGTATATTTTTTATGCATTGTGTGCTTAAATGTTTTTTTTGTTGTGCGCTTTTGTTAACTGTCCTAATTTTGTAAATCTCTCTTTAGCACTGAGGTATGCTGTCAGAGGACCCAATTATCGGTTAAGCTCGCCTTTGTACATAAATTTTCCTTTTGTATTTGAAATGTTTATTTTGTGTACAATAAAGAATATGAATATGAAAGACTGGTGTTCCAAGCTGTGTTCAGCTCTTGGAGCTTCTTGTCCGTTATTCGCCGTAATTTATCTTATCTTCTGGAGGGGCCGAGAAAATTTCGGACACTGCGACTCATTGGGATTTATATTCTTCTCCGTAACTATCTACCTTTTGCGAATGGACGGTATAATATTTTTTATTGTTTTTTATTTAAATCTTTGACGTTCAAAAATGCCGCTTAGTAGCCTTATTGAAATAAAGAATCTGATTCTGACTTTGCTCAAAAGAAATAGTTAAGGTTCAACGTGTATTTCGCTTTGCATAGCTTTATACCATTTATCATATATGGACCCCTAGTAGCAGATACTCTCGACATTTCGCGAACTCCATTCATTGGAGAGGCTGTTACTGCACTTTTTACTAGCACTTCAGCAACATCACTTAAATACTTATTCACAACCATATGAGAATTTGTAACTTTAAAGTTGAGACCGTATTTAAACCTAACTTAATAATGACACACTAAAATTGTTTTGTTAAATAGATAAACAAGATTATTTCGAATACGCGGTTTCTATACTGCGATTTTTTTACCCGACTGGTTATGTATTTAGCGCGTATCTTGTATGTATGTATGAAATATCTTTTTATTTTCTCATATCTTTTTCTTTCACCCCCTTTTGCTGTATGGGAGCAGCCCTTAAAACATTTAAAATAATTTTTTGACAATTTGTGTGGCTTTGGCTCAACAAAGAGCTTATACTGTGAAAATTTGAAGATTGTAGCTCTAACAGTTTGGATATAAAACCTGTGTGACAGACGACGTACAGACACGTGGAGAATTTTAGGTGCCATATTTTGGAGGTCCCAATTTTATTTTCTTCCAAACCCATCGAGTGAGGTATCAAAATGAAGCGGTAATTACAGAAATATATAACCCTTATATGTTAAAAGTAATAAGAAAAAAAGAATAATGTTGAATGTTGAAGAAAGTTATTAAAATCATAAACCCCGACTGCTTATGAAGCGAACTAAAAAGATGTAAAAAAAAATTATGCTGTGCATCCGGAGGATACATATGGTTTTGGTCAGCCAGCTCGTGAATATGTATCCTCCGACTACACACTACAGCATGATTTTCTTCTAGTTTACATCCTTTTAGTTTGCTTCATAAGCAGTCGGGTGTTTTGATTTTAATAACATTTTTTTATTAAGGGTTAACAACTTTAATATTAAATATTGACATATTCTCATTCTAAATAAATAAAATAATAAATTGTTTATTGTTCCAATATCATTACATAAGTGTATTATGAGGCAGCCCCATTAAGTTATCTATACTATAATATTATAAAGAGGAAAGACTTTTTTGTTTGTTTGTTTGTTTTTTTGTACCGAATAGGCTCCGAAACTACTGGACCGATTTAAAAAATTCTTTCACCAATAGAAAGCTACATTATTTCTGAGTGACATAGGCTATTTTTTTATCCCGAAAACGGGTCCTGTGGGGTGGCCCACGGGAGTGAAGCCGCGGGCAACAGCTAGTTAATAATACTTGTAGAATTGTGTGAGTTCTAATGTAGAATTTCACAGTTCCCATCTTTAAGCAGCCTTATAATGTTCCCACTGCAGGCATCCTCTCTGTGAGAGAGATAATGGGCCTTAATCCACCACGCGGGCCTATTGCGGGTTGATGAATGTCACATGTCTTCGATTTTTTGGGTTAAAATTCATACAAAGGACATATAACCGGTATGTCCTAGAACCAAAATATCAAAGAATCCTCACGATGTTTTCCTTCACCGTTTTAAGAGCAGTGGTGATGAAATAATTTACACAAAGTAAAGCGCCTGCCTGGGTACAAACTCACGACCTACGACACGTAAGTCGGGGCCGTTGCCACTGGGCAACCACTTATCTCCACTGGAGAACCACTGCTCTCTCGTGCTCAGTACTTAGCATTTGCGGCCACTAGACCAACCAGGCAGTTGGCATAATTAAAATGAAGCTACCAAAAAATTGTGTTAGAAACGGAACGCACCTGTCAATGTCAAAAATGTCAATGTCATTGTAACTTCTACTTAGAAACGTCAAACCCTGGCTCTGGCACAAATGTTAAATTATAAAAAATAACCTGTGAGAATTATTACAAAAAACAAAAACATAGTTAGTAAAACCATGGAGACATCAACGAAGTTTTATTAAAAACACTACAAAAATGTTCAATCATTTTATTTAACTGTGCATTGGTCATAGGAAACTGAAGTAAATAAAAAAAAATACTACCGGAAAGTAGGTATAGACGCTTAAACGTATCAAACCATAGATTTAGAATTTTTTTTGCTACGCAAAATATCTATGTATCAAACACAGATTTGAAGGTCCTTACTCTTGAAGCATGGATGAGAAGATCGAGCAATCTTCTTTGATAATCTCTGACATATTAACAAAAGACACACTAGAGATCTCGTACTAAATATAAATTACTAAGAATAACCTGTGAGAATTGTTACAATAAAACCATGAAGACTTAACGAAGTTTTATTAAAAACACTACAAAAATGTTCAATCATTTTTTTTCAATTGTGCATTGGTCATAGAAACCTAAAGTGACTAATTATAAAAAACCAGTACTACCGGAAAGTATGAGACATAAGACGCTTAAACGAATCAAACACAGATTTGAAGGTCCTAACTCTTGTAGCAGGGAAGAGAAGATCCAGCAATCCTCTTTGATAATCTATCTTCTTGATAGGAATAACTTCTACATTGATCTCATCTGGTTCTTCGGTTGTCGTCGATGTGCTTGTACTTGTGGTATTTTCTAATTCAGTTTTTACGTATGAAGCGTTCAGTGCCCACATTGGAGTAGGAATCGTTATGGGCGGGATCGTGAGTGTCTTCGGATGAAACTCCGAGAATTCTGTTTTAATACTGTTTAAATGGAAAGCTGGGTCGTCTTTCAAGGTGGTAAATATTTCTTCGTCTTTCGCTGTTGTCATCACTGGGTCTTCAGCTAGAAGAGCCAGACTGTTGCTGTATATATCATGAAAGTTCACCGTTGATGGTATGTTGAATGTGTTGTAGGTATATCCCTGCTGTTCTTCTGTTGATTCTCCATTGGTGAGTGGCTGTGGAAAAGATTAAATATTAGTTTCTTCACAGTGAGATTTTACCAATAGAGACTCATTATAAAGATTTTTTTTCTGAATATTTTATTTTAGCTACCTAACATACGACCTATAAAACTTGGAACTTTATTTCTATCACTGAGTAGGTTAAAAGATCACAGAGATATAAATAGGACCCCGTTGTCAGAAAAATATAAACATACTGTACAAACGTACGTGCGTGTCACGGCCAGACGCAGGACTGACTGAGTTCACTCAAGCTGGTCAGCTTGTGTTTGTATTGCTTCGCAGACGTCGGTAAAACGTATCTACCTCATATAACATCATTGTTTCTGCAGCTATGTTCTTATATATCGAAACCATTATTGTATTCTTTTAGTATTTAACCCTTATTTTATTATTTAGATGTTTTAAGCAACGACTGTGGATTGTTCTTAGGTGTGTAAAATTGTAGATGCACGTGCGCTTGCACACTGTATATAATAAGTCTAGGAGCACTCAGTATTGGCCGCAAAAAATACACGAACTAAATGCATCTAAAATTTTACAGATATATTATAGATAGATAGATAATACCAATCCATCGTCGTGACTTTAAACATCCATACTTAAGGGCCTACATCCGCTTTAGTACCGTAAAACGGTAACTTTCTAAATCATACTTCTTAGTAGGTAACGGCTAGGTTAAAAGGTTTGAAAAAATTAATATGTATTATTGTTTCATGTATATTATTTTTGACACATGGTTTTTTCCTATAACAAATAGTTTTGCTTTAAAAAATAATTAACAACACGCTACTTTTGGATACTCCTCTAAAACGATTTGGATGTTTGAATATATTTTTACATAGAAAAATTTATGGCTGGCATTTCTTCATAACTAACATAGCATATGTAAATCAAATAATATTTTGCAAACAAAACTGTTCAAAAGGAGGTTCAATTTTGATATTTTGGCATCGAGCGGGCGCACGGCCAGTACTGCGTTAACATTGGGACGTATATATCGCCTTAAGGACACGATCGTTTTCTGAGACAGCCTGACATACTTCCCTGAATGAAAGAAATAGCACTAAACATACATAATAAGGTTTATCCCAAAGATTAACAAAGGACGTGTCACCAACATAGTAGGTTATTGAATCATCGCTCACTCGTCTTGGAAAGACGTGTACTTTGACGGGTGTTTCATCAGGGGCCTCGGAATCTGGTGCTTCGGTCGTTTCGGATGTCTCAGTCCCGTCACATGGACTGCTCACCTAGAAAAGGATAGTTCAGGTTAATAATGGTCCTCCTGAGGTTTACCCCTATATACCAACACTTCATACTCGACTCCACTTCGAATCATCAAATTGGTGGTAAACCATCGATTAATATCAATAAATTGTTATTTATCGACAGTAATCGGAGCTTTTTCTGTTATCAAGGCGTCTGAGTCAAGAGGTGATCCTTCAAGCTGACTTGAAATATGAACATAAGACAATCCTATCAAAAATAGCGACTGACGAAAATCTAAATTCATTCCATACTAGCTGTACCCTACCCTAGCTTACCTGCCCTGCGTACCCTCCCCTACCTTCCTACCCTACGCTACCTACCCTTCCGTACCTACCTACACTACGTTACCTACTCTACCTACCTACCCTACCTTACCTACCCTATCCTAGCTACCCTACCCTACCTATGTAGGTACCGCGATATCACGCGTGAACGGCTGGACCTATTTCGCTAATTCTTTTTTTGTTGTTTGTTATTTAGTTAAGAGATTAGACTAGATTATTGAATTTTGCTATGGCAAATAAACTCAGAATTCTTAATAGCTTCTATAAGAAAAAGGTTAAAAAGAGATGGACATGGATCTCTCCAAATGGGCTTTATAAAAATGAAATTGATTTCATCATTCACAATCTGAATTTCAACTCAGACCATCATATGGTTCGCGCTACACTAACAGGCACACCGATAAAAAGAAAAAGAAGATTCCATCATGATAATACAGCTCTGGTATGTACTGGTAATAGTGATAAACTCATAGATCATCTAAAAGAAGTATTAGGAAAGGAAAACGGGAAAGCACTACGAATCCAAAAAAAATATGAAAAAATTGTAAACCTATTGAAAACAGAAACAAAGAAAATAAACATAGATAGTAAAAGAATCATCTCAGATAAGAAATTCCAACTATTACAAGAACGAAAAGAGCTATTGCACAGGAACAATGAACATATTAGAAACGACAACAAACTTATAAGACAATGAACATTAATGAAGTATATAGAAAAAAGTGGTGGAATCAAAAAGGCTTTTAAAGAACTAAATAGGAAAAAAGACTGGATGCTATGAGTAAAAACTAAAGAAAATAATTACACAAACAAAAGAGAAGAAATATTGAAAGTAGCTACAGATTATTATCGAAACCTCTACCAAAGCGAGAATCCTAATTTAAGAACTAGGAACATAACAGACTCTGAGTCGATCCTGGAAATACTCGTGAAATAAGAGCGATCAATAAACAAAAACAAGATAAGACACCTGGAGCAGACCAAATAACAAATGAACTCCTAAAATCCACAATCACGGTGATTGCCCCCATTTTGACAAGCATATTTAACGAAATATTGAAGACCGAAATTATTCCCGAAGAATATTGATATAATATTGCTACATAAAAAGGGAGACAAGGCAGAAATAGGGATCTACCGACATATCGGTTTAATGTCCAATGTGTATAAAATTTTCTCAAAAATAATTTTATCAAGGATCACCTGTATCCTGGAAGAAAATCAACCTAAAGAGGAAGCAGGTTTTCGGAGCAAATATTCGACCGACCATATTCATGCCCTGAGGCAAGTTTTACAAAAATGTAAGGAATACAATAAAAAATATTATCTAGGATTTGTTGATTACAATAAACTTCTTCGACTCCTCACAACATGAATAAATTTGGGAAGCATTGCGGATACAAGGAATACAAGGAAAGTACATACATACACTGAAAAATATATACTCAAAATGCACAGCACAGGTGAGACTGGAAACGACGGGAGAGGAGTTCCCAATACAAAGAGGGGTGAGACAAGGGGACCATATATCACCAAAGTTATTTTCAGCAGCACTAGAGGCGATATTCAGATATCTACGATGGGATCATAATGGACTTAATATAGACGGGGAAAACCTTACTTATTTACGCTTTGCAGATGATCTTATCCTATTTTCGGAGTGTCCTAAAAAGCTAGAGCAAATGCTGCAAGAACTATCGGATGACAGTGCGAATGAACACAGAGAAAACAAAAGTGTGACTAATAGTTCACAAACATATAACATTATTGTAAATTCTGGAAAAAATTGATTATGTAGACGAGTACATTTACTTGGGACAGCTTATTTCTCCAAAGGACACTATGTATAAAGAAATTGAAAGAAGAACAGCCAATACATGGAGAAAATGTTAGTCTCTCAGTGAAGTGATGAAGAGTAAAGACATGCCTATGAAAGAAAATAAGAAAGTATTCAACATGTGTATTTTAGGCCGGTTTCTGATTTAAGTAAAGCAGCAATAATCAGTTGAGTATTGTCAAATAATTTAGGAAGCGTTTGAGTATTTTACGTTTCACAATTGAGAATCTACCTAGATCAGTTAAGTAAGTACCTACTTATGTATGGACCTGCCAAAGTTCCATTCACTTTCTCTTTCACCCTTACGTTCCATTTTACAAAAGAAATCCGAGACATCACAAAATTGCATAAATATTATTTATACATTTTATACAGCCATAAAAAGTACAATAGTATTATATTACTTTATTCAAGAGTAAAAAATCAAGTTAATAAAGATGTTATAATCTGTAATAACTTGATTTTTCATATTTAAGCAATTTCAAAACGGTGAAGGAATACATCGTGAGGAAACCGGCATGTCCTAGAACCAAAAATTCGAAGACATGTGACATTCACCAACCCGCACTGGGCCCGCGTGGTGGATTAAGGCCCATTCCCTCTCATAGAGAGGAGGCCTGTGTCCCAGCAGTGGGAACATTAATAGCCTGATGATGATGTGATGAAGCAATTTCAAAGATATCTATTTGAAATCTATACAACCTTATTATGAAACTATGAAATGGATCGTAGGCACTAAAACAAGATTGTCATGGCAACCGTATTTATTTTGTCAATGATATCTTATCGAAAGAAAATAATATCTAATATAATTTGTTATTTCCAAAATAAAGAATTTAAGCTTATAATTACTAGGAGTGAATGTGTTCAGAGCGAGCAGTTGCTGGTTCTTGTGATACCTCATAGAACTATAGAATATTTTACTCAGAATTTCACAAGATCTCTCAAGTGCCCCTTGTTCATCTGTATTGGAATCTGGTTGCAATTGTGATTTACCAACATAAATGGACTATTGTGATGCAATTTTTAATGAGTGACCTGGGTTTTCAAGATCAAAGGCTTTGCTAGCCATCGAAGAGCCTCCGAAGAAAAAGAGTAGTAGCCAGGGTCGGTGCCATTGGATATGTGTCGGATATTATGAAGGAGAACTGTGTTTTAATATGTGTTAACAAACAATATACTATCTGCCTACTTATTTTGTAAAATAATAAATAAATAAGACCTATCATGTTGTTTTTATCGTCTTTTATTATTCTGATACCAAAATCATATCATACAAAAGCCAAATTCTGTACACAATTTCATCGTTGCAACATCTTCTTGTCTTGTGGATCCTACTAATACCTATTCTATATAGGTATGAAAGTCTGTATGTTTGGCTATTTGTTAATCACACCTTAATGGTTGAACGTATTTGGAAGTATATACTTTGGAAAACAATTACACAATGATGAGAATTAGAACCTAGGATATAAATTAATATAATAAAATAGATTAATAATAAATACACGGCACGGCATAATAAAGCCTTTTATTCTGAAATCAGAGATATTAAACTGTAGTCTATACAATACATGTTTATAGTTTATAAAATGTTCCTAATCTCAGTGTGCCTCTTGGCATAGGCCTCCACTCCACTAACAGTTTCCACTGGGGTCTGTCCTGTACATCTTGGACCAGCGGTCTTTCCCATATTTCATTCGCGTCTTCCACGTCTTCTTTTCCCATCTCTTGTGTACCAGTTTGTCACTTTTTTCCATGTCCCTTGGTTATCGCGCATCTCTTTTCACATAGTTCCTGTTGATCAAGACTCGGTTTTCGCGCACCACGCGACCACAAACACATTAACTGGCACTTTTTGAATATTTTTCTTGAAGATCTCACTCAACATCGTCATAATTTCTGCCGAAAGACTGCTGGATACAGGACTTCCCCAGCGTCACCACATCGACCGGTCCTGTGCGTCTTTCATACATCGGATTCCCATGACCAGGTCATCGGTCTACGGAGGCCTTAAATGCGTATTCCACCACGCGGTCACCACTCCAGAACTTAACAGCCCCATTGACCATCCGTTCTTCAAGCATCTGAGATTTATCAGGCATGAAATATTTGCATCCAATCTTATGTTTTCGATAATTCAGGGCGAACACTCTTCTTCCACGCATCGGTCTTCGTTGAGGAATCTTCAAGGAAGACAAGGATGTATCTTCGTCACTCGTTTTATAAGTTTATATATTATTTTGTATTTATTTCGCTTGATCACCGTTTAAGCACAGGCTTGTCAACTATCAACTGCCAAATGTAACCAGTGTAGCCAGATTCGACGAGCCCCAAATCGGCAAAAATTTCGTTTTTCCATTTATAAAAAACTCAAGTCGAACATTATTCACTAAAACCACGAAACATTCTTCGAAACTTCAATGCGTTAAACACAATAATCATTATAGGTTCCATATAAAACATTTTTCAGCATTTCTCTATTTTCCGTGTTGTCGCGACTGATGTATAATTTGAAATAGTGATGAACAGTTAAAAGCGTTTTGGTTTCCAGTTATTTTCATCATTCCTCAGATAATGTTGTATTAGATAGTCACATTCCGAAATCATCTGAAATCACCCCATTTTTTTTTTCTGAGGTAGCCTAATTGCCACCACTCGTAAAAATTGGTCGCCCCGACACCCTTCCGAGTAGCCTAAATGGAAAAAAGTCGCACAATCTGGCTACACTGTTGATGTAACGTTGACAACGGTTTGAGAAAACTTTGAGAATTTGAGAATAATCAAATGTGTTTTTCTCAGTTGAGAAACCCAATTGAACGTCAATGAAGGTTTTTTGTATGGCATAAGGTATACTTTAGCATGACTTTGTCTAAAATACTCAAACCTTGCTCAGTAACGCAGAAAACTTAAAGTCGCAGATGATCAAGAGTGACAGATGCTTAAATCGAGATCATTAGCGTCGAATACTCAAATCAGAAACCCGCCCTATATCTTACAGATGTCAAACATGAGCGCTGACAGACAAACTAATGAACAAAGCAAAAGTGTGTGTTTAAACGGAATTGAAAGGAGTGTAATTGGTGTGAAACGAAGAGATAAAGTAAGATTAGACGAAATAAAAAACACAACAAAATATAAAAATGCCAAACAGGTATGCAGGACTCTAAAATGGAGATGGACAGGACACATGTTAAGAGAAAAATCAGATAAATGGACAAAATGAATACCTAACTGTATGGTACCCTCGGGACGGAAAGAGAAACAAAGGCCGACAAACAAAGCGTTGGGAAGATGAACTTAAGCGTGTGGCCGGTCCAGAATGGATGAGAATAGCTAAAGATAGAGAGAAGTGGAGGCTCTTAGAGGAGGCCTTTGTCGAAGGACAAATTGTGGAAAGTAACACCGATCGTCATTGATTAATCTAAGTTATATTAATAATATTGTAACAGCAATAAAGACTTATTTTATTTTATATTGTTAGGAGAAGGTTCTTATGGTAGACAAATTAAGAAAAAAATATTGTAGGTAGGTATGTAGGTAGGGTAGGTAGGGTAGGTACCCTACCGGCCCTCAAAAATAAAGAAAAAAAAATGTAGGTAGGTAGGGTAGGTATGTAGGTAGGGTAGGAACCCTACCTTCTCTGTTTTTCTTATTTTTTTCTAAGAACCTACTTCTATATTTCTACCTTTCATAAGAACCTTCTAACAATAATAAACAACAAAAAAAGAATTACCGAAATAGGACCAGCCGTTCATGCGTGTGACCAACGGCAATAGGGATTCATTTTTACATACAATATAGATTTTTATTTTTTATTGATAGGCTCGCGCTTGACCTCTACATCACCTGATGGTAAGCGATGATGAGGTCGACGATGAAGCACGCTTGCCTAGAAGAAACCTATTCACTCTTGACTTAAAGACTCCCAGGTTGAAGCTATCAGAAAATACAGACTCCGGCAGGGAATCCCACTCCTTTGCTGTACGCATAATGAAATTATTCGCAAAACGCTTAGTCAAAACTTTGGGGAATCAAGAAGACCCTCAGTAATGATTCGAGGAACACGATTCGAGGATGATTAAGAATGGTAGGTGTATAGTAAAATATACCTGAAGTATATTCATGTAAAATAGAATCCGGAACAATAAATTACTAGTTGAAATTAAATAATAGGTCAATTAAAGCGAAATGTAGTTGGAATATAATTTTATACAATGAACCTACCGACAGTCAGGTGGAATATATTTTATGTAAATAATTAACAGTGGAAGTAGAGTACAACTATTTTCTTGATGTCCCTCGGCAAACTTCGTGTTTCTTCAGTCGTCGGATTTCTATCAGTTACCCTTTGCACTTGGGCAGACCGGACGCTCTCAATCAACTTGGAAGTATACAGAGTTGTTAATAATCTTTTAACTTAATGTATTTTTTTTAATGGGAGAAAAGCTGCTAAAGTGCAGGCATAACACTGACCTCTAATATACAAGTACGCTGGACTTCATATTATCGATGACAAAATTAAGACATTTGATTTTCCCCATTTTGGCGCTGATAGCAACGTGACTTAACGTGAGAGTCCATGGAACTAATATTAGAGATGGGACATAGTCTTCGGTATAAAAATACGTGAGAATAATTTAATACTTAGGAGAACAAGAAAATCCCAATTATTTAATTGAGATTCATTTCTAAGTAATAGAAAACTTGCTGTAAAGGTTAACTGAAAAATACTTTCAATCAGATTGCAAGCTATAAACTAGTGGATAGCGTGCTACCAAAGTTATAGCGCATTACTGTCAGATCAGTGAGATTTAAATATGGGGATAGGCTAACAACTTATCCTTAAAACTAGTATATTTGAGCAAGTATCTGCTCGCTCAAGTATACTAGTTAGTTAATATTTACATTTACAATAGTTTGGATTCACTCGGCTGGAACATCATTCATACAAATATTTGCGTACGAATGAGATGGATAATAATTTACAACGGACATATTTCTCGCTCTCATCGCTAAAATCCTGTATCTGTAGTGTTAAGGTGCAATAAGGTGTAAGAGTGACATCGCATTCCAGCGACGTGAAGACTTATATCAGTTTTCAACTCTGTTTCAGATGCAGATATAAATTGTTTGACTTAAAAACATTTGTTAATACAATTATAATTATCATGATATTATTCCAGAATTAATTCCAGACAGGAACTAGGTGATTGATACAAGAAGAGAGAGGCCTGTGCTCAGCAGTGGGCGAAGTCGGACTGTGGATGATCATGATAATGATTCCAGAATTTAGTATTACACATTGCTTTTTAACATATCACTACTGATTATTAGGCATTCATATAACACTCATCACTAATACCAATATGAGATATTTAGTTGCAACATATTATGAGAAGTCAATACAGTAGATGAGTGATACGCCTTGCCAAGTCTACTATTTTGATATTAGTGTAATTTAAAAATATTACTAATACTCATATACTCGTATTAGTTAAAATAATATAATATATCCAGGCGAATATATTAGTATTACCTAATCTTGAGAAATATCGGTATTAACCTATCTCTAAAAGTGTCAATTTTAGTTCCTGAGAACCTCGAGTGGGGCGCTTTGATTCGGCACAAAAATCAACTGTCATTTCATCTAATATATGTAGTCCAGCGTACTTGTATATTAGAGGTCAGTGAGGCATAAACTAGTTTTACTGCTCTATATAGTTCACTCGGAATTCAAAACAAAACTACAATAAAGTAATTAGTTCTGAATTCAAAATATTACACACGATAAATCTAATAATGGATGGATATGGCAATTATCATTCCTTTGTATTCGGCAATGCGATGATTGCTGAGGGACATAAAAAAAAAGTTGTACTGTACAGACAGTTGATTTTTGAATGAGTGTTTTCGATTCAGTTCCTCATTTTGTTTATAGAATTCAAATTGGTGCAACAAAAACAAATTGGAACAAAGGAGATCAATTTATCATAGGGATACTCTGGGCTTTAAAAATATTAAATTTTCACTCATTTATAGAAAAGGAGGTATTTAACTATATTGTAACTTGAACTTTCAAAATAACTTTAACACCTATTGTATTTGCACTGTTTATAATACTGGCATCTTTGAACACTTTTTTTTTCTGTTGAAAAGTACGGCATTTTTTATTTAATTTTATTACGACTTAAAAGTTCTGTAATATACACTTTACATAAACCCTGAGTTCAAACCAAATCTTCTATGAAAAAATGTCATTTCGGACAATAAAAGTTCAGCTAACACATTAACTCTTCAATCATTAAAAAACTAGGAACATATCAGCCTGAATCATCATCATCATCTTTTCAGCCGAAGGATGTCCAATGCAGAACATAGACCACCCCCAAGTCTCGCCACACCGACCGTTCCTACGCGTCTTGCATCCAGTGATCAAGAACAGAATCAAATGAACTTTAAGGTATCTGCCCACTACAGCGTATCATACCATGACCGTGCTAGAAACGTATCAGACATGAAAAGCAACACTATACGCTCTACTATGCCCACTGAAACGGATTGACGGCGTTCTGTACTGGTATACATCCCGTAACTTAGTATAGAAACGAAACAGAACTAATTTTATTATATGAAAACATACATTTATACATACATAAACTTCTAAGGTGTGTCTTTCCCCTTTGAGGGTAGGCAGACACCACAGAACGCCAACTGCTACGATCCTTACATATTCTTCTTGCTTCGTTTACGTTCATACATCTGATTACACAATTTAATGGAAATTTCTTTATTTAAATTTTTCTTTCTGTTTTAGACAACTGTAAGTTTTATCACATTAATATTATATAAAAATGAAGCAAGTCAGCACCCGTAAAATTCTCGCTGACAATTGTTGACGCTCCGTGCATGGTACGCGACGTTGTTGGTCGGTGACGGACTATTAAGAATAGGGTATTTTTTTTTAATACAACAATATTTTTTGCCTGACACTTTCCTAGCACGATCTTGGTATGAAACGCTGTAGTGGGCAGATACCTTTAGCTTTTAACAACACTCAATGAAAAGGGTCTTAATAAGGCACAATTTAATTTAAAAAAAAGAAATACTCACCAGTGTTAAAATCACTGCCACCATTGTACTTATTAACCACATCTTGTGTCTTTGATTGTAGAGTTACGACTAAACCACTATGCTGTATTAAACCCCTTGACACATCGCATTGTGAATACAATATAATTGTTTTAAACCATACAATGAAAGTGTTTATCAAAATATAAATCAAATAGTAATCAAAGTATTGTGTGTTGGTTTGTGATGAATTTCTGGCCTCAATTGTTGTAAGCATGTGTTGTTTTTATGCAGTATAGTTCAAAAACCGAAGGTGGTTGCAGTGGCGAAATGTCATACGAGATCAAACACTCTGCCTCGACCAATGTGCCACCATTAGAGACAAATTTTGAGATAGCATGACACACTCTTAAGAGGAAACGGGGGCAGAGAGCGCCGATTGAATTTCCTTAGTAAAAAGTCATAATTCGAGGTTTGGCTCTCGTCTCTTTCCTCCTCCAATATTGGACCAATTTAAAAGGGGGTTCCGTAAACTGAAAATTAAAGATATATACTATATCCCTGTGTTTTCCTTTTTGATGATACATTAGCTTTAGAAGCACTAGAGCCCTAAAAAATTGCGCTGTTAAACGAGGGTTAGTGTACAAATTTGACAAATATAAATGAAAAAAGGAAAACATAGGGACATAGTATATATCTTACTTTACCAGTTTATGGAATATCTTTTAAATTGGTCCAATATTGGAGGAGGAAAGAGACGAGAGCCAAACCTCGAATTATGACTTTTTACTACGGCAATTCAATCGGCACTCTCTGCCCCCGTTTCCTTCCACCCACTACCCACCCATACCCACCCACCTACCCATCTATCCTATCTACCGTCAACTGGCTACCCACCTGGGTATGAAGCTGGAGCGAAGCCGCGTGGGGCAGCTAGTATACTATAAACGGTTAGGAGGAATAGTGGTGGGGCGCGTCTCTGTGGATTGAACGAACTATAGCAGGTGGCATTCTGTAGTTTCTGCTTACCCCCATGGAAAGGAGTAATACAAAATCTGGCATTACTACCCAATGATGATTATGACTCGTTATTCGATATTTTCAATGGTACAGAAATGAATACAGTTTGCTGCATACTACACATATCGATTTGGAATTTGATATTGTAAAGCAGATTTCAATGGGACGCACGGTAAGTGAATATTCCGTTTCGGAAGCATTTCGTAATTGGAATACGTCTATTTAATGGTTATTTTGGCCCAAAATGGATGAAATTATAATTTATCTTTGATTAAGGAATCTAACGAAATATTATTTTCTAAATTAAAAACACAATAAAGTTAAGATTGTCAACGACTTAGTGTTTGCGTGCGTAACTTGAAGTAGTACTTTGTTTTTTAACCCGCGACGGAAAAAGAGGGTGTATCTGTGTATCTGTCTGTGGCATCATAGCTCCTAAACGGATGAAGCGTTTTTTTTTGAAGGTTGTCTTTGTCAAGAGTTAGTAGAGTTAGAGTTCTTAGCTCTGTTTGAATAAAATCGGTTCAGTCGTTCAAATGTTATTCGCATTTTACTCTATGAATATGGGTTTTTTCGCAAGATATCATATCATTCTTACTTGTTTCGATAGATTGTCGATTGAAGCGTATCTACTACTAGGTATATTATATGTAGATTAAAAAGCATAAAATAAAAATTAAATTACATTTGTAATTTTTGTTTCATCGCAATCGTTAGTTAAAGTGTTCAAGAATTAAAATATCACAACACGCGCAATTCAGATACTTGGACAGTTGAACTCCATATTCGATAGATGGCGTTGTGCATTTGACGTCATTTTCTGAATGACGGTGTTATGATTCGCCGCGGAAGAATGATCCTAAAAAAAAGATTGGTAGGGTAGATAGAATACATAGGTATGTAGGTAGGGTAGGTAGTAACCTACATAAGGTTGGTCAGGTAGGGTAGGTAGTTGACGGAAGCAAATAAGTGAAGTTGAGTTCACAAATAATCATTTGTTTAGACATCACCTTTCATCTCTAAACAGAATCTTGATTCTAACTCTCTCTGCTAATGCAGAGCAGCAGTTTCCTACGGATACTCATTGTAATCTGAGTCTCCATCGGATAACTTCTCAATATTTTCTGGGGGCGATCACTGCGAGATGATAGTTGGCAGAGTGATTTAATCTTTGGACACTATGTATAGGTTCAAGTTCCACAGACTTAACAAGCAGGTGTGCTGTTGGAGAGATTGTTGCGCCAATTCTTCTTCCCAGCTAAAACCCTAGGAAGTGGTATCGGGCGAACGTTTTTGGGGACTGTCTTTATGTAGAAGTTTGAGGTTCAAAAATAGCTGAATGGTTCTCAGGCTAGTTTGCATAAATGACTTTCCATTTTGAAAAGCAAGAAGGTATACCATGTATCAGTTAGACTGAAGATAAAGTAAACTGAACGAAAGAAAAATTGATCTGACTCTATCATTCTAATAATACACCTCTATAATCCCTTAAAAATCGGGGCACAAAATCTGACCACAGACAATATAATACTAGCATACAGATTTCTCATCCCATACAAAGAAACCGTGCCGACGTAACTAGCGTTTTTCATCTGATTATACCGATTATTTATTGTAAATCGATCGCGTTCGGTTCCGTTCCACGGCGATAGATAGATTACCATATATATCCGTCGAATGGAACCGAACACGATCGATGTACAAAAAATAATCAGTATAACAGTACAGTACGTGGGCACGGTTTCTTTGTATGGGATGAGACACCACTGATCCGACCAACTTCCAATTACGAACTAACTCTCCATCAAAGCAGTCTACAAAACAAAGATTTTAATTACTCTAATATCAGAACGCGAATAATCTCAACATTTTAATGACGTCGAACATCAAAAAGTCGGCAAAACATAATATTCATAACAGTGCAAGTAGTGGGGAGGCGAGAGAGATAAAATCGCATTTGGCCGCAAATAAAAGGAAGCCAGCACGTACGACCACGGTGCGCGCACGCCGCAAAGGCGCGGGTCCATTGAAACAAACGCCATTAATGTAACATCTGATAATGAAAATAGGTAAGAAACATCTGGGAACTGTAGGACTGGGACTAGGAACTGTATCTTAGACTATAAACGTTCAAGAACCTTCCAGTGTCTTCATTGTTGTGGAATAGTGAAACTGATAGCACTTAGACGTGGTTTAGATGTGCTAATCGCGTTCAGTGTCATTAGAGAAATTCGCTCTTTAAAATGTTATTGAATATTTAAAATAATATATGTAAAGAATAATTGCTGGCTACTTTGTGACCTCAAATATAGCGGTCGCAGGGCGGCATAACATTAAATAGGTGTCTATTTACTAACTATTATAAAATGAATTATAAAAATCGCTAAGAAATACCAAAATATGGTTGGCCTGCTGCACTTTTTCGTCACGATCATCCGTTGTCTACATTTATTGTACTTTACAATTGTTTATTAGTTTTACAATACCTGTATATCTAAACCTAAAGCTCAAATACGTCTTTTCCCGTTACATTATCACCATCTACTACTAATACTACTTTGACAATAATATAAATACTCATCAAAAACAAACATACTTCTCGTACCGTCTCCAACATTGGGCGCTCGCTTCGCCTCGCTGCGCTCGTAAGGATGCTTATGATGTGGTGTTGCAGTTTATTTAATTTCCTCAAAGGCATTACCTGGAAAAAGCATGTTTTCAAGTGCCCCCCTAGCTCGCGCTCCTAGTACGCTCTGCTCCTTTTCGTTGAGCCCTTTCATGTTTGGAATATATTTTGACAAGGAGCTTCTTTTGACGACGAAGTGGTGTGAAATGGTGGAAAATGAGAGTGAGTGTGTGTCGTTTCACAAGGATGGAAGATTCTGTTTGCTATGTTGGTGATTTTGTTTGATAAAAATATGATGACAATAGAAATAAATAAATCTCGGTCCTTATAACTCAAAAATTTAAATTGATAACATGACATCTCTGTTTTCCTGAGTTGTACTTAATAATTTTATTTATTTTATTTTTTACTAGCTGTCCCACGCGGCTTCGCTCCCGTCAACTGGCTACGCACCTACCCTACACCTACCCTATAACCTCAAAAAGTAATATTCTTTCCCGTTTTTTCAACATTTTTCACTTATGCTCTGCTCCTATTGGTCGTAGCGTGATGTTATATAGCCTATAGCACTCAAGAATAATGTAGCTTTCTACCAGTGAAAAAATTTTTAGAATTGGTTCATTAGTTCCAGAGATTACCCCCTACATACAAACTTACAAATTTTACCTCTTTATAATATTTTAGTATAGTATTAGTATTTAGTATTAGTATTAGTATTAGTATTAGTATTAGTATTAGTATTAGTATATTAGTAAATTAGTAATAAGTATATTAGTATATTAGTATTAGTATTAGTATATTCGTATTAGTATAGATTCGACTGCCTTGACTGGAACTTGATGAATTTGTAATCCCTTTTTATTCAAATTGACATTGTGTATTGTATTGCCTATTTCAAGTTATTTACAGAATTTGATCTTGACAAGGTAAATTTCTATTTGATTTAATTGAATGTTTTGATAATTTATATTAAATGGGACTTTATTATAGCTAAAACTGTTTGCATGCCTTACTTAAGGTAGTTCGTATAAGGATCATTACATTAAAACTTAACATCTGTAACTTGTACCTAGTTTCTGTGCAAATAAAGAACTATTCTATACTATTATATCTAATGCTAAGAGGAAATATGGGCAGAGAGCGCCGACTGAATTTCCTTAGTAAAAAGTCATAATTCGAGGTTTGGCTCTCGTCTCTTTCCTCCTCCAATATTGGACCAATTTAAAAGATATTCCATAAACTGGTAATGTAAGATATAAACTATGTCCCTATGTTTTCTTTTTTCATTTATATTTGTGAAATTTGTACAGTAAGCCTCTGTTGACAGCGCAATTTTGAGCATTTTTTGAGGATGTAACGGTTTTGTTCACAATCTTCCCTTACTTAACTTAACTTCTTCTAATTTAAACTAATAACACAAAATAATCTAATTACAAATAAAATCAACCTTAAATTCACTAATAAATACTTATAAATTAAATCTAATTAATAATATCCTAATTATAATAAAATCCCTACAGTTAATTATCTATCAACGCAAACTAAGTTTCCGAACGCAGCGAGGTGAAGTTGATGCGAGCCGCGAGGAACTAAAGTTCTTGAACGAGGCATGTCATTGCATTGACCGTGAGCGAGCAGACGAGTTGCACTGTCAACACTCACATTTTTATCCATGCAAAATAATTCTCGTAAAATCTAGCTAATCCGACAATAATTGGCACTCTTCCTTCTTATAATAATCACGTGATGTTTACACCAACGTGTTGGGGTTCCTACCCAGGCTTCAGATCGGCTTCACACTACTACCTAGCGCGTGTGTTGGCCTACCCCAACGCCCTGTTAGCTGCCTACTCCGTGTCGCCGCGCTACGTGTCTACCTACCGCCTACTCTGCACCACAGCTTCCCGGGACCTAGCCCCGAGTTTAAACTACATTGCACATCGCCGGACGCCTCTAACGCTAAGGCCAGTGGTACACTATCTTGTGGCTTTGCAACGTACTTCGGACCGCGAGTGACAACCCCGACCCTGAGGTCTAATAAAATTTGTTAACCTTCAGTTGTCTATTTCCTTTACTACCCTCTAGCTACCTGGTAGTTAGGTAAACCAGAAAGAAGCGTTACAAGGACTCTAGAGTTTCTAAAGCTAATGTATCATCAAAACGGAAAACATACGGACATAGTATATATCTTTAATTTTCAGTTTACGGAATATCTTTTAAATTGGTCTAATATTGGAGGAGGAAAGAGACGAGAGCCAAACCTCGAATTATGACTTTTTACTACGGAAATTCAGTCGGCGCTCTCTGCCCATATTTCCTCGAAATGTTGTTATTCTTTGACCTTACCTTCCGAGTACATAGTTTGAGCCCCTGCCGACTGGGGTACAAATTTTTCCTAAAAAGGTTCCCACTGCTGGGACACAGGCCTCCCCTCTGTCAGAGAGGGAATGGGCCCTTGACAGGTATACAGGGAGTTGGTGAATGTCACATGTCGTCGAATTTTTGGTTCTAGGACATGTTCTTGTACCTACATTATATCTTTATAGTTTACCAATTTCAAACTGTGAATGAAGATTTATTATTGTAGTAAATACGACGGAGTCTCGGCAGACAACGAATGCGATGGTGGAACGAACTAAACAGATTTAGCCACAACTACTAGCTTTTGCCAGCGGCTTCGCTCGCGTGAAAAGTGTTTTATCATCCCAAGGGAACATTAAATTGGGATGAAAAGTAGCCTATGTGCTATTCCAGACTATAATCTATCTCTGTGCAAAATTTCATTCACCCCATTCAGCCGTTCTGGTGTGATGGAATAACAAACATACATCCACACACACATCCATCCAAACTTTCACATTTAGCTTCTGCCAGCGGCTTCGCTCGCGTGAATGTCAAAAATTATCCCGTAAAAGTGCCGTAATAAAGATTTTATGTACTATGCCTGACTATAATCTATCCCTGTGCCAAATTTCATCCAGATCCGTCCAGGCGTTTGAGCGTGAAGTAGAACAAACACACTCACAAATTTTCGCCTTGAATGGAAAGGGTTCGTCCTGTCTATACCAATCAAAATATCTCGTTTTTATCTTGCTACGTCTATTTTGGATTATTTGACTCCTACTTGATTTCTTCTTTCTTTGATTTTGTAGTAAGTTTCGATTCCACTCAGATATCAATCACGCCACTAACGCCTACGTCTTTTATTACAGCACCTTTTTATTCTTCACTATTGATGTTTCGTATACAGTTATTACAGTTTTTCAATCAACTTCAACTCTCTCAACTTTTAGCTATTATAAGTACTAATACATTGTTAATAGGAGATACTGTGGCAGTACTTTAGCTAGGCGATCTGCTCAATATACCTACTGGAGCTAAGGTATGTTGAGCAGTAGATTCTTGAATGTAATAGAGGAAGATATCCGCAAAAACATCAAAAACGTCTAACATAACATTATTGCCTGACTCAATATTTCACTTAGTGAAAAATCTAGACGGTAAAGCCAGTACAGCCCTCTAGGAACAACTCTATAAGCGTCAGAGCGCTTTCACTTGGGCTTTTCATAGTGACACGTATTCGTCTCTGGCAAGGAGTGGCGAAATAAGGTGGACATGTTTGGAGATATGTGACTTGTCGCCTGGGTATGGTCAGAATGTGCTTATGTGTGTGGTAGAATGCTGTGTGTAGTTGTTGATTATGATGTAATAAGTATGTGTGGGATAAAATTATTGAAAAACGCGTTTAGGGGTCGTGGTCCAACTATAATGTCCAACTAGTTGGACTACGGGTCTTCGGTAGGGGCAGTTGTCCAAATAAACATAATGATTGGACAACTGCCCCTACCGCAGACCCGTAGTCCAACTGATTTATTTTATTAATTTATATTAATAACTAAAATTGAAGTGGCACTTGAAAAGAGCACTTGGAAAGATATAGGTCGGTCAGTGGATGGGTGACTATTTCAACATACCGAGTTTCCTCCGTGCCTCGGAAAGCACGTTAAGCCGTTTGTCCCGGCTGTCATTTGAAGATCCTTCACAATCGTTACGGGTAGTCAGAAGCTTGAGATCTGACACCAGTCTTGCCAAGGGGTACCGCGATACCCAGTTACTGGGTTGTGGAGGTCAGATAGGTAGTCGCTCCATGTAAAACACTGGTACTTAGCTGAATCCGGTAAGACTGGAAGCCGACCCCAATGTAGTTGGGCAAAAGGCTAGCCATGATGAGTGTTATTGAGCAGGTTAAAAGGTTCTAATGTTGTTTATATGCCATAACGTGTCAAAAGAATACGAATAATCATCACACTATCGCACTAATATTATAAAGGTAAAATGTTATAGTGAGTCAGTCTTGAAAGAAAGAAAGAAAAGAAAGAAAATAAATTTATTTAGCACAGACTAAAAGACACACAACATAATATTATACATCGGATATAATACAATTAAAATTAAAATAAAAAAAAGTCTGACGTAAGAAATTAGCAGGAAAGTGTGCCTCACGGCTGCGCCAAAAAGGCCCTGTTCAGCAAAAATGCCAGACAACTAGTGCCTGACGCTGGTTTTCAACAGAACCTGGTGTTTGAGGTGACGGATGTAAATCAGTTTTATACTGCAAAGTGACGTGTGTATGTATACTTAAATAAAATAAATTTGTATCCGTTAAAAATAGTAAGGAACATGAGAATACGTACATAAATAGTGTGAAAATGAGTAGTAACATTGCAAGAATAAAAACTACTAATTCTTGAAAGATAGACATATGCTGTCGCGGATTTTTGTTTTAGAACTTTTAAAGAGGAACAATTCCATGATACATGATATCGCAGCGCACGCAACGGAAGCTCTCAAAAAGGAATATCTTTTCCCGTTTTTGCAACATTTTTCATTTATGCTCCGCTCCTATTAGCCGTAGCGTGATGTTATATAACCTATAACCTTCCTTGATAAATGTACTATCAAACACAAAAATATTTTTCAATTCTAACCTGTAGTTCCTGAGATTAGCGCGTTCAAACAAACTCTGCAGCTTTATAATATTAGTATAGATTTTATTTAGTTTGCTTCGTCTAACTTGGATTATTTGTTTCCTACTTCATTTCTTCGTCCTTTACTTTTGTAGTAAGCTTCGATTCGACTCGGTCAATCAGTTAATTATCACGCCACTAACTCCTACGTCTTTTATAACAGCACCTTTTTATTCTTCACTATCAATAGTGAAGAATAAAAAGGTAGCGGATACGGTGGCGGTGGCGGTCGTAAGTGTATACTTCTTACGTAGTATTTGGCACTGAGACTACATATTAGATTATAGTCGGGAATAGCACATATGGTTTTATCTTTTACTTTTTATCCCAGGAACATGTTCCCTCGGGATAAAAAGTTTTCAACTCACACGCGGGTGAAGCCGCTGGCCGAAGCTAGTTTATTATAAAAAGGAGTCGATCCTCAAAGCTAAAATTGAGTCCGAAATCGACTTTATGTCAATTATAACTTGGTATTATAATGCCACATCTCCCATTTCCTGGATCCCAGCCCCCACCGTAGGGATTCGCTCCACGGCTGCGTTACTTGAATTTATTCCTGAACCTTTTGTGAAGGATTACATTGACAAATTGTGTAAGCGAGTGCGATTTGTCTGTCTCACGGTCCCCTTATGGGCACAGATTTTGATGCTAATACGATGTTGATACTCTTTGAGGAGTAGTTGAAAGTGGAACGGAGTTTCGGAGGGTCCCTAGGGGCTGATGAAGATGTTTTGGTTGAGATATATGCAATTTAGAAGGTGTTTTGGTATTTTATACATAATGTTACTGTAAAAGCCCGAACTACGGTAAAACCTAAGACTTATCAAGTCTTACTGGTAAAATTCCGAAATGATATCGTTAATTTCGGGCGTTTTACTGGCAATCTTGACAAGTTACAAATGTTCTCAAATTGTTATGTCTGTGACACACTATGATACGAAATGATCAGAACAATTAAGAACTGTTTGATTAAGTTCATTTATTCATTCATTTATAGTAAAGTCATAGGTATATTTTTTAATCATGAAAAAATGTTATTCAAATCAAATCATTTTATTTAAGTAATACAGACAGATTTTAGGTAGTTTACAGTTCCATTATGTCCTGCCTAGGCATAAAATAATTTTGTCAACATATCCCTTTTAAAGCAAATCTTACAAAATATGAATTAGGTGCATGTTGACAGATTGTAGTAGAGTATTCTAAGATTTACCGTGTCATTGCTGGTGAAAGCCTGAAATTAGCCATTATCATAGATCAATACCAGTAAGGCTAGGTAAATCTTAGGGTTTTAGGCTATACAATGCCATCTATGCCATTAATAAATAAGTTACCTCTCTCACAGAGAGGATGCCTGTGTCCCAGCAGTGGAAACATTATAAGGCTGATGATGGTAGTTAATAGCGCTGTCTCTGCAATGTACAAGTAAAATTTAAAAAAAATATACCCCTATACATTTTTATTTCATGCTACAATTTATCTACTAGTAGACACGCTTCCATCAAAAATCTATTGAACACGTAATTATAAAACAATATTTGGCTAAAAACACTCCGATTCAAACAATAAAACGGCCCTAACTTGAGAACGGCTGAACCGATTTTCATCAAACATAGCTAAGACTACTCCCGACAAAGCTCCTGAAAACTTTTCAAACGAAATCAAAATCGGTGCATCCGTATAGGAGGTATGCTACAGACAGATACACAAATACAAATACACAAACACACAGGTACACTCGGCAAACATATATTACACTCTATTTTTCCGTCGGGTATTAAAAAACGGTTATTGATATATGAATTGAATAGAATAAAAATCTCTAAGAAAAGACTACTTGCTCTGAGGTTTAAACTTAAAACGTGGCCGGGGAAAATAAATGTGGTGATTATTTTGCACCCAGAATCATAAATTCTTGTGTAAACGCAGATAAATATTATCAATTTGAATCCACACTAAGGTCGATTATTCTAGTCGAAAATTCTTTCATACAAACGTAGTCAAGGGATTATTCCTCTGTTTGACGATTTAAGTTCAAAATAAAAAGTGATATCAATTTGTCTCATCATTATCTAGCCTTGTATGGAAGCGAAAAAGTAAAAAAAGAAAATGTTTGAAAGTTATGAGCGTCGAAAGTTCCACATTCCGACACTAATTTTAACGCATATTTGGGCGCAAATAAATACCATAAGAAGGCGGCAAATTGCAAAACGGCCTCCATACAGGGATAGATTAATAGTTCAACAATGCAAATAAATTTATTAGTCGTTTTTTTCATGATATCTAGACTGCCAAAGGTCTGTTTATAAAATTTCGCGCGCTCGGTTTCGTCCTAAATCATTATCCATTTCGCTACAAATTTGCAAAAGTTTGTATTCGTACGCGAACTAGCTTCCTACTGCTCAACACAACATCTATCTCTTCCGCACGTGTTGTCGGTTGATATAAAATGCATTTTAACCCCTCGCACAAAATAGTTCGTGTCGTCGACTTGTGTACCCTTAAAGAAAGAAAGGAGCAGTTTATTACCAACGCTGTACAATCATAACATTAGTAACAAAACAAATATTCCTTATTATTACTTACCGGATTTCAGTGTGGTAAAGAAGCAGCCCCATAAAATGTTGAGCAAATGTGTAGCATAAGTACAACGCTGGTCAACGTTGATTTACAGCTTGCCCTCCTTTCTCATTACTGTAACCTCATGTCTGTCTAAGGTGCCACTCGTTATGTCACATGCCATTCCAATTTGCGTCACAGTCAGTAAACCGCCTAATCCTCTTAATTATCTATGGTATATATCAATAAAGATGGACGTCGATCTTCGACCACAAGCTACCAAAATGACACCGAGTAATCCTGATCTAGTTGAATCAATCTACCTTTTCCTAACCACGGTGGGGTCGCATTCTTATGTCATCGGTAAATTACAGACATAACGGTATTTTGAATTACTTCACGAATGTACGGTTATCATAAACTATCTGTCGCACGTGGCTTCGCTCCCGTCAACTGGCTACCTACGTACCCTACCCTACCTACCCTACATACATGAATGTTGCGTAACTTTAACCGCTTACGCAGGGCACGCAACGGAAGCTCTAAAAAGGAAAAAAATTGCCCGTTTTTGGAACGTTTTTCATTTATGCTCCGCTCCTATTGGTCGTAGCGTGATGTTATATAGCCTATAACCTTTCTCTATAAATGGACTATCTAACACTAAAATAATTTTTCAATTGCAACCGGTAGTTCTTAAGATTAGCGCGTTCAAACAAACAAACAAACTCTTCAGCTTTATAATGTTAATATATATGTTAATATATAATATATATATTATTATCATGTTAAATTATATAAAGTATAGATTTATATATAAGGAAACAAGTGAATACAACGTAGAGTTTACTGTTCTATCACTTTGGGCAAGATTGTTGTCAGTTTGCCTGTTTTCTGACTATCCGTAGCGACTGTAAAAGATATACAAATGACAGCCGGGACCAATGCCTTAATGTACTTTCCAAAGCACGGACGGATCTCGGTATGTTTAGATGATCACCCATCCACGGACCGACCTCGTCAAGCATTGCTTAACCATGAAGATCGACCCGTGCAGCTTAGCATAAAATATATACCCATAATTTACATTGGCATAATGAAATTTAGGATAATTATCATTACGCATAATGTTATTAGGCATATTTTTTTTGCCATAATGTATATTGCGATAAATACTGTTGGCTTAAAAATAATGATGCATATTTTTCTATAGCATGTTATAAACACAGAATGATATTTACACATAATGTTGTTTGGAATCAAACAAACATGTTCGTGGCTCAAGGGTGGCACAAGGACCACTCTCGCCGCACCTTAACCTAATTCAATTGCGTCCTTATATAAAACATATTTAATTTAATTTAATAAAAAGATGTCAGAATATCGAAGTACCGAGTATCGAATGTCCTAAATAACGATATTATAACACTTTTAAGTTCCTTCTGCAACATCTCCGGCGCTGCGGGTAATGCAACCCCTTCGCCCTTACGTTACAAAGGATAAGCACCCATGCTTTCCTCCGCAGCATCAGCTTGCTGCGGAGGTGAGCAGCAGCAGTCGCTACGGCTCGCACGGGTGCCTATGCTTTGTTACCGAAGGAGGGGCGGGCTGCGCTCCCTTCGTGCCTCTGTGTTTTTGTAGCGACACTCTAGGGGTCGAAGCCAAAAGTCAACGTGCAGTCACATCACATCACATCACACATCATCAGCCTATTAATGCTCCCACTGCCGGGACACAGGCTTCCTCTCTGTGAGAGGGAATGGGCCGTAATCCACCACGCGGGCCCAGTGCGGGTTGGTGGATGACACATGTCTTCAAATTTTTGGTTCTAGGACATAGTTTCCTCACGATATTTTCCTTCACCGTTTTGAGAGCAGTGGTGATGAAATAATTTACACTAAGTAAAGCGCCTGCCTGGTCTCGAACCCACGACCTACAACTTGTAAGTCGCGGCCGATACCACTGGGCCACCACTGCTCTCATGAGAGTTATGCGAAAACGTTATGCCCAACGATATTATGACTAAAAATTAAATGTCAAGAGGGGGATTCCCTCACCGTTAACTTTGTCCCAGTTCAGAACACAAGTTCTAATTAAAAGAGTTTAGCATCATCATCTGCCTACCTTTTTTCCCCTATATTGGGGTCAGCTCCCAGTCTTACCGGATTCAGCTAAGTACCAGTGTTTTACATGGAGCGACTGCCTAGCTGACCTCCACAGCCCAGTAACTGGGTAACACGGTACCCCTTGGCAAGACTGGCGTCAGATCTCAAGCTTCTGACTACCCGTAACGACTGTCAAAGATCTTCAAATAACAGCCGGGACCAACGGCTTAACGTGCTTTCCGAGGCACGGAGGAAACTCGGTATGTTGAAAATGGTCACCCATCCACGGACCGACCTCGTTAAGCGTTGCTTAACCTTGATGATCGTCCCGTGCGGCTGTTATTATTTAGCCACGAGCTAGCTAAAGAGTTTAGCATATACCCACCATTTCCGTCTACACCTGACCCTGACCTAAGTTTTACAAAAATATCTCGGAATCGCACTAAACGGTGCAACGTTGCTTCCGAGCGACAATTTATTTTCAGTTGAGAGTATGTTTCATCGTGTTCTTTTAACTAGAGGTTAGTGGGCAAACCAAGTGCTTTTGATGCAGTTACTTATTAGTCACCATATTCCTTCTCACCGCACTGTGTCTTTATCTAATTCTTACACTGTCTCAACTATAAAACTTTTCGACACTGCCAACTATCTGTAGGTCATAGAAATATTTGTTTCGTGCGGGAATCGAACCCGCGACACGCAGCGCAGCAGTCAATCACTCAACCACTTCGCCGACCGTGCGTCCAAAACACTAAAAAACTACGACTGTATTTTCCGTTGTTTTGTGTTTACAAAACCGGTTGACTCTTCTATCATTTAAGTAGAGACAAAATAATCATTAACCACTAAACAAAAGAACTGCAAATGATCATGACCTCGCCTTTTCTTAAACCACCCAAAGAAATACAAAAAAAACATTTCTCACCCGTAATCCTTTTATAAGTCTGTGTAGAGCTGTACCAACCCACACCTCTATACTCTATGAATGTCACGCTTCCACAGCGGGTCTATGGTCCCTCGCACGTTCGCGGGTACACGTCTTTGAATCGAGTCTACATCGGGGACTCCATTCGTGTTACTTGGATTTTATTTTGTACCCTTTTGTAAGATTGCTTTGATAAATTATATAAGCTATGATTTGTGAGTTTGTAAGGCTTTTTGTTGATATTTTCTTGGTAGGATTAGAAATAATTTTTGTTGAGTTGTGATGGATAAAATGTGAAAAGTATTTCCTTGTTTTCCAAGATGTTCTTTTAGTATTTTAGAGTGTGTGAAAAAAAAACAGCCAACCTATTGAGTTAAAATTAATTGCTGTACCTCCTATTATTAATATCCATCACTCTTTTGTGGGAAGCTGCGGTATCATCATCGTTACCATTTCAGTCAAAAGACGTCCACAGCTGGGCATAGACCGAGGAGGCATTGTAAACCGTCGCCGCGTCGTCGAAGCCAAATGACCTAGAGAAAAAAGTCTTATACGGTCTGGCCAAATCCGAACCTTGTTGAACATCAAAATTTCAGAAGTGGTGCATGTTGCTAAAAGTAGGAGGAAGTGGTGAATTATAATGATTTAAAGAGAAGTTTTTGAAAAAAAAAATGGTCACGATCTCCAGTATTGGGGAATGGAAACAAGGGAAGCAGCGCCATAGTGACCGGTAGGCTTATTACGTATCTCTTGCAAGAGCAAAACGATAGCGGTCAAACGCTTTATGTCATAAAAGTCGGTATTAACTGCACTGTAAGTGAGGTAGGTCCTACACAACCTTTTGCTAATCGCTAGCTGTTTGTCAAATGCACTTATTTAAAAAAAAACCGCCGGCAACTCTAAAACTTTTGTATTGAAGAGCAATTATTGCGCAAAATCGCTATCGTTTTGCTCTTGCAAAAGATAGGTAATAAGCCTGCGGCTCTGTGCTTTTTAGATGAAGTGTGTCATCAATACATATAAAAAATCTGTAGAAAAGTCGTGTTTATACATCGAAAATATTGCCAAAAAAATAGCCAGGGTGTTAAAGGATAACCAACAGAACCCATTTTCAGCATTTTGTCTGTTTACTTGTGCACGCATCACGTAAAATGTACGAAACCAATGAAGATAACTTTTATACATAAATTGTGAGAAACTTGAAGTATTACTTAGTTTTTGTTTCATCGCAATCGGTTCACTCTATCAAAAGTTGGATGAATTTAAATTGTTCAAGGAGTAAGATACTCGGACAGTTGAACTCCATATTCGACAGATGGCGTTGTGCATTTTACTTCATTTTCTGAATGGCGGTGTTAAGATTCGCCGCGGAAGAAATACAATAGAAAAATATTGGTAGGTAAGAAGTATAAGTAGCAAGGTAAGTGGAGTAGGCAGGTAGGTAAGGGTCGGGAAGGCAGTTGACGGCAGCGAAGCCACAGGCACCACTAATTTATAATTAAAGAAATGGTCAGTATATTACCAAATAATACACATTAATACTAGTAGAACCTTAACTTTATAGTGACAATAGAACAACCCACCTAACATAATTCTAAAGCCATAAATGCCTGTGACAGCAGCATTCCTACCTAACTACACGTACCTAATACACAAGTAATGCGTATACCTATTCGAGTCAGCCGTATAGCTCCTTAGCACTTGAATAATGCAGTTGTCAATAGACAGATTGATATGCTCACTACAACTCCCCTCTCTAAGGCACTCCCCCTCTCTTGAGTTGAACATACGGGGAGGTAAGGTAAAGAGCTGAATGTTCAACTTGTTGTCGGTTAATGTTGTTAGTATTTGTATTTTTTTAAATATTTTAATAAATGTTGGTAATAAGAAAAGACGTTGAATAAAGGAAATAATAATTAATAATAATGATTATAATCCGCAGGGCAGCTTTGTGGCGAGCTGGTGAGCAGTGGAGACCCCACGGACCTGATCTCCAGGGAGAGGTCTTGTTCCTCATCTCCGGCTTGCCTTTATTGGCCGATCGGAGTGAACACTGACGGGGAATAGAACTCCCACCTATCTCTTGCCTTGATTGGCTGGCTTGAGTGGAAATTTGCAAGAGCAAACGTGCTCGGAGGAAGAAATTTAACCCAGCAAGATGCTGGTAGGGATCTTGACCGTACTTCCGGGATTGTCTTGATAGCCGTAGTATACCTCTTCACTCTTCAAGCACTTCCGGATATGTTGCCCTCTTGCCGCTTCGTCACTAAAGTGCAAGCGACCCTTTATGGGGGCCCATTAATTGAGTGTGCCAGTCACCCCCTGCTATTTTATAGTCGTGTAGTACAAGTGGTCAAGCAGGGGCCAGAAGTCCACCTATAGTTTTAGACAATAATAATAACCCAATACATTTTGTCTCCATATTTTGCAATAATCCTGCACCAACCGGGGTGCACTTGCGTAGTACATACAGGGATAATCGTCGGTTGGTGTCACATTTGACCTGATAGGCCTCTGCGAGTTGGCTTCGGCCCCTCGCACGTCTTTCAAAGGACTGGGACCTCAGGGTCCCGAGATTGTCAAAGTCAAAATAAATAATAAATAAATAATTATTATTTCATAAATCGGGTAGTACCTACTAACTCCTAAAAATTATAGACCGATAACGTGTTTACCGACGGTCTATAAAAGTCTTACATCCATTCTGAGAACGAAAACTAATCATCATATTGAAGTGAAAAAATCCTTTAGAATTTTTAGAGATATTTTATTATATTTATTTTATTTGATACTTACATTTGATACCTATTGTAAAGGAGTATTCCTTTACAATAGGTATCAAATGTTAAGCTTACCTATCATTTACATCGTTTTACTTGTTTCTAACTAATTCATTTCACTATTGGCAGCCAAACTGACTTGTTATTTACTATTTCCCTTACGACTCCAAATATCTCATGGCGACCATGCCAGGATGCATCAGAAGTTGCCAGGATATCCTTGGGTTTTAGTATAATCGTCAACTACTGCCTACCGCCGCGAAATTCGGTTAATTACGAATTGGACCAAGAACACATTTGGACATTGGAGTTTCAAAAAGATGTGCCGCTCAACGGTGGAAAAAGATGAGGTATTCATCACACAAAATGCAGCTGGCAAAAATATTGTGAAAGTTCGCGCGGCTGGCTATATGCACCATTGCATTGGCCTACTTTGTGGTGCGTTTGTATAAACGGTGCCATCGGCAGTGGTTCCTGGAGCAGATTGGTCTCCGGGCTATGCAACGAACCCGGGCTTCTTCGAAAATCGAACTGGCCACCATAAGAAGACATAAAAAAACAAAAGATTATCAAAACTAAAACCCGACTGCTAAAAATTGATTAACTGAAAATTTTAGTTATAATGTATACATTAAACATTATGAGCACGTTGTCACGTGTGCCAACTGCAACGGTGACAAACGAAAAGACATGGCCAGAATTTGTATGGACCTGTGCCCTAACAAAAAATATTCATGTACATTGACATACAGTACGTCGTATTAAAGCTTAGAGGTATGGCTTTACAATAGTTTAAGTTTAATGATCAGAGAAGAAGCGAAAGACACTATAAAAAAGATAACATCGTGATAAGATCAACGCAAGACTGCACCACAGACTAGATTGCACCAGTGCAGTGCGCGCGCGTAGAAACGTCAAAATGACTAAGACGTTCGGATACACACTCTGGAGTATATTGTCACATTGTTGTATTGTGCATTTAGCTTTATGACATGACGCTTGGCAGCTCAAAAATGGTGTCTGCGATGATCTTAAAACCTTAACTTTTATTTTAGAGGTTTTTTTTACCTTAACAATACGTTCTTGCAGTTGTCGTTGTTTTATATTTTTATCTGACCTTCAGGCGTATTTCAGAAACAGTGTTTGTCTTATGCGTGTATCCAAACGCAAATGCATTGCATATTAACCGCAAATAAACAATTAACACACATATTTTTTTGGAATTTTCTGTTCTAGACAAATGTAATCGTTGCGGTTATATTGTTAGGAAAAAGAAAAAAAAAATATCACACCCTTTTTTATTAGGGGTGACTGCGCTATTGAAAAAAAATATAAAGCCTATGTCACTTCCACAATTGAAACGAATCCAACGACACCTCATAAGTCATAATCCGTCAAGCCGTTTGGGCTGTAGAGCGTGCTATAGAAATGGACGTACATACATACATACGCTTGAAAAACATTACCCTCCCGCAGTCAAGAAAAAAGAAATAAAAAACGGTGTTTGCTCCTCACGATTGGTCAAACTCACAACCGAAAAGAAAACGTGGCATAAGCCCAGCTCTCTCTGCAGCCATGTCGACTGAACCTTGAGCAGTACTAGTCCGAGATTTGATAATTTGATCATCTGAAAGGAGTCCTTCGGGTGGTTTCTAAATTGAGTAACTTGAGTATGCCGACTTATGAACGTATCAAACCCTACTTAAATGCCAAAATCGTCAGGCTTTTAGGCTAAAGTGAGAGATTGACAAAATGAAAAATTGAGAAATACCTACTCAACTTTGAATTCTTAAATCAGAAATCGGGAGTATATCTTGCGTTAACATTTTGGTAACTTAACCAAATGTTAACGCATGATCAACTCCGTATGTCCCAAGACGGACGGCCATAGACAATCGCGGTAGGTTCTACTGCGTATAATCTATGCCAGTAAGACACCTTTGTTCCATGCTCTGCCACGCCGATTCTCGAGCAACAATGGATGCAATGCATCAACGTGATAGCTTGTGGCCTAATCCTTGCCCTGCGATATATTACATATGCTATTGGAATACGGATGTTGGGCGTGTGGGGTAGTGGCAGAAGGGCCATAGGCTGACCAGAGTGGAGGGCTATTAGGTACACTAAAAAGCATGAAGCACCAGAAAGCATGTTTTCCACTATTATGTAACACATTGCCTAAGAAATTCGTTTCGAAATATGAACATTTAGACACAAGATTATAAAATTAAAATTAAAATAAAAACAAGATTATATGATAACAGTTACGAAATGACTTTTGTATGGATCATTATGTAACTGGCAGAATGATACGGAATCTGTTACCTCTCGAAAAAGCGCGCGTTGATTGTGTGTATATAGCCTGTGTTTTTTAGTCCGAACGTTTCTAATAAATTGTTATTGCATGGAACTTTATTTTAACACTTTATTTTAACACTCGTATGTAGCTTTCGACGTACTATCACGTAGTGTTACCATGGAAGCCAAACCTGGATGGACGTCGAAATCTATGTTACCATTTCCTTAAGTTGAATTTGAATATATTAATGCTTTTTACTGTTTAAGAAGAAGTTGAACATTTATTTTTGTAAACTTTTATTATTTATTATTATAATTAGTTTAGCACATTCTGTCGCACTGCAGGGAAAAGGCCTCCTGTTCTTCCTTCCAATCCTCCAAATTAATTAAAAAAAAACGTTGACAATGCTATTTCTTCGTTTATAACATACTAGCTGTTGCCCGCGGCTTCGCTTTCGTGGACCACCCCACAGGACCCGTTTTCGGGATAAAAAATAGCCTATGTCACTCAGGAATAATATAGCTTTCTATTGGTGAAAGAATTTTTAAAATCGGTCCAGTAGTTTCGGAGCCTATTAGGTACAAACAAAAAAAATATTTCCTCTTTATAATATTATATATAGTACTAGCTGACCCGGCAAACTTTGTTTTGCCATAAAAACTCCAAACATTCACCTACCCTACACCTACCCTACACCTACCCTACACCTACCCTACACCTACCCTACACCTACCCTACACCTACCCTACACCTACCCTACACCTACCCTACACCTACCCTACACCTACCCTACACCTACCCTACACCTACCCTACACCTACCCTACACCTACCCTACACCTACCCTACACCTACCCTACACCTACCCTACACCTACCCTACACCTACCCTACACCTACCCTACACCTACCCTACACCTACCCTACACCTACCCTACACCTACCCTACACCTACCCTACACCTACCCTACACCTACCCTACACCTACCCTACACCTACCCTACACCTACCCTACACCTACCCTACACCTACCCTACACCTACCCTACACCTACCCTACACCTACCCTACACCTACCCTACACCTACCCTACACCTACCCTACACCTACCCTACACCTACCCTACACCTACCCTACACCTACCCTACACCTACCCTACACCTACCCTACACCTACCCTACACCTACCCTACACCTACCCTACACCTACCCTACACCTACCCTACACCTACCCTACACCTACCCTACACCTACCCTACACCTACCCTACACCTACCCTACACCTACCCTACACCTACCCTACACCTACCCTACACCTACCCTACACCTACCCTACACCTACCCTACACCTACCCTACACCTACCCTACACCTACCCTACACCTACCCTCCACCTACCCTACACCTACCCTACACCTACCCTACACCTACCCTACACCTACCCTACACCTACCCTACACCTACCCTACACCTACCCTACACCTACCCTACACCTACCCTACACCTACCCTACACCTACCCTACACCTACCCTACACCTACCCTACACCTACCCTACACCTACCCTACACCTACCCTACACCTACCCTACACCTACCCTACACCTACCCTACACCTACCCTACACCTACCCTACACCTACCCTACACCTACCCTACACCTACCCTACACCTACCCTACACCTACCCTACACCTACCCTACACCTACCCTACACCTACCCTACACCTACCCTACACCTACCCTACACCTACCCTACACCTACCCTACACCTACCCTACACCTACCCTACACCTACCCTACACCTACCCTACACCTACCCTACACCTACCCTACACCTACCCTACACCTACCCTACACCTACCCTACACCTACCCTACACCTACCCTACACCTACCCTACACCTACCCTACACCTACCCTACACCTACCCTACACCTACCCTACACCTACCCTACACCTACCCTACACCTACCCTACACCTACCCTCCACCTACCCTACACCTACCCTACACCTACCCTACACCTACCCTACACCTACCCTACACCTACCCTACACCTACCCTACACCTACCCTACACCTACCCTACACCTACCCTACACCTACCCTACACCTACCCTACACCTACCCTACACCTACCCTACACCTACCCTACACCTACCCTACACCTACCCTACACCTACCCTACACCTACCCTACACCTACCCTACACCTACCCTACACCTACCCTACACCTACCCTACACCTACCCTACACCTACCCTACACCTACCCTACACCTACCCTACACCTACCCTACACCTACCCTACACCTACCCTACACCTACCCTACACCTACCCTACACCTACCCTACACCTACCCTACACCTACCCTACACCTACCCTACACCTACCCTACACCTACCCTACACCTACCCTACACCTACCCTACACCTACCCTACACCTACCCTACACCTACCCTACACCTACCCTACACCTACCCTACACCTACCCTACACCTACCCTACACCTACCCTACACCTACCCTACACCTACCCTACACCTACCCTACACCTACCCTACCATATTTTTTTTTTTTTTTTTTTTGGGATGAAAAATAGATGTTGGCCGATTCTCATAGATACCGGATAAGCACAAAAAATTTCATCAAAATCGGTCAAGCCGTTTCGGAGGAGTATGGCAACGAAAACTGTGACACGAGAATTTTATATATTAGAAGATAGACTACCTTCTGCCAGCGGCTTCACCCGCGTGAATGTCGAAAATTATCCCACGGGAACATATTCCCGGCATAAAAGTAAGTCAGTATCCTGTGTGCTATTCCAGACTATATATTTATCTCTATGCCAAATTCCATCCAGATCGATTCAGTAGTTTTTGCATGAACACTTACATACTCACAAACTTTCGCCTTTATAATAGTAAGATATTATCCTTACCTTATTAGTAGGAGAGTAGGATCTCTGTAATTGTCAGTAATTACGTACCAGTCCAGTTAAAATTGCAGCTTGTTATCTTTTCGACTACATTTTGCTATAACTTTGAATATAAATGTCAGTTTGAAAAGGTCACATGCACCCATTATTTGTGTAAAAGTTGCTTCATGTAATTACTTTCTGACCTTACAGCGTCAATCAGAATGAATCTTCTGTCTCCCACGCACGGTGGAGCCATCGGTATGGTTCGAAGTAATCAATCAGGTCTAGCGTAGCTCCACTGTCTCAAAGGATTGAAGCAAAACACCATACAATACCTGCTTGCCTGGTACCTACACATGCAAGTTTAGGTAGATTGTAAAGATTAGCCATTTGGAGGTCTGTGACAGTCGTGACGGGTAATCAAAAGTCAGAAACTCATACACCAATCTTGCCTATTTAGGAGTATCGTGTCACCTAATTACTGCCTATGTAACCTCCACAATACCTGTGGAGTTTAAAATTCTGGAATTCAGCTGCAATAGGTTAGACTGGATACAAACTCTGCCAACATACTTGGGCAAAGGTGCGGTAGATGACATGTAGTAAATTAGTGGCAGTTTATATGAATAACTTACTAACGTTTTGACTTTGACTTTGACTTTATAAGGTGTTAAAAAATTAACTCTAAGAATTTCGTGAGGATACTTGGTGTCGAAAAACAAAAAAGAAAGAAAGTATAAATATTTATTTGTGACCCGCACAGGAGACACGAGATAAGCAAAACGCCAAACAATAATAAAATATAAAAAACCCCGTGCGAGATCAAAAAGGCTCCTATCTCAGCATGTGCATCGATATTAAAAAGAAAATATCGTTTTTTTGGCGGGATTTTTTCGAGTGAAGTTCAGCGGCTGTTAATATTATTTGCAAATTGATTCCTAGTGGATATTGTGATATAAAATTGGTGTAGTTTTGTGTCTCAACTGTCTACGCAACTGGACAATATGTGAAATCATTGAAAGAAGCGATCTCAGGATAGTGGAGCGGAGAATTTTATTGTAGTATTGACTACCTCCGCAAAGCTTACTGGGAAGGCTGACTCGATACAATTTGCTGCCAAATACTCCAAAAAACATTAGAATACGTTACATCCGCATTCTAATGCATACTAAAGAATTAAAGAACAATACTGATGACTAGGCAGCATGGTCTCAGACCTTAGCCTGTTCCGTAAGGAAAAACAAAAAAAAAAAAAAAAAAAAATATCACTGCGCTGATATTCTGATAGGGCCCACTGTTGATGCCACGGACACACTCACGGAAACGAAAAATACAATATATTAGGAATAAAATAGAATAAAACAAATAAAAAAATAGTACAAACACAGAAACGAAACAACAAAACAAAAAAAAAATATTGTAATACTACACAAAAATAATCAACCAACCTACGGTCTATGAGTGTTCCAGTACGTACTGCGCTTTGTGGCTCGGGCTGATTGCCTGGTTGTTGTATGGTGCGCAAATTCAATCATTTACGCTTAATACAAATAATTGCATATCTTTGGAACGGTTTTCTTTTTTTCTTGGTATTTTTTTTAATAGTAATAATAATATAATTTTTAACACAACTCCATTAAAATTCTTAGAGTAAATTTACTAACAACTTATATAGTTAACTGAAAGTAATTGTCATTGGTTAGACGGCCTAGAGGAAGAAGTCCTTTATGCTGGTCTAAAGCCTCAGAAGCCGTGTACGAGTATATTGCTGAAAGTAGGAACAAGTGGAGAAACGTCATCAAGGCGAAAGTTTTGAAACCATGATGTGGTCATCCGCAGCATTGGCAAATCGACGCAAGGAGGGGGGATATGTATTAGACTACAGAAACTCATCTTTACATCTTCTACCAAAGCTAGGCCTAAGTAAAAGCGGGTCTGACTGCATAATTACTTGAGTATACGCTCTAGTTGTCTTATCACAACTACATTGCAGTTACAGTTTATTCATTGGTCAAACGGTTCAGATCGCATTCCTAAAAAGGCCATGAGTTGGAATTCTCAACAGAAAAGTGTCCATCCCCGTCAAACCTGGTGACGCCATGAGCTGGCAGGAGCGACAAGCATCGGAATAACATAGATCGCTCACGATGGAGGAATACTGTCCAGCGGGGGACATAAAATCATAAGCAGAATTGCAGTTACTTATCTACTTTTCGGTGACCTTCTGACATCTTCTTCTCCTTAGTCGGTACAATCTTGGCAGAGTGGTCGTGGTCACCATGTGGCAACGAGACACCAGACCGACATGATTCGTTTCACGATGCATCGCCATCCCTCCCCTGGAACACAAGCCGCTCAATAGAGTCGTTGCCACGTCGGGAGTTCGGGACACATGACCAAAGAACTGAAGTATTCGGTAGATGGGGACAAAGGACGGCTCACCAGACGCGTGCACGCATGGAGGGAGGCGCTGGAGAACGGCGGGCTGATGCTAAACGTGGCGAAGACGGAGTATATGGCCTGCAACAGCACAGATCTGACGTCTCTCCGTATAGGCGACGACACTGTCGAGCGCATGGACAACTTCAGGTACCTCGGATCTGTGCTTGATGCGTCCGGGGACATCAAACGCGACATCAAGGCCCGTGTATCAGCGGCTTGGGCGAAATGGCGCGAGGTGACGGGTGTCATTTGTGACCCCAAAATGCCGGTCAAGCTGAAGGGACAGGTCTATAAGACCATCATAAGGCCTGTCCTTACGTATGGCAGTGAGGCGTGGCCGGTGCTGGAGCGACACTGACAGGTGTTGAATGTCACGGAGATGAATATGCTGCGGTGGATGTGTGGCGTCACGCGGAAAGACCGTGTACGGAATACATACATCCGCGGCAGCCTCCATGTCCGTGACATTGCTGACAAGCTGCAGGAAAGTCGCCTCCGCTGGTACGGCCACGTCTTACGACGACCGGCAAGCTACGTGGGAAACAAATGCCTGGACATGACCCTACCTGGCACCAGGAGCAGAGGATGGCCCAAGAAACGCTGGCTTGATGTCACGCAGGATGACATGCGCGCCAATGGGCTTGTTGCGAGGGATGCCGAAGACCGGGCAAAGTGGAGGAGGAAGTGTAGGAAAGCGGACCCTGGGTTCTCCCGCGCTGGGCGGGATGAGCAACCGGGATAAACGCTAGGTAAAAGAAGAAGAAGAAGGAGAGATTGACAATGATCATCTTCGTCGTACTTCTATTAATTCTCAAACCGAAAATCGAGCTGGTATGTTCCATCCTGAAAACAAAACTCACCGATGCACTGCAACAAGCCATGACACTGAAGTGGAAGTGGGCAGGCCACATAGCTAGGTACCAGGATAACAGATGGACATTACAAACAACGAAGTGGCAAGGTCCCACTGGAAAAAGACAAAGAGGACGGCAAAAGAAACGATGGGTCGATGATATCATAGAAACGGCTGGAAAAACTGGATGACCACCGCCCAAGACAAAGAAAAGTGGAAAAGGATGGAGGAGGCTTTTTACCCTACAGGGGCCATACAACAATATACATAAATATTTTTTTGTACATCACTATATAAGAATGTATTTCGTTTTAATTGTATGGATAAATAAAGCTATAATAATAATAAAAATAATGTTCCATCCTGGATAACAACTTTGCCCTATGGTGAAAACAGTATAGTGTCATCGTCATAGTGCAGATTCGATACCCTTAAACCTCCGATTGATACATCATCCGTCCAATCTTCAAGAGTAATCCGCATTTTCAGTTCTTATACAACCTTGACGAATGCCTGAACTAGGGTGAAACTCATTCGATAATACGCCACCCGTCCTCACTGACGCTGTTCCACATAAAGACACCTCAAAAGGTGCACAAGGTTCTGACACTATCGTTTTAAAGCAGAAGAAATTCTCCCCTGCTCAATAAAGTGTTCCTAGAGTTTACCAGCCAACTTAAAAGAAAGCTAAGCTAAGCTTACCTACAAATGTATCATCTATTTTTCAGAGATCTTTAAATCATATTAATTACTGCAAAAGTAATTAACGCTTTCATAGCATTCGTTAAAAACTAGTCTCGCCGCCAACACAACAGTTAGAACAGTTTTATGCACTGGGATCAAGTAATATTATTCAACTTTTATTATTGAAATACCAAAAATACTGCAGGGCAAAGACCTCTTCTCAAACAGAGAAGGCACGAGCAATAATTACCACGCTTGCTCAAGGCGGGTTGGCGATTTCAGAATTATAATAACTATAAGTCTAGGTCTCCTCACGATGTCTTCCTTCACCTTTGTGAACGTTGTCCAAGATAAACTTAGAAAATCCAAATGAATTTGAAAAAGTTTCTGAATTATGATTAGGTTTCAAGATAAATTCATTTACAGCTTGTGCTAACCTCACAGACGTTACCCTGTCCAGACTGAATAATGCCATACAAAAAGGCATTTACCGTTTTAACCGAATTTACCGGACAACTTTTCCATTTTGCTTTCTCTAAGAATTATACTCAAATTGTAAAGAATATTTGAATTGAACAAAAACAACTCAGTTCAGCCATTTTCGGGTTATGCGTTCATCAATATATAATTTTTAACACGTTTTTATTAGCTTGGTACGTATGTATTTGGAAGGCGGAATCTTTGAACGTGATTTTCACCTCTTCAAAACGTCGGATTAATTTGAACTTTGCACCCTTATCAAGGGCCGATGCAATAATTGAAATAGTTTGTCCCATTATCCTTAGCAGGATCTTCAGAATTAGCGATTGAAATAAAAAGTAAAAAATAAAGAGAAAACCAAACTAAATCTAAATCTATCTACTTCATAATATGTTTGAACAATTCGTCTGCTCAGTAACGTTACATCCAAGAATGTCGTTGAAATGAAACGCTATTTTTAACCGACTTTCGAAAAAGGAGGAGGTTCTATGTTCGACTTCTTGTATGTTTTTTTTTTGTATTTTCTCCGATATCTCCGTCAATTATGAACCGATTTTGAAAATTCTTTTTTTTGTTTGAAAGAGTATGTTCCGAAATTGGTCCCATTTTAATTTGGTGAAGATCTGATGTAGAACTTCGAAGATATACAACAGAACTCTTCAATAAATAACGGAAAATCTCTCGGGACTGCTGCAATCGCATGTCTGTTTATTGTTTAGACCATTTCATAACATAACATCACGCCAGAACGCTCTTAAGGGGTAAGCAGATCTCTCATTTGATCAGTTCTGTTCAAGTTTCATGATATTCGGGTAATCTTTTCTGGCGTTATAGGAAACTTACTAAACAACTTGCCTATTAGGTAGGCACAACTAAAAAGTGAAATATAAAAAACTTTTTTACAAAAAAATACTACCTAATAAGAAAACTACAAAGTGAAAAATAACTTTATTTTTGGAAGTCGGTGTCCATAAGGCAAAAAAATGGTACCTACGAAAGACACCGACTTCCAAAAATAAAGTTATTTTTCACTTTGTAGTTTTCTTATTTGGAAGTCGGTAGTATTTTTTTATAAAAAAGATTTTTATTTATTCAGGAACTTCATAATTTTCAAATTAGAAAAGTATCATTACAAACTATTACCAATATACCTACCATATTAAAAATTTCATATCCCCTAGTTCGGTCTCACATAGCACCATCCCGCGAGTGTTGCGAGGCACCATCTTGTACTAATTGGTCCGCGACGCGAAGATGTTCCGACGATTTATGGCGCACCTACCACGCTGTGCATTTAATACTTTACACGCAATTTTTTATATTAAAATCGTGTGTTATTGTGTTAGGTTTCATTGAAGAGTAAAGTGTGTAAGGTGGAGTGGTAAAGAATTGGTCATTTTATCCGTAGAACTGATGATTATTGCGGTTGCCGTAGGGAATAAATAAACTTCGAATGTAACTTTGTCATTACCGATTGTCTGCCAATGTGGTGTACACTAGTATCACTAGTTAGGGTTTGAGTTTATAGTAAAACAAACAGATTTATCAGTAAGTAGCCAGCACTGAATGGGGACGTCTAGTGACCGCTTGAGACAACTTAATACTGCGTAGACGTAAACACTCAACTGCAGGCCACGTTTATTAGAGAAAAGCACGAAGCACAAATGTTTGTAACTTGTTTGTATTTCACATCTAATCTCTTTCAACAATCGTTAACGCCTTCTATTTGTATGGTCTGACCACGTGACTTAGCGTTCAGATGTGACATTCCCATACATTGACTTGTTTTCTATATATATATATATATACTCAATTTAAGATAACATTAGACATTTAATTATCCCATTTTACAGCCCGTTCAACCGATTTTGACTTCTATTGCTTTGGTGGTATGACAAATGGCAGCTGTATTAAACAGTTAGTTTTGGTAACAGGTTTAAGCTTTTTATGCCATTTATATGCCATTTTATGCTAAATGGTTAGTCGTAATTATTAGGAAAATTAAACTAAGAAGTTTTATTCGTGTAACATAGTTTTAGGAATGAAATAAAATAACGATCCGAAGTTGACAAAAGTAATCTAATCAAATTAGTAAAACACAAATACAAAGTTAACAAATTTAGGTACGTTACAAAATGAATCAAGAGAACAGAATCAAGGGGAACAATAAGCTAAGTGCACGCCGCCGAATGCGGGAATGAGTCCTTGGTCACGGTACGCGTTGGCTTATATAGGCTCGATGACATGCTCCGGGCTTTCTGGAGGATTATATTATATTGTAGATTGGTGACGCAGCTAACAATAGTGTACTTAATTAATTTGTAAAGCTATGTCTATAACACGGACAAAAATCGCAATCAATCATCGAAAAAAAACGACAATCGCACCAAAACCGCCGGCTGTTTTTAAAAAAAATAATTTATTTATCTACATTTAAATCTAAGGCTTTACAAAAAACTACTGCATTTTGGGTCGCGCGGGTGTGAAACGAGCGCGCGTTTTGTTCTCTTGTCAATGTCGTTGGCGACTGTCGTTATCATAAATGGACAAAGCGAATCGGCAAAAGACGCCTGAGACGCCTTTTAGGCTTATAGGAGCATCGGTTTTCGCAAGTTGAATAGTAACAGCTGGATGAGAGTAAACAAGGACCGAGCGAATGGCGTGAAATGTGTGAGGCCTTATACACCGTTACATTTTAATCATCTTACAAAAAAGTCCACTTCTTCTGCTCATGTATATGCAAAACTTTTTGCAAGGAAGTCATAAGCAAAAGTAAAACAAAAAAAATGGATTCTCCATACGAAGTTGTTGTCACGTTGGCAAATTTTGTATGGGAGTTTTTTTTGACAATTGGCTATAATTACCATAGGAAAAAAAACATATATCAGAAGAAGAAATGGGCTGCTTTTATAAGACGATTAGAATGCCATGGTGTATACGTGTAGTACAAGAAACGTAAGAATGGGTAATTGACACAAGAAATGAGTGACTGGAATGCCAATAACTCTGGTTCTATATACACTTTTTTTTTTCCTAAATGTCGGATATGCCATATAGTATTTACGGCAACATACTGTAGGTGTCTCAATATAATGTAGTGACCCAGTTCTAGAAGTCAAGTTTCATGACGTACGAGAACCGGTAAACAAGTCAAACATTGTATTTTATTATTCTTCGTCCTACACCTTCTAACTATGAACAGTTTGTGGATACCATATGGACTGTGTCGCGTCAATGCATACCTAGAGGCTGCCGGACATCATACATATCCGGCCTTACTCCAGAATCTTTAGATCTTCTTAAGACCTACGAAGACCTCTACGAGAATGACCCCTTTTCCGAGGATACGATTGCTGCTGGGGATGCGTTGGTGTTCATGGTCGGTGAAACCCGTAAACAAAAATGGATCACGACAGTAACAGACACCAACATGACCCACAACAGTAAGAAAGCCTGGTCCACAATTCATAAACTTACTGGAGACCCTCCGGACCCTGTCAACCAGGGCTTCGTTACGGCCAATAAAATAGCCCAACAGCTGCTACTCAACGGAAAGCCTACCCATAAACTCCCAAGAGCCAAAAGGTCTGTTAATGCCTCTGAAAGTTCTTATGAAATCAGCAAGTCTTTCACTCTCACAGACATCATTCCGGCTATAAAGGCGTTAAAAAATGGCAAGGCGGCTGGTGTCGATGACATAACTGTTGATCAGATAAAACACCTGGGACCTTTTGCTGTATCTTGGCTCTTGGCACTTTTTAATAACTGCATGGCTTCTGCAAAAATTCCCAAATTATGGAGGAAGACCAAAGTCATTGCATTACCGAAGCCAGGTAAGGCCTCCGACGACCCCAAAAGCTACCGGCCCATTTCTCTATTATGCCACACATATAAGCTGTTTGAAAGACTTTTACTAAACCGCCTCACAGCAGAAATCGACTCGGCACTAATCCCTGAGCAAGCAGGATTTCGGCCTGGTAAGTCTTGCTCTAGCCAGGTTCTCCGACTGACAGAATATATAGAGAATGGGTACGAAGCTAACAGAATCTCTGGTGTCGTACTCGTTGATCTCTCGGCAGCTTACGACACCATTAATATCAAAAGACTGCTCGGGAAGGTCAGGAGCCTTACTAAGGACCAGGGTTTTGTGCGCATACTGAGTGAACTCCTGCACAACCGCCGTTTCCAGGTATGCTTCCAGTCCACCAAGAGTAGATGGCGACGGCAAAAGAACGGTCTCCCTCAGGGAAGTGTGCTGGCGCCGACGCTTTTTAACATCTACACGAACGACCAACCCATCACCCAACACACGGAGCGGTTCCTATATGCGGATGACTTGGCCTTAGCAACGCAAGCAGCGACTTTCGAAGCCGTGGAGCAAACGCTGACAATGGCACTCGACTTGCTGGGTGAATACTATGACCGCAATGCTCTGCGGCCCAACCCATCCAAGACACAGTCGTGCGCTTTCCACCTTCGCAACTTGCATGCAAATCGGACACTCGTCATCTCGTGGCGAGGAACTAAGGTCGAGCACTGCTCGAACCCCAAATACCTGGGTGTGACTTTGGATAGGGCCTTAACATATAAGTCACACTGCTACGTAACAAAGCAGAAGGTCGGGAACCGTAATAGCTTGCTTCGTCGCCTTATTGCCACCAACTGGGGAGCGGCACCCGATGTTCTCCGCACAACCGGTATGTCTCTATGCTTCTCTGCTGGCGAGTTTGCGTGCCCAGTGTGGCACCGATCTACTCACGCCAAGCAAGTAGACATTGCCCTAAATGAGACGTCTCGGATAATATCGGGTTGTTTAAAACCAACTCCTCTTAATAAGCTCTACCCTCTAGCAGGCATAGCACCACCTGCCGTGCGAAGGGATGTTGCATGCGCGATGGAAAAAAAGGACCAAGAATCCGATTCCCGACATCCCCTCTACGACTATTCAACAACGCCGGGTAGACTGAAAAGTCGTAAGAGTTTCCTACGAACTACACAGGCAATCCAGGATAGGCCGCCTGAGGAGAGGATAAAGTTGTGGGTAGAGAAGTGTCCACCGCCCCATGACTTTGTTGAGCCCAAGGAACATCTACCGCTTGGTCATGAATTGCGGTGGCCTATTTGGAAGGCATTGAATCGGCTACGTACCCAGGTAGGTCGCTGCAAATATAACTTGGCAAAATGGGGGATTATTGATTCGTCCAACACCCGGTGCGAGTGTGGTGCACCTATACAGACTATGTCCCACTTGCTGGAGTGTCCTGGCTGTCCATTCACTTGCACCCTGGAAGACCTTTACAGTGCTTCTGACGCTGCAATAAGCGTGGCCACCTACTGGTCCCAGACAATCTAATTAAATGTGCCATCGAAACGAAAAGAAGAAGAAGAAGATTCTTCGTCGTATAATATTCCTATATTTTCGAATACTTATTGTAGGAAGAAATTTTTACAGTCCATGATAAAATCGCTGATACGTTATGGATATTTTATATATTATGTTGTTCCAACAGCCTTGTGAATAGAACCTCACTATAGGTGGCGACCAGCTCTTAGACCATTATATTTACTAATTGGACGTTAAATATTATTTAAGTACTAGCTGAGCCCGCGGCTTCGCGATAAGGCGTAGATCCCGTCAACTGCCCTACCCGGGCAATTGACGGGATCTACGCCTTACGTAACCTACCTATGTACCTTACTTACTTACCTACCTACCCAACTTACCTACCTGCACAGAATTTTATTTACTCTAGGGAGAAGAATATCGAATTTATACAAAAAAAATTAAAGACAGTTACGCGCCATCTAGTAGCACTCCAAAACACCACACCAAAACGAAAACATTAAAAAACTGGCCAAGTGCGAGTCGCACTCGCGCATGAAGGGTTCCGCACCATTATCGCAAAAAACGGCAAAAAAAACACGTTTGTTGTATGGGAGCCCCCCTTAATTTATTTTATTTTAATTTAACAATTATTATTTTTTGAAGTGAATATACAACTAAATATTCTGTGAATATTTCAAGCGTCTACCTGTTGCCGTTATTAATATCGAGCAAAAAACAGCAAAAAAATCACGTTTGTTGTATGGGAGCCCCCCTTAAATATTAATTTTATTCTGTTTTTAGTATTTGTTGTAATATCGGCAATAGAAATACATCATCTGTGAAAATTTCAACTGTCTAGCTATCACGGTTCATGAGATACAGCCTGGTGACAGACGGACAGACAGAGAGATAGACGGATCGCGGAGTCTTAGTAATAGGGTCCCGTTTTTACCCTTTGGGTACGGAACCCTAAAAATGCCTATCTATAGCTGGGACTCGAACCCGGAACCTCGCGCCACCGCGTTTATCATGAGGCCATTCAGACGGGCTGCAGCAGCGGCAAAATTACGAACCAGATTGCACACACGTCAACGTCAATGACGTTGACGTGTGTGCAATCTGGTTCGTAATTTCTGGACGTTACGTCATCATTGACATTAGTAGTATGATTTTGATTAGAAATCTAAAACCTAATAAACCGTTCTTTTTTGTCTAGTACATAAGTTCCCGAATTATTATTTTTAATCTAGCCACACTTTAAATAGCCCTTAAAGATATGTAGTTTAATCGACGTATAGGGTTGATATCCCCTGCCTACCTACTTGATTTTTATTCTAGTGTGATTTATCCGCGGAGAATCTTAACACCGCCATTCAGTAATTGACGTCAAATGCACAACACCATCTATCGAATATGGAGTTCAACTGTCCGAGTATCTGAATTGCGTGTGTTGTGATATTTTACTTCTTGAACACTTTAAATTCATCTAACTTTTGATAGAGTGAACCGATTGCGAAGAAAAAAAAACTAAGTAATACTTCAAAAAAAAATTATAAAAGTTATCTAAATTGGCTTCGTACATTTTACGTGATGCGTGCACAAATAAACAGACAAAAATTAAAAAAATGCTGGCAATGGGGTCTGTTGGTAATCCTTTAACACCCTGGCAATTTTTTTTTATATTTTCGATGTACAAAAATGACTTTTCTGCAGATTTATTATATGCACATACATAAAAATAAGCGCTTAGACTTAAAACAATTGAGTAATGTTTATGCGTACCTTTACTCCTTAGTACCTGCCCCCATACCCTGGCATGACAAAACTATCATAGTTCGACTGTAAAAAAGTGACAGATGTATACAAATCATATACATTTGTCACTTACGCACACTCAAAATAACCTTGCTCTAAGGGCTTATGGTCGAACCCCTTGGTACTGTAAATTGGCTGACAGCCTAAGCTAGCTAATATGCGTACGATCGAAGTACCTACATACTAACAATACTCAATCCCGCATAATATTTTGTGTAGAAAGAGCTCTGCAACATCTGGGGCATCTGGAAGGTTGCTCTAATCCAGATGAGCTGGTGCTTCTCCATCTTTCTCAATCTATGTAATATATACTAAAAAAAACCGGCCAAGTGCGTGTCGGACGACGCACATTCAGGGTTCCGTACTAAACCGCAAAATCAAGGCATTTTCCTTAAAACCTAAAGTGGAGGAAATACAGCTAGTCCAAGCGTCTTGTCTACGACTGGACATATTGGGCAATATTGTCTACTGTATCTACCGTTCTCCCTCTAATTCAAACACCGATAGCTTCATTGACTCTCTCAGCTCGCAGTTAAACTCACTTACATCACAGAAAAACATTATTATTGCAGGCGACATTAATATTAATATCAAACACAAAGAGACCGAGTCGTCCCGGGATTACAAGAGTAGAGTTAACTACCTAGATATGTTGTCATTTTTCGGTAAACTTCCTGGACACATTTTACCCACTAGGGAACAAAGCTGCCTTGACCATTTCATGCTTAAAATACACAAAAAAATTTTTTCGGCATCCATCGCTATCTTGCATACTACAGTGACTGACCACTATACAACATTTATCTCTTTAGCAAAATTAAAAAATATCCAAATCGCAAATAAAATCACCACTACGCTAAACTTTGAACAAGCTTTAAAAGATCTACAGGCAAGGCAATTGTCAGACTTATTATTTTGTAATGATCCAAATTTATTAATCGATACTTTTATACTTTTACTTTTTTATATTAACTAACGTTGTAAACGACAATACCTGCATAAAAAATATTTCAAACAATAAACGCATCATAAAGCCGTGGATTACCACGGGCCTCCTACGCTGTATTAATAACCGTAATAAATTGCAAAAGCAAAGTCGCAAGGACCCGTATAACGAAACCATAAAAATCACTTACACTAGATACAGGAACTACTGTAATAATTTAATTAAAAAAATTAAAAGAAAATTTGAAAGAAATTTAATTGCTCAGTCAGTATCTAACAACAAATTACTCTGGAAAAATATAAAAACCACCACATATTCAAATAAAGTAAAAAGTCAAAACATTGAACTATTAAACATAAAAACAACTCCTACAGAGTCAATAAACCACATCAATGAGTATTTTGTTAATATTGGAAAACAACTTGCTCAAGAAATTAATCCGGGATTAAGTAATGTCTTTAAAAACCGATTACATGCATTACGATCACAACTCAATACTCTCGTACTACTAGATACTGACAATACTGAAGTGAAAAGTATACTAATGAACCTGAAATCTGACAGTGCCCCTGGTTGGGACAACATCTCGACAAAATTCTTAAAACATATAAGAAGGGAAGTTGTTCCCATTATAGCTCATCTTGCCAATCTATGTCTTCAAAAGGGCGTATTTCCGGCTCCACTAAAACAATCTATTATTACCCCAGTTTACAAGGGAGGGGACAGAGACGATATCAACAATTACAGGCCCATTTCCGTCTTAACATTGATATCTAAAGTACTTGAAAAGATTATAAATAACAGACTAACGCAATATCTAAAAAAATATAATATTATATCTAATTCACAATTTGGCTTCAGAAGAGGTGTATGTACTGAGGATGCAGTAAGTGCGTTAAGCTCTTTTGTAACCGAGCACCTGGACAAGGGAAACAAATGCCTGTCTGTGTTCTTAGATCTCAAAAAAGCATTCGACACCGTCTCTGTCCCAATCCTTGTGAGCAAGCTGGAAAAAGCCGGAATAAGAGATACTGCGCTCAGTTTACTCAAAGACTATCTTACCAATAGGAAGCAAAGAGTTAAAATAGGACAGTATACCAGTGATGATGAGGATGTATGATTCGGCGTCCCACAGGGTAGTGTTCTAGGACCTACCCTCTTTCTCATATATATTAACGATCTTTGCAATATGGAAATAAAAAATGCAAAAGTATTTTCGTACGCTGATGATACATCTATTGTCTGCGTGGGTTCTTCCTGGCTCGAGGCTAAACTGAGTGCAAAAGGCGGGAATGGCTCGGGTAGCTGAATGGCTAAAAAGCAACTTACTTTCACTAAACACTAATGAAACGAATTGCATATGCTTCAGTATCACTACCAGAACACAGCCTATTGATGACCTACATTTGAGGATACACATGTGTGGAGACTGGACAAGTACAAGTTGTAACTGCCCTTGTATTGGGAAGGTCACTAAGACTAAGTATTTGGGAGTTGTGGTAGATCAAGCACTGTCCTGGTATCCTCATATTGAGCAAACTTCTGGGAGATTAAGAAAATTCAGTTGGATCTTTAAAACTCTCAGATATATTGTTCCATGTAAAATGGTGAGCACTAAGAACCGTCTCAGAAATCTCCTCAATGAAATATATGTAGCACTGGCCCAGTCTGTGCTACTATATTGCATCCCAATTTGGGGTGGTGCAGCTAAAACAAGGTTTATCAATGTGGAACGAGCACAACGAACATTAATAAAAATCATGTATTTTAAAAATAAAAGATTCTCCACTGAAAGCTTATACCAAATAAGTGATTTACTCTCTGTTCGAAAACTTTAAATAACCCAAACCGCTCTTAAAAAACATAAAGCTTTACCGTATAATAATAGCCAAGAATCAAAAAGGAGAAAAGATTTAGTTTCCCAAATTCCTCAAACTAAAACTAGATTTGCAAGTAGGCAATTTAATAAACGTTCGGCACAACTATACAACAGAATTAATAAACATGTATATGTTTACAATAGAAATTACCGCGACTGTAAAAAAAGTATAATAAGCTGGATAAAACAACTTACCTACGAGGAAACCGAGGCACTTCTGGAACACGATGAGTAGCCGAATCTCATCACATTTAATATACACACTACACTACACACAACACACTACACTACATCACACATGCCACATCACACCTCATAACACTCCACGTACAAAAACAAGAAATTGTGTTATTTATTGTTAGCAAATTAATTTATCAATTTAATTTGATTTTATTTTCAATCATATTTTACTTTTTAATAAAAAAGAAATATTTTTTTTTTTATATTCAATCAATGAACAACAAAATTTAAATTAAATAATCTTAAATGTCACATCACATTACATTATTTATTGTGTATATAAGTAAACACGGCAATGTTATGTAAGATCGGAGGCTCCAAATAAGTCTTAATGTAAAATATTCTAATTATGACAATAAACGATTTTGTATTTGTATTATTTGTATTTGTAAGTTGGTTGTAATAGAATGAGGGAATTTCAAAGAGAAAATTTGATTTATCAATATGTTGGTATTTGATAGTAAAATATACGTAATAATAAACATTATCACCAAATTTGAAGTTCATAGGTCAAGGGGAAGTTAAGAATATTTTTTTAAAGCTCACTTTCTCATTCCTTCAATATTTTTGAAAATAAAAATTACAGTATTTATTTACTCAACAAGCTCTAAACAACGATACTCGATGGAGTAGGTCAATTTTTTATTGCTGGCGCCTTCCCATATGTCTGAAATATTCTTTGACAATTTGTATGGCTTTGGGTCAACAAGATGCTTATACTGTGACAATTTGAAGACTGTAGCTCCGACCGTTTGGCTGTAAAACATGTGTGACAGATGACGGACAGACAGACGGACCGACAGATGGACGGACAGACGGACACGTGAGTGACAACAATAGGGCTCCGTTTGGACCCTTCGTGTACGGAACCCTAAAAAGATGCAACCAACCTTTCATGAAACAATAACTCTGCCAAAAATAAAAGTATGGCCTTAGAAATAGACCTAAGAGGAAGCACTAAATTATTAGCTTTCTACCACGTACTAGTGTGACTTTCGTATAAAACTTTAATTTTAATTTGTCAATATCAATTATTAATTTTATTTATTTACTTTCATAAAGTCAACAAACAATTTTGCAGTCACTGCTCAGGTAAAAGTTCCAACGTAAAACATCTTCTTTAAACACACATAAAATCTACATACATACCAAGAAAACTCAAATCGGTTTATCATTACAAAGTCTATTTTTATCTGCCTCCACGACACAGAACATCACGGCCAAAGGAACGTTAATATAAAATATTAGATGCAATCCTACGGTACATTTTCTTTTTCTCTGAAAGTTATGATTGGGAGAAAATCTCACTAGTAAGTTCGCCAACTTTGCCTTATTATAGCATAGCCTGATGTTGCGAGCTACCTGCTCGTGAGGTTAATGTGGATACGCTTCGGTGGCTTTTTTTTTCAACTCATGATAACTATTTTTCACTCCGTTTTTTTAATACAACATGTATTGCTAATAACTATCTTTACTCTGTTTTTTTAACACATGTTTACAATTTTTTACTCGGTTCTTTTTAATACATATTAACTATTTTTACTCGGTTTTTTTAAAACACATGTTAGCTATTTTGAACGCGGTTTTTTAACCCATATTAACTATTTTTTACTTGGTTGTTTAACACATATTAACAATTTTGAATCGGTTTTTTTTAACACATGTTAACTATTTTTTACTTGGCGCCTTTAAAAACTACTTTCTGTAGAGCGATTCTGTAAAAATTTCACTTTGGAAAATTATGTGAACATAAAATAGCTTCTGCTTTGTGATTTCACCTAATGCTAGAAATTGACAGATTACTTTGAGGTCACCCCACCACACTTTTTACGCCGAAATTATAACAGAATAGACGATCAGAAAATGCTTTTATTTTTATTATGAGTGCAATCCTTAGATGGAATCGTATTTTGCTTAGAAAATACTTATTTACGTGAAAAAAATAAATCAATAGAGATTCACATCCACATTATTCCTTCGGCCACCGGCACCGTAGCCTCCTGTACTCTAGTCGCGTATGAAGGAAAATTAGACTTTTTAAACTTGCCTCCAGAACTTCGATTTTACCTCATTCCTCCCAAGTTTGAAGTAACTCCCCTCAGGTGGGCTGCATGCTTATTACCCGGATTTTTTAAGTCATGGCCGACATGCACATGGTTAATCTCTGGTTTATTTAAATGTGGTTTTAACTTGGTTTATGAAAGTTGATTTATGTAGTGAGTGTGGTTCAAATTTAAGTTTTATTTTTATTATTGGCGTGTGTATTTTTTATATATTTTGTGTTTTTGTTTGACAGGATTGGCACAGTTTGTTTCGATTCCCGCATGGAACAAATACTTGTATGGCCTGTAGATAGTTGTTCCGGATTTGGTTGTTTGTCTGTGTGAGTTTAAATTTTGGTTAACGCACCCTTACCTACGATACAGGAGACACTTTTAATGTAGGGCAAAGCTTTTTAGTGTATGAAAATATATATTATTTTATCACTAGGTCTCAATTGTTCCTACAATTACCATTGTAAAATTAAAGAAAAAGATGAAAACAGATGTTGTACCGGTTGTCAATTATTTAGCTGAAGAAAATATCTCAATAAAGATTAAACCATACAAACATCATGATATCGAAAACTACACCTGTAAACCGTGAAGGGAAACGCCAAAACCGATACTCGTAAATTTCTCAAAAAATGTATCCGCCGGATAGCAACCCATTGATAAACCAATTCACAATTTATTTCGGAACCGAATAAAAAGCAAAGGGCTCGGTGCGAGCATCCGAAACGTCATTTATAACACATCCTATCGGTTGTTTCCGAAACAATGTTCGCGAATGACAAACGATGTGGCCGTAGAGTTAAGAGTCGTCCCTGTGGCCGTTGTCAGAGGCGGTAATGACAAAACTTTCCGTTCTTTAACTAAGCAAAGACAAAGACAAAGATATTTTATTTCAAGTAGGCCACCAAGCGGCACTTTTGAACGTTAGGTACATTAAAATTTACAAGTTATAATAGTTGATTCTACCGTGCATTCGGAAAGTAGCTTGTTATGGAGAAGAATGCACAAGAAACTCCATACTTACTCTTTTAAATAAAGTTTTTTTTACAATATTTAGTTACATAAGTACGTTCATTAATAAATTCATATATGTGAGGACAATGCACCCAGAATAGCACTACACACTACTACGTACAGACATAAAGTACTCACACATGCACTGTGCAGTTATATAATAGAAGCTAGAAAAAAAAAGCATTAACATCCGAAGCAGTTAAGTTGTGACCAATCCCAACTGACGGCGTCCGTTCACGAACATGACGCATGAATTGGCACCACCCAGCTCAACCATCATGAAGGGAACCGGATGATCCAACACACGCGCCACCCTCAGAGAGACATTTGAGAGAGCATGACACACTCAACTGCCAGGGCACACACAAGTCAACGAACGACACACAGGTACAGTAAATGGTAGATATACAGTTGGGTACATAGTACTCACATACGTGCTTTGCAGTTATACAATACTAAGGAAATTGAGTTTATACAATACAAATATATACATTCAGTCTTCAGCAGTTCCAACAACACTTCAAAACAATAATGTTCTGCATATCACTTGGTTTTGCGCCCTAGTGGATGTAGAGCAGGAATAGCATTTAGCCAAGCATTTTTATCAGTGAAGTAATCCTCCAACTTATAATGTGCCAGCCTGCATAGTGTGCGTTTTATACAAGTTTTAAATTTCGTCTCATTCAGTTCAAGAATGTGGGGTGGAATTTTATTGTAACATTTTGTACAGTACCCCATGATAGAAGAGGCTACTTTTGCCAGTCTGAAACCTGGTTGAACTAATTGGTCCCTATTTCTAGTAACGTAATTATGTCTGTCGCCGATTTTACTAAAAAGATGTAAATTCTTTCTCACGTACATGATGTTCTCATAAATATATTGACAAGGAACCATCATGATGTTAATGTCTTTAAACAGCCACTATTTACTCTTACTTTGGCACAGATTTACCTAGTCTGATCAATATTTTCCCACTGCAAGGAAAAGTCCACCCTCTCCGTTTTCACACATTCTGTTTTCTGCTGGTGTGGACCAGTCTTTTTGGTTGGTGACAAGGTCGTCCAGTAACCTATGCTTTGGTCGGCCGCGATGTCGTCCTGCATTTAATGGGAAATTTTCGGTTATTCTTTTAACTCCCAAGCCAAACCTCGAATTATGAGTTTTTACTAAGGAAATTCAGTCGGCGCTCTCTTAGCGACTTTTAGGGTAACATCTATGATGACACAAATGCTGTATATAAATTGTTTAGTGACCATGAGAAAAAAGTTTCACGCTCTTTCAGCGCTACAAACTGTATTAGTAGGTACTACTGTCTCTAGGCGCTACCAGGTTACGTGTTCCGTACTCTGTGGATACAACGGCCTCAAATACAACGAACATTTTGTCACCAGAAGTTGGATGTTAAAGTTAATCTCTTTAATAGTTACAGGTGGTGAGAGGGCATTTAAAGGTGTACAAAAATAATAGTATACGTACATATTGGGTAAAAGGTAGCTACTCGTAGAGGGTCTTAAGATCTGCCTGAGGTATATGGGAATTGTTTCCAACTTGCTCTGGTATAACCTTGATAGTTGGCTGGTACGTGCCACAACATTTACCACTTTCTTTAGAAGTCTTACACTTTCTGGTATCTTAGATATGGTATTTCTTCTGGTATCTTCGGTATGAACTGTTAGCAGTAATCTCAAGAAGATCTTGTAGAAATAGCGACACGTCAAATTTTAAACGAAGGCTTGTATCCTTATACTTATTCAATTGGTTGGTATTCTTACAGGTCTGCTTTGTTTACAAATCTGGGCGTACCTGTAAGTGCAAAAAAATCGTTATTTGTAAACAAACTACATAAAAATATTTTTTATCGTATGACGCATATACCAGGTAAACATAAATTAGTACCGAGTATTTCTTGGAAATATTACATGTTTATCAATTTTGCAAGTTACCTACGTTATCTCTGAGAAACAATGCGAATGGTGCTGCCGTAGCTGAATACTATAACAAACATAATATTTTACAACTGTATTTCCCAACGACACGCAAAGAAGACGCATAAAATACTGTGAGAGTCCTTAAAAACATCATGAGTTCAAGGCATGTTGGTATTTGGTCCCTGTGGTTGATGTAAACGCAACAGGCGTGTATTCAATCGTATTTGACTTTAAAGCATGCTCATAGAAGACACATAGTACTCGGTCATGATTTACAACTACTACCTATATTTACACCTGCAATACAAATTAAATAATCAATAACATTGCTACTTATAACTTCAAAACACCCATCAATAAAATCGATAATAGTTCAAAATACTCCGTTCCAAAAAATAACAGTTCCACTAAATATTCGCCCAGCGAGTCGTCTTCACAGGCAGACGGGGACGTTATTTGTCCTATTTCTTTATGCCAAACATAAAATGTTCCGTTGAGACCTCTCAAAGAGATCCGTCTGTCTGTCTGTTCGCAGCCAAAAAGCTCTCGAGAAAATTTTTCTATCAGTCGATGTCTCCCTCTATTTGCTAAGACCTGTTTCGTTAGAGGCTGTGCCTGTTTCCATTGAGTTCAAGATGTTCAGTCGATATTTATTTTTTTGCCCGATAAGCTGTGGTAAAGATTTTGTTTAATTGGTGTTTATTGTCGATGTACTAAAAAACAAAAAACTCGATCAACCTGTATATTTTGCTTAGAACCGGTTTTCTAATGAGTGACCCAATGGTACACAGCTCGGACAAAACGTCACAAACCAAATACTCGCATACCCACAATCACACCCGCAATTACACTTTTTTCCTTCGCTGATAGATGTTTACGGCTAAAACAATTGCGTGATTAGTAGGTTTTTTGGGATGAGTGAATAGTTAGCTAATTTTAAGCATATAATGAATAAATAAGGCGAATGTGAGTACCAACACAAACCTATCCTGGTTTAATGGTACAATTTAAAAGTGAAACTGTACTCAAGACTGTATTTGTAATAATAAAAAAAAAATATTAATGAGTTAAATTAGTCTGCTATTTTAGACCTTTCAGAATAATCAATCGCAAAGGCAAGCGTGCTTCACCGTCGACCACATCTTCGCTTACCATCAGGTGGGAACAAGCGTAAGCCTATCTATAATTTTAAAAAATGTGTATAGCCACTCCTATGTGATCTAATTTTGTAGTCTCGGTGACTGCAGTTTAATGAAACTGTAACCTTTTCTCACCAAATTAATCTGGGCACAAAATACGTAAAGCATATCAGTTAACACTAAATTAAACCACTATTTCATAGTACTGCTGATCATTTCATGATTGTAGTGAACTTGTGTGATAAATAGACCTACCTAGATGAATTAAGGTTTCTAATGCCAATGAAAGAACTACAATCAATAAGTGTAGAACTAAGTTTAAAGCACGTTTTCCTTCAACGTCAGCACCTAAAATAATAATAAAAAAAACTAAAAAACACGTTTTAACAGAAAACCAAACTAAAAAGTAAGAATAATTTTAAATTAAGAATAGTGTAATGTAAATGTAAAAAAGCGTGGGGTGTTTTTTAATATATTTTCAAAATGTCTACTTGTATCAATATGTGCCAATAAAATAATACAAACAATTAACATCAAGCACCCCACGCTTTTTTACATTTGCATTACACTATTCTTAATTTTAATTTATTGAAAATTATTTTTTACTTTTTACTTTGGTTTTCTGTTAAAGCGTACTTTTTAAACTTTCATTAATTTTTTACTTTTTAGTTCAATTTACCATTAAAGCGTATTTTTTTAGTTTTTTAACCGACAATTTATTAATGTAACTACCTCCCTATGATGGGAGTTGGTAATTAGCGTGTCTACTGCCTTTCCTGGATCTGATAGCTGTTTCTTAGGCTCCGTCTCCGGAGCATTTATTTATTACGTGTACTTGGCGCAAGGCACAACCGTGTCTTTGGATATTAAAAACCTTGGTACTAAGACACTGACTACCGAGTATAGGATAAAAAAACGCTTATCCGGAAGATCCTGGTAAGGATAATGGGACAAACTATTTAAATTATTGCGATGTCATTAGTCCTTGATAAGTGTACAAAGTTTCAAATTAATCCGGCATTTTGATGGTGGTGAAAATCACGTTCAGATCTATGTAAAGATTCCTTTACATAGATACATTCACACCAAATAATAAAAGCATCTTAAAAAAAAAAATTGTTTGCCTCTAAAGTCGGTTTACGGACGATAGTTTAACGTAACAATGTCTTAACAAAACATTGATGAAATGATTGCATACTCAACGATACAATTAACGTCATTGTAACGTTACGATTATAACGTTACAATGAGCGTAACGTTACATTGAGCGTAACGTTACATTGAGTCATCCTTTTTCGTGCGTGCAGCCGGCGTTCATGGATTTATTAGACGTTGTCACGTCAAAAATCTCGTACTTTATCGAACATTGGAAACAACGCAGTCTCTTTGCATGTAGGACGTCGAGTCTTCGGCAAATATGGACACCGCGTATGAAGTCAAACAAAATTACGTATTCCATAAAAATATACCCCTTTTGCGCACGTGACAAGCGAAGACGTGGTGATGTTCAGCCATAACTGTAGTTAGTTTCATATAAATATTGTTCTGTATGTTCAAAATTCTGTTGCAGACGACTGACGTTGACATATGGCTAAATCTAAATCTACCGTCTAATTGACTCTTCACGTATCCAAAAGGCAGATCTTTTCATCGGCCTAAGAATCCACTCTAATTTTCCATGTGGCAATGCCAATGAAAAAAAATGTTCCAAGAACGCTAACATTCTTGGAACTTTTATTTTAAGAAAACGTGTTCCCTCACTGAGAATTTCTTCCTGTATCGTGTGAAAAAAGTACAAGATCATCATCATCTGCCTAGCCTTTTCCCAACTATATTGGGGTCGGCTTCCAGTCTTACCGGATACCGACTGCCTATCGGACCTCCACAACCCAGTAACTGGGTAACACGATACCCCTTGGCAAGACTGGTGTCAGATCTCAAGCTTCTGACTACCCGTAACGACTGTCAAAGATCTTCAAATGACAGCCGGGACCAACGGCTTAACGTGCTTTCCGAGGCACGGAGGAAACTCGGTATGTTGAAATGGTCACCCATCCACGGACCGACCTCGTCAAGCGTTGCTTAACCTTGATGATCGACCCATGCGGCTGTTGTTATTTAGGCACGAGCTCATCAAAAAAAAAAAGGTACAAGGTATAATAGGGTGGCGCAATAGAACGTGCATATTGCATCATTTTTTTTTGCGGGGTAGAAGGGGCGTGGGCGAGGGGAGACCGATATCGTTGGGTAGCGCGGTTCATGAAGTTTTAGTCACTATGAGTCACTTCGACGGGAAGCGTCGCGCATTTTGCGTGCGCGCATTTTACGAAAACTCTCGTTCGTACGTAGTTGTCAGGCGACTATTTTGTTCTGAGTATGGTGTACGGCAAATTAGGGAGGCTCCGAGTGCTAATTTAATTAAAATCTGGATAAAGCGGTTTGAAGAGACTGGATCGACGTTTAAACCACACGCAAAAGGTCGTCCACGCACATCTAGGACCGAAGACAATATTGAGAGTGTTAAGCAGTCGGTACGAGAAGATCCACAAATGTCTACTCGCAAGAGATCGTCTGTCCTAAACATATCGCGACGAAGTTTGCAACGAATTTTAAACTTGGATCTTAAATTGCATCCATACAAGCTGCAATTAACTCAAGAATTGAAAGACTCTGACTTCATAGCACGGCTCACATTTGCTAATGAAATGCTCAATCGGTTTTCAAATTTTGAAAACATCCTTTTCTCTGATGAGGCACATTTTCATATGAATGGGTTCGTAAACCGCCAAAATTGTCGTTATTGGAATAGTGAGAATCCCAGACTCAAACATCAAAAACCGTTACATAGCCCTAAAGTGACAGTTTGGGCCGCAATCTCTGCCAAAGGAATAATTGGTCCTTATTTTTTTGAAAACGCACGGGGGCAAAACATCACTGTTAATACCGAACGCTATGTTGCGATGTTGGAAGGTTTTTTGGCCCCAGAACTTGAAAATTCAAGAATAAAGAACTCTAGGACTTGGTTCCAACAAGACGGAGCTACCAGTCACACATCAAATGACTCCATGGCGGTTGTGAAGCAGATGTTCCCTGGCAAACTGATTTCGAAAAGAGGTGATATCCCATGGCCTCCGCGCAGTCCAGACTTGACGCCTCCTGACTTTTTTTTGTGGGGATACCTCAAACACAAAGTCTACACCAATAATCCGAGAAACATCAGTCAGCTCAAGGAGAATATTCGTGGTGAAATGGCAGCAATCACACCAGCACTACTTAAGAAAGTTTTCGGTAATTTCCGTTTGCGGTTAGAGGAGTGCCAACGTAGAGAGGGTCATCATTTAGATGATGTTATTTTTAAAAAATAAACTTCAGTTATCACTTAATAATTGCTTAGTTTTATTTTAACTATACCTTTTGTATTTATTTTTTAATAATTATTTTAAAAATGCACGTTCTATTGCGCCACCCCTTCAGACGACGTGGGACGAGCAAATCCCCGAGGAAGACAACGAGCTCTTCGCCTCCTGGCTCGCTCGCCTGACTGAACTCGCTCAGCTGCGACTACCGCGCTGTTACGTGACGCAAAAGTATGAACGCGTCGACTTACACATACTGTGCGACGCCAGCGAGCAAGCCTACGCAGCTGTGGCCTATTGGCGAATAAGAAACGTCGATGGGAGCCTGAACGTCGTGTTGGTGGCCGCCAAAGCTAAGGTGGCGCCTCGTCGGGCGCAAACTATACCGCGCCTGGAGCTACAAGCCGCAGTGATTGGAGCAAGACTCGCTGAGACGATAAGAAGGGAGCACCGAGTCATCATCGGCCAGACGACCTACTGGACCGATTCATCTACCGTGGTGCACTGGATCCATCACGACGTGCGACGCTACACGCCATTCGTCGCGCATCGGCTGGGAGAGATCGCAGAGTTGACCCAGAAAGAAGAGTGGCGTTGGCTGCCTACTGCGTGCAACATAGCGGACGACGCCACTCGGCTCGTCGACACGCCCATATGCGCCACGGATAGATGGTTTCGAGGACCGGACTTCTTGCTCCTGCCAGAAGAGCAGTGGCCCACGACGTCGACGGATGACAAGGAGGACGAGGAGGTCCTTCACACGAGAGAAGAAACGGAGCGAGATAGCTGGCTACCGAACCCGGCCCGCTTCTCAAAGTATGAGGTATTGGTGAGAGCCGTCGCTCGAGCGATCGCTTTCACTGATATCTGCAGACGAAGAGCAACAAGGATGGAGTATCATCATATCCAGCGCGCCGAGGCTGAACTAATCAAACAAGCACAAGAGGACAGCTTCGGGGAAGATATGAAGAAGATCCAGTCTGCTCGCCCGCTCACGAGGGCGAGTCGATTGTACAGGCTGGATCCAGTGCTGGAAAACGGCGTCCTAAGAGTGAGGGGCCGGATCGAGGCCTCTCCCGCCCCGACCGAGATGAAGCGGCCTATTATACTCGACGGCCGTCATCAGCTGACTAAGCTCCTCGTGCTGCGGGAGCACTGCGCTGCAGGCCACGCCAATAGGGAGCGTGTGACGAACGACCTGCGACAGCAGTACTGGGTCATTCACTTGCGACCCACGGTACGCGCTGTCGAGAGGAGCTGCGCCTTCTGCAAAACGAGGCGGGCGAGGCCGCAAACCCCAGCTACAGGAGACCTGCCACACGCCCGCCTTGACCCTTTTCACCGCCCGTTCACCAACTGTGGGGTGGACTATTTTGGGCCAATAATGGTCAAGGTAGGACGCCGCCGAGAGAAGAGGTGGGGCGCACTCTTTACGTGCCTCACCTCCCGCGCCGTGCACATCGAGCTTGTCGCTTCACTCTCCACCGACTCAGCAATCATGGCGCTGAGACGAATGGCCGCGCGCAGAGGCTGGCCGAGAGTGATGTACTCCGACAACGCGACTAACTTTCGCGGGGCCGACCAGGAGCTACGCCACGCCTACGGCGAGTGGATGCTTGCCCTGCGAGATGAGGGGCTACTGCATCGCTTGGAGTGGCGCTTCATCCCTCCCGGCGCGCCCAACCAAGGTGGCGCGTGGGAACGTATGGTGCGCTCCGTGAAGACGGCGCTCAGCGTGACCCTGCGAGAGAAGGCGCCGGCGGAAGAAGTACTGAGGACTCTGCTCACTGAGGCTGAGTTCTCGATCAATGCGCGACCGCTGACACACGTCAGTGTGGATCCCAGCGACCCCGAGGCCCTAACCCCCAACCACTTCTTGTTGGGGTCGTCTAAGGGGCTGCCGACGACAGGACCCTGCGAAGAGGACGACCGGAGGACATGGCGAGCTAGTCAGGCGCTCGCTGACCACTTCTGGCGACGATGGCTACGCGAGTACCTGCCCACGTTGGTACCTCGCGGCGAGCCACGGAACGACGTGCGACCCATTCAAGCCGGTGACGTGGTCCTCGTGGTCGACAACACGCTGCCACGGAACACATGGCCGATGGGAATCGTCGAGCGCACGCATCGCGGACCGGATGGCGGCATCAGAGTCGTCGAGGTGCGCACCAGGACTGGCACCTTCCGACGCCCCGTGAGCAAGCTCGTCGTCGTGTCAACAAAGGAGGCTATGCGAGCTGCGCCGGGGGGAGAACTGTAACGGACGCATGGCTTTGTACGTTGCGTGGTGATTTTTTAGCATAAGGGCTTCCCACGTAGACCTATAACGGTGTTTATGGCGAACATGTGTTTGGGTCTTTTTTAACGAATCTTTGAATGAAGCAATAACCCTGACCGTTGTCGGCATTTTGTAAAAATAAAGAAACAATCCATGTTTAATGGCTCCGTAACGGTGAACGCCTCGTTTGTCAAAGGTTTACCGCTTTGAAAAATAAATAACTATAAATGCTTATTGTCTGCAGACCCGTACGCCGCCTTAATAAAACATTGAATGGACTATTGTCGTTATCCCAAAACACATTAAGTAATTACCGGGGTCGGCGTGAGAAAATAAGATATCCCGTTAGTTAGTTATTATTTGTAAATTTCTCTTTTCGTGGTACTAAAAATAACACGTGAATGTTAAAATATAATTGATGTAGGTTCCATGTGAGTTTTAAAGTATGAGTACAAAACATATGAGAACTACTGTAATATACGAGAACTAGAGGAAAGGTAGACAATTAGGTAAGATTATGCATGTTTTGATAGCTCATAAGTAGGGAGGAATCTAGGTTAGATAAGATTTCTGTGTTAACCTTTTTACAGTTTATATGTTTCCTAGGTAGAATTAAGTATGTAGATTAAGGAAATGTATAATTTGTGTAGATTTAAGTAAGATAATATTGATGATTACGGCATTTCTATGACGCCATACCCGAGCGCCATTGAGAGAGAGGGGCGCCATTGTTCGCGCCTAGCGGTTCTTGTATAAATAACGGACCGTTTGGAGGCTGAGGCACAGTCGGACACAGTCAGTCTTCAGCTCTACAATTGTAATAACATACAGTTGTAATAACAATAAGGAATAAAATTGAAGATACGAATCACGACAGTATTTTCATTCTTCCAACGAACAACCAAATACAGTCCACTTCAGTCTGAAGGACCAGACTGAAGTGGACTGTATTTGGTTGTTCGTTGGAAGAATGAAAATACTGTCGTGATTCGTATCTTCAATTTTATTCCGTATTGTTATTACAACTGTATGTTATTACAATTGTAGAGCTTACATCAAAAATGCCAGCGGAGACAAACGAAGTTTTGGTCAGTTTTTCTACAACTATCTATCTACTACTTGTTTTTCTCTTTTCAGTTAATTTATTTTTTGCAGTCGGGTTTATTGTTTTTATAATAATTTGTTTTTTTAGGGTTGCGTTAAGTCTGTTACACGTTGTATACAAAGTTATAAAACACTAAGTAACATAGTGGTTTCTAAATAGATCAAATAATTAAATTAATAATATGATCTAAAATGATGATAGCCGGAGGAATGCGAACAGGGGGGTGAACATAAGCTCTTAGAGCGGTATCAATTTGAGATCGAGTAAGTGACAGATGTATACAAGTCATATACATCTGTCCCTTATTCGATCTCAAATCCTGTTTTGTGTATTTATTTACATTTGTTATATTTTCGCGCCGTTTGGGGTTGAAACTCTTGGTCCGTGGGGTCCACAGTGGGGTCCGAGTGCTCACGCTTTGTTTAAAGATCTTTCCAAACGCCTAGTTGACACTTCGCGTGACCCAAGGGCTGGCTTTTACCTGGGTCAGAGAATAAGCATTGCCATACAACGTGGCAATGCTGCCAGTCTTTTGGGCACATTACCAGTGGACATCGATGTGGAGGAGTTTTTCAACGCCATATTTTAGTTAAGTTTATTTTTAGGTTTTGGTTTAAGTGTATATGTTTGTAGTTTATTAAGTTATTTAAGTATTTTATACACTTTGTATACTTTTGTCAATGTACATAAAGTTTTCTTTCTTTACATTTGTACATTATTATTTACAAACTAATATTAGAACTAAAATAAGAATAAATATATGTACAATTACGGGGCGTCAAAAAATTCGTCCACATCGCTGTCAACAGGAAAAGTGCCTAGAAGGCTGGCAGCATTGATACCGAAATTGATACCACTCTAAGAGCTTATGGTCACCCCCCAGGTATCAATTTAGAAACCACTGTGTTACTTAGCGTGATTATAACTTTGTATACAACGTGTATTAACCATCGAATTCGTGGACCCAAAATACCTTAAAGGTAATTAATTGAGACGATATTAAGATGAATATTTGAAGACAGTAGCCGCAAGTATTCTGAGCAGTCGGTATCTGAGGAATGCGACGGAGAATTTCTGCATTCCAATGGTTGACGACGAACTCAACCTCCATTGGCTAACTAACTGTAATAATGGAGGTACGACGCTGTTTTGTTTTGCTTTACAAACAGTTTATTTATTAGTTTATTTATTTATTTAGTCTTCATGCACAAAAGGTACAAAAGCGGACTTAATGCCTTAGGCATTCTCTACCAGTCAAGAATAGAATAGAATAGAATACTCTTTATTATGTACACCATATAAGTTACAGAATGTATAGACGAAGAAAACATTACACTGGGTGACACAATGGGCGGCCTTATCGCTAAAAGCGATCTTTTCAAGACAACCTTTGGATGGATTAAAAAAATGAAAGGAAAGACAGTACTGTAGGTAGTCTTTGGTGTACTATTGATAAATAAAATAAATACATATATATATATTATATAGACAAATATATACAGTAATAAGAATGGAACAAACGCATAGAAATCAAGAATAACGACTATTAAAGAGAGATTCGAGGTAGTGATTCTTTAACATAGTTTTAAAAATGGGCAGAGATTGAGCACGCCTTACGCCAAGCAAGGTTGGTGAAGAGATAACATGGCAGGTGCATTGTTTTATAATAATAATAAAACCAGTTATTGTATAACATACTAAAATAGGTAAAATACACGTACATGTATTATAAATAATATATTACTTATATAAATATATATATTTATAAAGTAGTAATAAATAAATAAATTATTAGAAGAAGTTTATCTTCGCATTTGAAAGCCTTGCAGCGATCACACCGATATATCACAAACTTATAATAACCAGGTCCAGGATCCTTTTTTTTTTTTTTTTTTTTTTTTTTTCGGGGTGGAAAATCCTCGTTGGATGTCCTCCGCCCTGGGGAGGGTGGAGGGGTCTGTCAGACTCGTACTGACTAAAAACCACCCCGGTGTTCCATCTCACACCTACGCTGGGGGTCGCGGGAACAACGATACTTCCGCAACCCCCAGCTAGTGCCGGCCCGCCACTGCGGGCCTCGATCTCGGGTTGGGGGGGAGTGAGGTGTTTGCACCCCCCGCAACGTCTAAGATGGGCGCGCGTGGAACACTACGCGCCACCACCTCGGGTCCAGATGTGTGGGGGGCGAGGGACGTCCCCGAGTCCGTCGCCCTAGGACCCATTTAGGGGGGCCGGAAGAGGGCGTTGTCTGCTCTCCGCCGACGCCCGGCGCGTCTGCTGCGGATCGGGTTAGCGGATGAAATCTCCCTCTCCCTCTCCGCAGCCTCCTTCTGCGAGACGACTGTTTCGCAGAAGATCCAGTCTAACCTAGACACAAGATAGATATTTCATAGATTTTTCACAGAGTTAGAAATTGACACAGTAAAGTATATAATCTCTGATTTTTTATTTCGTTGACTAAACTGACATTTGTGGTTTTGTCACTTTATCGCTACATAAAAATAGTGTCGTATCCTGAGTGATCGAAAGTTGGATTTATTGAATTCTAATACCAAAAACGAATACCACTGGTATTTGTTTCAACTCATATTTATTTTTATACCGAACGGATACCACTCTTTAAATAATTAAATTTACTGTGCGGATGAATACCAACAACTTGAATTTGGTACAGTTAGCACAGTCAAACCTAAGCAAATGAATAGGTTTTCTGATATTTTTATGTGATCGTAATATAAAACTAATACTAACTATTGTTTTACTAATTGGACAGTGAACCTGTTAATATAAATTAAGAGTTTATTTTCTGAGATATATTGTATTTTTTGACTGTTAGTAAATTGTTCTTGTTTTGATTTAGTTGCAAAAAATATTATTCAGGTACAAGGTATTTTTATTTATGGTCCGAGTGCGCATCGACTTTTTCGAGAAATTAGCACAAAGCTCGTCGACTCTTCACGTGACCAGAGGGCTGACCTTTTCTTCGGCCAGAGAATCAGCATTGCCATCCAATGTGGCAATGCTGCCAGCGTTCTGGGCACTTTTCCCGTTGACATCGATGTGGACGAATTTTTTGATGCACAATGAGCTCTTTTCCGTCTCCCTTTTCTATTTGTAAATAGGTTTTTTTTTTTAGAATAATCAGTTGTATATATGTTAATAAATGGTACAAGGAGAAACTAAAATTTATAATTAAGTTGATTATTACTCATTTTTTTTATTGAACTAGACGTTTGCTAGCCTAATTTTATTATTTTAGATATAACTGTTTTTTTCAATTCAATTAACGGTCTCGTATAATAAAGGTCTTATAATTACATACAAAGCATTTTTACTGACTGTACCTTTTATCTTTGTACTTGTTTTGGTATTCCTTGAAAAAATGGGATCCGTTCCGAATACAAAATAAACATGATTTTAAACAAATACCAGTGGTATTAGTTTTTGGTATTAGAATGGAATGGTATTCTTTGGTATTCTTTACGTGCGGTACCGTATGGTGACGGACGTAAAGAATTTCACCATCCCATATCTTCCCGTGGGTGTCGTAAGAGGCGACTAAGGGACACACCAGAGAATGGGCAGCAGCGTTTTCTGGACACTTTAACAACAAACTGCGATCGCCAACCCGCCTGCCAAGCGTGGCGATTATGGCAAACCCCCCCAAACGAATATGAGAAGCACACAAATAAAACGGCCCCAAGTGCCCGGCAGCCCGTCTACCCTCGGCTACGGTAGCGGCCGAGGCGATGGCGTGGCAAGGGGTGCGAAGAATCCCCGGAGTGGACCCGGCTACCCCAATAAACACCGACGACTGGACCTGGGAACATATAACACGCGAACACTACGGACCAACGAGAAGATAGCCGAACTCGACGAAGAATTGAGCAGGTTGCGATGGAGTATTATAGGGTTATCTGAAGTCCGAAGAGAGGGGGAGGACTCGATAATCCTCAAATCCGGTAACCTGCTCTATTTCCGAGAGGGTGACCGACAGTCCCAGGGTGGTGTCGGGTTTATCGTCCACAAGTCCCTTGTGAACAACGTGGTGAAGATCGAGAGTGTGTCGACCAGGGTGGCGTACCTTATACTCAGAATATCCCAAAGATATTCGCTGAAGGTCATACAGGTCTACGCCCCGACCTCGGCACACCCCGACGACGAGGTAGAGACCATGTATGAGGATATATCTAGAGCTATGCATGGTTTTAAAACTCATTTCACCGTTGTCATGGGGGACTTCAACGCGAAACTGGGCAAACGAGACGTGGATGAGCTGCAAGTGGGGCAATTTGGAGTTGGACGTCGGAACCACCGGGGTCACCTACTGGCCAGTTTTATGGAGAAGGAGGGCCTCTACATGATGAACTCCTTCTTCAGAAAGCGTGAGCACAGGAAGTGGACCTGGCAAAGCCCCGATGGTGCAACTAAAAACGAGATCGACTTCATCATGTCAACCAAGAAGCAAATGTTCAATGATGTCTCTGTGATCAATTCGGTGAAAACCGGGAGCGATCACCGCATGGTAAGAGGCACATTGAACATTAATGTTAAGCTTGAAAGGTCTCGACTGATGAAGTCCACGCTCCGTCCAGCACATATCCAGGTCCAAAACCCCGATAACTTTCAGCTCGAACTCCAGAATCGTTTCGAGTGCCTAGGGAGCTCCGTGGACGATTACAGCGATGGGTTCGTGGAAGCTGTCCATACGGTCGGGTCTAAGTTTTTCAAGACCCGCCGTAAAGATAGGAACAAAAAGCTCTCTGATCCAACTCTCAAGCTCATGGAGGAGAGGCGTGAGATGATCCTGCAGTCTTCAGACGATGCGTTGAAATACCGGCAGCTAAATAGACGGATCTCAAAGTCCTTGAAAAGCGACCTCCGCCGCTTTAATACCGATCGTATCAAAGACGCGATTGAGCGGAATAAGGGCTCCATGATCTTTGCAAGAGATCTGTCTATTGGGCAGAGCCAGCTCACGAAACTGAAGACCGATGATGGCAGGATCGTTTCCGCCAAACCGGAGCTTATGAGGGAGATCGAGAGATTCTATGGGCAGTTGTACACGTCAACCAGTAAACCCGTCGCGAATCTAGCGAATGACCCTAGAGCTAGATTGACCCGACACTATACCGAAGACATTCCCGACGTCAGCCTGTATGAGATTAGGATGGCTCTGAAACAGCTTAAGAACAACAAGGCACCGGGGGACGACGGAATTACGGCCGAACTCCTGAAGGCGGGTGGAAAACCAATACTTAAGGCCCTTCAGACGCTGTTTAATTCCGTCATACTCGAAGGGAAAACGCCACAAGCATGGTGCAGGGGTGTGGTAGTACTCTTCTTCAAGAAGGGTGACAATGCCTTACTGAAGAACTATAGGCCCATCACACTTCTTAGCCATGTATTCAAGCTGTTTTCAAGAGTCATCACGAATCGTCTCGCGCGCAGGTTTGACGATTTCCAGCCTCCCGAACAAGCCGGATTTCATAAAGGCTTTAGCACCGTAGACCACATACATACGCTGCGGCAGGTTATACAGAAGACTGAAGAGTACAACCTGCCTCTCTGTTTGGCGTTTGTGGACTACGAGAAAGCCTTCGATTCGATCGAGACTTGGGCTGTACTACAGTCTCTACAACGGTGCCAAATTGACTACAGGTACATCGAAGTGTTGAAGTGTTTGTACAAAAACGCCACCATGTCAGTTCGACTTCAGGATCAGACCTCGGAACCAGTCCGTCTGCAGCGAGGTGTGAGACAGGGAGACGTCATATCTCCGAAGCTGTTTACCGCTGCACTGGAGGATGTCTTCAAGGTTCTGGACTGGAGAGGTAGCCCTCTCCAGTCCAGAACCTTGGCTTCAACGTCAATGGCGAGTACATCACTCACCTTCGGTTTGCCGACGATATAGTGGTTATGGCTGAGACCATGGAGGACCTCAGTACAATGCTCGATGACCTCAGTAGAGCTTCCGAAAGAGTGGGTCTTAGGATGAACATGGACAAAACCAAGGTGATGTTGAATGCCCATATTACACCCACTCCTATCAAGGTCGGAGACTCTACACTCGAAGTTGTGGACGACTATGTCTACCTGGGACAAACGATCCAGTTGGGTAGGGCCAACTTCGAGAAAGAGGTCAACCGTCGAATCCGACTCGGCTGGGCAGCGTTCGGGAAGTTGCGTGGTATCTTCTCGTCCAACTTACCACAGTGTCTCAAGACGAAAGTCTATGACCAGTGTGTGTTGCCAGTGATGACATATGGTTCTGAGACGTGGTCGCTTACAATGGGCCTCATCAGAAAGCTTAAAGTCACCCAAAGGGCAATGGAGAGGGCTACGCTCGGAGTTTCCTTGCGTGATCGAATCAGAAATTTAGAGATCCGCAAGAGAACCAGGGTAACCGACATAGCCCGAAGAATTGCCAAACTTAAGTGGCAGTGGGCAGGGCCAATTGCTCGCAGAACGGATGGCCGATGGGGCAGAAAGGTTCTGGAGTGGCGACCGCGAACCGGAAGACGTTGCGTTGGAAGGCCTCCCACCAGGTGGACCGATGACCTGGTGAAGGTTGCGGGGATCCGCTGGTTGCGGGACGCACGAGACCGGTCAATGTGGCGACGCTTGGGGGAGGCCTATGTCCAGCAGTGGACGTCTTTCGGCTGATATGATGATGAAGATGATTAGAATGGAATAAATCGAAAGTTGATCCAAAATCGAAGTATGTCGAAAATGGAACTATTTCACGGCAAAAAAAAAAAATTGTTAGGAAACTAGCGGCCCTTATTTAATTTCTACTCATTTATGTCAGACTGCATTTTATCAATCGCGTTTATTTTATTGTTGTTTTCTTATTTAACACATTAAAAGTTTATGTACTATATGTATTAATACTGTTATATTTAAATATATTACGTTTATATTCATAAAACTCTTATTTAAACCTTTAGTAAAAGTAAATTGAGCAATCATGTCATGTCACATCGATTCGATGAATTACATATGATTAAGCCTTACCTACAACACTATACTCTGCGCATATCATGTTGTGCTGTGTGCTGCGTGTGAGTGCGTGTGTGTGTGTGTGTGTAAGATTAAGTTGAAAACCAGCGTCGGGCAACTCCCAGTTGTCTGGCATTTTGCAGAACTTAACCTTTTTGGCGCAGCCGCGGGGCACACTATGTATGTAATTGTTTTAAAATTAAGTTCCCTTTTATTTGTACCTACATTTTGGGTATCTGTGTGTGCCAAATAAACTAGTTTTCTTTCTTTCTTTCTGTGCAGTCGTCGCACATATACGCAGGCTGGCTGACCAAAACCAAATGTGTTCTCCGACAGCACAGCATGATATTCTCCTTGTTTACGTCTTTTTATTTCGCTTTTCAAGCAGTCGGGATATTTTTTTTGAATTAACTTTTTAGTTAACTTTTTTTATCTATGTATCTTATATTTTTGAAATCAGCTCTTAAAAACCTTTATTTTATACCCCAAATGATGGGTTAAGACGAAAATAAAAAATTGGGTTCCCACAATAAAGCGCGAATCCGCCATTTTTCTATTTTCCAATTTTAATGTAACCAGTGACACTCGAAAGGTTATGACGAATCGATTGACGTAAAAATCATCAAAATCGCCCAACGCGTTTGGTCTCTAGAAAGCCCGATAGGAACAAACATACATACATACATAGACTGATAAACACCTTACCCTCTTTCGGCAGTCGGGTAAAAATAAGGACATTGGCAGCTGTCAGTTTAGTCTGCGAAATTAAAAATCACATTAAATAGAAGTAAAATCAGCGACCTTCTTGAAGGCTCGAAGCGATTTGATTTATATCACACTGTATGCGAGTTAAATTGCAAGTACGTTCATGTGGACGCAATGCGATGCAATTCGACCGATTTGAACTTGAAATTTTCTTAGTACGTACGTGTATCGATTTTTTATTTTTTATATTTTTAGGGGTTCCGTACCCAAAGGGTAAAAACGGGGCCCTATTACTAAGACACCACGATCCGCCTGTCTCTCTGTCTGTCCGTCTGTCACCAGGCTGTATCTCATGAACTGTGATAGCTAGACAGCAAAAAGTTCACAGATGATGTATTTCTGTTGCCACTATAACAAAAAATACTGAAAACAGAATAAAATAAATATTTAAATGGGGCTCCCATACAACAAAAGTGATGTTTTTGTCGTTTTTTGCGATAATAGTACGGAACCCTTCGTGCGCGATTCCGACTCGCACTTGGCCAGTTTTTTTTTTGTGTTCATGTCTTTGAATAATGACGCATCATACTTAACTAACTTCTGCCCGCGGCTTCTCTCTCGTAAAAAGTGTTTTATTGTACCAAGGAACATTATACCGAGACGAAAATTATCCTACGTCTGTCCAGCTTCTGGTCTATCCATATGCCAATTCTATACCAAGTTGAGGCGTGAAATGTTAACAGGCAGACAGGCACAATTATAATGTTAGTATGGATTGTCTTTTTCCACAATAACACCATTTTTTCTCCCAGTAAGAACAATTCAAAATGCCTGAAGACACATCTCTGGCTCGCTTTGTTTATTTACTATCAAAAGAATTTTTTGTTTACCACCGTCATCTAATGAGACAGCGGATGGATTCATCTTTATTTATCGAGATGAAGCCGACTTTTCTTTCCATTGTTCACGAGACGCGGCGCGAACCAACCGACAAAATATGTATTTAGTCTCCCGTACTGAAACTTTTGCGAAATTATTTTTCATAGTCAGCTTTACCGGGCTTTTTATGTACGTCGCGCTGGCGTTTTATTCGTTCCACACAGCGTACACCACCATGTCACAAACGGGAAAGTTTCCAGAACGATTCAATAGCATCCAAATTAACGAAAATGAAGTTCCTGAAGTCAGGTTTGATAAAGATATCAAGTATATACTAGTGTGGGCGAATCAGGTGAAAATACAACAAGAGAAGCTGTTCCTGTATGAAGGACAAGCCGCATTCATTGAAAATAACTGCCCAGAAATAAATTGTTACATCACAACAAACCAGACGATACTTAACGATGATTATTCAAATTTCGATGCCATCGTTTTCAATATGAGTCTAATGTCGAAGTTCAGAGGGTACGATGAACTCCCCAAAAATAGAACGAAACGCCAGAAATACGTTTTTTATGGAATGCAGGCAGCCGACGACCATCCTATATGCAACATTCACGTCGACAACTTTTTCAACTGGACGTGGACTTACAAATTTTACTCAGATATATTCAGTCCTTATATTGAAGTGAAGAACTTGAATGGTAAAGTTCTGGCTCCTAGTAGAAAAGTGCAATGGACCACAAATTTGAACCAGGTATCGGATAAAAATGATGTTAAAAGAGTGAATACTAAGTCAAAGGCGATAGCGTGGGTCGTGGATGATTGCGATTTTATATTTAAAAAAATTTTGTATCTTCCAAAATTAGTCAGAGCACTGAGAGAGTTTAATTTGACTATTGATGTGTACGGATGTGGATACAAAAAGTGTCCTAAAAAAGGATGCCTGAGGGCTATTGAAAGGGACTACTATTTTTACTTGGCGTCTGAGGCTGGTGTATCAGAAGATTTTGTGACGGCAGAAGTGTTGAAGGCGTATCACCACGGGGCAGTGCCGGTTGTGGTCGGAGGCGCTGATTATACCAAGTAAGACTATATTTGTAGTTACACAAAATCGAAAACTGTTTAAGTTGTTATAGATGGTAAAATCTACCGCGTTTTATCTTTTATTTTTCTGTATCCGTTTAATGAATGCCAAAATAATTTTGAACTTTGGTCGCTCAACCATGTTTTATCGAACTGTACTAATTCACTTAAGCTTGAGCTTAGAGTGTAGTGTTAAATTAAATGAATAACAATTGAAGTTAGATCAGATTAGCAATCCTATATAAAACACGATAACCGCATTACCATACTAGATGCATAACCAATTAAAACCTTTATTTATATATTCTTTATTAAGCAGAGTAATGAATTACCAAGTCTCATCACCGCTTTTTTAACCAACTTCTAAGAGGAGGAGGTTTTTAATTCGACTGTATTTTTTTCACTCAAAACTTTTTACTAGATAAACCGATTTTGACGTTTTTTTTATTTGAACCTTGGTGCTTCTCATTGTCCCATTTTAATTTGATCAAAATCTGACGAGTAATTTTTTAGTAATCCGTAATAATACGTATTTAATTGACTTGAACTACATTGATGATTTTCTAATTTTTAGTGATGCTCTCCAAAACTAAAATGAGAGATTTTTTTTTTAATATTTTAAACCGCCTTCAAAAGCAAAACACTAAAAAGTGCAAAAATAACTTTCGTTTTGGCAGTCTGTGTCGAAAAACGATAAGAACCAGCCACAGATTTCCGAAACGAAAGTTATGTTTTGTAAAAAAGTTTTTGAAAACCATTGTTTCATCTCATCTTTCTCCCCAGGTTTCTCCCAGACAACTCCTACATAAACTTCCAGTTCTACACAGAGGAGAAACTGGCAGCGCTTTTAGACTACACGATTAGGAACCCATCAATCTACCTCCAATATTTCAACTGGAAGAACTACTACACAATAGAGGAGATACCAGAATCCAGAGGATACTGTGAACTCTGCAAGATGCTGAACGATAAAAAGAAGTATCAGACCTACAGTTCATATACCAACTTCAGGTCTTGGTGGTATTATGGTCCACTAAGGAATAAGTGCCTTCCTAAAGGGACGGAAATGGTAGAAGAACTTGAGGGCTATCTTAAAGAGCCTGGGCGGTTGGCGCAGCGAGTACCGTAAAATGGGGTGAATAGGCACGAATTTCAACTTCCACGTTGATTTTCTCAGATATTTTGTATGCAAGCTGTTATTAAAAGATTGTGAAATTGCGAGTCGCGTTGTATTTGGCCAAATACTAATGCTTAAAATTTTCAAAAAAATATCAATAATTTGTAAAATAGAAAAAAGCAGGCGATTTCTATTTACCTTGAAACTGGGGTCAAAAGATACGAGAGAGGGGTGAATAGAAAAATAACAAATACAAGACCAAAGCCCATGAGGATAGAAAATATCAAAATTTAAAAATTTATTTGAAAATCGCATTAACACTTTACATTTATTAAATTAGTCCTCGATTAACAACCCTGAAAATTATGTTTCTATAGACCCCATTCTCGTTTTTATTAACCCCTCACTCGTATCTAATCACCCCATTCTTCGTGTCTATTGACCCTAAAGGCGTTTCTATTAACCCCCCACGCGTATCTATTCACCTCGAATACTGGCAAAAAGCACAAGTGTTATGGACACTTGAAATACGAATAAAATCAATAAATAGGTATTTATACTTTCTTTGTGTCCCTAAGAGATGAGAAACTTTACTATCCAATTATTTAAATTTTGAAGGAGATAAAACTAAAGAAAGGTATGTTTGACAAAAGTTTTAGACAGCCTTAAATCACTAGCACACGCAGAGGTCACTTTAACCGCTTTTTTCTTTATGTCAATAAACTTGACATAAATTTGGGGGTATCCAGTATAATGGGTAAATATTGCCGTTTAATAAATCGTAGAACTAAGTGAACGATAGTAGACTAAAGACAAATTAGTGACCAAAATAATAAACTCCCAGATTTGTTTCCATTCACCCCGCGATTACTATTCACCCCATTTTACGGTATTGCACATTGACGAAACAAATTAAGTTTTTGTAGCTGTAAGGATTTTCTTACACTGAAAAGAAACAAGCATTTACCATGCTAGTTGTTACGAGTCATCATCATCATCATCATTTCAGCCGAAAGACGACCACTGTTAGACATAGGCCTCCCCCAGGCGTCGCCACATTGCCCGATCCCGTGCGTCTCGCATCCAGCGCCTTCCCGCAACCTTAACCAGGTCATCAGTCCACCTAGTTGGAGGCCTTCCAACGTATCGTCTTGCGGTTTGCGGTCGCCATTGGAGAACTTTTCAGCCCCATCGGCTATCCGCTCTGCGAGCAATGTGCCCTGCCCACTGCCACTTAAGTTTTGCAATTCTTCGGGCTATGTCGTTAACCCTGATTCTCTTGCGGATCTCCACATTATTATATACTAGCTGTTACCCGCGGCGTCGCTCCCGTAGGATCACAGGACCCGTTTTCGGGATAAAAATAGCCTATGTCACTTAGGAATATTATAGCTTTCTATTTAAATCGGTCCAGTAGTTTCGGAGCCTATTCGGTACAAACAAACAGACAAAAAAAATATTTCCTTTTTATAATATTAGTATAGATTATACGAGTATTACAAAAAAAATTCAATTTTCCAAAAAATAAGAAAAAAAATATAAATATTTTTGAGCTAGAAGCAATTATTTCTAGGCTAATTATAACATGGGACACCTCTGCCTTAGAAATAATATGGGACTAAAACAATAAATGGCGAAATATATGTACCTTTGTGTTGAAAGGCCTCCTTCTAGATGGAGCTCGGACTGCGGGAGTCCGGAGGATGAGAAACGCACAGGACCGATCAGTGTGCGACGCTTGAGGAAGGCCTATGTCCAGCAGTGGTCGTCTTTTGGCTGAAATGATGATGATACCTCCACCTTACCATTCTGGTAATATGGTCGTGATGCAATTTAAGATAGGATAGAGCTAGCAATTAAGTATTTTAAAATAAATAAAAATAAATGTTTCTTGTCAGTTCATATTATTTACTCACTTTTTATGGTTTTATCGAATAACACAGCAATTATATTATCTTTACTTCTATAACTATATTTTCATAATATCGAGTAATACTTGAATCTCCTAATGTTGCACGAAATAAAGTCATATATATTATGATCTAAGGATCATAGCAGGTGGCGTTCTGTTGTTTTAGCCTACTCCCAAGAGATGAAAGGCTTGAGTATGTTCAATATTTTTATTCAGGTTTGAGTTTCAAATATTAAGATATTTACTAACAAAAAAACACATGATATTTCCTGTATACACTTAAATAACTGTAAAAGAGATAACACAGCAATACTTTTAAACGCAGTTTAGTTGAGTCTTTTCATAATAGTATTAATGAGTAGCTGAGATATTATGTTGTTAATAATATTAGTACTGAAAATAAAGATATATGTACAAATGTACGTTTTACTTTTATTTCTTGTCTTCACTTCTTTACATATACATTTCTTTAGTATTTTATCTACACTCACAACGTAATGTTCCAAATATGAATTCAAAAAAAAATTCATAAACATGTACTTTATATTCGTGGATAGGTAAAATTAAAAAAAAAAACCATTACAAATTTTGCACACATTTTCCTTCGATTTTCAAACAACTGCATCATAAAATAACTTTTTAATTTTTATAGCACACTTTTACTTTTTAATTTATTGGCGCTTATGGGCTCATTGACTAGTGTCACTGTCTATGGATGCGCGCGCTGCGCTGTCATGGTGCAATGAGAATCAAAATTTCCCGCCATAACGCATATTTTTATCGTTTCCACTTTTATCTTATTTCAACTGCATGAGTGAAGATAAAATAGTGTATGCAACGGCACCTAATTATAAGGTATTAAAACACTCGCGTGTTAAATTTATCACATTCGGCTTCGCCTCATGTGATAAACCCACGCTCGTGTTTTAATAACCCCTATTATACGACCATTGCATAAACTACTTTTTAAATGTTATCCGTTGAGGATTTGTGCCCGGTTATGTATCAGTTGAGAAAAATATTTATACACCCTGAAATTTTAATGATTGTTTACCCGCAGCGAAATGATTTTCTGTTGGTAATACAATCGATTTACAAAATAAATGAACATTAGAATCAAGAAATGACAGATTAACAATTGTGAAAAACATAACACGAATGCGACCTCAATGGAATTGTAACCTGCGATAGTTAACCGGCGAACCAATTGAAGCGCTAGCCAGGTGGGCCGCGACTGGCCACGCGGTCATTAACGTTTAGGGAATTACTATTGGTTCTCATCGTGTTAATGGTTTTTTTTTTATAACAAATACATTTGTTAAGTTTTTTGATAAGTTTAACTCTTTGCTTCGACAGTACTACTGATGGCAAAGCGTTCTGCCGCGGGAAACAACTTACGGCGAAATTTGTCATTGTTCTTACAATATATTTTTCCACTACATTGTCTATTATGTAACACATTGCCTAAGAAATTCGTTTCGAAATATGAACATTTAGACACAAGATTATAAAATATAAAATTAAAAAAAAAACTTAATTTCATAATAACAGTTACGAAATGACTTTTGTATGGAGTTTGATATCATTATGTAACTACAACGTAATTATTTTCTTTTTGGCGGCCAAGTACGAGTGAAACAATTAGCAATATAAAGAAAAAAAGCACGTAACTTAATAGGCTACTATTGGTAGACACATTCTGCCGCTACACCCGCGCTTTTTCCACCGTCCCATCCGGAAGAATGATACTGAACCGGTTACCTCTCGAAAAAGCGCGCGCTGATTCTGTTTAAATAGTCTGTGGTTTTTAGTCTGAATGAAAAACTAAATTTTCTAATAAATTGTTGTTGGAACTTATTTGCATTTAATTAAGTTAGGAATAATAAACATTCGTGTCTCGCATAAAAAGCCTTTATTTTAACACTCGCATGTAGCTTTCGACGAAAATTGGCTACATCGCTCGTGTTAAAATCTCGACTTTTTATGCTCGACACGAAATGTACTATTATACCATCGTTTATACCGCATTTAATGCAAATAAACGGCTTTGACTTTTACAAGTTTTTTTTTACTTGCAGTGTATGTATGTATGTAAGTGTGTTCGGGTCAAATCTTGCAACTTTAAAGCAGTTATCTTCTACCGATTAAGGTGAAATTTTGTATACACGTTTAGTTTGGAAGACAATGCATGGTTAGCTAAGTGACGTAACGTCATTCTAAATCCAATATGGCTGACGGCCCAAGATGGCGGACTAGTTGTTTTTTGTGCACTACCATGATATGGGTATCAAATGATGTATAGGGTTTGCTGAGAAAAATACGAAAAAAGCTAGTTTAAAAATAATATAAAAATAAAGCAAAACTATTAGTTACACGAAAAAAACATGTTTCACAAATAATGTACATCAATCAATTACAAATAATATTTTTTTTACTATGAAAAAAACAATTTCAGCCTGTAGTTTTGATTTACTGAATGGTCTTATAAAATAGGTGACCTTGTTCTAAGTTCTATGTATTGGATTTGGTTTCTGCACTTAGTCCTTCAGATGGACCATTGTGTACACACAATGGTCCATCTGGCCTACAGGCCATGGAGGCCGTTTGGTGGTTATTCCAACCAGCCCACCACCCTCCAGAAGTTAATAAAAGCTCCTGGTTTGCTTAGAACATCTGTGTAAGATCTGTGTGACCCGAAGGTTTGTGTTCTAATCTGGGTGACGCCTGTGCATTCAAAGAGTACGTGCGCAACGGTTTCCTCAGCCTTAATGCACGCCCCGCACAGAGGGCAGTCCGTAATGCCTATTGTTTGGAAGTGTTTGTTTAGGTGACGTACTTGATATTGTTTAACGTCAGGTTGTGGGGTATAAACTCATGACCAGTAACTCTTCGTTTCATCATCCTAACCACTGAGATATATCCGTTATTAGGAGTCCAAACATATCACAACATACCCCGAAGGGATGGCCAGAGATGGACCTATAGTGTACCCTTATTTCACCATTTAAGTTTAAGTGCCATGTAAATAGGGAGCGGTCTTTTTTTATCTTATATAGGCTCGCGCTTGACCACCATCTCACGTGATGGTAAGCGATGATGTGGTCGATGATGGAGCACGCTTGCCTAGAAGTAACCTATTCACTCTTGACTTAAAGACCCCTAGGTTGTAGCTATCGGGAAACATAGAATCCGGCAGGGAATGCCACTCCTTAGCTGTACGCATAATAAAAGTATTCTCAAAACGTTAAGTGCGTATGGGTGGGATGTCCACCATGTACGGTGGCGCATCGCCGTACGTCTGGTAGTCCGATGATGAAACGGGCTGGGTGGAAATAGATTATACAATCCCATCGCACATTCCCCGAAATGTAATCGATAAAAAACCGACAAGCTGGCAACTCGGCGACGATGTTCAAGGCTCTGGAGCTTTGACATAACTCCTCCTCGCTCGCACAGCACTTGAGCACTGACGTGCGCGCGCGTTCTTTGTAAACAATGGCGGTTAATAAGTATAAGTTGAAGTGTTGTAATTGCAATATAATTATAAGTGAAGTACTAGCATTTATTCAAAATAAACATGATGTGATGGATAACGAGTCTATAGTTCGTGTGTGCCTGTCTGCCTTCTCGGAACCAGATATCGACGAGGCGAAAACTTTGTTTTTTGAATCTGTAACGACTTCTCAGAGGAAAAAATCACGAAGGCGAGACGGCAAAATGCAAAGAGACTTAGAGGATATTATTTGTCTCTTTAAGGAAATTGATCCGGATGTGATTCCCACCTTCGTCGCACGGGACTTACAAAAATTGCCTCCAATATCGTTTGACCACATTGATGTTACGAAGTTACTGAAGGTCATTATGCTGCTTCGTAGTGAGATCCGAACAATTAAAGAGAACTATGCAACCGTAGACATGGTGGAAACAGTACGGATAGACTTAGACAATCTCAAACTGACTTCCTTGGTTAATTACCCAAATATTAACACGGAAAAAAGAGGTGCATATTTTTCGGATAGTGGGCCGGTAGGTCTATCACATGACTTATCAAATACCGACATTATGACAAAATCGTCGGGGCAATACGCGCACGAACCGTCGCCGTCACCGTCGTCTCACTATCGTGCATGTGTAAAGGGGACTATCTCCCTCGCACCAAGAAAGCCTGTGGTTCGGCCGGCGGGTGGCGGCGGCGGCCCGGCGATGTCGCAAACGAATAAGTCATCGTCACCCGAGCGCGCGAACAAAGTTTTGTCCCCGTCCTTAGACACTACTGCATGTAAACAAGAGTTGGCGGCGCCGCCGCGCCGTGTACGTTGCAACTTACAATGGCGGAAATAGTTAAGTCGCCAGGTGAATGGAAACAAAACAAGCCAACAGATGAGTGGACTGTGATGCAAAGTGGACGACATAAGAATCGATTTATTGGAAAGATGGGCAAGGCAATAACCAGTGTGGAAACAAAGTTCAAAGCGGCGGAAACAAAGGTTCCTTTGTTTATTTCCAATGTAAACAAAGACACACTAGAGGCCGATATATGTGAATATATATATAGTAAGACTCAGGAAAAAGTATCTCTAGAAAAAGTTATCATGAAGAAAGAAAGGTCGTACAATTCTTTTAAAATATTTGTCTCAATTAATAAAATTGATACCTTTTTAAATGATAACTTGTGGCCAGATGGGATAACCTTTAGGAGATTCATACGATTTAGACCACGGAACTCCGATAAAGATGACACACAATTAAATGGAGAGTACGTTAGTAAGCTATAACTGCAAGAATATTAAAAGAAGTATGGAATGTGTGAGAACTTTATGTAAATCGGCGGATGTGACAGCCCTCCAAGAAACTTGGCTGCTGCCGTACGATACACAAGTATTGGGTGATATCGACGACAACTTCGGTTATACGTAGAAGTCGGCGGTGGATTTGACTGCTGGAGTCCTGCGAGGTAGACCTCACGGCGGGGTTGCAATACTGTGGCGGAAGAGTGCGTTTCGCAATGTTACGGTGGTGAAGTGCATGAGTGAGCGTATTGTTGCGATTAAAGTAATGACTGGAGCTGGACGTGAAATGTTAGTTATGTGCGTGTATATGCCAACGGACCAAACTGTGAACTTGCCGGAATTTACTCAGTGTTTGGGTGAGTTGAACGCAATTATACAAGACAATAGTATCGAAGTAGTATTTATGTTAGGGGATTTCAACGCACACCCTAAAGCTACATTCTGTTGTGAACTTCTTGATTTTTGTGAGGAAAATGACTGGATATGTGCCGATCTAGTTAAATTAGGGATGTCATCTGAAACATATACTTTTCAAAGTGAAGTATATGGGTGTAAGCGATGGCTGGACCACTGCGTGGTAACCAAGTCAGCATGGCAGTCTGTGGTTAATATTATGGTTCTCAATGATGTATATTGGTCTGATCATTTCCCTTTAAAAGTGACTTGTAATTTAGAAGTAATTAAAGCTAAAGTAGAGGTTCATAATTGTCTACGTAATAATATTGTATGGAAATCAATCATCAATCCAGAAATATCATGAAATTTGTAATGATAACTTCAGACAAATTATGTTTCCTAATGAACTTCATGACTGTGCTGATAGTATGTGTCAGAACATACAACACAGATTTGTAATTGACAACTTATACAACAATATTGTTAATATATTAAGTCAGGCTTCGGCAAGCAGTCGCAGTCTCTTACCTAGGAAGCCAACTAATGTTAAGTGTGTCCATGGTTGGAACAAGCATGTCAGAGACGCCCACGGGCAGGCTAGACTGGACCATCAAATGTATGTTTTAGGTGGTAAACCAGCTAGTGGACCTTTGTATGATAAAATGTGTGAAAGTCGACGAGTTTTCAAGTCCCGCTTAAAGTACTGTCAGAATAATCAGGATCAGATCAAAATGGATGTACTGGCCTCACAACATTCTGCTAAAAAAAATAATAAGTTCTGGAAGGGCACTAAGCGTTTAAATGGTAAGGCTAGTCTGCCCGTGTGCGTTTATGGCATCAGTGATGCTAAAATGATTGCAAATTCATTTAAGGATCATTTTCAGGTGAAATCCTCCTTGTTGTCGGGGTCTGATACTGAACGTTGCCCAGTAGAAAAACCTATTGGGTTTTCAAGTAAGGATGTGGCTGAAATTATTAAACATATGAAAAGAGGGAAGTCACCTGGTCATGAGGGACTCAGTGTCGAGCACCTGCAGCATGGGGGCGTTCACCTGTATAGGGTTTTAGCTATGTTTTACACTTTTTGTATACGGCACTCATATTTACCATCTAATCTTATGAGAACAGTGGTTGTGCCAATAGTGAAAAATGTCACTGCTGATATCTCTGATAGAAGTAACTACAGGCCGATTTCTTTAGCTACTATAATCGCAAAGGTGTTTGATGGGTTATTGGATAGAAAACTTGATTGTTTTGTAACATTACAGGATAGACAGTTCGGTTTCACAGAGGGGTTGTCAACTGAAAATGCAATACTGTCTCTGAAGCACACTGTCGATTATTATGTAAAAAGGCAAACTCCAGTATATGCATGCTTCTTGGATTTGTCCAAAGCTTTTGATCTGGTGTCATATAATAAACTTTGGACAAAGTTAAGAACTGCAGGTGTCCCAGCCGATCTTGTGAATATCCTCTCCTACTGGTACAATGAGCAGCTTAACATAGTAAGGTGGGGAAATGTATACTCAGATGAATATTCTTTAGAGTGTGGCGTCAGGCAGGGTGGGCTGACTTCACCTCGGCTCTTTAATATGTATGTTAACCAGCTGATTGAGGAGCTCAGCAGCATGCATGTTGGATGCCATATTGATGACATATGTGTCAATAATTTAAGTTATGCCGATGATATGGTGCTGCTGAGCCCCTCAATTGGGGGTCTCAGACAGCTGTTAAAGGTGTGTGAGGTCTATGCTGCGGAACATGGCCTGAGGTACAACGAAAGTAAAAGTGAGTTCATGTTATTTAAATGTAAAAATAAAAACAATATCTTTATACCACCTATATTACTTAATGATGTACCTCTAAGTCGTGTTGCACAGTTTAAATATCTAGGACACATTGTAACTGAAAATTTGAGTGACGAATTAGACATTGAGAGGGAGCGCAGGGCATTGTCGGTGCGCGGTAATATGTTGGCACACAGGTTCGCTCGATGTACTGCTCCTGTTAAAATAACAATGTTTAAGGCATTCTGCCAGACGTTCTACACGAGCGGCCTGTGGGCTAACTTTACGCAAAAAGCCTACAATGCCTTGCGCGTCCAGTATAATAATGTATTCAGGGCTCTGTTTAGGCTTCCTCGATATTGCAGTGCATCCGGCATGTTTACTGACGCCAGCGTAGATGATTTCTACGCAATCATGCGTAAAAAAGTTGCGTCAGTGGTGCGACGAGTACGGGGGAGCCCGAATAGCGTCCTAAGGATGATTGGCGAGAGAACCGATACTATTCTGCTCAGTAGGTTCATTGGACTCCATGTGTTGCGAGACCGATGAGGCTACTGTGCAGGGGTATTATGTATATTATATTTGATTCTTTTAGGGTTCCGTAGTCAACAACCCTTATTAATTATTAATCACTAACATAGTTATAAAATTCTTGTTACTAACAACCTTGCCTTGTACTTATATGGACTTTTTTGTCTGAAATAAATAATTTTTATTTTTTATTTTATTTTTATTTTTATTTAACCAATGCCTCAGCGCCGATGAGCCTCTTGGCCCGCTTTTCGATCGACTCTAGTGCATCAAGTTTGTATTTGGCAGAGCCGTCCCAGAGATGAGAACAGTACTCCATGCATTTTCGAACTTGCGCTTGATACAAGCTGAGCAGCTGTTCTGGCGTGAAGTACCTTCTCACCTTTGCAAGGATCCCCAGCTTCTTGGCAGCCAGCTGAGCCTTTGCCTCAATGTATGGGCCAAAATTGAGAGTCGATGTCAACGTAACGCCAAGCAGCTCAAGATGGTCAGTTATTGGCGCGGTCACACTTCGGAAAGTTGGAGCCGGGTGAAATTGACTCTTTTTAGCGGAAAAAAGACACGCATGGGTTTTAGCAGCATTAAACCTGACCAGATTGGCATCGCCCCATTCGGAGACTGCCTGCAAGGACAGGTTCAAGCGCTCCACCATGGCCTCCCGGAGAGACTGGACCTGAGGCCCGGTAGTACGAGCGTTGGACAAGTATCTCTCAGCAACAGTGCTGTCGTCTGCATACCCAAAGGTACCGGGTTTTAGCAGATCGTTAATGTGCAGCAACAATAAAGTTGCTGAGAGTACTGACCCCTGAGGGACACCGGCATTAATATCCAAGTGGTCCGACGAGCAGCCATCGATAATCACTCGAATGGACCGATCACTCAGGAAGTCTGCAATCCAATCACACAGACCACCGGCCAAACCGAATGAAGGAAGCTTACCAATAAGGCTTTCGTGCCAGACCCTATCAAAAACCTTCGAGATGTCGAGGGAGACGGCAAGCGCTTCCCCATGCCTCTCGATGGCCTCACTCCAGATGTGAATGGCATACGCTAGAAGATCCCCAGTAGACCGATTTCGGCGGAAGCCGTATTGGCGGTCACTTAGGATATCCTTAGTTTCTAGGTATGCCAGGAACTTATTGTTAAGTACACGCTCCATACTCTTAAAGAGTATGGACGTTACAGCGATGGGTCTGTAGTTGGCCCGGTCAGCTCGACTGCCCTTCTTGGGCACCGGCTGTACGTTGGCTTGCTTCCAAGCATTCGGCACTTTTCCAGTCTCGTATGAAAGGCGGAATAGGCGTGTCAAGATCGGAGACAGTTCAGGCGCACAGGTTCTAAGAACAATTGCTGGTATTCCGTCAGGGCCGCTAGCCTTGTTCACGTCAAGGTTGCGCAGCACCCTACGGACGTCTTTTTGATAGATACGAATGTCCAACATATTCGTCTCGCATCCATCAGGAGATGGAGGGGGCCGCGCGTCATCAGGATTCAGACGTGAAGATTCCGCAAAAAGAGAGGCAAATAAATATGCCTTATCCTCAGCGGAGTGGGCCAGCGACTCGTCGGGTTTTAGCAGTGGTGGTAGTGAGGGACGGTAGAAGTTCGACTCGACCGACTTAGCCAGAGACCAAAACGCTTTACTACCTGCTGGGTAAGAAGCAAGTTTGGTCCCTATTCGGCCAATGTGGTCGAACCGAGCCCTTCGCAACACTAACTTGCAGGACTTGGCAGCCCTGTTGAAGGCCCTCTTCTTCAGACCCACGTCACTCGCCTTACGCGATCGAGCGTCGACCCAAGCCAGGTACGCCCCATGTTTAAGCGCGTCGGCGCGCTTACATTCGGCGCCAAACCATGGCCGGTCTTCGCTAGACATTGATACGTCAGAGAACGGAATGTAGTACTCCATTCCCTGACGCAACACATCCGTCACGGCGTCCGCGCACGACGATGGATCAGTCGAAGAAAAACAAAGTAGGCTGCCAAGGATAGCATGCGAAGAAAGATCGCATACCATCCCAATCTGCTGACTTGTACCGCCAAACCCGCCGGGTGCTTCTTGGGCTGGGATCGGGCGGGGAATAGACGGATACAGACTTCACCAGACAGTGACCGGAACTACCCAAGGGTGAACCTATCGACACAGAGTATCTGTCTGGATCTGTTGTCAGCAGAAGGTCGAAGCAATTTGCTGTGTGCGAATCAACATCCGGTACCCTCGTTGCCCCCTGGACCAGCTGGGTGAGGTTTAGCGCTAGCGAAAGCTTACGCATCTCCCGTCTAGCATGGTCAGTGCACTGGTATGGGAAGAGCCACTCCTGATGTTGGGCATTCAAGTCCCCCAGTAACACTTATTGGGCGGAAGGGTACCGCTGCTGTGCCGCGTCAGCCGCCTCACTGAGGTACTCTATGAGCCTGGTTGTCTCCTGATCTCCGCTGTGCGAACGGTAGACACAGGCGTAGATAATTTTATCCAGACCTGTGTCCACCAGAACCCAGAGCGTTGTGAATTTGGAGTCCTCAAGGTTACGGAGACGCCGATAGCAAGTGTCGTTACGGGCGTACATACACACACCCGCGCGCGGTTTAAAATTGTGCTCCAGGGTAAACCCTGGGTAAGATAAGTACGACACGTCTGACGGACTCGCTATCTGCGTCTCCGTAAGGAAAAGCTGCGCTGGTTTCTCAGTCTCCAGGTGGTAGTGGACTGCAGAGAGATTTGAGTGCAGACCTCGAATGTTGGTGAGGTGCACTTTGTGGGGGAGGGAGTGCAGCCGCTGTTTAAATCTCGTATTATTCCTTTTGCTTGGCATTATATTTTTAAAGCCCTTGTTCGCATTAGGACAGATTCGCTTTAAGACAGATTCGCATTGCGACAGATTCGCTTTACGGCAGATTCTCTTTACGGCAGAAATTGTACAGTCGTGTTGAAATGTTCTCCACGTAGTTTTCCTTTATATACCAGGTGGACAAAAATCGTGGATCAAACGAAACAGAGTGAATGTAGGAGAGGAGTTCGAAGTGAGACAAGGTTCCACGCTGCTAACCTTCAGACACGCACTGAAAGGACAGCATCATTGGGGCACTAGTCCGGAGACTGCGGGGACGCCCGAGCCCCCCCGGAATGCCCATCGGGCCCTCCATCTGGTCGCCAACCAGCACGATGGCGCATCCCGGCATTTTTCGACAGTTGGCGGGGCAGCCTTTCATGTGTGGCTGGCACACTACTTGGGCCTCCAACTACCTGCGGTCGGCCAGCGGCGCACCGTGCCTCGGATCCCGCTACCCTCCGAGACCAGTCTCCCGATACGCCCATACCAGCGCGCGTCAGGCTGGTCAGCCTGCAGTGGAACAGCTATCTCGACCCAACTCCTCTTGTGGCTACACCGAGCATCGTACCGGAACACGGCTAAGCCGCTTGGCGGTACGTCTTTGCCCGGTGGGTGGTCGCAAGCCTTCGGCCGAAGCCTACCATCAGTAAAGTCGTCACCAGTAGTCCTATTGCCGTCAACCGGGCACAAGTCAAGACTTCGAGCTGCTACTGATAAATTCCAGATGGAAAAACACAATAACACTTTGCCTGACCCGGGCATCGAACCCAAGACTTTACGCTTAGCAGTATCGCTTGCGACCACTAGACCAACGAGGCAGTCAGTAGGAATCCAAAATATATTACTAATATTATAAATGCGAAAGTTTGGGGGGATGTATGGATGTATGTTTGTTACTGAATCACGCCAGAACGGCTATGTGCTGTTCCTGACTATAATCTATCTCTGTGCCAAATTTCGTCCAGATCCATTCAGCCGTTCTGGCCTGATTGGGTAACAAACATACACACATACAAACTTTCGCATTTATAATATTAGAATGAAACTTGTCGTTGTTTTTCATTCAATCAAGCGTACAAAATGCTCTAGAAATATTTTAGCACCTGGCTGGTTTAATATTTACGAAGACAATGGTTCTTTTTCCTTTTTACGCCTTTGTTTATAAAGGTTACCCTTTTGTCACCATCTTTGTTTATAAGAAATGGCTGCAAAAAACTTGGCGACCCTTGCAAAGGTGAAACGGTACTTCACGCCTGAACAGCTGCTCAACTTGTATAAAGCGCAAGTTCGGACATACATGGAGTACTGCTCTCACCTCTGGGACGGATCTGACAAATACCAACTTGATGCTCTCAAGTCGATTTACAGATGGGCCAAGAGGCTGTTTGGCAACGATGCACTAGTCAACTCAAAGTTCCAGAGCCTTGAACACCGACGACGAGTTGCCATTTTCTATTGATTTAATTTCGGGGAGTGTGTGATGGTACTGCACAATATGATTCCGCCTAGTCACTTCTATCAACAGACTACAATACGTAAGGCAATGCGCCATTGGTACATGGTGGACATCCCACCCATACTCACCAAAAGTTTTGCATATACTTTCATTGTTTGGCACAGCTAAGGAGTGGAATTCCCTGCCGGAGTATTGGTTTTCTGATAGCTACAACCTAGGGGTATTTAAGTCAAGAGTTAATAGGTTACTTCTAGGCAAGCGTGCTTCACCGTTGACCACATCATCACTTAACATCAGGTGAGATAGTGGTCAAACGCGTGGCTATCTATACTAATATTATAAAACGGAAAGATTTGTATTTTTGTATTTTTAGATTTTTGTATGTAACGAATAAACTTAAAAACTACTGGACCGATTTCATAATTCTCTCTTCTTCTCTTATTTTTTGAAGACAACGAATAAGAAGAGTAGAAGAGAGAATTATGCTTTAACAAGCTTTAATATTTAATAAAAAACCGACCAAGTGCGAGTCCGACTCGCGCACGAAGAGTTCCGTACTTTTATCGCAAAAAACGGCAAAAAATCCAAACATCCTTTATAATGCGCACAGCGAATGAATGGAACTCACTACCTGCGTCTGTGTTTCCGAACGCATTCAACCCAAATCTCTTCAAAGTTAGAGTGAACAGGCTTCTTCTGGGTAAGCTCACTCCATCGTCGTCTTTGTCTCTGTCACCTATGACCTAGACTAGAGTGAGACTAGTAGCAAACCCATTACAACTAAAAAAAAAACACTTTTGTTGTATGGGGGCTCCACTTAAATATTCTATTTTGAGTGTTTGTTGTTATAGCGGCAACAGAAATACATCATCTGTGAAAATTTTAAGTGCCTAGCTATCACGGTTCATGCGATACAGCCTGGTGACAGACGGACAGACAGAAAGACGGACCGCGGCATCTTAGTAATAGTCTTAGTAAAAATTTTATCCTTTGGGTAAAAACGGGATTTTTACCCCTTGAGAAGCGGGTCAAATGGATTATTTGTTAGCAAGCAACATGTTAGCAGGTCTGACTGTTGTTGGCACATTTATTAAAATACATATGTATAACACTAAATAGGGTTGCTTTTATTGCCTCATCATTAAAACATCTTCCAAAAAACTCATCTTAGCGACAGCTACAAAATCAAACTGGATCAAAAACAAACAGTGACGTCACTCATTACCATACCGTAGTACGTAAGTAGGGTCAGCAACAAAGACCTGATGAATATTCGAGCAGGCGATCTCTGCGATATGCTAACCAGGCGAGCACTTGACTTGCCGACGGTACTGACGAAATGTATGAATTTTTCAGTATTTACTACTTGAGCGAAGAAAGCTTTGTTTCATCAGCTTTGAGTGTGGACTTGATTGTTTTGTTCCAGTTAGTTTCTGCGTTTGTGGATTTTTAAAGGGAAGTTAAGGTTTGTGGGAGCATAAAAATTTAAGTAAATATTTTCTGAGAACTTAGAAATTATACAAAGTTTACCTTAATTAGGTACACTTTCTAACATAAGTACAGATATTAACACAATTTTTTTACATAGATAAAAATGTCTACCGCGTATAATAATAATTAACTTACCGCGTATAAATGTACTTATTAGTTAACTATATAGGTACGGCATATAATGTTATGGACCTATTGATTAATACGGCTTTATTCATAATGATCAGACAATTAGAAAATGCCCAATATGAGTAGGCAATTTTCTAAAAACTATTGAAATAATTAAATTATAAATAAATGACTTTCTGAATAATACCCATCACTCATTGGGCAGGGTAATTAAAAGTGTATTATATTAAATTATTTTAATGTTGACATTGATTTTAATATAGAATCAGTATAGTAGGTAAGTAAAAGAAATATATTTATTTGTGACCCGCACAGGAGACACGAGATAAGAAAACACAAACAATAATAAAAAATAAAAATAAATTACCCCGTGCGAGACCAAAAAGGCTCCTATCTCAGCATGTGCAACGGTATTAAAAAGAAAATAACGCTGCGCTGATATTCTGATAGGGCCCACTGTTGATGCCACGGACACATTCACGGAAACGGATCATATTTAAGGCGCCGATTCCCTTGAGTAGCTGATTTTAAAATGAAAATCACGTCTAAATAGCAAAATATATGTTATATTAGACTATTTTCTTAATAATTTGATCTGAGCAAATTTTGAGTTTTATTCGTATTATATAGTGTAATTAATTTGTAAAGTTATGTCTAAAACGGACAAAAACACGACAATCACATCAAAACCGCTGGGCGTATTTTAATGAAATCGACACTACCTCAAAGACAATTTAATTATATACATTTTGATCTGAGGCTTTTTCTTTTAAAGTCATAGCGACCAATATTTAGTAGTTTTTTGTACTTTCCTTATTATTATAAGGAAAGTACAAAAAACTACTAAATATTGGGTCGCGCGGGAGTGAAACGAGTGCGCGTTTTGTTCCCTCAAGGTCGTTGGCGTTAGTCGTCGTCTTAAGAAATAAAAATAGAACAAGATATATAATAAAAAAATAGTATAAATAAACACAGACGATACACGACACAAGTACGATTACTATTTAAGCAACAAAGGCGATGGTCTGCTGTCTGCAGGGTCTAAGGAAACCAAACATTCCTTGTTGACCACGGAACCCTAAAAAACCATACTAATACTATCAAATTGCCCAACAGTAAAGTAGCAATATCCATAGTGACCAGACAATGTGATAAACAATGAAGTGTAAATCAGTATTAATTATATTGCCCGATTTGACTTGTCTTAATTCATATTTCCCGGGCATTATAGCCAGTGCCTTGGTTAATCACTTGGTCCATGACAGATACATATACACTTAGCCCAAAAATTACTTAGGTACTAACTAAACCTAATAGTAATTTTAACAGAACTTGACTGAAGAAAATGAGACCAACATGAAATCAGCATACGAGAATTGATTAAAAAATAAACATAATCATTTATTTTAATTTTAAATAGGCCTACATCGGCACTTATAAAACTTCGGCAAAAGGTGCACGGTTCGGGTTAGTCGTTTCCTATGGAGAAGAACCGGCAAGAAACTCCACGGTTACTCTTTTAAAAAAATTGGTTTGGTTTTACAATATTTCCATGTTACAGCATTAGTACTTAGATATGGGGGGACAACGTAGGCCCGACAATAAGTCGTAAGAAATTAAAAAAAAAGAAAGTAAAACGAGATAAAAAGTTAACAAAATATGTTAACACGCATCTAGAAATCTAGAAGGTCTACAATGTTCACACATTCACAAAACAATCGGTAAAAGAATCTATACAAAGGTAAAAAAAAAATATAAAAAAATATGATTGGGTACTGCCTCCTCAATATTATTTAATTTTTATCTTTAGGGTTTCTTGATATGTTTTACTCAGCTGTAAGTTAGTTGATGCTTGCTTTTTTCGTAGACAGGCTGAAGTAACAATAGGTATATATTAAGACACATTATTCCATTTATTTATTATATTTACATATTTTTACATTTTTAAATATTATTCCATAAAAAAATCCATAAAAACATTTAAAAATACAAAAATAGTAGCCCACCGGTATCGGGAACAGGGTCCAAGCTACCGGTGGTTAGGGCTCCAGAAAGAGGAACCTCCTAACTATACGCGCCGTGTCCAGAAGTACCGCTTTCTGGATCAAGCCCTTGATCCAGCTGCCCAACGAGAGCCTCCTCAGATGTTCGTCGAGGCTCTTGGCTATTACTCACTCACTCTTATTATTTATCACAATGACTGCTGTATTCACATCCCACATATCGAGATACTTGCCTGATCAAGATACTTGCTTTTGAGAGATTATTATTATTATAGGTATATAGGTTTATTATTATTATTTTTGGGTCATCGTGCTTGGACCTACACAATTGGTGTCCAAAGTGATGACTAGACTGCGTAGCAGTATTTGCCTGAGCACATACATATTATATATATATATATATATAACAGGAAATCGGGAGACCGGGCTGTTGCATCTGGCTGCTGATTCGTAACCTCGTCAGCACGAGAATTCATAGTGGGCGTTAAACTTCGGGGAAACGTTTCAAAGAATACACTGTAGCGTTGACTGCTCACTACTTTAATTATACACACACTTCAATTACTTAAACAATTAAGGATTGCAGTAATAATTTTCTATTTAGAGCCAATGGGTTTGCGAATGTTCAAAACGTGCAACGGCTGACAACCAGATTGACATGACGTTCGCCCGTCAAGACAGACGCAACTCCATTCGGTGTTACCCGCTCTTAATTAAAATTAATCTTTAAAATAACAGAATAATGACCAATGTTTAAAAAATAACAACATATATTATAATTATCCAAATTAACTGATTTTCATTATTTAATAATGTCACGCCCCGTTATATACTTATAGATATATTTACCATTTTTCCAATTATTAAAAATATATAATTAACAATATTAAATTATGAGTTCAACCTAAATACAACTTTGCTATTCTCTATTAAAAATAATGACCTAAACAAAGAATCATATTTAAAATCCCAATCGAGATTTACCTCCGAGCAAAGTTGACCCATCATTAATAATGAAAATAAAAGAATAAAGAAAGAAAAGTGGTAAGGAGAATTAATCAATTATAGACTTGACAAACTAAGAAGTCGAATTTGACAGCTATAAAAATATTTAACAATAATTAAACTTGATGCTTACGAATGATACTCGTTGTTAAAGTGTATGGGTAACACAGTAATTAATTAGGATTATGTATATATATATATAATTTTTTTACGAACAAAGTTATCGCGGCATTTAAAATGAGAAACATCATTGGACTTCTTAGATTGTCACGATTATTATAGCTCTGTGTCTAGCTGTCACAGAACCACTGTTAGAACTACCTACCTTCCAGGTCGTTAACCACATAACAAAGATACTTACGAAGTAATCAAGTCACCCTGATGAATATTCGAGAAGGCTCGACGACACTCCTCGCGAGAGGGCGCCACTGAGCTAGCGATTTGAATTATGCCTGGTCAGGTCCTTGAGTAGCTGGCGTGGTGATAATTAAAATATAGGGTCACAGGATCGTGGAACGATGGATAGGTTATACAGGATGTAACGGAAAGGTATGACCATATTTAAGAAAATGCATCTTCACTAGTCTACTCGTATTAACAACTTTCTACAAACAAGTCAAAGTCAATTCCCGTAAATAAAATGACATCTCCCATATAAGTTACGTCACCGAGAATTTGTTAGGGAACTATTTAAAAGATTAATATTATGACAGTTTCTTGCCAATTCATTAATGAAAATATTATGTGTGTAAGGAAAAATATACATCTGTTTAGTAATGTTAGTTAAAGATACAATTGTCATACTAGAAATAAAGATAAGTTAGATCAACCAACTTATAGATTAGCTATAGTACACACATCTTTTAAGGGGTACTGTGTTAAATTCTATAACAAAATACCTTGTGATGTATTAGAATTAAATAAAAGAAAATTTTAAACTTTGTAAACAAGCAAATTACAAATTTTATGATTATATTCACGATAAGAATGCTTGAAAACATGCTGGTCCTTCTCCATAGGGCAATCTTTAGTGAATACAAAATCAAACTGCTTAATTTATATTTTCATAATTAGAGTTTTACCTTTTTTTCTTCTCTTTTTGTTTAAGAAATTGATGCGTGTCAACTGTCACTGTTCCGTTGTTGTTGAATTAGGTGATTTAACTATGTTTGCAATATTTGTAAGTATGTGAGAACCATGTTCCTATTTATCAAAAATTAATTTACCTATTAGTGCTTCTAATACTATAGACCTGTAGGTAGTATAGTAATATTAGTGTCATGCTCTCTGATGGTGGCACATGTGTTGGATCATTCGGTTCCCTTCATGATGGTTGAGCTGAGTGGTGCCGATCTATGTGTCATGTTCGTGAACGGGCGCTATCAGTTGGGATTGGTCATAACTTAGCTGCCTCGGCCTGTTTTTACCTATGTATTGTTATTTTTTAACTATTTTTTTTACTCTAGACGCTTTAGACCGACCCTAAAATAGTTCGGCAAAGGCAGCAAAGATGCTTCAAAGCATCTGGCTAAGGTGCTGATGAATAAAAATCAGCCATACCTTTCTGACAACGACCAAACCTTACGTTATCTTCCTGGTAGATAATAGTGTCTATCTTGACACTGGCCAGCAATAAACAACTGAGCACATTGTGTAATTGAATTGCAATGCACTAGCAACGAGATTCGGCGATATATCGGCGATATACCGGCGAATAGGTGTTAACTAACTAACACGCACCTGGGCCCGATGCAGTGATACCCCTACTAGTAGTTCTCGAAACTGTTCCACCATTGCACGAGAACCGTGCACTTTCCCAGATTATTTGCCTATGATATCAGAGATAGTGTAAAGATACAAGTCACCTATGACTCCTCTAGCATTCTATCAATGAATGAGCTTTCGATTTCGAATCGGTTCAGTACTTTCGAGAGATGACCTCCGACAATGAAACAATTTGAATTCTTTGTAATGATAGGTAGTTTCGATAACAAATATGATCATATTTGTTATGGCGGTTACGCACTACACCTACGTTATAGGTTTTTATCATCCCAAAGGAAAGTTATACCGGGAATAAAAATCTATGTGCTATCTCTGTGCCAAATTTCATCCAGACCCGTTCAGCCATTCTGGCGTGATTGAATAACAAACATACATACATCCATCCATCCAAACTTACGCACTTATAATATTAGTAAGATACACAAGCCTAAGGGCGGTTACGCACTACATCTGATCCGTGTCCGTGAAATTTCGGTTCCGAAGTAGCCGTAGTACTTCATGTAGGGAAGCTTACACACTACATCCAATCACTATCCGTTATAATCTGTCAAAGTTTAGATCATTTTGAACACGGAACTCTAATCACGGACACGGACATGAAGTGCGTTACCGCCCTTAGTCAACCAAGAAGAGTTGCGAGTATACTTATTAGCAGTCCTATAGCAGCTCATTGAAGCCTACTGCTGGATTTGGGCCTCGCCAAACACTCGTCATTAAACTCGTTTTTCGGCTATCCTCATCTAGCTGCTACCAGCAACCATGCGGACCACTTAGCCTAAGAATAGCCCTAATTTCGGTAGCCAGATATTTTGTAATAACTCCCAACAAAGAGTTACGAGCCTGCAGCGATTAACTGGGCTCAAATAATTCGAAGACTTTTTTTAACACATTTTGCATCTGGAAACCGCTAAGCTCCGATGATCATGCGAAACCAGGAATTGTTAGAATTTTATCAAAAACACTCCCAATCTGTAGACTACTTCGGTGAGTGTGCTCAAGGACTCCACGACCTCATCCCACCGGCACCTTTCTTACATCGGACATCTAAACGCACTGCAATTTATCATCCTTACCTTCTTGCAGGGGCTCATGGCTAAATAATAACAGCCGCACGGGTCGATTATCAAGGTTAAGCAACGCTTGACGAGGTCGGTCCGTGAATGGGTGACCATTTCAACATACCGAGTTTCCTCCGTGCCTCGGAAAGCACGTTAAGCCGTTGGTCCCGGCTGTTATTTGAAGATCTTTGACAGTCGTTACGGGTAGTCAGAAGCTTGAGATCTGACACCAGTCTTGCCAAGGGGTACCGTGTTACCCAGTTACTGGGTTGTGGAGGTCAGATAGGCAGTCGCTCCATGTAAAACACTGGTACTTAGCTGAATCCGGTAAGACTGGAAGCCGACCCCAATATAGTTGGGAAAAGGCTACGCAGATGATGACCTTCTTGCCATTCCACCAATTCGCACCAAGCACTTCCAAACATTCTTCATAATGCGCACAGCAAATGAGTGGAACTCGCTACCTGCGTCTGTGTTTTCGAACGCATTCAACCCTAACCTCTTCAAAGTTAGAGTAAACAGGCTTCTTCTGGGTAAGCTCACTCCATCGTTGACTTTGTGTCTATCACCTCTGACCTGGACTAGGGTCAAGAACAAACCCATAACAAAGAAAAAAAAACGATACTTCATAAAAGATAGCTTAGTCTCTGCGACAGCTGTCAGTATCAATAAGTAACAATAGCGCTTGACAGGCTAACAATAACGTATACGTCAGTTTGACATATATCGCAGAGATCAAGCTACCTTTTATGAAGTATAGTGACTCCAAGAAGACAAGTTACCAAGTAATTACAAACCCAGTATAATTTACTCTAAAATAAAATTTGCATAAACACTTCCTGACCAAGTTGGCCCAATAGTAGTGCCCAAACACATTTAGCTAGTTCTATTAGCCGTGCGTTGTTCGCATACGAATAAACACCTGCACCCACAGAGATGCTTCGAATAAACTTTTAGCATCACTATGTCTATTTAACTTAGTTTTGAAAGCAATTGAGAAGGTGCAGCGAGAATTGTTTAACTACATAGTTTCGAGTGTGAACTAGATGAATAATAAAATGGTAAAAGTTTTATAAAACAAAGAATTTATTTTTATTTTGAAGATTCTTCCAGTTAAGGACTGGGCAAGTTAATTTTATACACCACAAATCCGAAAATATATTGCAAATAAAAACAACTCAAAATCCTTAAATTTGTCAACTACAATATTATTCCAATTCACTCCAGCAAAATTTTTTATAGTAATAATTATCTCAATAAAATATGTAAAAAGAGTACAATTCAATTCAATTTCCATTTAAAATGTAAACAATAAAAATATAATGTCAATCAATAGAGTATGAAATATAAATGCCACAGATAAAGTCTAGGGCTTGTAATATCGGAATTACGATATTAAGTGATATTGAAATTGCGCACCCGCATCAGCATCAACTGATTGAACTGAAAAAAGAAATAGAAATCACGCGTGATAGACTAGCATACAAATAATACAGATCTTAACTTCAGTCTGTCCAAAGACAAACTAAGCTGTAATTCCAGCAGTGTACCGCTTCTTCAAAAGCAGGTAGAGTGGATTTATCGTTAAGGCGGTTTACACACGGCACCGCGCACCGCCGCGGTAGGCGGTGAAGTGGATCTCATGTCGCATTGGCCTCTAATAAATCCGTTGATGCGTAACACACGCGCACCGCTCGGCCGCGCGGGTCGAGCGGTGCTCTCCCCTCCGCGTCCGCGGCGCGCGGCTGAGCGCGGTGCCGTGTGTAAACCGCCTAAAATTGCACCTTTTTCCCGCGGCATCGCTCCTGGTTTATCCCACAGGAACCGTTAATTTTTTCAATGATCTAAAGTAACCTATGACCACCAGCTAGCGTAGCTTTTTAGTCTGAGAAATAATTCGTCATCCTATCATTACTTCTATACATTCCATTCATAGTCAAATAATTTTACTCTTTTAGGATTGGATAAACCCCCCCCCTTTCCGCACATAGACTCCCATTTGGCCCGTTGTTCGTGTAGGCCTTCTCTCTGTGAGAGGAAATGATTTGCTCACGATGTTTTCCTTCACCGTGTTGAGAGCAGTGGTGATGAAATAATTTACACAAAGTAAATCACCTGCCAGGGTTCGACTCCACGACCACTGGGCCACCACTGCTCTCAACATTTTAGTATATTAGTTCAGATAAAAGCACATCGATGTATATATACATACATCTTTAAGTCTATCGTTTTAATACTTTTTATTAAAATCACTTTTTATATCTTTTAACACTTATTTCAGTACACGAGCTAATAACCAGTAAAAGAAACATTTCAAGGAAATAATCTTTGACAGCCATGACAAATCCTCCCTGAGCGTCACCCCTCACCCCTCATCCTATGAGTGTGAGCAGAACTGCGGATAGCGTTAAATAACTGATTGCATCCCCAGCGACCGATTGGGCACAAAGTTGCCGCTCCTGATATTATCCCGTGAGGGTGGCTGTGGTTTGATGAGGTTTGAGGACATGATATTGATAGATTATTTTGTTAAGTGGAACTTTTGTGACTCTTAGGAAGCCACACGCTACAGCCCTAATATATCTTCTTGCTTCGTTTCTTTTAAGGATGTTTTATCTTTTACTAAATACCGGATTGTGTCAGCAAACTTCAAAGACGCAACATCCTACAAGTCGATAATTGTCACGAACTGCCTTACAATTAAGAGAGTTGCTCCTGATTGGCTCTTAACTGTCAAATCCTCCTTTATCTCATCTGCTCATAGTTTCTTAAAACTAATTGAAGATAAACCAAGAACAGAAAAAAACCAGTCATCATGTCTTATAAAATAAAAATATATCCGAGAAAAGTAAGAGTTTTGATAATGCTACCTAGGCGTAAAACGAAAGCCCCGTTACCATCTTGGAAGTATGTGTATAAGTATGTTTCTAAAAATCTGCTATTTTGCGTTGGAATTACTTACTCTTCATGATGTTGTGCATCATCTTACATCAGATACATCCAAGACTAACTTATAAAGTATTGTAGAAACTTGATATTGCCATCCATCATCAATATCAATACATATAATAAATCTGTAGAAAAGTCGTTTTTGTACATCGAAAATGTTGCCAACAAAAATAGCCAAGGTGCTAAAGAATAACCAACAGAACCCATTTCCAGCATTTTTGGAATTTTGTCTGATTGTCTGTTTATTTGTGGACGCATCACATAAAATTTACGAAACCAATGAAGATAACGTTTATACATAAAAAATTGCGTAACTTGAAGTATTACTTAGTCTTTGTTTCATCGCAATCAGTATCAAAAGTTAGATGACTTTAAAGAGTTCAAGAAATACAATTATCACAACACACGCAATTCAGATACTCGGTCAGTTGAACTCGATATTCGATAGATGGCGTTGTGCATTTGAAGTCATTTTCTGAATGGCGGTGTTAGGATTCCCCGCGAAAGAATGATGACGAAGTAAGATAGAATAGGCAGTCTGTTGACGGGACCGAAGCCGTGGGCACAGCTAGTTGTGCATAATTTTCTCTGTTCCTGAGACATGCCACACATTCCAGTTCATCATCAAACAAAATCCTCGATCCAGGGCATATTCATGTACATCCTTAACTTATAATTCATCGGGGCAATCTGTTTAATTACAGATGACGTGGTTCCCCTGTAATGTGGTATTTATTTGCCACCATAATGGATGACTCGCTCGCTTGCAATTTATTATAAATGCCCCAATGTTAAAATTGAGATTAAATAATATTTGTATCCAGCAATTGGGTGTATTGTGATCTTTTATGAAGGTGATTTAAACATGGTTATTTCGGCATATTTTAAGCGGTTTTGGTCATCAAATAGATAATTGTCATGAAAATAAGCTGTTTTATTTACTGTTAGTAGATTTCAATCTTATTTTCCTGTTTTAGGAATGTGAATGGATCATCATGATCATTACTAATAGGTAGCTTATAATTTCATAGATCTTTAGGAACATTTATATAAGTTCTAAAGAGACCTAGACATAGGAGTAAAATAACTCCCACCAAATTCATCAATATGCTTGAAAAGTGGCTTACTAGTTTAGAATAATTAATACAGTAAATATATAATTTTATTGACTTCTGCCAGCGGCTCCGCCCGCATTTAGGTTGTTTTCTCATCCCAAGGGAACATTATACTGAAAGGATAAGTAGCCTATTTGCTATTCCAGACTATAATGTATCTCTGTTCCAAGTTTCATTAGGATCCGTTCAGCCGTTCTTGCGTGATTGAGTAACAAACATACATTCATCCAAACTTTCGCATTTATAATATTATTATATTATTTATTTATTTATCGATAGGCTCGCGTTTGGCCACTATCTCGCCTGATGGTAAGCGATGATGTGGTCGACGGTGAAGCACGCTTGCCTAGAAGTAACCTATTCACTCTTGACTTGAAGACCCCAAGGTTGTAGCTATCAGGAAACAAAGACTCCGGCAGGGAATTCCACTCCTTAGCTGTGCGTACAATGAAAGTATTCGCAAAACGCTTTGTACGTATGGGTGGGATGTCCACCATGACATGAAATATAAAATATTAAATATATTAAATATTAAATATATATTTATTTTATATGAAATATTATTAGTGAGATAATTTATGGTTATTAGATAGTGACAAAGGTATCTCAGACCCAAAGAAACAAATTATATTTTAAAGTTAAGATAACTCATTGACAATAGGGTTGACACTAAAGATTCTGAATGACGAACTCTCTTCAAAACTACAAGCAAAATAATAACCTGAAAACGCTAACGCTATACCATTCAATACAAAACCACATTTATACAATAACCACGATCCTCTCAAAGCTACCGTTTACCATAACAATACAATAAACTCGGAATAAGACGTACAAAACATTGAAATGTAAAGAAGATAGATGGGTGCCTCATTCTATAAGAAAGCTAAAAAGTATTCAATAATAAATCTCTGTTGGGAAGTGTCGATCACAGATGCGTCCTGGAGGACTGATATCGGCACTCCTTTTAATGCAAAATTGAAAGGAAATGCGAGAAAAATATCTTTGTTGGGGGAAAGACTGGCTGTACATTTTTTGGGCAATATTCTGTACAATAAGGAATTTGAAAAAATATTTTTGTTTCCAAGAATACTCGAAAATGGTAGCTAGGCTATCGTGTATTTTGGGTAGGTATTGATAATTAGCAAGGTAATTCATATTTTTACACAACCAATCATTTTTAATTTATTTATTAACTTATGTATTCGTATGGCGAGAGCAGAGCGGTGGCCCAGTGGTATCGGCCGCGACTTACAATTTGTAGGTCATGGGCTCGAACCCAGGCAGGCGCTTTACTTAAGCGCTTTGTGTAAATTATTTCATCACCACTGCTCTCAAAAACGGTGAAGGAAAACATCGTGAGGAAACCGGAATGTCCTAGAACCAAAAATTCGAAGACATGTGACATCCACCAACCCGCACTGGGCCCGCGTGGAGGATTACGGCCCATCCCTTCTCATAGAGAGGAGGCCTGTGTCCCAGCAGTGGGAACATTAATAGGCTGATGACGTGTGATGATGATGTGTATTCATATTCTCGCACTCAAAGACGCCTGGCAGCAATTACAATAATAGAGCACACACTTATAATAAATTAACCATAAGTCCAGGTATTTTCACGATGTTGTCAGCGATGTCCAAGATAAACTTAGAAAGTACACATCATCATCTGCCTAGCCTTTTCCCAACTGTATTGGGGTCGGCTTCCAGTCTTACCGGATTCAGCTGAGTACCAGTCTTTTACATGGAGCGACTGTCCATCTGACCTCCACAGCCTAGTAACTGGGTAACACGGTACCCCTTGGCAAGACTGGTGTCAGATATCAAGCTTCTGACTACCCGTAACGACTGTCAAAGATCTTTAAATGACAGCCGGGACCAATGGCTTCACGTGCTTTCCGAGGCACGGAGGAAACTCGGTATGTTGAAATGGTCACCCATCCACGGACCGACCTCGTCAAGCGTTGCTAAACTTTGATGATCGACCCATGCCCGTTATTTAGCCACGAGCTCCTCTAAACTTAGAAAGTTCATATGATTGACAAAATAAAATCAATTAGTATTTTTTATTGTTTTTATTGCTATTACAAATAATCCCACATGACTATCTAGCTCAGCTAGAAAATTACAAAACTAAATCTATGTTTTACTAACACTAAATTAATTAAAGTCAATTTATTTTTCACACACGTCAGTTTACTTTTCCAGTACCTTCTTACTTTATTATAACTGACATATGTGTTATGTGTGAACCCCCACACGTTTCTGAGTTCTCTCAACGCAAAATGAGTGGGATTCAGTAATGTTACTACGTACGTTGACCGTACGCGTACTAAAGCTAGCCTTCACCCGACGGATAATTTACAGATACCAGGTACGTAAAAACATTACTTACTTTTTTAACAATACTCATCCCACACATCACTTTATTTATTAGAGACTTGTAACCAACTACAGGTTATGTCAACCCCACCCACACATTTTGTGTAAATAGATTTCAGAAACGTCTGGCGGCTCCGAGATCTTGGCCTTGGAGAGTTTTCACGTTGAGATATTTAGTGTTTACGGAATATTTGAATTCAAGTTTTCAGGGATCAGCATTGAACATTTTATACAATAGTTTCCTCTGGCATACATCCTTATACTCCGGATCCCACCATTGCCTGAACTCTGACTTCACAACAGTTGTACCATTGTATTGATTCAGTGTAGCGCACAGTTCGCAAACCCGGGACCTAGGGTGTAATTCATAGTAGTAGTACTTCATCCAATCGAAGAAGAATTCGTACATGTCATTGTTTTTGATGAGGTAGTCCAAGAGAGCGCCTAGTTTTTGCATGTCGAAAGCTTTAGCGTTGATGTAGGAGCCAGGTGGTAGGAAACTGAAAGGAAAATGTCAATGTTATGAAGGATATGTTTGAATTAATCGTCATCATCAAATGAACAATCATTATTATGATTTAGTCGGTTTCGTAATTATAGGAACCTTTGAAATACCATTAAGAAATCAAACATACAAATCTACAAAAAAAAAAAAAAGTACATTTGTAGGCTAATGTTATATTCAACCTTTTCTTCAGAAAATCTATTAATATTATACATTTCAAAGCCTGCGTCTTTAGCTGGGTACTCATTTAGCAGTGTTGCATAACGTATCAGACACTGTATCAACCTGCAAGTGGGTATGACTCCTCCACGGTTCACCGCGTATCTAGCTACGAGCTGCAGGATCCGCAGTCTAGCGTAGCTCGCGCCTACGTACTCACTACACAAGCTGTCGTGTCGCCGTCCATGAGCACACTGCGAGCCACCTTTGTGTTCGCAGTGATACCGCCACTTGGCGGGTCACTGCGAGCTTACAGCGCTCCACGCACGAGCGTTTCGCAGCGGGCTTGTCCCTACCTACTCACTTGATACCGTATCTGATACATTACATGCTACACTGCTGGCAAGTGAGTACCCAGCTTTTGGTATTTGCTAATCAATTACGCCTCAATAACTAAAATGTTTTGGATAAAACTTGGCTTACGTGTATATGTATAGCATGCCTTAAATTAGGACATAGTATACTTTACACTGGTATCATTTTCCGGTGAGATAAATGCGGTTGAAGCCGTTGCAAAAGCTTGAAACAAAGTGAAGCATATAGTAAAGTTTTTACAAATTATAAAATTAAACAAAACTTACTTTGAAAAGCCAGCAGGTCCAAGGACAATAGGAATAGTTATACGCGACATAGCAGTAACCATGATCTCAGTCACGTAATCTTTCGACAAATACTCCTCCAACACGATCTGAAAGAAATATTCTTTCTCCACCATTTTGTAACATTTTTTGACACTTCCTCCAGGGCATTTTTTCTGAGAACATGGACCATAAATGTCTATTGTGTGATTATATCCTTTCAACTCATTCTTTAGTTCCTTGATAAAATCTTCGTGCTTCGATTTAAGTTTGCATTTAGTCAGAATCCAAGCAATTGCTTTCTTCTTTTGTTTTATATTTTTGCTAAATCTTTTACTTTTTCTCATCCTCTGTACCCAATTCATGTTGGTCTTTGGTCCAACTAGTGTTTTATTTGAACTATGGACTTCCAAAAACGGTTGCGGTATATCAGAGTCTAACCTGTAAGTCCAAGTCATATTGAAGAAATCATCCAACTCATAATTACATAACGAATGTTTCTCTGGTGGCTCCGATGAGCGAAATATGTACAGCTGTTCTGGAGATCTTGTCAAGTTGAGAAAATGAACATCCATTTTGCGAACATTGTCAATATCAAAAACGACTGCATCAAAATCTTCATCATTGGTTAGAGTTGATTTATCATAAGTTATGTAGCAGTTCATATGTGGGCATTTCTGATTGATAAACATTTTCTGTCCTGGCAAGAACTCTGTGGGTTTAAGGTGTGCCAGTCGTGATTTTTGCGTTTTAGTCAGTCCCCAAAACAGTATGTATTTCAAATCCGTAGCATATCTGACGTGTCGACGATGGTGGATGCCAGAGTTGGTCAGTACATGCGGTAGTATCATGACCACTAAAGCGGTAATTGCAAACGTGAAACATATGACAACCTTTAGATAATTCTTCTTTAATATCATGTCTTGCAAATGATAAGACATCGTATACATTTTCTGTGGTTTGATCTTCATCAGCTTATCTTCAAGGTAGTACTTGTCACTGCACTGTTTGTTCACTGACTGGCTTGTGATTGTCATGTCTTAGTAGATGTACGTATATGTTCTCCCTGTTTACAAATAAGTTGACAGTTCTTGAATTTTTCAGCGAAAGAATGTTTTGTTTGAATTGTGGTAGCAATACGTTGACGTAAATGAAGTAGTACTCGTAAACAGTTTGTGGTGGTTTAGGAAATTGCAAACGACGTAGTTTCTTTTGTTAGACATACGTATATTTTTAGATAATAGTTGCCTTTGTTTGACATTCCTGGAATGTGTTTTTAGGTTGGCAGTTACGCTTATAAATGATATTGACATAACTGACAGTGAAAGATTAGATGTAATTTTTTAACCGACTTTCGAAAAAGGAGGAGGTACAATGTCCGACTTCTTGTATGTATTTTTTTTAATGTTTGTTCACCGATATCTCCGTCAATTGTGGACCGATTTTGAAAATTACTTTTATGTGAAAACGTCTTTTGCTCGAAGTAGCTTGCGGTGAGCGATATGTACGCCTTAATCGTCTTTTAGTTATTAAGATTGTGTGGTCGCGGTGACCCATTGGCTAAGACATAGCCTCTCATGCTAGGTCATGGGTTCCAATCCGGGCAAGTACCAATGTACTTGCCCGGCTTTGAACCCACGTCCTAGCCAACAACTTCAAAAACTTTGCGACTTTTTCAATTTATATGTACTTTCTAAGTTTATCTTAGACATCGCTAAAAACGGTGAAGAAAAACATCTTGACGAAACCTGGATTTTCATAAGTCTGAAATCACCAACCCGCATTAAGCTAGCTTGGTGATTAAAGCTCGTGCCGTCTTTGTATGAGAAGAGATCTTTACCCTGCAGTAGGACAGTTCATCATCATCAGTCTTTTAATGTTTCTACCGCTGGGACAGGCCTCCTCTCTGTGAGAGACGGAATGGGCCTTAATCTATCACGCGGGTCCAGTGCGGGTTGGTGGATGTCACATGTCTTCGAATTTTTGGTTCTAAGACATGCCGGTTTCCTCACGATGTTTTCATTCACCGTTTTTAGAGCAGTGGTTATGAAATAATTTACACAACAGAATGGTTTATTATTTCTCTACAGTTAAAATTAAATTTTTATTTAATTTAAACTGTAGAGAAATAATATACCATTCTGTTGTGTAAATAACAATAATATTAGTTCCTCTTGCCCAAACTACAACGTAAAGTGATTAAGGCGAAGCACACAACATTGAATATATGCACCTCAAGTTGTACTGTTCGTAATTTATGTGTTTAATTTCGCGATGTACTATCGAAACTGGCATATGAAAAACTCGCTTACATTCGCTTAATTTATGGGTAAAAAATATTTTAGGGGAAGCTTAATATTGTCGCTTACCGCACTGGGTTCGGCACTGCTTTAGTCGCGCGCATGATTTATTTGGCTCCCGCGTAAAATATATCGTATTAGAGAGCGTGCGTTTTTTGTTTTCATATGTGATACTCTTAATTTGGAATGGGTTTTGTGTGGTATTCTGATTGTTGCAGTTTATTGATGCTAGTTATGCTTTTTGTAGTTTGCGTTAATTATGTTACGTTATTTTGTCGCTGAATACTGGTGGAAGAAAGTTTTGTGAAGGAATCATCGACACGAAGAAGAAGAAGAACCTATTGAGTGCCTAATACGTGGATCTACGCGAGACACAATGGCATTTTAATTATAATAATAATAATAATAATCTTTATTCAAATAATAATAAAAAGGTAAAAACATTGTATTAATCTTAGATAACTAATATAGGTACAATAATGGAAGATGCCTGTACTAGGTAATCCTGTATCACAGGCAGTAAGGAGCTCTAAAAATATGCTTTAAACAACAGAATTTAAACAATATTTAACCTAAGAAATTCTTAAAATAGTAGCAAGAATAAATAATTTTGAAAAATAATCCTAATTTACTTAAACACTATAAACATATAATTAAATTACTAGGTCATAATTATTTACATAATGTCTTACTTATCTATATAGCAAATAGTGCACTTTGATTACACATGTAAATTAATTGCATAAGCAGAATTGTTAAAGTCAAAATTGTAAAATGAAAACACTAAATTATTACGGTAAGTAGGCCAATGTGGTGTCAGCAGCAGACGCTCAACGCGTGTGACCTTGAGCATGTTAAAAATAATATTATGTAGCGCTCTTAGGTGCCCTCATAGTCTATTGAGTTAATGTAGTTGGTCTCTGCATATTTACGTGCTGGACAACTTAAATCACCGGTTGGATGGTCACATTTTCTCTTGAACCGCTTGCAAGTCGCACATTGAGGGGAAGAAGATTTGCTGCTGCATTCCTTCAAGGAGTGTCCAGTTTCTCCACAGTGGCCGCACGTAGAACTGCTTTCACGGCAAAACTTGGCTGCGTGGCCAAACTGCTGGCAATTGAAGCACCTCGTGACTATGGTAAAGTCTCGCACAGGGCATGAAGTCCAGTTAATAAAAATTCGGCTTTGGTTTATAAGCACTTTTCTTATGCTGGCGGACAGCTCGACGATGTAGTTGCAGGTAGGAAGGCCCTTCTTTCCTGATTTATGGCTCAACTTGATGTTTTCGAGGAAAGTCTCTCGACTTGTATTGGGCAATTTGTCTGACAGATTTTGTTCGTAGATACAGTCAAATACCTCCTTCTCAGTAAGGGTTACGGGAACACCAATGACTGCGACTCTAGGGCGTCGTTTAGACGGTTCTTCTATGATTAGGTCTGAGGATTGTCTGAAAATTGTTTCGGTCATTCGGGTAGATACTATTTGTGTACAGTTTTACCTCAATTTTATTTTTGTATGACATCCATACTGTTCCATATTTTAAATCAATAACAAAGAATAAACCCCAGGTTTTTGGATCCAAATTGTCTAACCATTACGAATTAAATGCAAGTGAAGTAATGCGGTTGGCTCAACATACATTCAGCCAATCACACCAGCTAAAGTACGATTGACATTGACACTTTGTAATACTCATTTTGCGATAATTTCATTCGAACTAGGGCTCTAGACAAGTGGTATTCTCCCCCCCAGTGGGTTCCCGCATTGTCAAAGCGGGGGGGCTTGGAAGCCGTGTCTTGGTCACCCACGGTGAAGCGAAGTGGAAACCGAGGAGAGGACGCTCGTCAGGGCTTTTGCCGAAAAGCCGACGACATAGCGGCCAACAAGGCGGGCCGCGATATCGTATGGGGTCTCCCATACCCATTCGATATCGTGGCTGAGGAGTTGAGGCCGCAGCGGGAGAGGAGTGTCGGTATTGCAGTGCGCCGCTCTATATACCATCCGTGGCCTGAACGGGGTCGCCACCGTCTGATGGCGGACGAGGTGGGGCCACAGGGGAGGAGGACTGTCGGTATAGCGCTGGCCGCTCTCCCTATCCCCTGCGGCCGAAAAATGGTTGTTGGCGGGGCCATTGACCTTGACCCGTCATAAGGGGACCGAGGGTGCCATATACGGAGTCGTCTGGGGCCCATGTTCTGGTTTGGTCCCTGGGATGGTCACGGCGTACAGTGTATTCTGGTGCCCCGGTGATGGGGGGTACTCCCCAGAGGAGGGTCCGGTAACGGACTGCCACGGCGGGTTCGCGGTGAGTGCTAACGCGTGCCCGTGTTCCCGCCATATGTGGCACAGAGCACACCGTGGAGTTTTAGTGGGTTGGAGTCCCACATAACTGAACTATCTCCCCGTGGTCGTGCAGTATACATGAGCAATTCAGCACGCAAAAAAAAGACTAGTGACATTCTATCAACAGAAACGTCTCGATAGGCGAGAGTTAGCGAAAAGCGAGTGTGTAGTTTCGATAGTTTTATTGCTCGGCTTTAAGCGAGTGTTCTTATGCGACAGGCGATTACTCGCACCTGGCTGGTTGGTCTCTCGGCGTGAGTTCTAACCGCCAAGCAAGCATCGCTGAGCGAGCATCGCTGAGTGATTATCGCTGAACGAGTATTATCTTTTATTATTTATGTCGCTGCGACAAACTAGGTGAAAGAGTTCTTGCCGGCAGTGTGAACAGCCAGCGATCAACCCTCTTTTATTGACACGGGTTTCATTTTTGTGCATTTATTCAGTGAGCAAATAGTCGATGGCTAATCGCTTCCTCGTCAGCGTTGTGGGACAAGTGCCATAGAGATTTCAAAATGCCAAAAATGTAATATACTGAGATCTCGCTGCAAAAATCTACAGGACTTTTGTTTTTGATGAAACTTGATTTTTGTGAATCATTCTTGAAAGTAGAATAGATCACTGCAGGGTTGTCTGGCCGTATCTTGCCGCAACTAGATTTTCGGATATTTTTGTTATTGTTTTTTTTTTACCCTGCCCTACACTAGGAACTTCAGCTGTATTGTAGGTATGTATGTCACATCAACTAGGTCTCAGTTTGCTGCCTTTTATGAGTTGCCAGGTTATGCAGGTAAACTGGCAACCCACATCTTGCGACTGTCTGAGAGCTGGCAACCTTATCTTTTCCTATTTTCTACACCAGATTCTTTCAAATGACGTTGGATTTACTTGAAAAACGTTTATATTTGCGGTTAATTATAAAACATAAATTTAAATTTTACTTGCCGCTAGACATTTCCAGGCAACTACAGCAATCTATTATACTATCAAGTATCATTCATGAAAATTAAGTTTAAAATTAAAAACCCTGATGCCTGCAGTTTTCAGCAGTCGGATCTTAGGCTATATGGGATTGGGAAGCGCTATCGAAGTGTCAAGTGTTCAATCCCATACATTATGGCATTGCGACAATCGCCATCGCTGTCATCAAATGACACATTAAGTAAGGCCTCTTCTGATGGCTCAACGTGATTCGATTTATATCACATTGTTTAGCGATTTTAATTCAGCGAAATTGCAAGTACAAACATAATTTCTAGTCCAAGTGACTTTTTGCTAATCATTCAATAAATATGTTATATAAAACTGCACGCTATGCATAGCAGTGCATTCAACCCACGAATTTTGTCCAATTATTATAATTTCAATGTTATATTCCGTGTACAGTTTTCTAATATAATTAAATTGGTGTAGTAGCAACCAAAGTGTTCTCATTTCAAAGGACTGCGCCGTCATCCTAACAATTGTTGTCAAAAGTGGGATACGTTCACATAGATAAATCATCATCATCATCATCAGCCTATAGCAGTCCACTTCTGGACATAGGCCTCTCCAATTGCACGCCATTTGGTTCGATTTTCGGCAACTGTCATCCAGCTGCTACCAGCCACCCTGCGAAGGTCGTCGCTCCACCTAGCCTGAGGGCGTCCTACCTTACGTTTACCAGTTCGCGGCCTCCACTCAAGAACACGTTTACCCCAACGGTCATCGGTTCTACGACTTATATGGCCGGCCCATTGCCACTTCAGCTTACTTATTCTGTGAGGTATGTCGACGACTACTTTGGTTCTCTGCCGGATCACCTCGTTTCTGATTCGATCCCTTAGAGAGACTTCGAGTATAGCCCTTTCCATAGCTCGCTAAGCAACTTTGAACTGATGAACCAGCCGTATTGTGAGTGTCCAGGTGCCGAGACCTGGACACTCACAATACGGCTGGTTCATAGGCCGTAGGTCATAACAGGTAGGACGCACTGGTTGAAGACTTTAGTCTTCAGGCTTTGTGAGATGCGCGACGAGAAGACTCGACGAAGTTTTGCAAACGCCGCCCAGCCCAGCTGTATTCTTCTGCTAGCCTCCTTCTCAAAGTTGTTCTTACCAAACTGCACATAGATACAATGAGTTGCAATTCAACTGATATGCACTTGAAATGTTCTTAGAAAATACTTGTACCGCGCCATTAAGAAGGTCCCTAAGGGCGGCTTCACTACATCTGTTCCGTGTCCGAGAAATTTCGATTCCGAAGTAATCGTAGTCCTTCTTGTAGATAAGCTTACATACTACGAACTCTTTCAGTCATAATTCAGAACATTTTCAATTCGAGTAGAACTCTGTACTCAAATCATCGTTCAGATGCAGTACGTAACCGCCCTGAGTCGCAATCAAAATAACAAAAACAGATAGCCCAACAAAACAACTGCCTCCAAATGACTCATATTATTAGCAGAACTCACAAATTATTCAAAATGCCCAAATTAAAAGGGTATTGTGTATAATGGCTCGATAAACAGCATTAATTACATAGAGTCTCCGGGTAAACCGTGGATTAAGTTGAACATGGCTCAAGTCTTGCTTATTTTCTGTTGTTACGCCTCAAATTGTCGACACTTGAGTACAGATTAGCTTCGTTACCCCGCGGCGGAGCGTACCTGCTGTAGGGACGGGGAGAAAAAACATCGATATTTTTTTGTGATTTGATAAATGCCAATGACAGAAAAGTTGAAAAGGAATCGTTTGTCTGGTATGATCATGTGATGAGGAGGGATGAAACGCATGTTAATAAAAGAGTTATGAATATAAATGTGGATAGATAGAGAGGGAGGGGAACGCCAAAGAAAAGATGGATGGACTGTTTGAGAAGAGATATGAAAGAAAAGGGAGACAGGACGTTATGGAAGAAGAACACGTGTTGTGCCGACCCCAAGTAACATAGGACAAGGCCAAAAAGATGATTTACCGAGGAAGTGTAAAAGAATTTCGTTATTATGGGCGGCATTTTTGTATATAGTTTGGTAGTAGAAATTTGTAGTGGGTTGTAATATAATACTCATTTATTTATATGAAGAGATAGGAAATCAAGTAAATTCAAATGGCGATATAGACTCAATAAGGCTTTACTAGATATACCGATAGTCGTTACGGGCAAGAGCCTTGACCATTACCCGAAGAGCCTCTCGTTAGGCTGTTGTGTTAGTAAGTTAGTTGGAGTGCAGAAAGCGGTACTCTCTGACACGTATCGTCTAGTATGCTTCTCCTGTAGCGGCACCAGCGCCGCCACTTACGAACCAATGACATGACGTCACACAAATCCTGCATCGCGCAAGTAAAGTTTTCGGCGCGATTAGAACACATACGACAGTCCGACAACAACCGTTGGGCAGTTGCCCGGACCAGACACAACACCCGTCTGGTCGGAGGATCCTCCCTTTTCTATGGAGGTTTGTGGGACTTCACACCCTGTTCCACCTACCCCCAAACTGGTGACCCTCGAACATGAACGTCAGCGCAGCCTTCGTGCAGAACAACTTCGTCGTGACGTCAACATCACTTTCTCAAGCTTTCGAGCAGCGAGTCATACAGCCAGCCAGTACCCACGGCATCTACCGGGGTATCCTGACCACCAGCATGCAGCGGACGCGCATTCCTGGTCATCACCCTCAGCTTCTTTCATCACCGCTCCGACCCACTGGAGCCAGCAGCACTGTCCCGACTCGCTGGGACACCATCACCGCTTCGAAGCACTGGAGCCAGCAACACTATTCCGACTCACTGGGATATCAACACCCCGACTCACTGGGGCACAACCGCATACAGTTCCGACTCACCGCGAACTCTGCGATTTCCGGTTCCGACTCACGGGAACCAACCTTCCACTGGCCAGGCACGCATCACAAGATGTACGGGCGACTCAACCTACTATCGACCTCCGGTCCCCGGAGGGGAGTGATGTAGCGGCACCAGCGCCGCCACTTACGAACCAATGACATGACGTCACACAAATCCTGCATCGCGCATGTAAAGTTTTCAGCGCGATTAGAACACATACAACAGTCCGACAACAACCGTTGGGCAGTTGCCCGGACCAGACACAACACCCGTCTGGTCGGAGGATCCTCCCTTTTCTATGGAGGTTTGTGGGACTTTACACCCTGTTTCACCTACCCCCAAACTCCAAATAATTGGAGCCCTAACCAACTATGACGAATATGTTAGGCATTATTACGTCCGCCCACTTTATGATATTAAGCTGTCATATCGTAGTTTATAGATATAAATCAAATGAGTGTGTTTTTGATAATCGTGTAAATAAGAGGCTTTAGACAAAGAGTAATTCTATCAGTGATAACTATGGTCGAAATTTCAAAATAAGGGATCGATCACAAGACATTTTGATTGCCCATGGCAATACCAGTGTGTGTGCATGACCAGTGTGTGTTGCCAGTGATGACATAGGGCTCTGAGACGGGGTCACTTACAATTGCCCTTATCAGAAAGCTTACAGTCACTCAAAGGGCAATGGAGAGGGCTATTCTCGGAGTTTCCTTGCGTGATCAAATCAGAAATGTAGAGATCCGCAAGAGAACCAGGGTTACCGACATAGCCCGAAGAATTACCAAACTTAAGTGGCATTGGGCAGGGCCCATTGCTCGAAGAACGGATGGTCGATGGGGCAGAAAGGTTCTGGAGTGGCGACCGCGAACCGGAAGACGTTGCGTTGGAAGACCTCCCACCAGGTGGACCGATGACCTGGTGTAGGTTGCGGGGATCCGCTGGTTACGAGACGCACGGGACCGGTCAATGTGGCGAAGCTTGGGGGCGGCCTATGTCCAGCAGTGGACGTCTTTCACCTAATATGATGATGATTATGATGATGGCAATACCATACACAAATTTTAAGTAATGTATATGTGCGCCCTAACAATGATTTCAGTTATAACTTGACATTTTATATAATTTAGTAATATAAATTTAATTTAATACAATTTTAATCAAGGATATGTATATGTAGATTTAATTTAATTTTATTTTGACATTATTTTATTTTGGTTTAATTTGTGTTATTTTATTCTAATTTAATTTCATTTTATGTCCTTTGATTTTACATTATGATTGTTTAAATTCTTATTTTATTTTATACGACTTACCTACTATGACAGTGATGTGCATGCCTGCAAGTGACTTGCTTACACAGTATCTCTTCTGAATGTTATTTTCTGATATTAATTTGTAAATGAGTCGTTGGTGTGCCTTGTTCAATAAATAAATACACTTTTGACCTTTTTACCCGACCACGGCTAAGCCAAAAGGAAGGGTAATGATTTTAGCAGTTTATGTATGTATATCTGTTTGTATTTATATGTTCCTCCGTAGTGCCTAAACTATTCACCCGATTTGAATAAGGTGTCAATCGATCCGTTATTATAGCCCGGGAAAACAGGCTAACAAAAAAATCCGTTGTCGGGATATAGTTTTAAAACTTTTTGCTTGTTTCCAATTGCTATCGTAACGCTTTCGTTCACAGAATGCCTTTTAGATCTGCAATTATAATATCGTATTTCGTGTTATCGACACCATCCCATCCCTACCTTTCCAAGTGGTCGCGTAGGAAGAGCGCGGAATAATGATTTCTTTGAGTCTCCACTGTTTGAAGTGCACGCCATTACGGGCCCTGATACGTTTGTGTTCTGCACTTAATAGCGGATCTCACTGTTGGGCATAATTGTTTTCCTTACCTTTGTACGGTAAATATCATGTTGACGACACTTTTTCAAGATGTTCGCCGTAGATTTTATCTGAAATGATTGTTCGAGATGCCGATAAAAATTTGAATGAACAGGAATAATGGATGGCTTTGGAATTATAATACCTTTTTGTCTGAGGGAGTTGTAAGAACTTGAGGAGTGGGAGTATTTCTTTCTTGTTTGAATGAATGATGAGGATAGGTAACAGTGTTTATTGATGCATGGATAAGTTAAGGCTCTATAAAATGTCTAGTTTCGGTAATCTGCTGCCTATCCTGTCTGTCTGGTATATGCCGTCAAGATTACCGAACCAGTGTTTTTTTTTCAAAGTTTCATCGTTGATTTATTGGTTGATGATGAGGAACTACTTGAACAATTTTTTAAGCATCACCTCACGCCTGTGTTCTTCCAAGGCAGAGCCCATTTTACCAGTCATATTCATTCCTATGTAATAGGAGTTGAAGCTATGGCCATCGACTGGGCTCAATTCCAGACTCCGTGCTTTTACTGAGAAATTTAAGATGCAAATACCCTATGACACCTTGCTCAACCGGGCATCTAACAAAGGACCTCATGCTTAGCATTAGAGTTTCCGACCACTAGACCATCGAATTATTCTTTATAAGTTTTTCACAATCAATAGCAGTCGATTTGACTACGATTAATATCTCAGTGGGGCGATCTAAACCGCCTGACTTTTCTTATCAACTCATTTTAAAGGGTAATCTTAAATCGTGTCCTACTATTAAATTAAAAACGTTCCCGTAAAAAGGAAGCAGTCCGTGTGCTTTCTTGGTCAAGTGTTAGAGAGGAATTTTGCATTTATAGATCATATTAAAATAGTCGGTGAAACAAGCAAAAAAAAACATTTATGCCTTAACAAGAATATCTAAATCTACGTGGGATCTGTCTTTTTTAACTTTAAAGACTATTTATGGGGCTACTTACTTAGGTTGTATGTGCTATGCGGCGCCTGTTTGGGCTGATAGGGCCACCATAGGGGCGGTACGACGTAAATTACTTTAAAGTCAGCGTTTAGGTTTGATATTCTTGTGCAAAGCATACAGGACGGTTAGTACTAAGGCCTCACCGGTACATTCTGGCGTACTTCCGGTCGACCTTGAAGTGCAGCGACGTGCTGCAATGTACTATTCCGCACGAGAGACCACGGACGCAGACTTTTTAACGCGGACTGACCGTGAGAAAATCTCTAGATTATTTACCACCTATTGACGTCTGCGAGGCACTTTTATCCGAATGGCAATGTAGGTAGAATAATTCCATCAAGGGCCACACGGGACACCTCCACCAATTCTTTCCATCCGCGTGCGGCTGACCAGGACGTGGCTGGAGGTGGATCACTGTGTTGCCCAATTTCTCACAGGGAATGGTAACTTTAAAAGTAAATTATTTTCCTTCAAGCTCGTTGCCTCGCCTTTAAGTCAGTGTTCTAAATCTGACTGTGAATATGTACAATCTGCACATCATATCTAATGGGAGTGTATTTTTTGGCAGAATTAACGCAATATTATGTTGAATAATGTACAGGCTGCATCAGGAGTTGTTTACTATACGGACCTTGTGAAAACTATAACAAATTTCTGTGCATTCAAGCGTTTTTGCCATACCTATTATTGGAATCAAATATAACAGCTCACAATGTTAGGACCCATTAATATTAATCCTAATTTATATCCGTGGTGCTCGGCAACTGGGCTTATCCCAGTTGCAAACGACCCTTTGTGCCTATTGGCCTTGTTTGTTCTGTCTCATGCTGGATATGGAGGGAAGTGGAAATTTATATTTTTTCCTACTCCTCCATTATTCTTTTCTGATTAATTTCGTTGCGGGATCCAAGACAGTTAAATTCATTCTCTGGGACTTCGTCGAGGTTCATAGCCTCAGCGCTTTTTTGGTGGTCGCCACTGCTGATTCTGGCTTTCAGGAGTTGCAGTGGTTTGGGAATAGTGTGGTAGGATAGTCCCAAAAAAAAAGCAGTCGATTCGAAACGTCCACTGAGCGACTGTTTGCTGAATTTTCTAGCACTTGCAATCTTTATATAACACAAAAACATTTAAAAAAATTAAAAAAACCCTCTACACATTTTTATTTCAAGCAACATTATTTATCTAGCAGTAGACACGCTTCGATCGACCATCTTTTGGACACATAATTATGTCACGATATTTGCGAAAACACCCCGATTCAAACAGTAAAACGCCCATAACTTTTGCACGGTTCAACCGATTTTCATCAAACATAGCTAAGAACACTCTTGATAAAGTCACGTTTCAAACTAATAAAACGAAATCAAAATCAGTTCATCCGTTTAGGAGCTATGATACCACAAACAGATACAAAAATACACAAACACACAGGTACACCCGTCTTTTCCGTCGGTGGTTAAAACAGAAATAAACACACATACAATATTCATAAATTCACGTCTTTTTTCCATGGGGTAAGGCAGAAACTAGAAAACGCTACCTACTACTATCCTTACATAAAAATCCTTTTGCTTTGTTTAAGTTCATACATCTAGTCATACACGCACGCCGGATGTGAGTACTGCGCACATGGGATTTCTGAAGAACATCTTTACATATAGTAAATCTGTAGAAAAGTCGATTTTGTACTTCGAAAATATTTCCAAAAAAAATTGTCAGGTTGTTAAATGATAACCGACAGAACCCATTTCTAGCATTTTTGAAATTTTGGTCTGTTTGTCTATTTATCTGTTTGTCTGTTTAGTTGTAAATAAAATCTGTAGAAAAGTCGTTTTTGGTACATCCAAAACATTTCCAAAAAAATAGCCAGGGTGTTAAAGGAAAACCGACGGAACCCATTTCTAGCATTTTTGAAATGTTGGTCTGTTTGTCTATTTATCTGTTTAGTTATGCACGCATCACGTAGAATGTACGAATTCAATGTAGATAACTTTCATACATAAAAATTGCATAACTTGAAGTATTACTTAGTTTTTCTTCATCACAATCGGTTCACTCTATCAAAACTTAGATGCATTTAAAGTGTTCAAGAAGTAAAATATCACAACAAACGCAATTCACATACTCGGACAGTTGAACTCTATATTCGATAGACGTGCATTTGAAGTTATTTTCTGAATGGCTATGTTAAGATTATCCGCGAAAGAATGACCCTAGAAAAAAAATTGGTAGGTAGGGTAGGCAGGATGGTAAGTAGGGTAGGGGATAGGCTGTTGACGCGAGCGAAGCCACGGGCACAGCTAGTCACCAATAAGATCCGTTTATGCCTTTCTAGGGCGTCCCCTCCCGGCGTGCCCTCTTACGTCTATCTTCTAAATATCTTTTAATAGTCGCCTTTTATTCATCTCCTCAACATGGTCAAACCACTGACCGTCAATGACCTTAGCCAAATTAAATTCTCAACTAAACCTTACTCAAGTCAATAAACTCTTGCAAATACGTGGTCTCATCCTCCGTTCTTAGAATACAAACTAGTGCTGGCTAACATACCTACTCGCCGGTCAATTAAGGTGCTTTTCTACCAGAGCTGTGCGAGGCAGCTAGGCGGTAAACGAGGAAAATATCCACCAATGTAATCACTTCATTTTTCTAACCTGGCTTGCCGCAGTTCTGGTGGGAAAATGGCTAACAGGGCTAGGTATTTGTACACGCAATAAAGCTAGAGTTAGGTGTCGTACACATTGATAAGAGAGCGATGGCTCCTTTCTCAATATCTGCGAATAATGTGTGCGAAGAACCACACCGCACCTAACCGGAAAACAGCCCGCTACCCATCCTTACATCTTTCAGCTTCACACATTTTCACAGCTTCGCTACATTTCACCAAGGCGTATATATTCCCCAATTATAACGCGGTACTGGCCCTGCGTCCGCTCGGTGCCAGAATATCAATATTGGTCCTCCTTTTGGACAGTTTTGTTTGCAAAACATTTTTTGATTTAAGTACATATCCTATGTAGGTTATGAAGATATTCTAACCATCAATTTTTCAGTGCAAAAATATTTTCAAACATCCAAGTCGTTTTGGGGGAGTATGCAAAAAAAGCGAAGAAATATTGTGTTGTGAATTATTTTTTAAAGCAAATGTATTATATACGAAAAAAAAATAATTAAATAGTGTACATCAATCAAAAACAAATATGTTTTTTTCCTACCTTTTAACCTAGCCGTTACTAAGTAGTATGCTTTAGAAAGAAACAACAGATTCAACAACAAAGTTGTAGAGACCTTAAAGTATGAAGATACCTGTAAAAGCCTGTGTACCTGTCTTTTCCATATTTGCAGCGTTAGTGAAACCAATCACATATTTCCTCCGGCGCCGCTGCAAATCCTTGCACCGCCCAGCTACCTCGTACATCTCTAATGGAAGCGCAGCCTAAGAGAAGGGGTTGAGCAAATAAACAAATTCTTGGGTTTCGGCAAACACAGACGGGGCATTGATCGGTGCGTAACTATCTGTGGGTTTTGTTAGCAGTCTGTCTGGTGTCTTTGTCAAAATAAAATTAATAACAATTCAATTTTTATTCGTGAACAATTCACATTGTGTTTGATAAAAGCAGGGTACATACAGAAATTCAAACCTGAGTCATCTCCCAGACACGAGAGACTACAAAGGCACAGATAATTACTGAAATCCTTTTTTTTATACTTAAGCTGGTTTTACATTTTATATATAGCATCCTTCCTTTATTCATAATCTTCAAGATTTAAACATTACTACTCATTTTAAGTTAAGTTATCCTCATTATTAATTGTAATTTAACAATACTTATATAAGTTTTATTAACTAAAAATTAAAAAAAATCTATAATATATTTGTATATAGATTTGTTTTGAGAGAGGGAAAAGGGCTCATTGCGCATCAAAAGGGACACTCGGTTCGTGTTTTTTTTTTTCTTTAAATACAGTGACTATTTGGTTTTACAATACAAAATTTAAACAATCGAGTGGAATGCCTTAGACATTTAAAAACGCGCCATCTATTAGCATCAATTTTAAATTATGCGTTTAATTTGAAATATGAATTAAGAGCCCAATATTCCATAATTTTGTGCTTAGGAGAGCTGATTAAACAAAACCATAAAATTTGTATGTCCAATTCCAGAAAATGTTAATTTTACACACAATTCAATAAAAAATCAGTGCATATCGCGCCATCTAGTAATATTTATTAAAACCAAATTTTATTTCTTAGCGCTGGGCTTCCGTGTCCATGGAGCTTCAACATTATCTTCTAATAAGTCATTTAGATAAGGTGGTAGGTAAATTGTTTGTTCTGATGCCTTGTGAATGTATTTTTTGAATCAATAGAGTTGAGCTAAATAAACTGCTTACGCTATGTCAACACGTATATGTCTTAGATTCATATTCACACACATAAACACACTACTACATTTCACACACACATAATTATAAAATAATGCAGAGAACTCAAACATAACTCTATTTATTTATTTTTATTTATTAAACTTTACTGTTAGCGGCAATATAATATTATTTGTTATTAGAATATTAATCTCAATTAAATAAATAAATTGGAAATATTAAATAAAATTTTATTAAATACCATAATAATTTACTGATAAATTAAATTATGAATAAATAATTTATATACATATTGTGACCAGCCAGGAAGGAACCCTGACACCTGAGATACAGGACATGTCCTAGTTTGGGTGTCATAATGTTTCTAGCTTTTTGCATGTACTAATGTAGCCTAATCATTGTATTTCTTCTGTCAATTCTCTCAATGTGTATTAGGCTTTGAATGCATTAATTATTATTATTAGATTCAGAAGAACTGTAGCAGATCTACATTATATATAGGCAAAGCATGTGTCAAGTACCCACCGTTTTTTAATTATTCGTTTATCTTCGCCCTGGAAAGCCTTGTATACAAGTCAGATACATCTGTCCCTTATTCGATCTCAAATTGATACCGCTCTAAGCTTATGGTCACCCCCTTGGACTTACAGTTAGTATAAATTTGAGCTCCATTGGTGTAACTGCTACAATGCTTTCCACCCGATGTTTTCCTCCCCCGTTGTCAGCGAAACCCAAGATAGCATAAGATAAGATATCGCGTTTTTTGAACCATCAAACGGATCATACGTATGACCGCAAAAAAACAGAACAGTACTCATACAACCACAGAATCCCATTGTCTCCTATAGATTCTCAGTGCTCGCTAGATTCGTTTGATTCCGTCCGAATGTCAGCACAAAGTGAGGGGGACTCAATCAAATCTAGGAGCTGTAAAGAAAAAGTGGGGAAGTGCAAACTAGATTGTCACAGTTTCAATTCCATTTGGGCGAGGCGACCGCGACCGCCGGGAGATGGGACCGTGTTGTTAGGGTGTAGGCTAGCGTAGGGAGTGGGAGCGATTTCAGTTTTTGAAAGCGTTTCAATTTCAATTTTTTTTTTTGGTAGCAAAATTTTTGAGCACAGTAGAATAGAGAAAGTCTGTTTCAACCTGTCTGAAATGCGTCGCGTGAGACACTTTGCTCGCAGAGGAACCAACAATATGGAATGTCTTATGGTAACTGGCAAAAAAGAGGGTAAAAGACGTAGGGGCTGAAACCCCAATCGGTGAACAGATCAAATTTCGGAGCATCTGGAGATACCGATCAGCGCCGCACTTCACCAGGCTGGCTAGTCCCATGGGACAACTGCTACTAACATATTTTTTCAATGATGTCCACTAGTCCCATGGGACAACTGATACTAATATTTTTTTTAAATTATGTCCCAATAGTTCCATACGACAGCGAGTACTGATTATATGATTGCGACGACGTCAATAGTCGACATCGTCTACTAATAATGGCACAATTTAAAAAAAAACCTTTTGCCTTTGCAACTTCATTATTTATTTTGCGGTGTTAAAACATTTAATTTTTACTTAATCTCTTCCTTTCTCCTTCATTAATTGGTCCCTGCAGTGTGAAGTAAAACTGTCATTTTTACATGCACCGTGGGTGTACCTACCCTGCTGGCTGATTCACCGTCGCAATCATATAATCAGAACTCGCTGTCCTGTGGAACGATTGGGATATAATTTAAAACATATATTAGTATCAGTTTTTCCATGGGACTAGTGGGACATAATTTAAAAAATATGTTAGTATTTGTTGTCATCATGTTACTGAGTCAATCGGAATAGTGGGACAGACCGGCTTGACCCTACTTACACACGATCTCAAAACTATAGTAGCTTTGATCAATCGCTATTCGCTGTATCATATATAATATAACCGCACCTTAATCTGTGTTAGAGTATTCACAAGTGTAAATCACAGTAAACAGTGAGGTCCACATTTTCAGGTTGGCGTTCAGTCGTTTTCAGTGATTTAACACCTAATTAGTGGTCTGCGGGTAGATGAGAGGTGTAAGTGCGTCTTATTTATGTACGAGCTAAGTTTGTAAGTTCACTTTGTGGGTTCGTGGTGTCTTGTGGGAGCTATAGTTTTGAAGATGAGATTGAAACGATATTTCTGGTGTTTCATTTTGTATCTTATTATTGGTTTTAGTATAATAGTGTATGTTTTTGATAAGAAAGAAAGAAAGAAAAAAAGAAAGAAATTTGTTTATTTGCGCCAGGCGCGACGCATACCATAAAAAAACAAAAAAAACTTAAATGCAAATACAAAGTATGCGTCACAGCCACGTAAAACGGTCATCGCTCAGCATAATGATGGAACTCGCGTGCAAGACAGAGCCGCAGCGCTGGTTTTCAGCGACATATTGGACTGTTTTATAAATAAAATTCTTCTTTTCGTATCGAATAAATTTAATTTTGTCTCAAACCAGTATGTAGCTACCGGGACAGTTTGTGATTCAGCCCGTTTAGCTTTTTTTTTTTTTATCTAATATAGGCTCGCGCTTGACCACCATCTCACCTAATGGTAAGCGATGATGATGAGCTTTCGAAAGTTACAGCACGAAGCACGATGGGCATACAAGGAAAGTTATCTTTCTTAGATTGATGATTTAATTATAATCCTTTAAACAGACGAGACCAAACGACGCAAGGCTATCACAGGCCTGCCACGGATAGTCTGCATAAAGCGTGAAGGAAACGCAACATCACCAAGGCCACGAAAACCCGGCTCATAGCCCGGCACTGGTTTGCCGAAACCTGGACGCTAAGAGAAACCGACAATAACAAAATAGACGCTCTGGAAATGTAGTGCGTTGAGTTTCGCACCAACATATCCATTCTCCAAGAACTCATCGTCATCAAATAGCGTCTATCGGCTGTAGTCCAGGATCGAATTCTGCAGTTCTTTGGGTACGTGTCCCGACGGGGCAGTAATTCTATTGAGCGGCTTGTGGTCCAGGGAAGAGTGAAAGGAACGAGAGCGCGTGGCAGGTCACCCATGTGATGGACCGACCAGATCAAGTCTCGGTAGGCAGTCCACTGCATAAGTGCAAACGAGTAACAGCCGACAGATAGGAATGGCGTCACATTGGTAGGCTAATGACTAGTAGATAGTGAGTAATGAATGGATAGTGACTTATCGCTGCCGGCCATAGTCGAGTATATGGTCGGCAGCAAGGAGTCCTGAGACGCGGTGGTATCCTTCTGCAAAACAGTTGTCTCTAAGAAGGATGCTGAGGAAATGGAGTGGGAGATTAAATCCACTCACCCGATCCGCAGCAGACAACGCCCTCTTCCAGCCTCTCTAAATAGGTCCAGGGCGACGGACGTCCCCCCACACATCAATACCCCATAATGGCGGCGTGTAGTGTTCCGCGAGCCCCTCTTAGACGTCCCAGGAAGAATCAAACACCTCACTCTCCTCCAAAGAGGTCGAGGCCCGCAGATGTGGGCAGGCACTAGCCGGGGGTTGCGGAAGCATCGTACGTTCCCGCGACCTCCATCCGCAGCACCCAGGGCGGAGGACATCAAATGAGGATATTCCACCGGTAACAAAAAAAAATCGCACCCTAATTGTGTAAGTTCAATGTATAGGGTACGGATTGTTTCCCTTGCATTCATTTCTTCATATGTTCAAAAATTTATCTACTCGCCAGCCTAAAACACGCAATAAATATTGTTGAGTTACCGAAATGAAAAGGAAGGAGTGTGATTTGTACTGTTATTGATTAAAACAGATACGCAATAAAGGTGCAGAGCAGGGCGATTACAGAACTCACGGTGACTACTGCCCAGAGAAAAGCCGAAGGCAGAGTGCCTTGGAAGCACCTCGTCAATGACTCTGCCAAAGCTTTCCAAGACGGCCACCACCTTCAACGAATAAGAAGAGAGTTTCAAATTTTGTCCGATCAGTATGTGGCTACTTGGTAAGAACTTTTATTGCATTGTAAAAACGAGGATATTAAATACTGTTTAGTTTATCAGGGACAAAGCTTGTCTAGGAGCTATATAGCTCGCTAAGTGAGTTGTTTGAGCAATAAACGGTGTACGCAGTGCATTACGCTGTCAATGAACAGTAACTCACTTGTGACGCGATGTAGCGTCGGCAGAAAAATGTTTCACGTGATTGGTAAATAAGAGTCATTTACGTTAGATTTTTTGACCAGAGCGTAAGACAGGACATTTTCAGAGTTAGTGGCGCCATGATCGCCGCAGGACGACTTGCAGCGAATGGAAGACAAAGGCCGTGCCCTTAGGCTAAGCAAAACGACAATCTTCACTGAGTGATAGCTTAGTGAGTATATTTAGATAAATGATGAGAAATCGGAGGGGCCTATCTGTTATTGGAGCGGCTTATTTCAGGCTAATGAATTGTATAGCCAGATTTGTGAACATAGACTAAGAAAAATATATTAGAATCATATTACATGTTATGACGTAATTTCTGCCAGCTCCAGTTAATAAATGCATGAATTCTCTTTAGCGTGCTGCGTGTTCACCTAGTCTGAATCAGAAGAGGTAGAAGATCTCTTGAATCCCTCTCTGCTCGTATCAGGAATGGTGGGTATTGATACTCTCGAGCTGAGACGTAAATGCGCACTCCTTCTGCATTATTTCTTATTACTCAACGGCAAAATCGACAACCCTGTGGCTTTGTCTCACTGTGGACTATCCGCGCCGGCTCAATACACGCGACTGCGCTCGCGTCCGCTTTTAGCGTATTAGACTGTTATTATTGAATTGTTGAATAATTTTTTAATCAATTATGATTTGTTTGTTACTGTTAGATTGTTTTGCCAGTCTGTGTTTAGTCTGTGTGAATTATTTGTCTCATGTGATTATACTCGTATAATTATTGATTCTCTGCACGTGTTGGGTCAAACTGTTAGTGCAGAGAGTAATTGCAATAAATAAATAAAAGGTCGTTACTTTGTGGTGAAACACTTATTAACTGGTTTTATTTTAAGTTGATCTCTCGATGCGAATAAATTTACACCTTACCAATAGGCGATTCAAATTGCAAGTACATTCATATGGATGCCATTCGAAAGATTTGCACTAAAATTTTTCTTAGAACCATTGATGTCAGCGCTGATTTTTTTATTGCTTTTTATTTCGGCGCCTATCGCCGCAATTTAAAATGCGTCATGCGATCAGTTAGGGCCCTTAGACTGTAGTGCCTACAGACAAATCAAATCTACCGACACTTTACATTTCCCAACCCTCAGGTCACATTGTAAGTAATTCGCCTTGCAATCTGCATTGATTTAAAAATACGTAATATAAAATATATTAAAAAAGACTTTCTTGTTCTGCCAACACTACCACTCGCCAGCCACTTCGCTTCGTCGCCAAGATACAATGAAATTACCGTGACGGCTTTTTAGCAAGCGCCCACTATAATTCATAAATTGTCGTATGACCGCTTGTTCTGCTGACGGTACGCGTTGCAGCTGTGTTGCGAAGTTGGGGCTGCTTTTAACTTCATCCCGTTTGTTTAGAGGGGGTAGGCTGATGCAGTTATTGTAGCGGGATATTGTATTAGGATTGTAACCTGTAGCTCGATAGTAGGTAAAAGCTTTTAGGAATCGTTTTTGGTGAGGTCAGAAGGTGATTAGGGTTCCGTACCCCAAGGGTAAAAACGGGACCCTATTACTAAGACTCCACGGTCTATCTGTCTGTCACCAGGCTGTATCTCATGAACCGTGATAGCTAGACAGTTGAAATTTTCACAGATGATGTATTTCTTTTGCCGCTAAACAGCAAATACTAAAAACAGAATAAAATAATTATTTAAGTGGGGCGCCCATGCAATAAACTTGACTTTTTTGCTGATTTTTGCGATAATGGTACGGAACCCTTCGTGCGCGAGTCCAATTCACGCTTGGCCGGTTTTTTTTGGATCGTTTTTATTATTGACTAGTTTCTGCCAGCGTTTTCGCTCGCATGATAATCGGAAATTATCCCACGGAAACCCACTACCGGGATATAAAGTAGCCTCTGTGCCAAATTTTATCCAGATCTGTTCAGCCGTTCCGGCGTGATTGAGTAACAAACATCCATCCAAACTTTTACATCTAAAGTAAAACAAAATCAAAAAATATTTTATTTCAACTAAACCTTATGTAGGTACTTTTGAATTGTCAAAAAAAATCGGTAACGGAATGTCAAAATCTAACGCTTTATCACGTGACATTTAACATTTTACTTCATTGCTCATTGGTAAATAATAACAGCCATGTGGCTGTTATTATCGGCTCGATCTTCAAGGTTAAGCAACGCTTGATGAGGTCAGTCTGTGGATGGGTGACCATTTTCAACACACCGAAATTTCTCCGTGCCTCGAAAGGCAGCGTGCCTTCCGAGGCATGGAGAAATGCCGTTGGTCCCGGCTGCCATTTGAATATCTTTGACAGTCGTAACGGGTAGTCAGAAGCCTGAGATCTGACACCAGTCTAGCGAAGGGGTAACGTGTGGTAACATGCTGTGCAGTCGGCGGATACATCTCGTTTTGGTCAGCCAGCTGGCGAACATGTATCCTCCGACTGCACAGCATGATTTTCTTCTTGTTTACATTTTTAGTTCACTTTATAAGCAGTTGGGTTTTTTGATATTTTGAATTACCTTTTTTTTCCAATCGCTTCAGTGACACTTTCGTTGATATGTAGAATGTCACTTGATCAGAACTTTAAGACATAAAAAAACAAACAAACAAAATATTTTAATTCAACTAAACTTTAGAAAGGTACTTTTGAATGGTCAAATAAAATATGAATCTAGTTGCACATTCGCAAGCGTCAGTAGGACTCTATGGAGAAGAACGTGCAAGAAACGCCACGTACACTCTTTTCCATCAGTTTTAATTACCATAATTTGGTTGCATCATTCTTGTTAGAAAAATACATGTGAGAACGATTTAAAAAGACATGCACTTTAAAGTATCTAGAGTAAAACAAACAGTTCAAAAATTAAATAAGTACGTAATTAAAAGCAGGCCGAAGCAGTTAAGTTATGACCAATCCCAACTGGTGGCGCCCGTTCACGAACATGCCGCATGGATTAGCACCACTCGGCTCAACCATCATATTTTAAACCTGTTCCGATCCAAATCCTATGAGCTCTTATAAGTATCTAACCGTGATTTATTTGGTATAAAAGTTATGTTTCTATGAATTAATACATAAAAATAACAAAATAATAACGAGCATTATATTTTAGGAACGTCATAAAAGAAAAAAACATTTAACGCAACGTTAACACGTATAATTTTGTTTTATAATAGCATAATACACCTAAAATATATAAAAGAATACACAAAGGTAAAACACATTATTAAAAATACAGGAAAACCTCAGTTAACGATAACATATTGGTCATTTTAAATGTTTAGTAAGGAAAACATTTAAGGAATGGAATCTCAGCTAGATTTGAAAGTATTATGCTATTACGTATTATTTCTTACGATATCTAAGTAACAGGCGTCTGTATTTATGCTGGGTTTATCTCAATAGCAACGCCATAACTAAAAAAATGTGAGTGTTCCATAGACACAACTCTGCCTATGCCTTCGGCGAACACGGGCTTGATGTTATGTTTATTCTAAAAACTTAACTTTAATCTCTTCTTCTTTTCGTGTGAGGATGTGGCCACCTCTGGTGTCAGATTTAATTAAGGCGCCTCTGGGAACCCCATAGGCCTCTGACTTGGCTATTTCAGACTTACTTTTAACTTTTATAAAAAGAGACATATGTTTAGGGTTCCGTACCCTAAGGGTAAAAACGGGATCCTAAGCTATTACTAAGACTCCACGATTTGTCTGTCTGTCTGTCTATCCGTCTGTCACCAGGCTGTATCTCATGAACCGTAATAGCTAGACAGCTGAAATTTTCACAGATGATTTGTTAGTCAGTTTTATGTATTTCTGTTGCCACTATAATATGCCGCAAATACTAAAAACAGAATAAAATATATATTTAAGTGGGGCTCCCATACAACAATCGTGTTTTTTTGCGCTTTTTTTCGAAAATGGTACGCAACCCTTCGTGCGCGAGTCCAACTCGCATTTGGCCGGTTTTTTTCTTTTAATCTGCTTTTTTATCAGCTAATCAAAATTATAATTTCTTTTATTAAGAAAAGACCATCTCAATAAAATTTATTTTATCCAGCCAAGAAAATACCATTTCAAAATACTTAGCAACAATTTTTACTCCTTTCCTAACTGCATCACATATTCAAACACTGAACATCAAAGAACTTTAAAAACATGTTAAAGTGCTGTAATGCAACCATGTTGCTGGAGACAAGTGGCGACGGCCGCCGGAAGTTCACCCGCAAACAATATGGCCGCGGGCCACTTCCGGCCGCGGAGTTTCCGCAAGCCGCAAGCGACATTAATAACATTTCAAAATGCGTAATGTTGTTTAAAAATGGAATTCTGTTGTCATTGGCTGGGGCTGGAGTTAACTTTTGAATGCGGTTGTTTGTTTTGAAGTTGGTTTAAGTTGGTTAAGGTAGATGGAGTTAGAGTTTGGACGGGATTGGTTTATCTATATTCAGAAAGTTACGTTAAGACTGATATTATTTTGTTGTTGGTGACGTTTAGATATAACAGAAAAAAATATGTCATGTTTGTAATACAAGGTTACATGATAGAACCTAATGAACCGATAAAACCATTGTTTTGAAAGCATCATATTCTTCTATTTAAGTATTCTTTATTTCACAGTAATTGGTTAAAACCTGGTCAGTCAACAATCCTAAGTTTTCGATTAAAATACCTTTTCCGAATGTCTGTATAGTGCAAACTACCTTTGTTACTCACAGTACCAATATCCTACTAAAATATTGTTGATATTTAGGTGGAAATAAATTAAACTATAAAAGATTACTATGAAAAATGCAACGAACGTATAATGTTAAAGCACTGAGGGTTACAAGCTATCGAGACAATCTTAGATACTACACATATTAAAATAATAGTTGCCAACTTATGGGATATATATGGTTGCGTTCTTACTTGCCAACAGTTATTATATCATTTACTACTTGTACCAGTATAGGGCATAAACCTTCTATATTTTGCAAGACTTTGTCCAGGGGGGTGACCATAAGCTCTTAGAGCGGTATCAATTTGAGATCGAGTAAGTGACAGATGTATACATCTATAATATTCATTCATCTATAAGAATATTTAAACGATATATTCTACTTATCTTGACTTCATTTCCTATATTAAAATAGCCACCCTATTATAGGTAAACCTAAAAAAAAACATAAATCCATTTCACATTACAATATAATAAATAATAACTGCACCACAATTCCCCCTCATATCACAGACGATAACGCATTGCTACGACGTAGCGCTACGCCGTAGACCCACTACGCCGTAGCAGGCGCCCGGTTCCGGAGGAAAGAGGGGGCCACATACAGGCGGACACATCCGTCCTACGGACATATGTATGTATCGGTGGCGTTTCCTCCCTGAATGTTTCATGGCTAATCTACTGTCTGAGGAAGACGGGTAATGTTATATGTGGTGTATTCATAGGTTTTTAAATTATACAGTATGGGAGGTGTGTTAGAGGGGGTTTTTCTTGAGTTGAGGTGGTAAGTAGTGGCATTACAAGACTAACCATACTTAATATTATAAAATAGAAAGTTACTTTGTCTGTCAGTTTCCGTTTAACGCTTAAACCGCTAAACCGATTGAGATGGATTTTGGAGATAATTTGAGACCCTTTTTTTTTTTTGGGTGGGAAATCATCCAATGACTTCTCCCGCTCTGGGTGAAGCGGCAGGGCGTGTCAGACTTTTACTGACTAAAACCCACCCGTGTTCCTTCAGTTGCTTGAGCCAGGGCCGCGGTAACTCTTTTTCAAATTTATCCGCGACCTAGACAGGCATCGGCCCTATCGGACCCCGTCAATTTTTGCTGACATCTCTTTGAGGCGCGCGTGGAACACTACACGCCGTCGACTCGGGCCTGGTCCTTATCGGACAGCGAGCTACCAATTACTCGCCGTCCACAAGCCCGCGCCTACGGTTGCCGGGAATCGGCTTGCGACTCCCGACGCCCAGGGGAAGGACATAGGATAGTTTAGTGTGTTCCCTTAGGACCATATAACATTTTTTAAGCGAGCGAAGCCACAGGCAGAAGCTGGGCACTTATAACTTATCCTTTTAATGGGCATACCAATTTGGCAATCTGAAAAATTTGCTTGATAGACTTTGGTAGGTTTTTGATTATTGGTCAAAATAGTTTTTTTTCCTTCTTTGATTTATTAAAAGTCTAGCTTCAGCCCGCGTGGGTGTCGAAAATTATCCCAAGGGAACATATTCCCGGGATAAAAATAATCCTATGTGCTATTCCAGACTATAATCTATCTCTGTGCCAAATTTCATCCAGGTCCGTCCAGCCTTTTGAGCGTGAAGAAGTAACAACATACAAACACACACACACACACTCATGAACTTTTGGCCTTTATAATATTATTAGTGTAATTAATTGATAGTTCTTGAAAAAGTCATTGTAAAACAGCAGAATACCTAAAGGGAACGTTATTTTTTTTAATTATTATATATATTATATTATACATATAGATAAAAAATAATAATAATAATAATATAATAATAATATAATTATATTATACGTATATATATAGATAAAAATATTCTCTTAACCTTGAAAAACGGTAAAATTTAACTTTTTCTTGCAGCTCCGCTCCCGTGGCATATTCAGAAGGCATAGCTATTTCTCGTGGCTTCGCTCCTGTGGGTTATATTACAGGAAAAGTGCATATTTATAGGATATAAAGAATTTTCGTGATTAGATCATGACTTTTAGAGATTACCATTCAAAAACAAATGAGAAATTTGAGCTCTATATACCTCATATTAGTTAGGATTAGATAACTGGCAGATTTTTATATTTTGAATTTTTGCCGTATTTTTCAGGTACCTACTGCTGTCGCAAGCTTCGTTGGCTGTCATCATTTATCGGGGTGATAATCTTGCTTAGTATCAAATGAGTTGTTCACCCTTAATAAGGTCTCAGTCTGAAACATGGAAGTTACTAAGAAAATGAACACTTGGAATGGAATGTTGAACTGAATGTATTTGGCGCAGTTTTATTTTTTTACTATTTTTATTTCTGTTTCTCATGTCTAGAAAATTTGGTGCCTCTAAGTTTGGGTTAAATAAATTTATTTTCTTTCATGTTTTCGTTATTTTAGAAGAAACTATTTAAAAAGAATAGTTTTTAATGGTGTTTTTAATATCATTGTACTCATTTTCTTGTGTCTTCTCATTTTACAAGCTTTTATTTAACTTTTATAGTACGTAGTGTGTTTGGGTCAAATCTAGCAACTGAATTTTGAAGCAGTTATCCTCCACCGTATAAGATGAAATTTTGCATACACGTTTAGTTTGGATGGAAATGCATGATTAGCTAAGTGAGGTTATTCTAAATCCAATCTGGCCGATGGCCCAAGATGGCGGACTAGTTATTTCATGTGCACTGCCATGACATGGGTATCAAATGAAAGATTTGTTGCGAGGATTTCGAAAAAAGGATGCTTTAAAATATATATATATAATTCTTTGTTATGCAATGAAAATGAAACAAATCATTCTGATAAACATTTTATTATTTAACTCAAAAAGACAACACAGGCGTCTAAACTACTACATTTAATTCCATAGGTACATTACAGTTACTTACAGTAATCGTATATTATTTATATATTTTTTACCAAAAGTTAACAAAACACATTTATTTTTAACCTATTTTTAGCTTTTTTATTTACCGGAGTTTTGATATTAACAGTATTTTTAATTTTATAATTTGCCAAACTCTATGTCTACTGTCTAATTATACATGTATACCAATCTAATCATAAGCCTTTTTTGTAATTGTATATTTTACATTTAAAGCGCAAAATAAATTATACATCTAAAAAATAATAAAAGCAATTTTAGATTACAATTTTCCATTATGTTTTATAAATCCTTGCTGAAATAGAAACTCTTTCTTATATAAATTATATAGTGGTAGTAGTTTTTTGTTTTGTATATTATATGCCGCATAACCCTACATATATTAAAAGCCTTACAGTCGTATATTTTTGCGTTAAATACACTTAACAGTGTGGACGAATTATGATACTTCATTTTATATATAAATCGAAAACAAATGTTTGTATTTACATTCCTATATACATTTGTATTTCTACATAATAACCTCTAGGTATATATTTATTATACAAGTTAATAGCCAAGATATATTAGGATTTCGAAGCCTTGTTAATTTGTATATTGCTTAATATTTTAAGAGTAGGTATTCTGTGAAATATTGTCTACACAATTGACGATTTATAATCATTATTTTTTAGGACTAATTATATATTTCTTTTCATTAATTCACCATTTTCATAACCATTTATTTTTTGACGTTTTCCAGAAATGTCTGTTAGTAAAAATGTACGTAGACGAATTTTGAAATTCGTTTGTGTCTATAGCAAGAATAATATTTTCTACTTTGTTTCTTGTAACGATACCCATGTCTACGTTGTTTCATTAATATTTAAGTGGAATACAGAGTTCGCTTGATTAGTATAGTTAATTTACTTGATCTAACATTCAAGCGAGCGAGGCGACGCCAATGCCTCGTTATAAGTCTGTGCCTTGTCGAGAGTAATAATTGTACAGAGTTACTATCTATCTCTACCTACTATCTTGAACATAATTATCGCAAAATTAATGTGTAGTAACTTGTTAAGCACTCGTAACTGCTGTGATTGGTTGAATAAATGGTCAACAGCCAATCAATTTAAACGCGCTTGATAAATTGTCATATCCATTTTACGTTCATTTTCATCCGGAAACTTGAGGTTAATATGAGACATTCAATATGTTTTTTTTTAATAATATCTTTAAACAAATAGCCAACTGTGCTTAATATATGCAGTGCGGTACGTATTTTTATTTACGTTATTATGAACAATATAAGAACCCAATTCGTGTTATGAGGTCTAGATAAATATTGTAAATGTATGCTAAGCGACGAATATTATATACTTTATATCTTTGGAACTTTATATCTTTAAGTTATATATTTCTATCAAACGATCCACTATGGTTATATATATTTTATATTTACAAACTAATAAAAACATTCAATATAATTTTAGTTTTTCTTTGAACCGAGTTTAAGTACCGTTGGTAAACTTGGTATTCCAATATTGAGTTTGTTTATTTGATGTAGCGTAGCCAGACAAACATTTTATATTGGTATATAAAATGACTGAAATACGCATTTCATTGAATATATGCATTTGTTTTTCTTAGACCAGCTCTGAATATAGTTAAATTATATCTTTGGAAATGGAATGAAACAAATGGAAAGCAGTTGTCCTCGAATTTAGTAATGATACAAAAAATGGCGAAAGACAGTAAAAAAGTGAACGTAAATTGACGTTTATTTTAATTGTGCGCAAGAGACATGTCGTCAACGCTTCTGTACCGCATGCTGTGCTCCTTGGGCCATTGGGTTGCTGTGAAAAAGAAAACATGATTATATTTAAATTTATAAATATCAAATCCCAAAATTATAATAAAAAACACAGATAAAAAAACCTTTTTTAACATGATTGTCTATGAGATTTAGAGTAAGAGGATAGTGATTGTAAAATATTTTTATTTTTAAGATAATCATAATTTGGGAAAAAGTAAATACCAGAATTAATGTTGAATCTACTAAAAAAAAAGCATCATGTTCTGTTAATAAAGCTTTCAACATTTTTGTAAAATAAACGTTCAATATTATTAGAAAAAGTTTAATTTTTAACATAATCATATTCTTGAAAGTATTTGAAGAAATGGTTTTTTCAAAGTGGATCATTGTACTTTCGTAAAATAAATTAAATTACCTGGTTACATTACTCGACCTGGTATCGTTAAGAGTAATTGTTGTAGGAGGTAAACTGGTAGTTGTTGTTGTGGTTGTTTTAGTCTTTTCTCGGTGAGAAGTGGAAATAGTCACTATATCATCCGACCCTTCTATGGCTAAAATAAATAATAAAAAAAGGAAAATAAAACAAAATATATAAAAATTACACTATTTCATGCGTAACAAGACGAATTTAATACAAAAACTTATAAATGCATTGCACAAAAATTAATAAAAAGCATTACTGAAAACACAATTACTAACACTAAAATGAACAAACAAGACATACTAAAACATCACAAAGACATTCAGATGACAAATTAACCCAAAATTTATAGTCTAATAGCGAACACACTTACTACATTAATTACTTTGAATAGTCAACAATATGCACTTACATCGATGTAAAAGAGCATGTACGAATATGATGAAGAATATTGTCATGTAATACGTCCATTCGCGGTAGTGGAATCTTAAAAAAAACATGAACTACAAAAAGCGCCCTCAGAATGAAAGTAACCTATGGTGTGTGCGTGTATATACGAGTATACGCCGTCCCTTTCTTACTCGTAATTCGGGCTCTTTTTCACCACAGTTTTATAATAGTCGTTTTAAGGTCAGTTTATAGCAAAATTTTAAATTACAGGAATTTCGAACATCGCTTTCATTTTTAGGGTGCAAAATCATGAAGCTCAATATTGTGTTCTAACTATAAAATAATAAAGCACAATATTGTGTTCTAACTACACACCTATCATCATTTTAAACTATACTTATTCCTGTGACATTTCTTTGGTCTATCGTGCCTTTTGCATGCAACACTTTTTTTGGTACGTCGCTTGCGGTGGTAACGTGCTGAAATTATATTAGAAGGGTGATAAAAAGTGAAGACGAAAACTTTCAAGCACTATTTGCTTGCATTCAGTAAAGTTTGATGTTTCGTATCAAGTTTAAAATAATTCAGATATATTTGAACCTAAAAAATATTAAGGATCCATTTTTATTTTACAAATAAAAATGATACATATAGATAACCCTTACCCAATAATAATGGCCATTCGACAGATTTTTTGTAGAAAATATATCAAACATTATTATTCATTCCTCGAAAAATAGTCATCTGACAATCGAAAAATCGGACCTTAATGTAAAAAATATATTTAAACTAGCTGTTCCCCGCGACTTCGCTCCCATGGACTACCCCACAGGACCCGCTTTCGGGATAAAAAAATAGCCTATGTCACTCAGGAATAACGTAGCTTTCTATTGGTGAAAGAATTTGTTAATCGGTCTAGTAGTTTCGGAGCCTATTCGGTACATACAAACAAAAACATCTTTCCTCTTTATAATATTCTACATATTAGTATAGATAATATAATGCTGTTTTAAAACAGGCACTAACGTAATTATGGTTACTATAAGAACTGAGGAAAAACTACTCCAAACGAGGCACTAACCTAGATCTGTGCCTCGTTCAAAGTCCAAAGAGTTCTTGATACGAAACATTCAAACCAGAAGTTTGTGCTTGAATAAATTTTGTTAATATTAGTTAAAAGTACATGCACCAGTCTAGAGTCAAGATGCATTTGTGAAAAGAAAGTGCTATTAGTTATTTATTATTGAGTTTAATTATTACCTGTATAGTGCATATTCCGGTACATGTCTGGACAGTTGTTTGAACCCTGTAACAAAAAATATCAGAATTAATAAACTGTTATTTCGCCAAATTCTAATATGCTCGTTGTTAAATAATCATTCCCATCCCAGGGCAACGATCTTCCCCAAGTATTAGACTCATGCTTTTTATCAGTTTTTTTTAAATATCGTAGTTACTGATGTGCAGAGACAATGCCTGCCAGTTCAAGGTTACCGTACTTTGCTTGCTTACTCTTTGCTAAAATAATTTGTAACCTCAAAGGAAGTCCATAGTTAGAAGGTACAGGAGCTCTAGAACCATCCATACAAATATTATAAATGCGTTATATAGTAAGTAAGTATAAATGCGTCTTAATAGACGGATAACAGACAAGCTAGTAAATTTGGCACACGGGTAGACCATGACCTGTATTTGAACATACGATACTTTTTATGTTAGGAGTGCATACTTTATTTTAGTACAAGCGTCTGCCAGGACTTCGCGCGCGTAAAAAAGTCTACTAAAATAAAGCACAACATAATTAAGTTACCATGTTTTTTTTTTCTCTTTCCCTGATCGTCTTTTCTCAAGCTATAGCGAGTTGATTAAACATGTCGTGTCCAGCCGTGAATTATTTTACTCTGTGGAGTCGGACAGGTTCTCTTAGACCGGGATTTGTTCAAGATTTATTGCTGGCCATGCAATTTGGTTGTGTTTAAGTCTATTGCAAGTGGCGGGTCCTATAAATAAATGTAGCTGTATTGTGTTCTTCGTTGAAATGGGTTATTCTGTGTATCTTCGCCAAATAGTGTGTTTGGTCAGCAGATTTACTTTTTTTAAATTGTTTTTTTTTGTTGTAAACTCAAACTGTATTGTTTAGATATATATAATCTATTACTGTCATGTTTGTCGTAATAAAATTCTATAGAGTGCTTACTTTTATATAATCTTCATACCATAAAATACAAATTTTCTTTTACAATATATTTATTGGTTTAATGACAGAAAACTTCCAAAAGTCTTACTGTCTTTGCTGCAGATTATGTGAGTAATCTTTGGAAATAGATATTCATTATAATCATTTATTATATAATTTATATCGAATAAATACGTTGCTTTTATACCTACATATTTTACTGCTACAGGAATTAAAAAAAAAGAGACTGCCATGATACAAATTATGAATTGCGTTTCGAAATCTGCAATTAACTTCACTAAGTACTATGAGCATTTTCGAATCAAAATAGCCTCTAAATGTACCACAACGGACCTAGTAATGTCCCAAAAATAATCGCCAGCTCCCAACTACGAATCCCGGTGTTCGCATCACTAAACACGGGAACATAACTCACTGAGCCACGAAGTCTTATCTTCGAACTAAGTACACACCTTGGGGTATGAATATTTTGAAGTAAAGAGAGTTTAAACAAGTAGTTTTAAATGCATTACATATTTTTTGTAAGATTCTACAGAGGTGTAACGGGAAAGTAGGTTCATTTATTTTATAAACTAGCCCTAGGACATCTAGTCAAGACAAAAAAATGTATTTTCCAAACAAAGTCATCGTCAGTTGAACAAAATTTTGTCGCAAATGGCATTTTTGTTCGTATTCTATTTTTAGTTTTACCGGTTATCTTTGAGGTTATTTTTTAATAAAAAAGAAAAAAAACAGCTGATTATTATTTTGTAATAAGCTTTTGTACCTTTTTATGCCTGTTACTGTTATTTGAGTGTAATGAATTTTCTTTCTTACAACATTCCCTTTTACATATTTATTCAAAAATCTTTTGGCATCGTTTTTTTTCAACCCATCCATCATAATACGCACAGCGAATGAATGGAACTCACTACCTGCGTCTGCGTTTCCGAACGCATTCAACCCGAATCTCTTCAAAGTTAGAGTGAACAGGCTTCTTCTGGGTAAGCTCACTCCATTGTCAACTCTGTCTCTGTCACCTCTGACGTAGACTAGAGTCAAGAGCAGACCCATCACAAAAAAAATCTAAAGGAGTAGTGCTATTTTAACAAAATTTCAACGTGAAAACTTATTTGAAGTGAACATGAAAGTAGGCTGTCAATCTATTAAATCAAGGTCGAATTACAGATCACTTCAAGCTCACTCAACTTAAGTCGTCACGGTGATGTCATTATTTTTTTTTAATTCAACTATACCTTATATATGTACTTTTGAATTGTAAAACAAAATATGAATCTGGTTTCATGTTAATATTATGTTTCCAGTAACATCTTATGTTTACAGTATAAACAGTTTGTCTAATTCATACCCTAAGGGGCTAGCGGTGTAATACAACGCACAAATTCAAACTTAGTTTATATCACGGTTATTTGCTAACTTTGTGATAACCTGCTTTTTATTGTGCACTCCTTTTGTGGGACTGAGAAATGTTGCAGATTTACAGGTGTGTACTTGATTGTGTAGTATTATGTCTGTGTAATCTTTTATGTACCTGTAAGGTGGTAAACCGGTTGGTAATAAGAATAGAGATTAATATTATTCTTTAGTAACCTTTTTGGATTGTTTGCTATTGAGACTATTCACTTAACATCTCACTCCTGGTTCTGACGCTGACTTGAGTAATTAATTTTTATACATTTGGTTTACTAGGTTAATTTGATTTATGTATTGGACAATAATAATAGTTTTTAAATTCAGTTGATATCTTCTTAAATTGTGAAGATAAAATGTGATATATCAACACTTGCTAACGATCCCACATCCAGTATCTTCGGGCAAAACCGCCCTACATATTTTGTTAGTCAGTTTCCTTCGATTCTTACCTGAAGTCCTTGCTTGTTGAAGTTGATGTTGGTCCTCACAGTGCGATGGTGTAAGGGCTGGACAGGCCTCGCGTTGTTGCCCAGAGGAGCCTTAGGAGTCAACTGCGAGCCTTGCATCAGCTGACGGAGGGCGTACATCTAGAAAAAATAGGGTAGTTAAGAAGAATTGTTTTCGAAGTTGTACGAATACTTTCTTGTGTATCAGTTGTACTATTATTTATTCTGTGGTATCAAGTATTAGCTGGTAACACGTACTCGTAGCAGTTGGAAGTTTGTTATGACTATTATTTTGTGCAATGGGTCCTACAGTGCAGTACATTGTATAATGCAAATTGTACAAGATACTTCGAATCTGATTGTTTAATGGATTGGAGGGAAATAGAAGGTGAGTGACCTATCGCACTGAACAACTATGAGCAAAAAAAAAATTTTTTATTTGTATGGGAGCCCCCCTTAAAAACATAAAAAGTAATTTTATCAATTTGTATGGCTTTGGGTCAACAAGATGCTTAGACTGTGATAATTTGAAGACTGTAGCTGCAACCGTTTGGCTGTAAAACCACCCAGGTGTCTTATCGTCTGGACAGATGGACAGACACGTAGGTGACAGATTTAGGGCCCCGTTTGGACGCTTTGGGTACGGAACCCTAAAAATTGCTTTGCCCCGAGTAAAAAACATGTGTCAGTTCAGAAATTTCTGCTCAGACACTGGAAAGTGGTCAAATTTAACTTGCATGATTTGATAACACACACCGGCAGCCTAATTGCGTAACTGAATTCGACAGGGCAAAGGTATGACTCCTAAAAGAGTATGACAAATTCTCTTTAAATAAATAGGTATTGCCAAAATTCTTTTAAGCTTTCGTTGGTGAAGATACTCTTTTCGAAAGAGTCCAATAAATTTTGGCAATACCTCATTATTTAAAGAGTATTTGTCATACTCTTTCATGGGCTCAAGCCCTTTGCCACGCCGAATTCCCTTACGCAATAAGGTTGCGGGACTGGTGAATCTAAATAAAAGCTTGAAAACTACCTCTTGCTTAGAAATATAGATAGGTTTGTTAAAGATGATCCAGACGGCTGTCTCCCAGCATCCAGGGTGCGTGGTGGAGCCTTCGTAGGTGAGGTACTGCTGTGTGTTCGGGAGCAGAGAGCTTAGCGGCAGGTGCTTGATGGGAAATGAGGAACCTGTAAATAAATAATGGTAAGAATTGACGTGGAAAATCTTTCTGTAGGAGTTAGAGGAAATCTTTATTTTGAGACTATAAGAACCTTTAGAAAAATAAACAGAAGATTGATCCGTAATTTTGCTGACGTCGAATGTTACTTGTCTAGAGGCTGAATAAAATGCCACTTTGTATGTGGTTTTGTTTGTAAAACGAATGTGGTAGAAACTTAGGTCAGTAGACTTAATATACTTTATTTCCTCTATAAATTAGACTGTAATGAAAGATTTTTCACAGCCATACAATTTATCTAAGCTTTTCTTATAAAAGTGGCTTCTCATAGTGTTCATTTTACGTATGAGTATTTGAGCATATATGTTTCACAAGCGACACTGTAGCTGACCGAGCAGTATAGGAAGCTGAATTAAGCTACGAAGTTATCGGCATCTACACTGCATATATATACCTAATACATGCTTGAAAGATGTAGATATAAGGGGAAAGATTTGATTGTTTGTAAGTTTTTTTGTAATGGATAATCTAAAAAAAACTACTTGACCGATTTTAATAAGGCTTTCACTTATGGGAAGCTACATTATTCCGGCGTGACATAAGTTATTTTTTTATCCTGAGAATGGGTCCTGAGGGGTGGGCCACGGGAGTGAAGCCGCGGGGAATAGGTAATTTCTTACCTCTGTAAGTAACTTTGTTGAAGGCGCTTGTGATCAGCCTAAAGTCCGTGTTAGTGGGCTCCCCAACCTGTAAACAAATAAAAATTATATACTTACATGTTAAGGCGTATATATGCCCCAATGTTAACGCAGTACTGGAGCCAGAATATCAATATTGAACCTCCTTTTGGACAGTTTTTTGGATATTCTTTGATTTACTTAATATGTTATTTCAGTCATGTAGACATTCTAGCCATCACTTTTTCTGCGTAAAAATATTTTCAAACATCCAAATCGTTTTGGAGGAGTATCCAAAAGTAGCGAAATAATATCAATTTGTCAATTATTTTTTTAAAGCAAATCTATTACTTATACGAAAAAAACATATTTTACATATAATGTACAACAATCAGTATTTTTTTTTCAAACCTTTTAACTTAGCCGTTACCACAGATAATATAATACTAGTATACAGATGTCTAAAAAAACAAATATTTTCAAAATCAAATAAATCAAAATCAAATATTTTTATTTTACATAGGCCGACATGGGCACTTATAAAACGTCGACAAAAGGTGCACGGTTCGGGTTAGTCGTTTCCTATGGAGAAGAACCGGCAAGAAACTCCATGGTTACTCTTTTAAATTGTTTTGTTTACAATATTTCCATGTTACAGCATTAGTACTTGGATATGGGGGGACAACGTAGGCCCGACAATTAGTCGTACGAAATTGAAAAAAATAATAATGCACGAAATAAAAAGTTAACAAATGTTAACAATCATCTAGAAAACTAGAAAGCCTACAATGTTCACACATTCACAATAGGTAAAAGAATCTATACAAAGGTAAAAAAAAAAAAAAAAAAAACCACAACACTAAATTTAACATGTGGCACAAATACTGTAATCAGTGCTGTAACTATTCTTAGCAAAGGGCTATAATGATGATTGAAAAATATTGTAAAAAGTCTAATTAAAAGAGAAAAAAAAAAATGAGATTGAGAATAGTTAGAGATATCCATATATTTGTGCCATTTATGAGTTACCAGGGAAGCCGCATGCGCAGAGGGTGTCAAAGCCAAATTTTTTATCTTCAACGTAGTCCTTGATTTTATAATATGCTTTTTTAACAAGGACACGTTTGATGTAGTTTTTGAACTTTCCATCGGTCAGTTCTATAACTGACTTAGGCAACTTGTTATAAAAGCGTATACTGTTTATAAGAAAAGACTTGCTAGTTTTCGTTAATCTGAATTTGGGTATTACAATTTCGTGCTGAAAAGCCCTCGATTTTTGCGGACATACAAAATACATTCCAAAATATAAAGTGAAGGTAGAGTTAGTATATCGATCTCTTTAAATTTTTCTCTGAGGGACTCGCGAGGACCCATTTTATAGATCGCGCGATTGCCCTCTTTTGCAAGATAAAAATTGAGTCAACGTCAGCTGCTGACCCCCACAGCAGAATGCCATAAGACATAATACTGTGGAAATAAGCATAGTATACTAGTCTAGCTGTGGCTACATCGGTTAACTGCCTTATCTTCCTTACTGCATAGGCAGCCGAACTTAACCTGCCCGAAAGAGTTCTAATGTGCGCGCCCCACTGCAATTTTGAATCGATAGTAATCCCCAAGAATACAGTTTCCGTTATTATTTCAAGATTTTTGCCGTCAAGATTTAGATTTAGGTCACGTTGAGGTACATTTGGTAAAGAGAACTTTAGACATTTTGTTTTTTTTCGCATTCAGTAAAAGATTGTTAGCTGCGAACCATTCCGAGAGAACAACTAGACTTTCATTGACATGTAAGACATCCGTATCTTTCCTATCTATTTTAAAAATTAGCGAAGTATCATCAGCAAATAGAATTATATCCGATAATTTGGCCATCATAAGAGGGAGATCATTAATGTAAACAAGAAAAAGGAAAGGGCCGAGAATTGAACCTTGGGGCACGCCCATTTTGACTAGAGACCCGGAGGACGTCGCCCCATTAACATTTACTTTTTGCTGTCTGTTTGATAAATAGGAAAGCATAAGATCAGCAGCTTGTCCTCGAATTCCGTAGTGTTGTAATTTACAGATCAGTGTGTTGTGGTCGACGCAGTCGAACGCTTTTGACAGATCACAGAAAATGCCAATGGCATCCTGGGATTTCTCCCAAGATTCCAAGATGTGGCTGATGAGTTTTACTCCCGCGTCCGTTGTCGACCTACCTTTCGTGAAACCAAACTGCTGACTATGCAGGATCCCATTTGAATTGAAATGAGACAACATCTGGTCCAGCATGATTTTTTCATAGATTTTACTCAATGCTGGTAGCACGGATATAGGTCTATAATTAGAGGGATCGCTCTTACAGCCTGATTTGAAAATTGGCACTACTTTACTGTTTTTCATTAAGTCAGGAAACGTGCCGCTGTCCAAACATTGATTGAATATGCCTGTTAGGACAGGAGCAATTGAGTCAATAATATCTCCAAGAACCCTAACGGATATCCCCCATGAGTCTTCAGTGTTTTTTATATTGAGACTTTTGAACGCGTTTTTAATTGTATCAATGCATATTGGTTTAAATTTAAATGTTGGTATGTCTTTAGTAAAGAAACCGTTACATTAATACATCATCCCATACAAAGAAACCGTGCTGACGTAATTAGCGTTTTTCATCATACCCGATATTTTTTTGTAAATCGTTTGGATTCGGTTCCGTTCCACGGCGATAGATAGATCACCATCTATATCCGTGGAACGGAACGGAACCGAACGCGATCGATGTACAAAAAATAATCAGAATAATCAGTATAGAACGTCGGCACGGTTTCTTTGTATGGGATGGAAGATGCTTTAGAATGTAACCGTTTTACGGCACTAAAGCGGTGGTAGGCCCTTAGAGGATCAAATAATTAAAAGAGAGTTTAACATAAAAATTAAGATCATTTCGTTTGGAATAAATATGGTGGAAATAGGAGTATTAGAGGCAAACCAACATAATGATGGATGGATTATGTTATAGATGATAATATGGATTGAAGTGACGACTGAGATAACGTAGAGTTGTGGAGAATTAAGGGAAGAGACCTACCATGTTTTTCTTGTTTTATTACTTATTATAATAATATTGAATTATACAATATTTGTATCGCCTACAGATAGTTTTCCGGATCTGGGTGTCTTGTGTATGTGAGTTTAAACGTTTGTAAACGCACCTACGATACAGGAAGAAATTCCTAGTGTGTGGCAACGATCATTGAAATAATAATAAATTGTTCAAAAAACTAAAAGACACGCTTCAATCGTAAATTGAACTAAAAAGTCGCTATTCCTGAAGATCCTGGTAAGAATACTGGGACAAACTATTTAAATTATTGCATTGTCATCGGTCCATCATAAGTGTGCAAAGTTTCAAATCAATCCGACGTTTTGAATGGGGTGAAAATCACGTTCAAAGATTCCGTTACATTGATACATAGATACATACCAAGCTAATAAAAGCGTGTTAAAATAAATTGTAGTTCTAAAAACTAAAAAACACGCTTTAATGGTAAATTGAACTAAAAAGTCGCTAATCCTGTAGATCTTGGTAAGGCTAATGGGACAAACAATTTAAACGCACACGGTAGAATCAACTTTTATTAGTTGTAAATTTTAATTTTTGTTTGACTTTCAATAGTACTTTGACTTTGACTAAATTATTGCATTGTTATCGGTCCTTGATAGGTGTGCAAAGTTTCAAATCAATCCGACGTTTTGAAGCAAGTGAAAATCACGTTCAAAGATTCCGTTACATTGATACATAGTTACATACCAAGCTAATAAAAGCGTGTTAAAAATACTAAGTATACAATTTTTTGTTTTCAAAATTATAAAATAAATAAATAAAAACCAAGATGTAAGGCTTACTACCTGAACCATTAGTGAAATGCCGACGATTCCTTGTGATTTGTGTTGTGCCTCCGACATGTTGTGATACAGCTCCTTGTTGAAGCCGTACAGTTGGATCTGAGGACAAAATTATTTTTTTATTTTTCTGTTACAAGTAGCTTCTCATCCATACGCACTAAACGTTTTGGGAATACTTTCATTATGTGTACAGCTAAGGAGTGGAATTCCCTGCCGGAGTCTGTGTTTCCCGATAGCTACAGCCTAGGGGTCTTTAAGTCAAAAGTGAATAGGTTACTTCTAGGCAAGCGTGCTTCACCGTCAACCACATCATCGCTTACCATCAGCTGAGATAGTGGTCAAAGGCTAGCCTATTTTAAATAATAAAATAAAAAATCTTTGACCGACTGCTTTTGGTTTTAAAGTTATAAGAGAAACTGCATATCGTGAGGTTCGGCCAGTGTTTTAGGGTTTCCTCTAAGATAATATTTTCAATAAAAAGCCCGAAGACTAAATGTTTGCCCAATTTATGACAAAAGACTCTCCTTCTATTTCTATTATAATATATTAGGGATGTTTCCTGGGTAAAAAAATTTTAGTCCGTCAGTAAGATTATCAAATAATATAAAACCCGTATTTTTTGAAAAAAATGTTTTTCTTTTATGTTAAATTGACAAAGATAAAGAGCATCAAATTTCAGGCGTGGAGTCTTTTGACGTCACTTTGTCAGTATAAAGTGTAGCACACTGTGACTGTTTACGTGGCACTAGAAAAAGTACGTGTCGAATATTTTTAGGTTATCTAACTGACGGCGTAATAGATATTTTTTGTCACTATTGTCCTCTTTTAACCTAAGGAATAAATATTGCCTGGTTACCCCAATACAAGTCCTCTCGCCATTATTATAAGAGTCTAGCTGTTGCCCGTGGCTTCCACGCCTGACCACCCCACAGGACCCATTTTCGGGATAAAAAAATAGCATATTTCACTCAGGAATAATGTAGCTTTCTATTGGTGAAAGAATTTTTAAAATCGGTCCAGTAGTTTCGGAGCCTATTCGGTTAAAACAAACAAAAAAATCTTTCCTTTTCATAATATTAGTATAGACAAGGCGTGAAAAACCAACAAAACATTGATTTTAATGAGTCCTCACTCAACAATGTACCTACTAACGAGTACCCATTAACAAGTACTAAACCACAATAAAGTTAAAACAGTAATAATGGCTAAATCAAAAAGTCATTAAGAATCGACCGCAAACCGCACCCGACAAAGTTGCAAATAATCGACTGTAGCCGAAATTTTCGTCACTAGCTCGGTCCAAACATTTTCATTGATTAAATTGGTGTAAATTAATAGGGTGCCGGGCATATCCAATTAGTAATCATTGGTATTAAAACTGGAAGCAAAAACAATGGTATCGTGACAGTTATTCGAGTTTCGTTCGTAATTAATAACGGTTCGTGATATGGGGATTAAGAAATATTTTTAGTTTATTTGTGCACGTAATTATTTTTACAATGTAATGGAAAAAGGAATCCAGTGGATGAGAGATGCATAGGATCGAACAGTGTGGTGACGCTTGGGGGAGGCCTATGTCCAGCAGTGGACGTATATCGGCTAGAATGATGATGACGATGAATGGAAAGAACTATCTTTGAGCTTAAAATATCCCCAAATTTATGCAACTTAAAAATGCTTTTATTCATTTGTTTGGTTTTGTTTCGCTTAGAGAATCTCCAAGAAGATGAAAGAATTTTTGAAATATCTACTTACCACCCAAAATTTTATTTTTATGCAACTAGCTTTTATGGCTTCGCTCGAAGTTCATAAATCTATATCTATACTAATATTATAATGAGGAAAGATGTTTTTATTTGTTTGTACTGAATAGGCTCCGAAACTACTGAACCGATTTAAAAAATTCTTTCACCAATAGAAAGCTACATTATTCATAAGTGACATAGGCTATTTTTTTATCCCGAAAACGGGTCCTATGGGTTGGCCCACGGGAGCGAAGCCGCGGGGGACAGCTAGTAATTTATAGAAATATATTAGAAGTAGGAAAAGAGGAAGACCAAAGCAACGAGGGATGGACTATGAGTAAGCGTTTGGTAACTTAGATGATATATAAAATATTTGTATATTTATGTATATGTATGTATGTTTGCTGTGGTGGCCCAGTGGTAACGGCCGCGACTTACTAGCTGTATGTCGTGGGTTTGAACCGGCAGGCGCTTTACTTTATGTAAATTATTTAATCACCATTGGTGCACTGCGCTCAAAACGGTGCAGGATAACATCGTGAGTAAATGTCTTAGAACCAAACATTCGAAGACATGTAACATCCACCAACCCGCACTGGGCCCGCGTGGTGGATTACGGCCCATTCCCTCTCACAGGGAGGAGGCCTGCACGTAATGGACCAAATGGGGGTCCAAGTGCGGAAAAGGGGGGACCCCCTGTCCTAACCTAGGTTTTGGTAGAAAAGACCTTAAATAAATTGATTGGAAGAAAGACAAAACGATAATGAGAATATGAAAAGACAGATACAGACAGACGGGCCAAAAGGCTTATTGGCAACGATGCACTAGTCGCCTCAAAGCTCCAGAGCCTCGAACATCGACGCCGAGTTGCCAGCCTGTTGGTTTTTTATCGGTTTCATTTCGGGGAGTGTGCACCGGAACTGCACAATTTGATTCCGCCTAGCCCTTTCTATCATTTATTTTTTTAATTTTTTTTTATTGTCTATAGGCTTGCGCTTGACCACTATCTCAGCTGATGGTAAGCGATGATGTGGTCGACGGTGGAGCACGCTTGCCTAGAAGAAACGCATTCACTCTTGACTTGAAAACCCCTAGATTGTAGCTATCGGGAAACACAGATTCCGGCAGGGAATTCCACTCTTTAGCTGTATGCATAATAAAAGTGTCCCCAAAACGTTTTGTGCGTATGGGTGGGATGTCCACCATGTACCGATGATGCATCGCCGTACGTCTGGTAGTCCGATGATGGAACGGGCTGGGCGGAATTAAATCATGTAATTCCATCGCACACTCCCCGAAATGTAACCGATAAAATACCGACAAACTGGCAACTCGGCGACGATGTTCAAGGCTCTGGAGCTTTGACTTGACCAGTGCCTCATTGCCGATGAGTTTCTTGGCCCGTTTTTCGATCGACTCTAGTGCATCAAGCTGGTATTTGGCAGATCCGTCCCAGAGATGAGAACAGTACTCCATGCACGATCGAACTTGCGCTTGATACAAGTTGAGCAGCTGTTCCGGCGTGAAGTACCTTCTTACCTTCGCAAGGATCCCCAACTTTTTGGCAGCCAGCTGAGCCTTTGCCTAAATGTATGACCCAAAGTTGGAGCCGGGTGAAATTGACTCTTTTTAGCGGAAAAAAGACACACCTGGGTTTTAGCAGCATTAAACTTGACCATATTGGCATCGCCCCATTCGGAGACCTCTTGCAAGGATAAGTTCAAACGCTCCACCATGGCCTCACGAAGAGACCGGATTAGCGGCCCAGTAGCCCGTGCGTTGGGCAAGTATCTCTCAGCAACAGTGCTGTCGTCTGCATACCCAAAGGTGCCGGGTTTTAGCAGATCGTTAATATGCAACAAGAACAATGTTGCTGAGAGTACGGACCCCTGAGGGACCCCGGCATTAATATCCAATTGGTCCGACGAGCAGCCATCGATAACCACTCGAATGGACCGATCTCTCAGGAAGTCTGCAATCCAATCACACAGACCACCGGGTAAACCGAATGAAGGAAGCTTACCAATAAGGCTTTCGTGCCAGACCCTATCATCGGACTACAAGACGTTCGGCCATGCGCCATCGGTACATGGTGGACATCCCTTCCATACGCACAAAGCATTTTGCTAATACTTTCATTGTGCGCACAGCTAAGGAGTGGAATTCCCTTCCGGGGTCTTTTTTCCCTGATAGCTACAACCTTGGGGTCTTGAAGTCAATAGTGAATGGGTTTCTTCTGGGCAGGCGTGCTTCACCGTAGAACACGTCGTCGCTTGACATCAGGCGAGATAGTGGTCAAACGCGAGCCGATAGATTATAAAAAAAAAAAAAACATAAAATAAATACTGCACCATAAATTCAGAAATACTAATGTTTTAATGTAATTTTCGATGGATGTTTGTTACTCAATCACTCCAAAACGGCTGAACGGATCTGGATGAAATTTGGCACTGAGATAGATTATAGACAGGAATAGCACGTAGGATTTTTATCACGGTACAGTGACCCCTTGAGATTATAATACTTTTGACGCGGGCGAACCCGTATGCAGAAGCTAGTGTTATCTAAATGATAGTGAAAACTGTATGAAATCCGGTGAATGCTTAAAAAGAAATATCCGCAGTAAAGAGTTCTTCAGCTTGCTATATTATTAACTAGCTGTTCCGCGCGGCTTCGCTCGCGTGGACCACCCCACAGGACTCGTTTTCGGGATTAAAAAATAACCTATGTCACTCAGGAATAATGTAGCTTTCTATTAATGAAATATTTTTTTAAATCGGTCCAGTAGTTTCGGAGCCTATTCGGTACAAACAAACAAAATAATCTTTCCTCTTTATAATATTTTATTATAAATTATAATTATAAAGTATAGATTAAAATGTGTTAAGTATATATATATATATATATTATAATAATGATACGAGTTTACAAATTAACACCGTCAATGCTGCCATTATCGAGCCTAAATTATTGCCCTCTAGGGTCGTTGAGACCGAACTTCGACCCCTTCAAACTTTGTTTGTTTACAGCCAGCAATCACCGATTTCCTGATACTTGAGTATGATCATATCATTGCGCAATAGTAGCAATTGAAAACGGTCTTATGGTTGGACCTCTTAAAGAACAGACTAATTTTAGTTTGTAGAATAACATATTAAATTGATTATCATCATTCATTTACCGACTTACATGTGGTTGTGGGTTCGAACCCAGGCAGGCGCTTTACTTAGTCTAAATTATTGCATCACCTCTGCTCTAAAAACGGTGATGGAATACATCGTGAGGAAACATCGGAAGGAAAAAGGAGGCATGTCCTAGAACCAAGAATTCAAAGAGATGTGAATCCGCCAACCCACACTGGGCCCGCGTGGTGGACTACGGCCCATTCCCTCTGAGACTGAGAGGAGGCACGTGTCCCAGCAGTGGGAACGTTAAAAGGCTGTTGATGATGATGATGATATTGATAATTCACTTGTCCTCATCTCAATTTATTTCAACAGCGCAAATCAGTCTTCTTCACAATTTCTCTATTAGTTGTAATCACTAAGTTAGATTGTTAACAAAATCAAATCTATACTACTTCAACACTATAGTCTTTCTCTGTCTACCACTAGACTGAAATTCCTAGCTGGTCACAGCTAGGAACCAGCCTGGCTAGGGACCAGACATCCCTCAAAATATTACTGAAACACACCTTTAGGTATAAAACGTTACAGGTAATTAAACTGTTATTGTGTATTAAACCCTCACAACGGTCTTTCATTGGTGTCCATAACCCTAACTTTATTTATTTATTTAAACTTCATGTATAATAGTGGTACATAGGCGGACATAATGCCTCAAGGCATGCTCTACCAGTCAACCTTTGGGTTATTTAACCCAACCTACTTTATCTTGTTTCCATTTGTATTATTTTATTAGTGAAACTACTATTGTAATAAAACTTGGTTATTGTTTGTACAGTCTTGTTTATCCCACTAAAATGTAAACTCCAAATCCTGACGATATACTTCATTCGGCTCTCCTGATCGTTGTGAAAGGGTACAAAATAATATCTAGAAATAACATATTGTATACGAAAATTTATATACTTACATATATATTAATAATACATATATACAAATAAAATAGACCAATAAATACTTCGACAACTACCAATAAAAAACAAGAAACCTATTAATAATTACTATGACTAGACTGAAGAGAGCAGTGGTGGCCCAGTGGTATCGGCCGCGACTTACAAGTTATAGGTCGTGGGTTCGAACCCAGGCAGGCGTTTTACTTTGTGTAAATTATTTCATCACCACTTCTCTCAAAACGGTGAAGGAAAACATCGTGAGGAAACCGGCATGTCTTAGAACCAAAAATTCGAAGACATGTGACATCCACCAACCCGCACTGGGCCCGCGAGGTGGATTACGTCCCATTCCCTCTCACAGAGAGGAGGCCTGTTTCCCAGCAGTGGGAACATTAATGGGCTGATAATGATGATGATGATGACTAGACTACTATCTCTAGATGAGAGCTATATAGTTTGATTTAAATAGTGGTCACGAACTTTTATTTTAAAAGTGAATTTGCTTTCTAATGCCAAATGAAATGTAGTGCGTTCCATTGTTGAGACAGCGTATGAATTTAAGAAAGATGGCGATTAAGGGTCCTTATAGACATCAAAGTCAATCTATAATTCAACATTAATTTGCTAACTTCATCTTTCTTTCTTATCCGGTGGTTGTTTAAAGTTTCCACTAGAAAGCGGGTTAAAAATCTACATATAATTTCATTAGTAATCTAGGTAATGCCATTTCTGTATGAGAGATTTAATTCACATGCAATTTTATAAAAAAAAAAGTAGTTTTTGACAATCAAGACGCAAATATGTACGTATTTTATTATTTCAGATTATTCTTTTCTCAGCAAAAATATCTTACTCCGAACATTCCATTTAAAAACCCTAAAATGATACACATAAATCTTTCAAAATATTTCGACATAATAGCTTTAAAACGATCGCAATCGATGTTAAAGAGCGAACTTCGGTCGTTGGGACCCTCGCAGCTAATAACGAGCGTTCGATAACAGTAGCATTTTAGTGTTGACTTGTGAAATTATATCATTTGGAATTTGTTGACTGAGATCGTCTGATACGGTTGGGGTGGTTGTTTCATTTGTTTGTCAGGCGTTATAAAAAGATTTGTTGAAGAAATGTGCTTAATTATTTTTACTGATTAAATTCACATCAAGAAAGTCCGTGAAAACAACGCCCAAAATCAACACTGAGTAAAAGTTAATTAAAAAAGTCAATAAAACCGACTGATTGTAGCGAACTAAAAACAACAAAACATATTCGCGAGCTGGCTGACCAAAACCAGATGTATCCTCCGACTGCACAGCATGATTTTCTTCTTGTTTACGTCTTTTTAGTTCAGGTTACACAAGTCGACGGCACGAACTATTTTGTGCGCGGGGTTAAAATGCCTGCTATCTCATCCGTCAACTCGTGCGAAAGAGATAGATACTGTGATGATCACTAAGAATCTAGTTCGCGTACGAATTAGCACTTTTGCAAGTTTGTAGCGAAATGGATGATAATTTAGGACGAAAACAAGCTCGCAAAAAGATATCATGAAAAAACGACTAAATGTATATTTTAAAAATAAAATTATTTGCATTGTTGAACTACTAATCTACCCCTGTATGGAGGCCGAATTGCAATTTTCTTTCTTCTTATGGTATTTATTGCCGCCCAAAGATGCGTTAAAATTAGTGTTGAAATATTAAACTTTCAAATATTTTTCTATTTTACTTTTTTTGTTTCCATACAGGGCTAGATAATGATGAGACAAATTGATATCATTTTTTTTATTTTGAACGTACATCGTCAAACAGTGCAGTAATCCCTAGACTACGTTTGTATGGAAGAATTATCGACTAGTGTAACCTTAAGCAGTCGGTTTTATTAATTTTTTGAATTATCATTTTAGTAAACTTTTTTTTTAGAATTCGGTATATTTAAACATCTATGTGTTCTATCTATATCGTCGTATCTAAGTTTTGTAATCACCTATTAAAACCCTTTATTTTGATACCCCACCCGACGGGTATGGAAGAAAAAATATTAGGCCACCACAATATGGCGCCCAAAATCCTCCATTTTTCTATTTTCCCATTTTAATGTAGCCAGTGACACTCGCAAGGTTAAGATGAATCGATTGACGTAAGAATCATTAAATCAGCCAATGCGTTTAGTCTCTAGAACGCCACATAGGAAGAAACATACATACATAGACTGATAAACACATACAAAGGTAAAATTGTATTGGGTTGATAAGCGACATCGAAAAATCATGTGATCGATCCCTTACATTTCGACTATCACCTTCGCTTTCATCGAATGTCACTTCTCCTCACTCGGCCCCTCGGCCCCTCTGTCACTCAGCCTCTGAGGCTCTAGACAAGTCATCAAAAGCGATCATCTAAAGCGTGGCAACAGCGATAAAAAGGCAAAATTGTATAGGATTGACAAGCGCTTTTGAAAAATCACGTGAATAATCTCTTAAATTTTGACATTTCGACTATCGCCTTCGCTAACATCTAATGCCACTTGTCTAAAGCCTTGAATGTGACAAAAAAAAATTATTGCAAAAAATACTTCTGACTTCCAAATGAAAAACTACAAAGTGAAAACTAACTTTATTTTTGGAAGTCAGTGTCTTTCGTAGGTCCCAATTTTTTGCGATATAGACACCGACTTCCTAAAATAAAGTTATTTTTCACTTTGTAGTTTTTTATTTGGAAGTCGGTAGTATTTTTTTGTATCTTTTTATTTTTCCCTTTTTTAGTTGTACCTACCTAATAGGCAAGTTGTTTATTAAGTACCGTACAACGCCAGAATAGATTACCAGAATAACATGAAACTTGAACATAACCATTAAAATGAGAGATCTGCGTACCCCTTTTGAGCGTACCGGCGTGATGTTATGTTATGAAATGGTTTACACAATAAACAGAAATGCGATTGCAGCAATCCCGAGAGATTTGCCGTTATTTATTTAAGAGTTCTGTTGTATATCGCCGAAGGACGACCATGACCATATGTAACGGACCATCTTGAGCTTCTTGGTATAACGTTGACATCGACACTCAATTTTGGCCCATACATTGAAGCAAAGGCTCAACTGGCTGCCATAAAGTTGAGGATCCTTGCGAAGGTGAGACGGTACTTCACGCCAGAACAGCTGCTTAAGTTGTATCAAGCGCAAGTTCGATCTTGCATGGAGTACTGTTCTCATCTCTGGGACGGATCTGCCAAATATCAGCTTGATGCACTAGAGTCGATCAAAAAACGGGCCAAGAGGCTCATTGGCAATGAAGCACTGATTGAGTCAAAACTCCAGAGCCTTGAACATCGTCGCCGAGTTGCCAGCTTGTCGGTCTTTTATCGGATACATTTCAGGGAATGTGCGATGGAATTGCATGATATAATTCCGCCAAACCCGTTTCATCATCGGACTACAAGACGTACGGTGATGCGCCATCGGTACATGGTGGACATCCCACCCATACGCACTAAACGTTATGGAAATACCTTCATAATGCGTACAGCTAAGGAGTGGAATTCCTTGCCGGAGTCTGTTTTTCCCGATAGCTACAATCTAGGGGTCTTTATGTAAAGAGTGATTAGGTTACTTCAAGGCAAGCGTGCTTCGACCACATCATCGCTTACCATCAGGTGAGATAGTGGTCAAGCGCAAGCCTATCCACGATAAAAAAAGAAGTTCTTCATCAGATCTTCACCAAATTAAAGTGGGACCAATTTCGGAACATGTTCTTTCAAACAAAAACAATAATATTCAAAATCGGTCAACAATTGACGGAGATGAACACAAAAAACAAAACAAAAAAAAACAAAGTCGAACATAGAACCTCCTCCTTTTTGGTAAGTCGGTTAAAAATATATCACCATCGACAACCTAGAATGATAATTGAACCTTTTACATGTCGAATAACAAAAGTAAAATCATGGAAGGCAGTTCATGCTATAAAAATTGGAATAAGAGCAAGAAAGTGATCATGATGAATATTAATAAAAGGCATGTCAGTTTCATTTAGTAGTATTAAACCCCGAAAAAGTCTGGCCGAATGACAGTAAAGTTGATTTTTACCAACATGACTTGCCAATCGATTAGTTTAATACTAAAAGTACTTGCCTCTTTTCAGCCAGGTCATGCCAGCCTGGCTCTTTTAGGGTTCCGTATCCAAAGGCAAAAAACGGAACCCTTATGGATTCGTCATATCTATCTGTCCGTCCGTATGTCACAGCCACTTTTTCCGAAACTATAAGAACTATGCTGTAGAAACTTGGTAAGTAGATGTTTTCTGTGAACCGCATTAAGATGTTCACACAAAAATAGAAAAAAACAGTAAATTTTGGGGGTTCCCCATACTTAGAACTGAAACACAAAAAAAATTTTCATCAATCTCATACGTGTCTCTATCTATGGATAGGTCTTCAAAAATGATATTGAGGTTTCTAATGTCTTTTTTTTTCTAAACTGAATAGTTTGTGCGAGAGACACTTCCAAAGTGGTAAAATGTCCTCTAAGAGAATGATAAAACTAAAATAAAATATATGATGTACATTACCATGTTAACTTCCACCGAAAATTGGTTTGAACGACATCTAGTAAGTAGTATTTTTTTTAATATGTCATGAATCGTAAACCGCATTTTACCAAGTACGGAACCCTTCGTGCGCGAGTCCGACTCGCACTTGGCCGGTTTTTATATACTCAATCTAACATCAAAGACATTCTTGTCTGAAGTGAGAAGGTGTCTGCAATCCACCACGCAGCCCCAGTGAGTATTGGTGGATGTCACGTGTCTTAAATGTTTTGGTTCTAGGCGCTAATTGTGGTATGACAATTTTCTCACGAGATGTTGTCTTTCAATTTGAAACGTGGAAAAAATTCCGATTAGAAATCGACAAAGTAAAATGATAATATGTACTCTACAGTATACAGGCATGTAATTCTACTTACAAAACTTCCAACATTCCAATATTACGTAACTAACTAAAGATACATAACACACATCAACAAATCACGTTTCAATTTAACCCTCGAGCAATATCATAAATACCTTAACCCTTAACTGCTTTATAAAACCGGAATTAATTTGAAATCGAAGATGGTATCCCGAAGTTAGTCAGCTATCGGAATGTGGGTGCATAGTTGCCAGTCTGCGGTCAGAGGGTGCATAGTTAGTCTACCTGGCTATGGATACCGGGGTTAAGGAGGATTTATATGGGCCAAGATATAGTAGTATAGATATAGTACGCTAGTTTAGAGAGGGCCAGCAGCCGAATTGCGTAAGTATATTATCCAAAGCAAAAGAATCGATTCATTCCCAAAACCGACTTTACGTATTGCATATTGATACGTAAAGTCGTTTTTGGGAAGGAATCGATTCTTTTGCTTTGGATAATATACTTACGCAATTCGGCTGCAGTTTTTTCGAGCTTTGATGTCGCCTAGTGATTTGGCAACAAATACCATATACTAGCTAATGAGAGTGGGATGAGACACGTTGACCTCATATCGAATAAATATTTGGATAAATCGCTAAATCTACCACCACGTCATAATCTTATCCCCTTATCCCATGTTACTTGGGGTCGGTGCAACACGTTTTCTTCTTCCATATCGTCCTGTCCCCCGTCACGTTATCACTGACTCTTTTTTCTTTCATGTCTTTCCTCACACAGTCCATCCAACTTATCTTCGGCATTCCCCTCCCTCTCCATCCATCCACATTTATATTCATACCTTTTTTAGTAACATGCGTTTCATACCTCCTTATCACAATACCACACCAGGACAAACGGTTTCCTTTCAACTTTTCTGTCACTAGCTCCACTTTAAAATTTCCTCTAATATACTCATTTCTTACTTTATCCATTTTCTTCACTCCGCACATCCATCTCAACATTCCTATCTTTGCTACATGTAATCTCTTTTCATCCATCTTTTTCACTGCTCAATATGTGGGTACAGAATAAATTCCAGCAACATCGCGGCAGACTCTGGCGAAGATGGTGGGGCGAACTTGTTACAGGCCAGAGTAGCTTGTACTTGTCTTGATACAGGGGTATTGTACGGTGAACCCGCACATTTCGTAATATTAAGTAGGTTAAGTTACATCAACGTTTGCATACGTGTCATAATTTTAGCCCACTTGCTTAGTAAAATAAAGCCGTGATTTTACCACATTCAACAAGGGCCGTTTAATTCATTTTCCATCATCTCAAGTGTACAGAACAATCATCGTGCATTTGAACAAAGTGTATAGACCTTCGTCGTACATTATATGTGCGGGTTTACCGTACAGGTATAGTTGCCCCGATTGTATTTACTCTAGTTTCGTGAATGAATCACATGCTATTTTTATTAATATATCGAAAATTATCGAACTATCACTACGTTGACCGTATCATGTCAACGTAGTGATAGTAGCACCTCATGTCTCTGTGCGATTGCATGCGAAGGCAAAATGCGATCGAAGTTTTTGCGGGATAGATGGGCCTGTTTCTAGGCAATCTATCCTAAACATAATTTACATGGATTAGGCAGCTATCTAAAATGTGGGATACATGTCCCAAAATGATAAAGGTCCACAAAAATCACCAATCCTCTGGAAATATTAAAGACGAGCTGTTGCCCGCGGCTTCGCTCCCGTGGACCACCCACAGGACCCATTTTCGGGATTAAAACATAGCCTGTCACTCAGGAATAATGTAGCTTTCTATTGGTGAAAGAATTTTTCAAATCGGTCCAGTAGTTTGGCAGCCTATTCGGTACAAAAAAAAAACAAACAAAAAAATCTTCCCTCTTTATAAAATTAGTATAGAAGTTTATTTTTTAATACTCTTTGTTCCGTTCCCACAGACAAACCGTGAAAACAGTTTTATGGGGCATAGTTCTTAAGTTAAGATTGTATAAACTTGTACTTAAATAAATAAATAAAAATAATAATAAAAAGCCATAGAAATAGAGTATATTGTTGTTTGTACTTATTCAAAAAGTGTGGCAACTATCCGGCTTTAGTCTATTATAGTCCCCATCATCTAGCCTTTATACTTTCCTCCACTTGTAAACTCTGTAGTTACTTTTAGATTGCACTATTAGGACCTTAAATATTTTAGTGCCATATAATTTAGCACCATATAAAACTCCCCTTAGCTATCCCGTGACGTAACTATAGGTGCTTTCGTATTACCCTGTGCAATCTGGTATCGGTTTTAGTTATTATAGAGTTATTTATACCCCAACATTGTTGTGAATTTGTGTTGTGTTAATTACTAAACGGATATTCAGAAATTGTTCGTTATGTGGAAGCCTGTATGTTTGGATCTATAGAATTTTAAGTGTTTGTTAATGGGAAATTATTAACCGGCCGAAAAACATACTAAATGGGCAACTGTTATACGAGTACTAAGTAAGTAACTATTTATTATAATAATCTTGTTACGAGTAAGAAATTAAAGCGTGAATATGAAAAAAACTACTCAGAGAAGCGGGTGGAAATAGTAAAAATAAATGGAATGCTATAAATAATATAACAAATAGAAATGTCAAAAAATGTAACTCATTAGATCTGCTTACAATAGAGCCAACACCGCAGGAATCTGTCAATGCCACAAATAAATTCTTTGCTACTGTAGGAGAAAACTTAGCTAACAAAATCACTCCTCCAACTGGATCAGTTCTCAGTGCCATGTCCAATGTTCGGCAATGCAACACGTCTTCCTTATCTAGCAATTCATTTGCTCTTCTTGACACTGATGAAACCAAAGTTGAAAAACTAATCTGTGAGCTGAAGTGTAACTGTGCTGCAGGTGATGATGGAATCTCATCTATTGTACTTAAACTGATAAAAAACAAAATAGTATCCCCGCTTACGTATATCTTTAACATGAGCCTAAGGTTGGGAAAATTTCCCAACTCACTTAAATGGTCTATAGTACGACCCATTTTCAAGGGTGGAGATGGAAACTGTGTCTCTTATTTCTATTCTTACATCTCTGTCAAAAATTTTAGAAAGGATAATTGATACAAGACTAATAAAATATCTATAAAAGTATAAGCTACTTTCTAACCATCAATTTTGATTCCGTTCCGAAAAGTCTACAGAAGATGCATTAAATAATTTTACTGACCACATTAAAAAAAAATGTCTCATTATTTTTCTTGGGGTGTTGATGCAACTTGGTATTCGGGGAAAACAACTGAACTTGCTTCTAGATTATTTATCTGGAAGAACACAAAGGGTGAGTATTTCAAATTATACGAGTGATGATCTGCCTGTTACCCAGTGTAGTATTGAGTGCCAAAGGGTAGTATTCTGGGCCCAACGTTATTCATAGTGTACATTAATGAGCTTACACAACTTAATATTGAAAACTGTAAAATTATTTTCTATGCCGATGATACGACTCTAACATTCCATGGTGACACTTGGGATGAAGTTTCAATATGGTCACTAAATGGCTTGCCATAAATCATTTCTCACTAAATACAGATAAAACTAAATTCATCCCTTTCTCAATTCGTAACCCCAGTAAATCACGTCAACTGACTCATCACTTAATCGCTCACACTTGTAATACGGAAACTCTAAATTGCTCCTGTCCGTCATTGTCTTCCGTTGAATCTATAAAATATTTAGGTCTTAATATAACAATATAATATTTAGGTTTATCTTAATATAATATTTAGGTCTTAATATTTTTGTCAAATATATTAATCTTGCAAACAGAATTAGAAAACTTATCTATGTATTCAAAAAAATCAGAAACTCAGCCAATAGCAACTTAATGAAAGTGATCTACTATTAATTGTGCCAAGCAGTAATAACTTATTGCATCACTATCTGGGACGGTGCTGCCAAAACGCTTAATTTAATTACTAAACGTGCTCAAAGAGCTTTGCTTAAGGTTAGTTACTTTTAAGCCCATGTATTTTTCCACCACGGAGCTGTACAGGGATAGTAATGTACTTACGGTACGTAAACTTTTAGTACTATTATTAATTGTGAGACAACATTCCTGTGTCAGACTAAATACCATGACCGCAAAAGAAAACACAGGGAGAAGGCGGTTAGAATTATGTAAACCTGTGCCTTGTAGAACATCTTTTGCTCAAAGATTTAACTTGTTCCTGGGCCCAAGACTGTATAACGTGGCTAACAAACAAAATGAAATTTTCTCCTTGACAAAGATAGAGTGTAAACAGAAAGTGATCAGCTGCCTTCTATCACTCACATATGACGAAACTGAAAAATTGTTTCATGTCCCTGCATAAATACTCCGTAACTAGCAAGTATTTATGTATTGTAAACGCCAAACACACGCATAGACACATCTCATACATAGTCACAGTCCACACACATCTTCACTCACACCACAACACTCACATCGACTTCCACGCACACTCACATGACACACTCACTTGACACACACACCCACACCCCACAACACAACACACAATGTCAATCATTCTTAAATCCTTTTCCTATTATCAAAAAATATCCTTATTAGTGTTAATTACATACCTCAAAATTTTTTGTTTTTTTTTTCCCTTGCATTGTAAATTTTTAAGCATTCAAATTATATTTGAATTGATTTTGGGAAGAAGAGAAAGAAACAGTTTTACTTGCCTGGTTTATTTTTGTACTTGAATGCACCTTTATCTTTTTAAATTGTAAAACGGAAATTTAAATGATTAAGTATAAAACTGTATTAATCTTTTTGGCTCTAATGTACAATTTATATTATGTGAATACAAGTGAGGGTGGGCGCTGATGCCTATATTACAAGATATTAAGTTATCTTAGTTTAGGTATTAGTTGCGACTCATAACATATTAAATATTGTAACTACCTGTCGGCCTATTTTATTGTAAACCTGTTCCTTCATGTTAATTTTTGAATTATTTATCCGGTTTGAGTAATACCTTTTATAAGGTTTTTGTGAGCTGCGGTAATAATATTGTTACATTTACTTTAATTGTATTTGAGGTTCTATTTATCTATTTTAGCATATTATTCTTTTGAAAATAGCATAACAACCGACGAGGCGATTTCGCTATGCAGCGCGGGTGTTCGGGTGTATTCGTGTTCTCAACGTATTTTAGTCTCTTAATAAACAATTTTTCTTTCTTACTTTTCTATCTTAGCTTAGAGAACTCCGACACGAATAGGTAAGGTTCGAAGGGGATGATGGGAGCTGAAGTGAGCGAGCAAAGCAAGCGTACTTAGCTCCCGAAATCTCCTTCATGTAAGGTTACTTTAGACCCTGAAGACAGAAAAAGCTCCGTCGACAAACTTTTATTTTCAAGTCGCTGTTTTAAACATTTGTATTCGCCCACTGTTTGTCGCCCACTTAGTATTTCAGTAAGCCATATTCAGTATTTTTTACACCTTTAATTTGAATTTATTTTTACTCGTTTAAATACTATGCTTTTTTAATTAATCATCGGAATTTATCCTAGCTCGGGGCTAAGTCTTAACAGCTACACATGTCGATCTTCAAAGTTAAGCAACGATTAACGAGGTTGGTCCTTGGATGGGTGAGCTTCTATAACATATCAAAACTCCTTCACACCTTGCAAAGTACGTTAAGCTTTTCGTCCCTGGTGTCATTTGTTGATCTTTGAAAGTCGTTACGGATAGTCAGAAACCAGAACATCTGATACCAGTCTTGCCAAGGGGTATCGTGGTACCCAGTCACTGGGTTGTGGAGGTCAGATAGACAGTCCCTCCATGTGAAATACTAATACTCAGTTGAATCCGGTTAGACTGGAAGCTGGCTTCAACATAATTAAGACATGTTGGGGTGTGTTTTTAACGCCGAAGGAATAAGAGGGGAGTTATAAGTTTAACGTGTGTATCTGTGTGTTTGTGTATCAGTCCGTGGCATCATATCTCCTAAACGGATGAACTGATTTTGATTTCGTTTCATTTTGTTTGAAAGATGACTTTATCGAGAGTGTTCTTAACTATGTTTGATGAAAATCGGTTAAGCCGTTCTACAGGTATGGGCGTTTTACTATTTGAATCGGGGTGTTTTCGCAAGATATCGTGTCATAATTAAGTGTTCAATAGATTGTCGATCGAAGCGTGGTAAATTATAAAGCATGAAATAAAATGTTCCGGGGTTTTTTTAATTTTACTTATTTACCCTACCGGGTAAATAAGTAAAATTAAAAAAACCCCGTAGACACATTTATATAATACACATTCATACGTGCCGGTGAGATAAATTTCGATTTTCACACAGGTGGAGTCCTTGCCGAAAGCTAATATGAATCTATCTGAATTCCATATCAGATGCATTAAACGTGCGTTTAGAATATATTATGCACGATTTGATGTAAATGTTAGCGTGGAATATTAAAATTTAAATGTATGAACCCTACACTTAGGGTCAAATAAATGTTATTTTAGCCTCAGAAAAAGTGTTTTCAATTGAATATGGATCGCGGTTAGCTTTTTAGGGTTCCGTAGCCAAATGGCAAAAAACGGAACCCTTATGGATTCGTCATGTCTGTCTGTCTGTCCGTCCGTATGTCACAGCTACTTCCCATACGTGTATAGTTTTTTAGGGTTCCGTACCCAAAGGGTAAAAACGGGACCCTATTACTAAGACTCCGCGATCCGTCTGTCTGTCTGTCTGTCCGTCTGTCACCAGGCTGTATCTCATGAACCGTGATAGCTAGACAGTTGAAATTTTCACAGATGATGTATTTCTGTTGCCGCTATAACAACCTACTAAAAACAGAGTAAAATAATTATTTAAGTGGGGCTCCCATACAACAGACGTGACTTTTTTCCGTTTTTTTGCGATAATGGTACGGAACTCTGCGTGCGCTAGTCCAACTCGCACTTGGCCGGTTTTTAAATAATAATAATTTAATTTATTGGAGTACCTACTAAAATTCTACTAAAATTTTTTAAATAACGTGAAAATTCCCTTCAAAGTTTTGTTTCTATTCACATCGTTTGACTGTAAGTCTATATATATAAAAGAGAAAGTATGTATGTTTTATCCTTATAGACTCCGAAACGGCTGGACCGATTTTAATGAAATTTTCAGACAATCTTTAGATTGACCCAGTGGGTAATCCTGTAAAGTTTGGTGGCGATCGCAACCTTTTTTTTTGTATCGGGCAGAAGCTAGTATGTAGTATGAAGCTAGTATATTATAAACTGTGTAAATTTGTATCTATTTAAATAAACATTTTCATCCATATATGTAAAAAATAACAAAAAATATCTACTCACCTCTCCAGGAAAGGTATGGTGATCAATCTGATGCTCTGACCCCCTGTTGTCTTCCATGCCATAATGGAAGTAGATCTCCTCGAACTGGTAGCGGTATGACAGCGGACCTCCGCTGATGTTCACTTGGTGTTTAGAGTCCTTCTCCACGCGAAAGACAAGTGACTGGCCCGTGTTCTGGAGAACGCCGCTGACCTAGTTAAAGAAACGGCGGTTATAGAAAGGTTTTTGGTATTTATTATCTGTGGTATCACGGGGTCTCATTGCTAAGGAAGAAAATTTAGTTCAAATAAATCTCACTAGATGGCGCGACATGTACACAATTCAATAGAATTGTGTGTAAAATAAAATTTTCTGAACATAAACATTCTAAGAACGGATCATTTAAAATTGATGCCAATAGATGGCGCATTTTTAAATTTATGAGGCATTCCACTCGATTGTTAAAATTTGCATTGTAACACATTTTGGTGCAAAAAAACTGTAAAAACGTGCAAAAAATACTATCAAACGAACCTTCTGTATTTAAAGAAAAAAATATTCACGAACCTAGTAAACCCTTTTACTTGCAAGTCGCTGCTAACACCATCTATTGCCGTCAAACGGGATCGAACGCGATTGATGTACTTACAAAAATAACAAGATTAATCAGATGAAGAACGCTAGATACGTCGGCACGGTTTCTTTGTATGGGATGAGGAATCTGTATGCTAGTATTATACTATCTGTGGTATTTAGTAGGTAGGCAGCTGTTGCATAAGATAACTGGTATTAAGGGGACCTGGGCAACTAGATAAAATTACATTATCAAGTCAAAGATCAATTCCTCTCCACCATATTGTAATAATTATTATATACTAGCTATTCCCCGCGGCTTCGCTCCCGTGGACCACCCCACAGGACCCGTTTTCGGGATAAAAAAATAGCTTATGTCACTCAGGAATAATGTAGCTTTCTAATGGTGAAAGATATTTTTTTAATCGGTCCTGTAGTTTCGGAGCCTATTCGGTGCAAGCAAACATACAAGAAAAAAATCTTTCCTCTTTATAATATTGGTATAGATCATTATGTATATATTTTTATCTTCTATATATTTAGTTAAGATATATGTGTTATTTATATAAAATTAGTTAAGTTATATAGTTGTATATATATAGTTGTTAGTCTATTTTAAGTTCCCTTATTTCCTTCTACACACTGTGTCTTCGTATATCATCCAACTTTCCTGTCGCAGGTCTGCTGGAAGAAATTTGTATAGAAATAAGCAGTACCTTTGCGCTCTTCTATCTGTATTATTTAATTTCTCCGTTAAGTTTTTTGTGTGTACATAAATAAATAAATAAATTATATCAGCGACAATGATTGTCGAAAGATTAAAAACAGGTACGACTACATGGGATTCACATGCGATACCAAAATGATTATCACGTTGTCAACACTTTTCGACAAACGATATTATTGATAGAATGGCACCTTGTCTAGAGCTTCCAACAGGGTAAAAAATAAAACCGACTTCTAAAACAAAACACTACAAAGCGACAAATAACTTTATTTTCGGATGTCACCCAATTCACACACAATGTCCACAAATTCGCATCAAGCGCTACCAAACATCCTTCATATAGCGCACAGCCAAAGAGTGGAACTAACTGCCTGATCTGTGTTTACAACCCGAATCTCTTCAAAGTTCGAATGAAAAGGCTTCTTCTGAGTAAGCTCACTCCATCGTCGACTTTGTCTCTATCACCACTGACCTCTAGAGTCAAGAGCAAACCCATCTTAAAATAAAAAAAAGAAGAAAATGTCGGTGCTTTTAGTACCTATATTTTTTCGTTTTTGACATGGACTGCCGAAAATAATGTAATTTTTCGCTTGGAAGTGTTTTGTTTTGGAAGTCAGTTAAATTTTTTGTTTTGGTACCTCATATTATTACCATGAAAATACGCATTAATAATGACTAGCTGTTCCCCGCGGCTCCGCTGCCGTGGAACACCTCACAGAGCCTGTTTTCGGGATTAAAAATATGCCTATGTCACTCAAGAATAATGTAGCTTTCTGTTGGTGAAAGAAATTTTGTAATCAGCCCAGTAGGTACGGAGCCTATTCGGTACAAACAAACAAAAATATATTTCCTCTTTATAATATTAAGTATAGATAACTTAAAACTGCTCGTCAGATCTTGTTCAAATTTATATGGGTTCACATGAGAAGCATAGCTTTCAAATAAAAACAGAAACATCAAAATCGGTTCATAATTGGCGAAGTAATCGTCAAACAAACATACAAAAACATACATTCGAATTGAGAACCTCCTTTTTGAAGTCGATTGAAAATGCCCTTAATATTATATTCTTAGTCCCGAACTCCCGATAAAAGCCCTATTGTTTCCCCCTCAAGGTACGTATAGTTTGACAGTGATTACAACCGTGTCATAGCCTTATAACAAGTAAAATTTTAACAACTCCCGACACGATATCTTGCGCAAATATAGATTTGGGGTGGGTATGGGATCTACCTCCTAGCGGTCCATCCCGGGCAACGGCACCACAGGCTTGCCTGTGGTACGGCTGAACGATCCCACTTAAGCGGTGGTAGGCTCCGCAAGGGGCCGCCTGGCTCGCAACCACCATCCCACCGGAGTCCGGCGCCAAGCAGCTTGCTGTGTTCCGTCGGTGTGTGGGACTGCCAGTGCCTTTGGGGGAGAAGGAGGATGTCAGTTGCGCTGTTCAGAACCGGTCTTGGTCTCTGGGCAAAACTGGCCGGGTAACTCATTTTGGAGGGTAGCGGGATCCGAAGCACGGTGCCAGCCGTTGGCCGACCGCAGTCAGTAGGGGGCCCAAGTAGCACGCCAGCCACGTGCCAAAGGCTGCCCCGCCAACTCGCGAAAAATCCCGGTATGCTCCACCGTGCCAGCTGGCGACTGGATGGGAGGACCCGGTGGCCATATCCGGGGGGGTTCGGGCGTCCCCGCAGTCTCCAGATGAGTTCCCCATAGGTTGGGTTAGCTCCAGTTTTCCACTTGGTTCACTGAGCAGCGCCTCGACAGTTCGACTTCTTCCCCAGCAAACTCTAACACAAAAATGAGCAAAAAAAAGAAGAATAAGGTGAAACAACGGCTGCACTTCCTCCCACTAAAAGTGCACCTCACCAACATCAGGGGGCTGCACTCTAATCTCGATCCGGTCCACCACCACCTCGAGACCGAGAAGCCGCACCTGTTTTTCCTAACGGAGACGAAGATAACAACCCCGTCGGACGTGGCGTACCTCAACTACCCGGGTTACTCTCTTGAACACAAGTTCAAGAAGCAAGCTGGGGTCTGTGTGTACGTCCGCGATGACATTTGTTGTCGTCGTCTCCGTTGCTTTGAGAAATCGGGCTTTTCTGCCATATGGCTACTTGTGGACACTGGCGTGGAGAAGTCTCTCTACATCGGCGTCTACCGATCGCACTCCGGTGACCAGGAGACAACAGCGCTTTTTAATTGCCTCGCGGAGTCGGCTGACATGGCCCAGCAACGGTACCCAACAGCGAAGCTTAATTTTCTGGGGGACTTTAACGCCCATCACAAAGAATGGTTGTACCCATACCGGAAAACTGACCATGCCGGGTTAGAGGCGCGCAAGTTTTCTCTATCGCTAGACCTAACCCAGCTGGTGAATGTGGCAACGCGGGTACCGGATGTTGACGGCCATACACCCAATTGTTTAGACCTTCTCCTGACAACTGATCCGGACAGTCATTCGGTGTCGGTCTCAGCCCCGCTGGGAACGTCTGACCACTGTCTGGTGAAATCCGTGTCGACTTGCTCTCCTCCAGATGAAAGCCCTAGAGGCACGAGGCGAGTATGGCGATACGAGTCAGCAGACTGGGACGAGATGCGACACTTTTTTGCGTCTTATCCTTGGCGGCATGTGTGCTTCTCCTCGTGTGACCCCTCGAGCTGTGCAGACGCGGTTGCGGATGTGATTCGGCAGGGAATGGAATATTTCATTCCATTCTCCGACATTCCGCTCGGTCATAAATCCCGACCTTGGTATAATGCAGAATGCGCCCACGCTGAGGCCCGAAAAGAGTCTGCCTACCAAGCCTGGGTCGGGGCCCGCGACCGCAAAGTTAGAGCGCGTAGGGTCCGCGCGAGGAAAAGAGCCTTTAATTCTGCCGCCAAGTTCTGCAAGCGGGTTCTGCGTCGGGCACGCTTTGACCATATTGGACGTATTGGGGCCAAGCTGGCATCGCACCCTCCGGGTAGTAAACAGTTTTGGTCCCTGTCTAAAGCGGTTGAAACGAATTTCTGTCGGCCCACTTTACCTCCGATGCTGAAACCTGATGGGTCGCTGGCTCACTCTGCGAGTGACAAAGCAAATTTATTTGCATGTCTTTTTGCTAGCAATTCACGTCTGGACGCTGGCTCCAAGCAACCACCTACTGTGCCTCATTGTGACTCTTCGATGCCGGAGATCGCTGTGCACGCTAAAGAGGTCAGAAGAGTATTGTGCAGTCTAGACGTGAACAAGGCCAGCGGACCTGACGGCATTCCAGCGAGAGTGCTGAGGCAGTGTGCGCCAGAACTGTCTCCTGTGTTGACTCGCTTGTTCCGCCTCTCTCTTGTAAAAGGGACGGTGCCGAAATCCTGGAAGCTTGCAAATGTGCAACCAGTGCCCAAAAAAGGCAACCGTGCAGACCCTGCCAATTACCGTCCGATCGCCATTACCTCCATTTTGTCCAAAGTTATGGAAAGGGTACTGAACAGAAAGTTGCTGGCCTACCTTGAAGACAACAATCTCCTCAGTGACCGTCAATATGGCTTTCGCCGGGGACGGTCAACTGGCGATCTTCTTGTGTATGTCACGCACTGCTGGGGCGAAGCCATCGAGAGACACGGCGAAGCACTTGCTGTATCGCTTGATATCTCGAAGGCCTTCGACAGGGTCTGGCACGCGAGTCTGCTCAGTAAGCTTCCTGCTTATGGCATCCCCGCTGGTTTTTGTAGCTGGATATCAGACTTCCTTAGCGAACGGTCGATCCGAGTAGTCATTGACGGCTGCTCCTCAGACCTTATGGCTATTGATGCCGGAGTTCCTCAGGGGTCTGTTCTCTCTGCAACTCTTTTCCTGCTGCACATCAATGACCTACTTCAGCCTGGTATTGTTGGGTACGCAGATGACAGTACTGTTTCAGAGAGATACTTGTCCAGCGCAAAAACCAGCGTGGATGAAGTTCTTTCCTTGAGAGAAGCTATGGTGGAGCGGACAGATTTGACCTTAAGCCTTGTCTCCCAGTGGGGTGATGACAATCTGGTCTCCTTTAACGCCACCAAAACACAGGCGTGTCTTTTTACCGCAAAAAGGAGTCTTTTCGATCAAACTCCTACTTTTCGGGGTACGTCTGTTCCTGTGACTGATCGGCTCGAGCTCCTAGGCATGGAGTTGACATCCAGTCTCAACTTCGGCTCCTCCATTGAGAACAAAGCCCAAATCGCGGCCAAAAAACTGGGCATCCTAAATAAAGTGAAGCGATACTTTACGCCTGGACAGCTTTTAACCCTATACAAAGCACAAGTCCGATCCTGCATGGAGTATTGCAGCCACCTTTGGGATGGTTCAGCTAAGTATCAGCTTGCCGCGCTTGACTCAGTGGAACGCAGAGCCAAGAGGCTCATTGGCGACGTTAAACTAGTGGACGCCAAGCTTCACAGCTTGGCTCATCGCCGCAAAGTTGCCTGCTTGTCGGTGTTCTACAGACTGTACTTCGGGGAGTGTGCTCAAGAACTTCACGACCTCATCCCACCAGCCCCCTTCTACCATCGGACATCTAGACGCACTGCTAGTTATCATCCTTACCTTGTTGCCATTCCACCAATTCGAACCAAGCGCTTCCAAACATCCTTTATAATGCGCACAGCAAATGAATGGAACTCACTACCTGCGTCTGTGTTTCCGAACGCATTCAACCCGAATCTCTTCAAAGTTAGAGTAAACAGGCTTCTTCTGGGTAAGCTCACTCCATCGTAGACTCTGTCTCTATCACCTATGACCTAGACTAGAGTCAAGAGCAAACCCATCATAAATAAAAAAAAAAAAAAAAAAAAAAAAATACCCCAATTCAAACAGTAAAACGCCCATATCTTTTGAACGGCTGAACCGAATTTCATTAAACATAGCTAAGAACACTTCCCATAATATCACCTTTCAAACAAAATCGGTTCATCAGTTTAGGAGCTTGATGCCACAGGCAGATACACAAATACACAAACGTCACACATCACGTAACTTCAAACTTATCAAACCCCTCTTTTTCCGTTGGGGGTCAAAAAAGGTGCTCAACAAGTGAAATTATGCCAAAAAAAATCAGGTCAAAAAATACAATAACAATAGAAAATGGAATCATTTAAACACCACTACCAAATAATTATCAACACGAATTGGTATGAATCACACTGTCGGCTCCCCGTGGGGCGTCCATGGGGTGTCCTATCAATCAATGGGTCACACCTTGATTAGAACCTGGCAACTTATGCGCTTTGAGTGGAGATGATGTATGGCTTGTTGACACGCGAGGGTCGAAGCTATAGAGGTGATGGATGTGGCTTGTACTTTGATATTTATGGGTTTATTTGAGTTGCGGTTAGTGGCTGCAGTATTTAACAAAAAAAGTGGGATTTAAGAGGACTATGGAGAGTTAAATTGGTGTGCTCTCTCTGTTTTGCTAAGCTGTGTTATGTACGTGATTATTGTGGTAAACAATCCCTACATCTAACATGTAATAATCTTTTTCTACGATTTATAATTGTTAGAATTTCATTTATCGTCGATCAGCTAAGTTTATCTCGGTTTCTAGACATAGCAAAATTCTATCAGAAAACGATTGTAAAAAGTTGAAAATGTTTGGAATTTACTTTTTTTTTTGTTTGGACAATCCCACCGCACTATTTCCAAACTGTTGCAAATCCTGAAAGCCAGAATCAGCAGTGGCGACCACCAGAAAAGCGCCGAGGCAATGAAGCTCGACAAATGCCCGCATAATGAATTTAACTGTCTTGGATCCCGCAACGAAATTAATCAGAAAAAAATTAAGGAGGAGTAGGAAAAAAAAACACAATTTCCATTGCACACAAGCCGAATATACACAAAGGGGCGTTTACAACTGGCATAAGCCCAGTTGCTTAGCACCACGGACAAAAATATCATTAATTGGCAATTAACATTATGTAATTGAGGTAGTATTTTTCAGTCCTATACCTTTTAATAATCGTTACGTACTGTCTCTGTTAAAATGTCACTTTTTATAGACCCAATAATTTATTTAGTGATTAGGATTAGGTACTCAAAAACTCAGAAAATTGGGTAACATAATTACTCAAATGTACGCTTAATAGAAACAATCTTTAACTTGCCACCATGTTAAAACTGCGCTCCTGAAATTTCGACGCACGTTCTATTTATTCTATGTCCCTGTTATTTTGTTGAGGGAGTGACTTGCCTTGTAGATAATGTTATGTAAGAGATAGCTACAAACATTTTAGTTTAATAGATTACTTTAAAATTGTATTTTTGTGTTAGTGATACGAAAATACAGATTCGGTATCTACATATCTACTGGATTATATCGATTTCTGAGGTTGTTTTGAACTACTTAGGCAGGTATATGAACTTTTGCACAAATTAACATTTAACTAGTTGAAAAGTCTCTTATAGACGCGTGGCTCTGGAGCTCGTGGTGAATGCAACAACGATGCAACGCCCATTTTTATAGATATTGTTCAATGCGTTATATACATGTCACAGCTATCTGGTTAAATTAGCCAGCTAATTGGACGCCCGGTGGGTTCCCGCATTGTCGAGGCGGGGGGCTCAGTAACCGTGGCCTGGTCACCCACGGTGAAGCGAAGAGGAAGCCGAGGAGGGGCCGCTCGTCCGGGCTTTTGCCGATAAGCCGACGACGTAGCGGCCAACATGTAGGTTTCGGTGCTGCCTGGGCGACATCGCAACTGAGGCTCGTGGCATCGTGGGATGTCGTATGGGACCTCCCAAACTCATACGATATCACGGCTGAGGGTTGGAGGCCGCGGCAGGAGAGGAGTGTCGGTATTGCGGTGCGCCGCTCTTCCTACCTTCCGCGGCCTGGACGGGGCCGCCACCGTCTGATGGCGGACGCTGTGGGGCCGCAGGGGAAGAGGAGTGAGGATAGCGTTGGCCGCTATCCCTGTCCCCTGCGGCCGAAAAATGGTTTGTGGCGGGGCCATTGACCTTGAATCGTCACAAGGGAACCAAGGGTGCCATACACGGGGTCGTCTGGCACCCATGTGCTGGTTTGGTACCTGGGGAGGTCACGGCGCACAGTGTGTTCTGGTGCGCCGGTGATGGGGTACTCCCCAGAGGAGGGTCAGATGACGGACAGCCGCGGCGGGTTCGCGGTGAGTGCTAACGCGTGCCGTGCCCCAATAAAAAGGAACAAACAAATAAACACGGTATTAAATAAAAAAAACCGACTGCTTAAAAAGCGAAGGAACTAAAAAGACGTAGACAAGAAGAAAATCATGCTGTGCAGTCGGAGGATACATCTAGTTTTGATCAACCAGCTCGTGAATACGTATCCTCCGACTGCACAGCATGTTTTTTTTTTCTTCTTGTTTACGTCTTTTTAGTTCCTTCGCTTTTTAAGCAGTCGGGTGTTTTGATTTTTTATCGTGTTTATTTGTTTGTTCCTTTTTCATTTATAAAAATTACAATTATTGGATTACTACGTTAAACACTATTTTAAGGCTTACTTAACTAACTTAAGACTACGTGAGCTCATCCCTCACTACATACTGTATATATATTTATGAAACTTATTTTTTTTAATTATTATTGTATAAATATTACACAGTGGCATTACTATTATTATGTATCTATTCACTGCTTATCTTTATGTTACTTACTATTTTGTTTACTTATTTCTAATGATACACTTTTCGGGGAATATGCATGGCAGTGCGAGCAGACCAATCCCGGCCGACGGTTTTCGTTCTAGAGCTCCGTCGTTAGGACGTTAACCTGAGTATGACTGGCACGCGCCACCATGCAGCTTTACATGTTATTATGTAGATTAAATTATTTTACTTGTTTCTCCGTTAATTTATTTGCTTTACAGGGTTTAGACAGGGTGATGGTTTGGGTTTTGGTAAGTGTTTAGGTTGGAGTTTTGGATAGGACTTGTTAGGTAGTGTTTTGGTGATTTCTGTTGACCAGGGACTTGGCTAGCGTGAGCAAGGCCTCCATGACGAATACGTCTCGATGCTGCATGGCCGTTTTAGTCGGTGCATCCATCGCCCTCTTAGCATAGCGGCCTGCGGCGTCATCGGCGAGTCGGTGTAACAGACGCAACTGACTGTATGTCTGGACACCGCCACTACTGCGTGGGAGATGCTGTCGTGGACCTGAAGCCTCCTGGACTTGGTGGTGATGATGATGCCGCTGTCGTAGGTCGACCCCTGAGACTCGTGTATGGTTAGTAGGCGCGACCCTTCGCCGGGCCCAAATCCCTGGCTCGCGAGAGAAGCTTACTCCCCCTGCGCATGAACCAGGAACAGGGTGTTTTGGGCAGTACTCGATATTTGCGCTCCTGTATAACCTTTCACCTTCAAGGAGTGGACCCGCGACAGTGACGACTTGGAGGTGTATATACCGGGTTTTATCTCACTCAGTGCAAACGCCACGTCCATTGTATTGCGATGTGTGCAGAGAAACTCCCGGGTGATGCCAGCCACCAGGTCTGGACGGGTATACCTTAGCTCGAAAAGGTTCTCTCTGTCCAAAAATGGAAGCTGGTTAACGTCTCCGACAAGCTCGCTTGCTCCAGATAACTTTACTGCTTAATCCCAAAGTGGTTCATAAGAGCCTCGTCTACCGTTGGACGGCAGCATTTGTCTTGGCTCTTGAATCCGTTTTCTAGGATTGAGGCCATAGTGCTCACATTGGTCTTTGCTCGTTCTCCTAAGCGGCGCGAATGCTTTTTCCTAAGATCTTTGGCAGCTTCTGTTGTCGTGGTAGCTATCACGTCCCTGTCCCCTGTCCTCGTTGGATTTAATGGCGTTTAATGAACGGTCTAGGCGTCCAATTAGCTGGCTTATTTGACCAGATGGCTAAGACATAAATACGTATATATTTATACAAAAGTCTTGTCGCAACGTCACGTCACACAGTTTGAGCCCTAAACCTATTTATGCTTCACACTAGCGTAAATCTTGGAACCCAAAGGACTAATCTTTGCTAGATTATAAATCAGATTCTTTAAATTGAAGTTCTACAGCTGGGCAAAGTTACATTTCTCGCAGATGGACTTTAAAGCAATTCAGTATCATAAATATAAATTGCTGCAAAATATTGAGTTGAGAAACACCCACCAAAGTATATTTTTTGATATTACGCGTAGGTCGTCGATATTATGAATGTCATATATATTTAAAAAGAAATTTCATAACGAGACTAGACACTTTAATATAAAAGATTGATGATGCTAAGAGACGTTACAGTATTGTAAAATTGTATAGTTCCAATTAAGTATCTGATTATTTGTGAGGTATATAATATTAAATCATCATCAGCCTTTTAAAGTTCCCACTGCTGGGACACAAGCCTCCTCTCTGTGAAAGGGAATGGGCCGTTATCCACCACGCGGGCCCAGTGCGGGTTGGTGGATGTCACATTTCTTCGATTTTTCGTTTCTAGGACTTGCCGACCCTCACGATGTTTTCCTTCTCCGTTTTGAGAGTATTGGTGATGAAATAATTTACATAAAGTAAAGCGCCTGCCTGGTTTCGAACCCACGACCTAAAACTTGTTAGTCGCGACCGATACCACTGGGCCACCACTGCTCTCATTTTGCTTTACTTTGTGTCTTGTGTATGTGAGTTTAAATGTTTGTAAACGCACCCACGATACAGGAAGAAATTCCTAGTGTGGGACAAAGTAAAAAAAAAAAAAAAAAATCCCACCGCAGTATCTCTCCCTACCGCAGTATCTCTACGTTGACGTCGTGGTTGGGCATGCGCGCCTCAAGGATCCCTAGGTCTGTACCGGTAGATTTTAGTTTGCCGTAACAAGCCTAAGGTGAGGGGCCACACTAAGCGAGATACAATCCACTGGCAGCTTTGTGGCGAGCTGGTGGGCAGTGGAAACCCCACGGACCTGATCTCCAGTGTGGACACCGACGGGGAGCAGAGCTACCACCTTGCCTTAATTAGCTGGCTTGAGTGGAGATTCGCAAGAGAAAACGTGCTCGGAGGAAGGAAGATAACCCAGTAAGATGCTGGTAGGGATCTTGACCGTACTTCCGGGATTGTCCTGATAGCCGTGGTATAACTCTCCACTTCTCAAGCACCTCCGGATATGTTGGCCCCTTGCCACTTCGTCACTAAAGTGCAAGCAACCCTTTATGGGGGCCCATTAATTGAGTGTGCCAGTCACCCCCTGCCATTTTATAGCTGTGTAGTTCAACAGTGGTCAGACAGAGGCCAGTAGTCCTGATAAAGTTTGTAAGGTAGAATTTTCACCCTTACTCACCAGCGTGCTCAGGGGTAGGTATTCTGCATGAGACTATAGCAGGGATAATTTCACATGAAGTTGATCAAAGTAAAAGTCACACAGTTTGGTGAACTAATTTAATTCTTCGAGCATACAGTCCGTTATCACAATTTGTAGATGTTCCAAAATATAGGTATAAACAACCCACTTTCAGAAGGAATACATTTTACCATCAATTCACAATACTGGAGATATGATTTCTCAAACAGTACCGTTATCCTGTGTATTTGTCTTTTTTTATTTTTTACTAGCTGACCCGGCAAACTTTGTTTTGCCATAAAAACACCAAACATTCACCTACCCTACACCTACCCTACACCTACCCTACACCTACCCTACACCTACCCTACACCTACCCTACACCTACCCTACACCTACCCTACACCTACCCTACACCTACCCTACACCTACCCTACACCTACCCTACACCTACCCTACACCTACCCTACACCTACCCTACACCTACCCTACACCTACCCTACACCTACCCTACACCTACCCTACACCTACCCTACACCTACCCTACACCTACCCTACACCTACCCTACACCTACCCTACACCTACCCTACACCTACCCTACACCTACCCTACACCTACCCTACACCTACCCTACACCTACCCTACACCTACCCTACACCTACCCTACACCTACCCTACACCTACCCTACACCTACCCTACACCTACCCTACACCTACCCTACACCTACCCTACACCTACCCTACACCTACCCTACACCTACCCTACACCTACCCTACACCTACCCTACACCTACCCTACACCTACCCTACACCTACCCTACACCTACCCTACACCTACCCTACACCTACCCTACACCTACCCTACACCTACCCTACACCTACCCTACACCTACCCTACACCTACCCTACACCTACCCTACACCTACCCTACACCTACCCTACACCTACCCTACACCTACCCTACACCTACCCTACACCTACCCTACACCTACCCTACACCTACCCTACACCTACCCTACACCTACCCTACACCTACTCTACACCTACTCTACACCTACCCTACACCTACCCTACACCTACCCTACACCTACCCTACACCTACCCTACACCTACCCTACACCTACCCTACACCTACCCTACACCTACCCTACACCTACCCTACACCTACCCTACACCTACCCTACACCTACCCTACACCTACCCTACACCTACCCTACACCTACCCTACACCTACCCTACACCGACCCTACTCCTACTCTACACCTACCCTACCCTTTTTTCCCCATTTTTTTTGTTTTTAAACCTTCCCTGTATTCTGTCGAACAAAACAAAAAAAGAATTATCCAAATCGGCCCAACCATTTTAGAGTTTTAATCAGACTAACGAACAACAATTCATTTTTATTTATATAGATTATTATTATCTATAGGCTTGCGCTTGACCACTATCTCACCTGATGGTTCAAACTTTTGTGAATTATATCATCAGGAGTGTTCGGAACCATGCTGTAGCTATTTGTGCTAGTTGACCATTATTTATTTAATGTAATAACTAAAATGCTCCTAAAGAGACATTTGGAGCCCTGCCAAGGAAAAGAAAATTGCATGATAAAATCAAACGCACATGTGTCACGAATATGTAAACTCAGACAAATTCAAACTAATACTCACAGCGCCTACTAAACCATTGGTTCCTTCATTTTGACGCTAGCCAGCCTTGTCCTTCCCAACAACAAGAGAATATTATAAATATTATAAACTAGAGAAAAAAGAATATTTATCTATCGGTTTTTTTAAGGTTATAAAGTTCACAGGTGCCAGTGACCTCAAGTGCACTCTTGTAAAAGAATAAAGAATTGACAGTCATTTCAACCATAGACCTTGAAAGTTTGATTTTTTAAACCATAGACGCATTTTCCAAAGTATCCTTTATGTAACTAATTTGAAAAGAATTCAATAATTTATTATTTTGTATGTTGAATTCGTGTATCTATTGAATTAAATGATTTCACACAAATAGGATATAAATATTTTATTGATACGTTTATCAATGCCATACATATGTCAGCGCCATCTAGCACCTAAGTGAACAAACAATCAACCAGGGATATATCTGATCAATATTGGGTTTGTCTCAAGGACACCAGATGTCGCTAATAAACATAGTAACATATTTATAATTGTTACAAGTTTAGGCAATCGATCCACTAAACATGCTAAACACATAGCCCAATGCATTTTTGCAATAGTCCTGCACCAACCGGACCCTTGGGTGCACATGCGCAGTGCATACAGGGATAATCGTCGGTTGGTGTCACATTTCCTGATACATACCTTACAAGGACTCTGCGAGTTGGCTTCGGCCCCTCGCACGCCTTTCAAATGACCGGGTCCCCAGGGTCCCGAGATTGTCAATATCATAATAGTAATACTGGTGCATACAGTTAGAATGACAGCCGATTTAACTTCGGGTTGGGTAATGGTTAGGCAAATAGATTGGCACTGAACCCTCAAAAGTCTTTAAAATACACAGAACATAGACACATTAAGTCATATATATTTTTTATTTTTGAATGGCTCGCTTGGCTCTCACCTAGCGATTGTTGAATTATGAATTATGGTGGTTTCTAGAACACACACTATCACACAGACAGACTAATTTCCAATCTACATACTTATATATATATAGGTAAGGCTATACGTTACACGTCCCTCCCCTAAAACGGATCCAGTATAACGTAGTATGTATGTTGCAAAAACGCGGCCGATAGCCCGATAGGCTATCGCGGGCCGCATACATTAGCATCGCATTGAGCGCGCTTGTAACTTACTATAAATGAATAATTCTGCACGAAATTGTAATTCATTAGATATTTGCCGTTGGAACTTGGAATTAGCCCTTTTGTACGCAATTGGTTGTCAAGTATCTGATGTTTAGTTATTTCAGACTTAGGATCTTAGGAACGAAGCAAATTGTCTATAAGTCAAATAATATTATTCATTCAAAAATATTTTTTTAATACAAGCTTTTTTAGTATTCTTCCTAGAAAACCCTTTCATTTGATACTCATATCATGGCAGTACACAAAAAATAACTAGTCCGCCATCTTAGGTCGTCCGCCATATTGGATTTAGAATGAATGTCACTTAGCTAACCATGCATTGTCATCCAAACTAATTGTGTATGCAAAATTTCAGTTTAATCAGTTCAGGATAACTGCTTTATAATTCAGTTGCAAGATTTCACCTGAACATACATAGCAAGTTAAATGAAAGCTTGTAAAAATGTGTGTGATCCGCAAAGACATACGCTACCGAAACCTTCTATAGCCACGGTAAAACGCAAATGGTTCAAATCGAACACCGACAGACTGGAGAAAATTTTGTTGGTGACCGACTAAAGTTAGTCGTCTGTAGGATTCCTTATCAAACGTAGCTATGTGTTAGCGCAGACTGGCGTTTTTATCAGGTTTAATGGATATTACATGTAGCAATTACATGGGTATCAATTAGTTGTTAAAACTACGTCATATTATGGATAGTGTTCTAAATTACTACGGCTTTACAGCGGATGAACTGGCATGACAATTTTTAAAAGGTGTCAGATTTAAATTAAGTAAGTTTGAAGGACTTAGTCTCGACTAAGTCAACATGATGAGGAAAAACCCTCGATCGATAAAAAGGTATATCTTGGAATTTGATTTTTCAAGGTGGAGTCGAGTTGGAATGTTATGTAGGAAATTGGAAATATTATGCACGAATTTTTTATTTGCTTAGTAAACTAATTATTAGTTTTAAACAAACTTAAATTTATGTTTAATCTTCATCAGCGACGAATTCATAAACCTTTAAAATTGATAATTTGAAAGGGAATTCCTATAAGGCTTGATGGATGCGTTCTGCGTCCCGTCTCCGGTCACTCGAACGTTTGGAGCGAGAAATCTTCGAGTGACCGGACCGCAGGACGCAGAACGCATCCAGTGTGACAAATGCCATATAGACTCTGACGTCAAAGTATAGTACGACTATACACCTGGCATAGAAAACGGCGTTTTCGCGAGAGGGACAAAATATACATATGTATTTTTTTTTTATTCTGTTTTCACTATTAATGTTTTATTTTGGTATATTTATCGATGAGTAGGTAAAATAATTTGTTATTTAACCCCTATTCCAAATTCATAGCAGAAATTGCATGTATGTATTGAATTTTGTATATTCAGGGTTCTTAAAATAGGAAGTTAGTTAGTTATACGTGGCTTACCTACTCATTACTCCATACTCGTATTTCATGGAAAATCGGACCATACTACATTCACTGGGCTTTCAAATAGGCTTAAGTCTAGTTAATTGTTCACCAATTTAGGGAACCAAATCATGACATTACAGGTTCCTTGAAATAGAACCTACTCTTTGCATTTATGTTCGTAGGTTTTACCTATTGCATATTTTCAGTAGGGATGTTTCCTTGATAAAAAAATAAATATTCATTTACTTAGATTATAAAAAAATATTGGTCACGTATTTTCAAAACAATACAAATTCGCTTTATGGTTTTGACGTCACTTCTAGGTAAAACGGAAAAAAGGCGTGCCATTACATAAAACTTTAATGCACTGTATTGTCGTCTATTTTTATTTAAACGACAAAAAAAATACGTGTCCAATATTTTTTGGTGATCTAACTGATGAACCAAATTGAATTTTATAAGAAACTGCTCCAGGTAAATATGACACGGGGCGTCTGAATCGCAAAGTTTTGAAGTCGCAAAGTCTGTCTAAAATTTTTACGTAGGTGTGGTAGGCAGGTAGTTTTGTTTTAGTTCGGTCTTCAAATGAACATCGTGACAGAAGTTGCTTGACGCACCGAAAATGCCTGGAAGAGCTACTGGGCTACGAAAGATCTTATTAAGGGGGAACTTCCTTTGTCTCTTAAGGGCCTTCCACAGCTTTAGTGCCGTAAAACAGTAACTTTCTAAAGCATACTCCTCGTAACGGCTAGGTTAAGGTTTGAAAAAAAAAAAATTGTTGATTCATGTATATTATTTGTTTAACATGTTTTTTCTAACTAATAGTTTTGCTTAAAAAAAAATTACAATGTAACACAGTATTTTTTCGCTACTTTTGGATAAGCCTCCCCAAAACGACTTGGATGTTTAGTAAAAATATTTTTACACCGAAAAATGTATAACTGAATAGCATATGTAAATCGAAGAATATTTTGCAAACAAAACTTTCCAAAAGGAGGTTAAATATTTATATTCTAGCTCCGAGCCGGCGCACGGCCAGTACTGCGTTAACATTACACTGCATTCGCAATGATCGCACGGGAAAAAGGGGCGGTGGTGTTGCCATATACTTGCGCAGTGACATCCCCTTTAAAATTCTTTCATCTTCTCCGACAACTTATAGCGGTAATCCCGAATTCTTAGTCCTTGAAATTGATGTCAAAGGGGTTAAGGCCGTTCTTGGAGTAGTTTACTGCCCACCTACTATTGATTATTTCTCTATTCTCGAATCTCTCTTTGAATCTGTTTCCTCGGAGTACAAACATCTCATAGTCATGGGCGATTTCAACACCGACCTCTCGAAGGATAACTCAAGATCGCGTAGATTGAGAGCAATCCTGGAATCGTCGAGTCTGTCACTTCTCACGCTCAATCCGACTCATCTTAATCCTGACTCAAGCGATACCTGGCTTGATCTCATGCTTGCATCTTCCGTGAATCTGGTTGCTAACCATGGCCAGATTGCGGCCCCTGGGCTATCTAGACACGATTTGATTTACCTGTCGTACAAAATTAAGCCACCTAAACAGCGGCCTGCCATTATGTTTCTCCGGAATTTTGCGAGGTTGAACAGGAACAAACTCAATAGTGATTCCAAAGCTATTGATTGGGTCGATGTTGCTCAGGCATCAACTGTGGATGAGAAAGTGGATATGTTCAACAGGTCCGTGCTCCAGCTTTTCGATGCGCATGCGCCACTCAGGGCTGTCCGTGTTAAGCGCCCTCCGGCTCCATGGATTAGTCCTGGAGTTCGTTTGGCGATGAGACGGCGGGACAGGGCTTTTCGGAGATATAGAAGGGATCGCAGTGAGGAGAACTGGAGCCTGTACAAGTTGGCTAGAAACCGCTGTAATCAGATGGTAAGAGCTTCTAAACGCCGATACATTTGTGAAAATGTCCTTAATTCTTCACCGGCTGACATATGGAAGTTTCTCAAATCAATTGGAATCACGCAATCATCCTCTCATACTGTATCATCTCATATGTCTCTGAATGATTTGAATAATCACTTTTCATCGTCTACTATGCTCACGGCTGCTGTTAAGTATAATACTATACGTGACATTACTTCCATGCCAATTGTACCTCCCGAATCTTTTTCTTTTTCCCCGGTGACCGACGTTGAGATCCTCAAAACGTTCAATGCAATTAAGTCCAAGGCTGTCGGCTGTGATGGAGTGACCAGATCCATGTTATCCCTCATTTTTAAAAGTATCCTTCCTATTATCACACACATCATCAACTTCTCTCTGCAGGCTGGTGAGTTTCCTACAACCTGGCGTAAGGCATTCATTATCCCTCTTCCAAAAATTTCCAACCCCACCTTACCTAATCACTACAGACCAATCTCCATTCTCCCTTTCCTATCAAAGATCTTGGAAGCAGTTGCTCTGAACCAAATATCCTCCTTCGTGTCCCGCAATAACCTATTGTCCCCTTTCCAATCTGGTTTTCGGCCCGGCCATAGTACAGCCACAGCCTTGCTTAAAGTTACTGAAGACGTCAGGACCGGCTTGGAGGGTTCGAGGTTGACGGTGTTGGTTTTAATAGATTTCTCCAATGCATTTAATACCGTCGATCACGACATTCTCCTGGCCATCCTGTCTCAAATTGGGGTTTCTTCGTTGGCACGGGATTGGTTTTCATCATATCTTCGTGGTCGCCAGCAGGCGGTACGTGCTGATCAGAAATTCTCCGATTGGTGCGCTCTGGAAACAGGCGTCCCACAAGGCGGTATACTCTCTCCACTCTTATTTTCTTTATTTATTAACTCTATTACTACTATCCTCAAATGCTCCTACCATCTGTATGCTGATGATCTGCAGCTCTACGCGCAATCTGACATTCTCAATCTGGATAGCTGCATCTCACTATTGAATGCTGACCTTCAAGCAATCGCTGACTGGTCTAACAGATTTGGGGTTACTGTCAATGTCAGTAAATGTCAGGCTATCCTTATTGGTAGTTCGTATTTTCTACGAACCTTGGACACTGGCCTTCTGAAGCCGCTTATTTTCGGCAATACCGTTATCCCTCTCTCGCCTCACGTTAAAGACTTAGGCCTATTTATTGATGACAAGTTAAGCTGGAATAAGCAGGTCGCTCAGATTAGCCAGAGAGTCACATTCTCACTGCGGTCTCTCTATAGATTCAAACATTTTCTTCCGTCTAGCACTAAAACTACCTTGGTTCAAGCTCTTGTTTTGCCTATAATCGACTATGCTGATGTTTGTTACTCTGATCTATCCCAAGAACTTCTTAACAAAATGGATCGACTTCTTAACAACTGTATTCGCTTTATTTTCGGGCTTCGAAAATATGATCACATTTCTTCCTTCCGTTCTCAGCTTAAATGGCTGCCTATCCGTCAGAGGAGATTCCTAAGATCCCTCTGCATGCTCTTCAACATCATGAACGATCCTTGTACTCCTGATTATTTAAAACAATATTTTAAAGTGTTGGGCAGTTCTCACGATCTTAACCTTCGAGCTTCCAAAAACTTACTTCTCCATATTCCTTCTCACCGCACTGGGTTTCTATCTAATTCTTACACTGTCTCTACTATAAAACTCTGGAACGTCCTTCCCCTTGACATAAAAAAGGCTGAGAGTAAATTTTCATTCAAGCGTAGGTTACGGAACTATTACTTATCCTCTCTTACATAGCTCGGTCTTCGTCATAGTTATTATATTTAAATTTCTGTTTCATTTAGAATAGGATATTTATTATAATATTTATTAGTCTATTGTTTTAAAAATTATTTATGTATTTTATTAGTTAGATAGTTTATTAATATCCGCCTTAATTATTGTTCATATATATATTTTTTGTACCCCTACCACTGTTGTGTTCTTTTTTAACCCAAAGGTTGACTGGTAGAGAATGCCTTGCTGCATTAAGTCCGCCTATGTATCACCATTGTACATAAAGTTTAAATAAATAAATAAATAACTAAACATTAGGGAACATCTTAAGAGACTACTCATCTACTGGATAACATTAAGTTTAAAAATATTTTATGAAATTATCTGCAAGATAAATTAAATGGTTCACTCTGGCTGCAGGGTGAGATACTCAACTTCAAAAACCAAAACATCTACAATCAAAATATCAACACCATGTAATCAACAGTTAAATTGTATTTTTGCTACAACTATTCTTTTTGTAAATTGTCTACCTTTCAGTACCTAGTATATCTTGTAGGCTTATGGTAATGTAACTGAAAACCATGTAAAGTTGTGTCGCGGCTGGCTTACCATGTTTTAGCATAGGAGTACCATGGACACGGACCACGTTATACTGTTAATGTTTTAAGGGACTTCACACCGATTGGGCGATATCGCTGCGCGTTTTGTGAACTTAAAACAGAACAAAACAAAACACTATAAAGCGAAAATAACTTTCTTTTCGGAAGTCGGTGTTTTTGGTACTTACCATTTTTTTCCTTTTGACACCGAGTACCGAAAGGATTTTTTTTTCTTTACAGTGTTTTGTTTTGTAAGTCGGTTCAATTTATTTGTTAAAAAGTTTTAAGTTTTGGTACCTTATATTACCATGAAAATACGCATTATTAAGGATAACTTAAATTCTGCTTATAATATCTTGATCAAATTTAAATATGACCACATGAGAAGCACCATCTTTCTAATAAAATCTTTATAATTGGTGGAGTAATCGCGTAACAAACATACAAACATACAGTCGAATTGAGAACTTGCTCCTTTTTGAAGTTGGTTGAAAATAATCCTTATATTTGATAATTTTTTGGAAGAGTAGTGCCTATTAGCATGGCAATTGCATATCTTGTTAAGTAAAATTGTTCACAATAACAGTCATCCTTATTATCATGTTACTATACGTCACAAATGGAGGTGTACACATAATTGCCACTGTCAAATTTCTCTTGGAATGTTAGTGTATTTTATAGTTTTCCTTTTTGTTTGATGTCATAATTAAATTACCTACCACCAAACCCCTGTCTATCTTTTTAAATGGGGCGTAGACATAAACTTAATCTTTTAACCCACCCACGAATGATGATCTGTTTTAAATTTTAATCATCATATGAGTAGACGTGCTCTTGATTTATTTAACATTAATTTATAATGACGTTGAGTTTATCTGTAAGTAAATGTTTCCTATGAATGACGCCATAATTGCCACTACAGTCTGGAGTGAGCTTTATACGCAGTCGTGATGTTGAATTTGCAGCGCACACTGTAGTTTTTTACGCAGGTTTGCATGTGAATATTTTTTTAAACCAGTTTTTCTCATGCGTCAGGCATAATTTGACGCTGGTGGCCCGAAACAACGTATTATAGTTGCTTGCGAAGCAGGGCCAAATTCAATTATGTAGAAATACTCCACAGATTTTAGGTGGTCCGCACAAAATAGGTCGGCGGTCCGGATCCTGACTGCGGTCCCTCATTTCGTAACCCCTGTTCTACAGTCATGTCGGAATAGGTCGGCGGTCCAGATCCTGACTGCGGTCCCTCATTTCGTAACCCCTGCTCTACAGTCATGTCGGAATAGGTCGGTGGTCCGGATCCTGACTGCGGTCCCACATTTCGTAACCCCTGCTCTACATTCATGTCGGAATACAGTCATGTCGGAATAGGTCGGCGGTCCGGATCCGGACTGCGGTCCCTCATTTGGTAACCCCTGCTCTACAGTCATGTCGGAATAGGTCGGCGGTTCAGATCCTGACTGCGGTCCCTCATTTGGTAACCCCTGCTCTACAGTCATGTTGGAATACAGTCATGTCGGAATAGGTCGGCGGTCCGGATCCGGACTGCGGTCCCTCATTTGGTAACCCCTGCTCTACAGTCATGTCGGAATAGGTCGGCGGTTCAGATCCTGACTGCGGTCCCTCATTTGGTAAACCCTGCTCTACAGTCATGTTGGAATACAGTCATGTCGGAATAGGTCGGCGGTCCGGATCCAGACTGCGGTCCCTCATTTGGTAACACCTGCTCTACAGTCATATCGGAATAGGTCGACGGTCCGGATCCGGACTGCTGTCACTCATTTGGTAACCCCTGCTCTACAGTCATGTCGGAATACCGTCCACCAGACTGTGAAAGAGAGAAGAGAGAGTGCACACTAGTGCACTAGTACATCTCCCACGTCAATGACTATAGTCTACCTTGAAATTGACCGCTGCGACAGAAATTCGTGTATTATATTCTTTGTCCTTACCTTATGCTTGTCGAATTGTATGTCTCGTAGCCAGGGGTCGAACAGCAGTTTGTCGGGCTCTATGTTGACGGGGCTCTGACGTCGGCCTTTGTTGCACATGCTCCATTGGGGGTTGATCAGACCCCAGAAGCCGGGACCTGGGGAGAAAGATAGTGTTAATAGATACTGTATATGTTTGGTAACGATACCGAATTGCCGAATTGTTGGTGCTGTTATTTAGAAATGTCAGGTGGGTCATAATCAGCTGATCGATAAGCTCAGTAATTGCCATGTTGGTTGTCATATAGATAACGTCTGTGTTAATATCTGAGTCCATCGCTCAGTGGTTTGAGAAAACTGTTTGATATTTGTGAGTCTTATGCTGCGGCTCACGGTCTGAGGTACAACGAGAAGAAGAGTGTGTGTATGGTCATTAGAGGTAGCAATAAACAACCGAAGTATGTACCACCTGTCTATCTGAACGGAGAGCCTTTAGAACGTGTCGCTCAGTTTAAGTACCTAGGGCACTTTGTGATAGAGACCCTGAAAGATGATGCGGATGTTGAGCGAGAACGAAGAGCGCTGTCGGTGCGTGCTAACATGTTGGTTCATAGATTCGCAAGGTGTTCAGCAGACGTAACTACTACCAAAACTTTTACGCCGGCGCTCTATGGTCCAACTACACCCAGCGGGCCTACAGTGCTCTTCGTGTACAATACAATAACGCCTTTAGGATTCTGGTGAGGCTCCCCCGATTCTGCAGCGCGTCGGGCATGTTTGCTGACGCAAGAGTCGATGACTTTTATGCCATTATGCGCAAGAAAACTGCTTCTCTGATGCGTCGGATTCGGGGGAGCGACAACGGAATCCTAAGAATGTTTTCTGAGAGGCCTGACTCTGAGGTGCTGGGGAGAGTCATCCAGCTTCACGTGACGAGATGACACTATTACAATAAGTTGACTAACATAGTTTTAAGACCTTTGTTACTAACAACTATGGACATGTAATTAGTCTGCAATAAATGGATTTAATTTATTTATTTATAATAGCAACCAGCGGGTGAGTATGACCGAAATAGTTAAAAAAGGTAAATAAACCAAAAAGGGTATGTAACGATCGTAGTAGACGACGTTTCGTAGTTTCTGCATTATTCATTATCATCATCATATCAGCCGAAAGACGTCCACTGCTCGACATAGGCCTCCCCCAAGCGTCACCACATTGACCGGAACCGTGCATTTCGAATCCAGCGGACTCACGCCAGCCTCAGGACATCTGTCCACCCGGTGGGAGGCCTTCCAACGCAGTGGCTTCCGGTTCACGGTCGCCACTTCAGAACTTTTCGGCCCCATCGACCATTCTGCGAGCAGTGTGCCCATTGGCACTCAAGTTTGGAAATTTTTCTGGCTATGTCAGTAACACCGGATCTCTCTACATTTCTGATTAGATCATGAAGGAAACTCCGAGCATAGCCATCTCCATGGCCTTTTGGGTGACTAAGCTTTCTAATGAGGCCCATTGTGAGCGACCACGTCTCAGAGCCATATGCCATCACTGGCAACACACATAATTATCTCTATCAAAATCTTTTATTTCAATTAAACCATTTAATGGTACTTTTGATTTGCTAAACAAAAGCTGAATCTAGTTGCACATTCGCAAGCGTCAGTAGTTCTCAATGGAGAAAAATGTGCAATAAACTCCACGAACACTCCTTTCCATCATTTTTAATTGCAAGTAAAATCTATGGACAAAGACATCAGCATATGTGTATATTTATGCATGTAAAGCTGTCGAGTTTCAGATCAAAATACGAAATTATATTGCAATATCGAAACTTTTGAGTATCATCTTTGATTGATTGTGCCATTGGTTGGGATGGGATATCGTCCTTGCTCCTAAAAACCTGTCGCCATATATTGGTCCCTCCATTAACGCACCTCTATAACCGTTGTTTACGGACAGGAGTGTTCCCGGATGCCCTTAAAAAGGCTATAATACATCCAATTCATAAAGGCGGGGACAGAAACTGTGTCAATAATTACAGACCGATATCAGTCCTGCCAGCACTATCCAAAATTCTTGAGAAGATTCTTAACAAATGTCTAAGGAGCTTCTTGGACAAACACAAAATAATTGCTGATAACCAGTATGGCTTCCGGCCAGGGGTGTCAACAGAGGACGCTGTACTTGATCTCACCCAATTGGTCGCTACGAACTTGGACAAAAAAAAAAAGTGCTTGGGTATTTTTTTGGACCTTTCTAAGGCATTTGACACAGTTTCTGTTCCCATACTTACCTCAAAGCTGGAACTTCTTGGGGTACGTGGTACCCCACTGAAAATCTTCCAAGATTACCTCCGAAACCGCACACAATGTGTTAAAATTTGTACACATCTTAGTGACGAGGAAATTGTGACTTGCGGCGTCCCCCAAGGCAGCATACTGGGCCCCATACTATTTCAAATCTACGTCAATGATCTTTGCAGGATGAGCCTTCCTAACTGTAAAATCTATGCATATGCTAATGACACTGCGATCCTCGTTTATGGATCTACTTGGGATATCGTAAAGGCAAATGCAGAAGCAGCAATGTCGGAAATAATGAGTTGGCTCAATTCAAATTTACTCACGTTGAACCTACACAAAACCATATATATCCCATTTTCAATCCGACGAAATACCTTACCATCCCACAATTTCTCCATAACTGCTCATACATGCTCAAACCAACCAGCACCGTGTCTCTGTCCAGCACTTAAAAGAACCAACTGTGTAAAATATCTGGGAGTGCATATAGATGATGGTCTAAGATGGGACAAACAAATCAATGCCCTCACCACCAGAACTTTGAGACTTATACATATCTTTAAGGCTCTCAGGGTCTCTGCAAATCCTAGCACTTTAAAAATGGTTTATTATGCCCTAGTCCAATCAGTCATTGGGTACTGCATTACCGTTTGGGGCGGTGCCACAAAAAGTAACTTTCTTCGAGTAGAGAGAGCGCAAAGAGCCATACTCAAAGTCATGACAAGAAAGCCTTTCAGATATCCAACAACGGCACTGTACTCTAACTGCAAGGTTCTTACGGTTCGACAGCTCTTTGTGCTCCAATCGGTTCTAAGAAGACACACTACCCTGCCAAAACCAGACTCAAGCAAGCAAACAAATCTTCTCCCACGTACTCAGCACAAAACCACATTCGCAACACACCAGTATTACACATTAAGTACACACATCTACGGCAAGATTCATAAAGAACTAAATCTACTTGAGCTCAATTCACACATAGTTAAATCTAAAGTAATAGAGTGGCTACTACAGAAGGACTATTCCTTTACGGAGTCTTTACTCACTTACATAACCTAATATAAACATAATCTCACACACTCTCACACACACACCCTCACGCACACACATACACACTCACTCACACACGTACACACACACACGACACGCAAACGTACACACCACCCAAAGCATTCATTCAACTCCTAATTCATAAATAAATAAATAAGCCCCATACACTACTACACGAACTCTAAATAATGAAAATAAGAAAAGTAAATAAATAAATAAGTATTGTTATGCTAATTATTAAGCCAGATCGACACATATCACTTTTGTTGTATTTGTATAAATTATGTTAAAATGAACCTCATGGCCGAACACTGTCTCTTAAGATACAGGTTATCCTAGTTTAAGAGGCAGGGTTAATCTATTAAGTACAGATTTTGTAACATACAATATTGTGTCATAATAATATTCTACGTATTAGTTGTAACATATCCTCATATTATATTCTTGTACCAAACTGTATTTTTCCGTGAATAAAAACTTTTATTATTTTATTTATTTATTTATCTTACTGGTCATAGCATACTGCAGTTTTTTTTTAAATATAAGAATAGCCTGTTAAAAATAAATAGAAAACAGACCATGTCATTGAGATCCAACGCGTGATTTTTTATAGCCTTTATTTTATTCATTGGCAATCCTGAAGGTACAGTCGTAAACCAAATATTCACTATTTTATTCAGTTTTGCAATTTTATTGACTTTAAATTACAGTCAGCCTTAAATTTTTATCGTTTTAAATATTATTTATAGTATGCTGCATGTTTGAATATTTATTTTAAATTTAGTGTTTTGTACTATGACATACCGGTTTCCTCAGGATGATTTACTTCTTCGTTTTTGAGAGTATGGACGAGAAAATAAATTTTACAAAGTAAAAAAGTAAAGAGACTATCTAGGTTCACGCCTAAGACCTGAAACTTGTACTGTCGGCGCTGTTTCCACTGTTTCAGTCACCGAAATCACAGATAATATAATACTAGCAAACAGATGCCTCATCCCATACAAAGAAACCGTGCCGACGTAACTAGCGTTTTTCGTCTGATTAATCTGATATTTTTTTGTACATCAAACGCGTTCAGTTTCTTTCACTGTGAGACACAGATAGATGGTGTTAGCAGCGACTTGCAAGTAAAAGGGTTTACTAGGTTCGTGAATATTTTTTTCTTTATATACAGTGAAGGTTCGTTACAGTTTTTTTGCATCAAAATTTGTTTAAATGCAAATTTAAACAATCCATCATCGTCATCATCATATCAGCCGAAAAACGTCCACAGCTGGACATAAGCCTCCCCCAAGCGTCGCCACATTGCCCGGTCTCGTGCGTCCCGCAACCAGCGCAGCGGATCCCCGCAACCTTCACCAGGTTATCGGTCACCTGGTGGGAGGCCTTCCAACGCAACGTCTTCCGGTTCGCGGTCGCCACTCCAGAACCTTTCTGCCCCATCGGCCATCCGTTCTGCGAGCAATGTGCCCTGCCCACTGCCACTTAAGTTTGGCAATTATTTGGGCTATGTGGTAACCCTGGTTCTCTTGCGGATCTCTAAATTTCTGATTCGATCACGCAAGGACACTCCGAGCATAGCCTCTCCATTGCCCTTTGGGTGGCTTTAAGCTTTCATATGAGGCCCATTGTAAGCGACCACGTCTCAGAGCCATATGTCATTACTGGCAACACACACTGGTCATAGACTTTCGTCTTGAGACACTGTGGTAAGTTGGACGAGAAGATACCGCACAACTTTCCGAACGCTGCCCAGCCGAGTCGGATTCGACGGTTGTCCTCCTTCTCGAAGTTGGCCCTACCCAACTGGATCGTTTGTCCCAGGTAGATATAGTCATCCACAACTTCGAGTGTAGAGTCTCCGACCTTGATAGGAGTGGGTGTAACATCACCTTGGTTTTGTCCATGTTCATTCTAAGACCCACTGTTTCGGCATCGAGCATTGTACTGAGGTCCTCCATCGTCTCAGCCATAACCACTATATCGTCGGCAAACCGAAGGTGAGTGATGTACTCGCCATTGACGTTGATGCCTAGCCCTCTCCATTCCAGAACCTTAAAGACATCCTCCAGTGCAGCGGTAAACAGTTTCAGAGAAATGACGTCTCCCTGTCTCACACCTCGCTGCAGAAGAACTGGTTCCGAGGTCTGATCCTGAAGTCGAACTGACATGGTGGCATTTTTGTACAAACACTTCAACACCTCAATGTACCGGTAGTCGATCTGGCACCGTTGGAGAGACTGCAGTACAGCCCAAGTCTCAATCGAATCGAAGGCTTTCTCGTAGTCCACAAACGCTAAACAGAGAGGCAGGTTGTACTCTTCAGTCTTCTGTATAACCTGCCGTGCGTATGTACATACATACGCACGGCAGGTTCAGCACCGTAGACCACATGGTCTACGGTGCTGAAGCCTTTACGAAATCCGGCTTGTTCGGGAGGCTGGAAATCGTCAAACCTGCGCGCGAGACGATTCTCGATGACTCTTGAAAACAGCTTGTAGACATGGCTAAGAAGTGTGATAGTTCTTCTTCTTGAAGAAGAGTACCACCACACCCCTGCACCTGTGGCGTTTTCCCTTCGAGTATGATGGAATCAAACAGCTTCTGAAGGGCCTTAAGTATTGGTTTTTCTTCCGCCTTCAGGAGTTCGGCCGTAATTCCGTCGTCACCCGGTGCCTTGTTGTTCTTAAGCTGTTTCAGAGCCATCCACATCTCATACAGGCTGACGTCGGGAATGCCTCATAAATTTAAAAATGCGCCATCTATTGGCATCAATTTTAAATGATTCGTTCAAATAATCTTTGAAATGAGAATTAAGAGCCCAGTATTCAATAATTTTGTACTTAAATTCCATTTACAATATTCGTACTATATACTATAGCATTAGACACTTAAATAAGCCCCGTTCAACCGATTTTGAATCATCTTTATAGCCCTTTGCTAAGAATCTTTACAGCACTGATTGTGACATTTGTAACTTTTTATCTCGTTTTACATTTTTTTTATTTTTTATTTCTTACGACTTATTGTCGGGCCTACGTTGTCCCCCCATATCCAAGTACTAATGCTGTAACATGGAAATATTGTAAAACCAAACCATTTTTAAAAGAGTAACCATGGAGTTTCTTGCCGGTTCTTCTCCATAGGAAACGACTAACCCGAATACAATTTTTATGTTCAACAAACACAGTACATATTGCGCTATCTAGTGAGATTTATTTGAACCAAATTTTCTTTCTTAGTGCTGAAACCCCGTGCCAAAATGAAGAACGATGAAAGAAAATAGAAGGTGGGTCTGTAAGCATCATAGCGTTATTCATTTGTTGCTGTTGAGATCATAAACTCTTAAGCATTATATTTATTTCACGCATTCATTTTTCTAATAAATAATGAATAATAATCTAATAATAGGTAATTTAATAATAAATTAATACAAAATATTTTTTTAATAATTTATTTTATTATTATTATTTATTATATATATTTTATAATAATATGTATTCCATTATTTTCCGTGTACTTTAATATAGGTATCAATAAATGTAATTAGGAGGCCTATACGTCAAGGGGCGCGCTGATGGACGACGCCGAAGTGCAATAATTAGTTTTATCTAGTTTATAAATTGTATTGTAATTAGTTTGTTTGTCAGTAAATAAAGGCTTATTATTATTATTATATAATTGTAATTAGACTAATCATCACAGTTTTGTTGGGTATTCTGATCCTGGTAATCTGACATATCTCTCACAAAGGATTTATCAAATAATACTACACTCAAAGTCAAAGTCAAAGTCAAAGCACTTTATTTCAAGTAGGCCAGTTACAGGCACTTTTGAATTGTCAAAAGACAAAATAAAATATTACAAAATTATGGTGCTACAGTCCCAGTCACAAGACATAATAACTGTGAAAGTACCGTAGATGCCCATTCCAAGGCGTAGATCTCTATGGAGAAGAACGGGCAAGAAACTCCATGGACACTCTTTTTCAATTAGGTAATTATTACAAATCATTTGTTACATCATTCATGTTGAGATTACACATTATGTGAGAACGATGTAGAAAGTTAAAAGTGTCCATAGTAAATATAAAAAGACACTATTATGAAGTAGTTTATAAAAACCTTTGAGGGAAAGATTTTTTTATTTTGTTTTCTTTAAATCACTTAAAAGCTTACATCAGTTTGAAAATCATGAAATATGTTCCAGAATGGCTATCGCTACCTATTGATCCAATCATTAAGATGGTATCGCGATACCGTTCACTTGTCATCGCCTTTACGACACTCCATACACGTAATTAGGATATCGACGGATTTTAATGGCTTCCTTTTTTGATGTAAAGATAAATATTTTATTTTTAACAATTGACGGTAATAATGAGAAGCTTATAATATATTTCAACGTGGTTTGTTTGCTTGCTAAGTTCTACTTTCAGTTTTTAGGGTTCCGTACTCGAAGGGTCCAAATACTGGGGAAGGCTCGAAGGGTCCTATTGCTGTCACTCACGTGTCCGTCTATCTGTCTGTCGTCTGTCACACAGGTTGGACTACCAAACGTTTGGAGCTACAGTCTTCCACTTTTCACACTAAAACCATCTTGTTGACCCAAAGCCATAAAAAAAGTCAAAAACATATTTAATCTACCCTATTGCGTGGGGTATCGTTGTTTAGAACTTGTTTTTTTTTTTTTTTTTTTTTAAATCTTTTATTTAATGAGGCTTTTTGCGCTGATGCGCCAAGCCAGCCTCGTAAGGTTATACATTATGTGTATTGTACAACAAATAATTAAATTAAAAAAAAACCTATAAAATAAACCTACCTAACATTTCGATGAAATGCAGCGCTCCCAACAATCCAAAGCCACCGAAGAAAAAAAAAAAAAAAGAAAAATCAATTACTTCGTCTCAATAACACTTCCCTAACAAATTTATAAATTTTAATACTTTGTTCCGAAAGAGGCCTCCCAAGCAATACATTAACTCCACCACCGTACACATCACCGCCAACCGCCTCAAACAACAAAGACCTTAAATCATCGAAAGCACTACATTCCAGCAAAATGTGGTACAAATCATCCAATTTCTGTAAGCAAATGTTACAAAAGGGGGATGGTTTTACACCCATCAAATTTAAAAAGCTATTGGTAGGTATATGACCAGACCTTACTCTAAACGCTAAAATTAAAAGTTCTCTTGAAAGATTACCAACATCAAACCAAGGAATCCGAGGCAGTTCCTGTTGGATAGTTTTATACCACAAGCCCTTTCCCGCAGTTATAATATTAAAGTGGTTCTCCCACAAACTAAAACAAAACTTTTTCACACTAGGGATAAGCTCCGTAATATAGGGATTACTGGGTATAATTATGCCGTCCGTAATAGCTTCTGCAGCAAGCTTGTCAGCTATTTCATTTCCAGAAATCCCTACATGGGAAGTTATCCACTGAATTTTTATATTAACTAAATTCATCTGCAAAATATGGAGTAGATAAATACTGTATCTTTTGTTTTAAAAAATATTGTAAAACAAAGGAACGAGAACCCACCAAACTCAGGTTTTAAAAAAAGTTTCGAAGGGGTTTTTTAACTTTTCATTGACCTAAGACATTCGAATTTGGTGATAATGTTTATTAGTGCGTATATTGTACTGACAAATACGAATATATTGATAAATCAAATTCTTCTTTGAAATTACCTATTAAAACCAACTTGTTTTTGCGGTTTGGTACGGAACCCTAAATGGCTGAAGTCCGACACGCACTTGGACGGTTTTTTATTTTTACTTTTTATTAATTTCTAAATGCCTTTTTCGAATGTGTAGATACAGAGGATCTGCTGAGCATGAGGTTTCGGGTTCGATTCCGGAATCGGGCAAAGTTTTATTAGGATTTTCTATCTGGAATTACTCAGTAGCCTGCAGTCCGGAGTTTGCATTTGTGCCTGGTTGAGGCAAAAGTTTCGCCTTCTTAATCAAAGGACGTAAAATAACTGGTGAAGAGTATATAGGTCTATATTCGAAGAATACAGCCGCGAAGAATACCATCCATTAAACTTTGCTTTGCATTTAATTTGTCATTGCTGGTATCTTTGTTCCTGAATCATGCGAACCATATTTTAAAACAGTTTAAAATTCTGACCTTTCCATCAGCTTACATTTATGAAGTTGCGGTATTTGTTAAAATAAATAAATATCTATTCAGGGAAATAAAATCAAAAAGATATATATACTTAAAATATCTAGTATACCACATAGAACTGCTCTTCTAGTCTTCTGAGCAAAAGTCTTTTCGGAATGGCATCTAAAATTTACAATCGGATTCCTATGGACATTTTAAACACTAAGGCACTGCCACTATTTAAATATAAATTACGTAATTTTTTAATTGGCAAAGCTTACTACACGATCCAAGATTTTCTTAATAATTAGTACCTCCAATCTGTCACCATGCACCTAATTCTTATTTTGTAAGGTTTGCTTTATATGTGATACCTATGATTATTTTGCATGTTGACTTAATTATCGTATGCCTACTAGGCAGGGCCTAATGGAACTGTAATTTACCTAACATCTGTCTGTATAACTTATGCCCACAATAAAAAGATTTGATTTGATTTGATACGTTCCACGATCAATGTGCCCTGTCCATTGCCGCTAAAGTGTCGTTATGTATCTACCCCGTTAGAATGAATCTAGGCATACTAGTGAAATTCGGTCAAGTTAGTTATTTCACACATTAGGTACCTACCACTAAACACCCACTCTTCCTAACCAAAGCAAATGCTCTGTTCTAAAATAGTGGAAACCAGCTAACATTAGGGTAATGATGTGCCCACTCCGGTAATGACGAGCGATACTGTCTACCGCGGGTACAATCGGCGACAGAAGTCGATGATGATATCCGAAATTTTATTATAGGTGAAGTTTATTATTAAGTGCTGAAGCACACAAGTTCACTACACCTATATTACATTAGTGGGGCAATTACATTAGTGGGGCAGCAGCTGTGAACCCTCTCACTCTGTGCTTTCTTTAAAATCCCGGTATGCTCATGACGCCATCTGTACATTAACTAGGTACATTTGAACTATCTCATGACGGCGGATTGGTCTTAGTCGTGTGTGTAGATGCATATGCACAATATTTTTATGTTCTCAGGCGATATTGAGCGCTCCCGAGCTTACGCACACAGAAAGAATGTGTTTGTGCGTCACATACACGACTGAGGCCCGGTATCCACCAAAGCGGAGAGGAGAGGAGATGTGCTGCGCAGCTGGCAGGTTATTTCCACCAAAGCGGAAAGGAGATGCGTAGCGGAGAGGAGATGTGAGCTTTGCGTAGCGGTGACGCTTTCGGGTGTGCGAGGCGCGGGGAGAAGGCAGCGAGGGAAGGGGCGCGCGAGCGCGTCTGTCTGACTACACAAATCTCCACTCTGCCGCGCCGCTTGCACAAAATTCTATAGAAAAATTAGACATCACCTCTCCTCTCCGCTTGATCCATTTCCACCAAAGATAAGCGGAGAGGACTGAGGACATGCGGCAATAAAAAAATCTGATTGGTTATTCAAAACACATCTCCTCTCGTCTCCTCTCCGCTTTGGTGGATACCGGGCCTCTTACTGTACACATAATTATGTATTCTGTTTTTTTCAGATTTATGATTACTAGCTTCTATTGTAGAACCATCTTAAACTGCTTTTAATATTATATATTTTTGATTCTACAATAATATAATTAAAAACTCTTCAAACTTAAAGAGATTCCTGTTTAAAAATTATAACAGCGTCAATGTAATTATCAGCACTTATGACATTTTAGCTATCTGAAATGGCAATGTTTCTGTGATACCATAGCTGAAATACCGTTTGGTATTGCAGTTATCTAGGTGGATAGTAATTTACCAATCATATAGCGAACTGCTTGAGAGCAATAAAAATACTTTATCTCTTCTAAAATTTCGAATAGTCCACTTTTGTCACCGACAGTATGGTGTGCACCCACTACGCATTACCTACGATTGAATACACTATGGTGACCAAATTTTGCGGTCCCCAATCCCTATTGAATGATATCACGGTATATTATAGGGTCGAATAGGCTTTCCATTTGAATAACGCTTTACGCAATTTTGGTCTCGTCATCGTTTAAAACTAATTTCTTTAGAATTATGTGTAATAATGTGATTTATCCTTAATTTGTTTTGGTAGCAGCCTGAATGTTGTGGTGGGTTTTCAGGAGGTATTTATAGCTGTAAGCATACTCAGAAGGTCTCATCAGAAAGCTTTTTAGTCGCCCAAAGGGTAATGGCGCCTGTAATTGGAGTTTGCTTGCGTGATCAAATCAGAAATGAAGATATTAGCAGGAGAACCAGTGTTACCGAAATAGCCTGTAAAATTACTAAATTTAAGAGGCAGTGGGCGGGCCTCATTGATTGCAGAACGAAAAACGTCCTGCAGTGGCGACCGCATACCTACCAGAAGACACTGCGTTAAGGCCGTGCCCTGACCAAAAAATCAGCATGAGATATTAGCATTTCCTATTGGTCTAGCGGCACTGGTGGCGCATGAATTACAGTAGTTAATACGCCCAGATTTTAGAATAAAATCTTTATATAATCGAATATTGGTCTTTTGAAAAAAATAAAACTTACAAAATGTTCGTTATCAAATTGTCTATCCATTAGTGTTAGTTTAAAAAATAATTAATGAACACTTTACGAGGAGATGCATGCTATCAATAATTATTTCACATTTTTATGGTTTTGTTGGAAGGAGGTTAGTGACACATATACCACTTTAATAAAAAAGTGTACTACAGTTTTAGAATCAACATTATGTAGAAATTTTATGGATTTTTATTAATTGATATTTCTTTTTAAATAAAGAGTAGATCGCTCTTAAAAACTGCGCAAAATTCGACTAGCGCGGCGTTTTGCTCGGGGAGGCGCCTTAATGTGTCCTACTAGATGGACCGATGACCTGGTTAAAGTTGCGGGCATTTTCTGGATTAGAGACGCACATGACTGATCGATATGACGATCTTTGGGGAGATTTATGTTCAGCAGTGGACGTGGTTGAAAAGATAATGATGATGATGATTAGTAGCATAACACACAATCAATGGAAATGCATTTCATTTTGACAGTTCAAAAACATTCATTGCATTATTAAATTTGTCAAGCAGACGAATTTTTTAAACATGAACCAATGGATTAGGAAGTTTCTTGTGATGGAAAGGGAGCTGCTACTACACTGGCGAGCATTAAACTGGAATCTCACGCGTTGCTAAAACAATTTCCATGCAACGAACAATGGATTGTGGTATAAAAGAAAGAAGAAGAAATGAAAGAAAAACTTGAGAGGTGTCAAGGGACACCCGGATGGAACGAAGTTCCTTTAGTATATATACATATGTGTATATATATATATACACATATATACATTAGAATAAACTATATTTATTACAATTTATTACATATTTATAGTATATTCTAATCTGTTGTCAGATTTGGCCTATCGTTTCCGAGATACAATTTTATTTCTTAAATTAATGTTTTTTAATTCCAGCTGATGGCGACAGATGGCGCTAGGTGACGGTTAACAAATGTGGATTTTACAATTTGAATAGTTGGTTCGGTCGTTCGTATATTTTCGATCTCACCTAAAAAATGTTTTAAAATTATTTTATGAAAAGGATTTCGAGTAAATGTGAGCGGGTGAGGGGTGAGGGGGGGAGGGTTTTGTTGCACGATTTTATAGACTTTTCATATTGATATTTTAGAAAGGGGTAAAAAAAAATTGGAAGGTGAACAGTTAAGGGGGGGGGGGTTATGCTATCTTGTTCTCCGGCCAGAAGCGATAGAAGGCAGGGGGGCAAATTTTACTCAGAATTGAGCTAGCTCCAACCGCTTCCGAGATATGGAGGTTTTTAGGTTTTCTGATTTTATTATTAGTGGCGGCTCGGGGTCGGTTTTCGAGTAGTGTCGACTCGTGTCGGCCTGTGGTGGAGGGTTTTGTACGTCTGGCGTTAAGAAACTAAATTATACATACATATACATATATATATATATATATACATACATACACACATATATACATAGGTTAGAACACGCACGAAACACGCGCACGCCGCACGGCTTACAACTATAGCAAAAAGTGTCGTTACAACTTTTCGTGATATTTTTTCCGTCTAGCCCCCTTTCGCAACGCGCGATAAGGAACTTCGTTCCAAAAGTGTTTACCATTTGAAAGGTAATTTTGTTATTTTTCAAATGATATCATTAATATTTAAAACTATATTGGGTATTATTGCAATAGATCAAAGTTTTGGACGTCTAAATAATTAGGTAGAAAAAGAAAAAAAAGTTATTCATATTTTACGTGGAGCGACTGCCTATCTGACCTCCACAACCCAATTACTGGGTAAGACAATACCCCTTGGCAAGACTGGTGTCAGATTTTAGGCTCCTAGTCAGGGTCTGACACCAGTCTGGCTAAGGGGTGTTACTTTCCGAGACAAGGAAGAAACTCGCTATGTAAAGATGGTCCGACCACGTACCGACCTCAGCAAGCGATGCTTGACCTTGAATATTGACCCGTGCGGCTGTTATTATAGTCACGAGCTCACTAAATTACTATAATACTCATAGAGGATCTTTGTGTCTCTGAAGTTGGCTGCAAGACCCTGCGCATTAGCTATTTTTGTGTCAATGTTGAAGTGGAAGATAACATTATATAACTGCCTCTTTCACTCGCTTACGTTTGTCGCATCGTCCTATCTCGTTTACTGTATGCAGTATACTCGATGACAAACTGTTTCTTGCTCAATGGTTCGCAGATCCAACTTCAGAGACAGGAATAATGCTGAGACTAATATACTACATTTTCAATCAACAAAAACATACATTCTTTTTCGATATTCCCGAAAACTCTCCCCTACACTGCCCGCCCACGAAAACTAACCCAGCTAAACCATAAAAAGAAATCTTCAAATTCCGTTGAAAATAGATAAGTACCTACGTCCAAATTTCGGGTCGGTCGAACACCGACTATCCAATATAATGACACGGCTGAGCGCGCATTATCATTAAGATGTTATCTCTGATCATTACCGCTCCTCTATTATATGGATATGTTACTATGACCCCAATATTCATGCCATTGAGAACATGTGGTTGTGATTCCACCTGCGTGACGTAATGGGCTGACCTTTTTGTCCTTGGGTCAGTATAGGTCGTGTGGTGAAATTAGTGGACACTTCAAAACGTTTCAGTTTTTGTGTGAAGTTTTGTAATATGCCTTTCAGCACGATGGGAGAGGACACCCTAGAAGGACATACACTGACCTTATTGGTTGTTCTTCGGAAAGGTCAGGTGTGTAATACTAGCAAATGGCGTGCGTGTATATGACCTAACACCTGGACAAAGTGACATTCTAACAGCGACCAAAATCTATGGCATTGATAATGCGCTACCAAATCCCTTACTTGCATTATGGCCCGCATTATCAAGCGCAAGTTCGATCAAGCATGGAGTACTGTTCTCATCTCTGAAACGGATCTGCCAAATCCCAGCTCGATGCACTTGAGCCGATCGAAAAACGAGCCAAGATGCTCATCGGCAATGAGGCACTGGTCGAGTCAAACTTCCAGAGCCTTGAACATCGTTGCCGAGTTGCCATCTTGTCGGTTTTTTATCGGTTGCATTTCAGGGAGGGTGCGATGGTACTTGATCTAATTCCGCCTAACCCGTTCCATCATCGCACTACAAGTCGTACGGCGATGCGACATCGGTACATGGTGGACATCCCACCCATACGCACTAAACGTTTTGGGAATACTTACATTATGCGAACAGCTAAGGAGTGGAATTCCCTGCTGGAGTCTGTGTGCCCCGATAGCTACAACCTAGGAGTCTTTAAGTCAAGAAATTACTTCGTCAACTTTGTCATACGACCAAAATATCACATGCTTCCAATTGGCGTTCATCAGAAAGGTCAGGATCGTAGTACTAGCAACCAGCGTGCGTGTATGACCAGATATCTGAATTTAAACGAATCATTATAAATATGTAAGTCTCATTGCTGGTGGCGTTCTGTATTTTCTCTACGTAAGTTTAGAAAAAGGGTACAAGTTTCTGTGTATATTATATTCAATTAATTTGCATATGTGATAGATATAAAGCTTATTTCATGATGTGCCAATAATTGTTAAAACCAGGCCTCGACTGTCCAGGTTTCGGCTGCGTACAGGATTAAGGGAACATCAGTACCCGTATGAGCCGGGTTTTCGTGGCTTTGGTAACGTTGCGATTCCTCCATACTTTCTTCAGCCTATCCATGTCAGACCTGGTCATAGCCATGAGTCGCTTGATCTTGTGCACGCAATCACCGTGGTTTGATATAAGAGCGGTCGACTAGGTAGACATTATGTATATATATATATATTTAACATTCTAAAAATGAAAGCTAGACGTAAGCGGCACTTGGCGACCCTACTTTTTGAAGTTATCAAGTCTATGTACTAGTAGACACAAAATCGGTGAGGGAAGAAAATGTGCCAGACAGCTTTCTATTCCCCAGCATAAGTCGGCGGCTTTTAGATGCAGTTTTCGGTAAGCAGCTACCAAATGCTGGAACAATATCCCACCTCCAATAAAGTATAGTAAAAGTTTTTCTACATTCAAATTAAAATTAAAGTTGTTCTTAATAAATCATCAAAATGAATTTAAAGACGTTCGTGCTGACACGTCAGCCAAATAAAAGCACAATATATGTTTGTTGTTATTGTTTTTTATTTATTTTTTATCAACTAGGTATATTGAGTATATCATTGTACCCTATGCATTTCTCATTGTTGGCATTGTATCAATTAACTTTATACATTTTTATATTTTATTAATAATATACGTCTTTCAATTTTACCAATGTTATTAATTTTATATTTTTTATCATTGTTACTATTTTTACTGTTTGTATTCTAATTTTCATAAATTTTGTACATTGATCGATTTTATCGTTTTTGCTTTTACTATCGTCTTTAATTTTTTTTAGCCCAGCGACCTGCCCCCGTTTTAATGATGTAATAATACTTATTTTATTTGTTCTCTTTTGTCAATGGGCACATAGAACTTTTATTTTTGTTGTGTTATATTTAGGTGTCGCAAAATTTTATTCTTTACTTTAAATTCAGTATGGTATAAACGTGTGTTGGTTTTTTCGAGCGTATGGCACTCGTGGGCTGCAGCTGAAAATCAGCGTCAGGTGGTATACTCTGTGTTACCATTTGGCATTATGCTGAGCTGAGGCCCTTTTGGCATTAATAGTTTGAATTATTTATTTTGTTAATTTTTAAGGTGTTTTTGTTTTGAATGCCAATAAACACATTTTTCTTTCTTTCTTTATATATATATATCGACTTCACAGTTCGTGATTTGAGTGACTTTGGGCGAGTTTTCATTTCGTACGATCAACAATCAACATCTTCATCTTACTTCTATTTATTCTCAAACCGAATATCGAGCTGGTATATTCCATCCTGAATAGCAACTGTTTCATGTGGCCAATAGAACACAACGAAGTGTCATCCGCTTAGCGCAGGTTTGATACCCTCATACCTCTTATTGATTTACCATCCGTCCAACTTTCAAGGGTAATCCGCATTATAAGTTCCGCGTAGAAGTTAAATAAGAGCGGTGAGATTATACATCCTTGACGGACGCCTGCACTGGGGTGGAAGTTATTCGATAGTACGCCACCCGTCCTCGCTGACGCTGCTCCATCCTCATAAAGACGCCTCAAAAGGTGCACAAAGTGTTTGGGTGTACCCATGTCAAGAAGGAATCTCTACAGGCCTGCCCATTTCACTAAGTCAAACGCCTTGGAAAAGTTAACGAAGCAAATGTATTTCGGTTTGTTGAATTCTCGGGCTTTCTCAATTAGATTTTGCTTGCGTGTGATATTAGCGCAATTAAGCGTTAGTAACTGTAATTCTTTGTGGAGCCCTTTTTGAGTAGTAGAATGAAGACAGTGTGGATCAGTCCTTAGACCATGTTCCACTTTGCCATATTTTGTTACAGATCACATCACATCATCACATCATCAGCCTATTAATGTTCCCACTGCTGGGACACAGGCCTCCTCTCTGTGAGAGGGAATGGGCCGTAATCCACCACGCGGGCCCAGTGCGGGTTGGTGGATGTCACATGTCTTCGAATTTTTGGTTATAGGACATGCCGGTTTCCTTACGATGTTTTCCTTCACCGTTTTGAGAGCAGTGGTGATGAAATAATTTACACAAAGTTAAGCGCCTGCCTGGGCTCGAACCCACGACCTACAACTTGTAAGTCGCGGCTGATACCACTGGGCCACAGTGCAGCTCTACAGTGCTCTTGTTACAGATAGTATGGAATATTTGTATCCTCTGTGTATGGTCTCCATTGGAATGGCATCTTTATCAATGGCCTTGCCATTCTTTAGATGTTTAATGATTTGAATTTTTCCTCAAAAATATCTGGTTCCATGTCTTCATTACTGGGTTCCGTAGGAGCGAAATCCTGGGCTAGAGGGTCCTCGTTTAACGATTGACAGTATTTTCACGTCTGGGCAATATCCCCCAGTTCGGTTACCACTTCTCCTCGACAGTTCTCAGTAGCCCAGGTATTGGAAGAGAGGGATTTCGTAATCGAGCGTATCTTGTAATGTAGGTCCCTGGACAATTTTTTTACGCTATGTGTCTCGATTTCTTCGCATCGTTTGCGTAAGCTGGCGTTCCAGTTCTCATCTGCAAACTGTTTGAATCTGCGTGGTCTGTTGGTTCAGACGTTTTGTAGCATTACCATAATTAGGTATCTAGGTATGGATCTAATGATAGATAGTATTACACACGAGATAAACAGCAAAGCCATAATTCAACATTTACAACATATTATCATTAAAATTGAAGCTCGCAGGTGACGCTCTTTTCAATAATTAATCACGATTAATAAATCAAAACTTTCATAATTATATTTTATACAATTTCATTTATTTTACACCAGTTATTGCCCTCGATTTTTGTTGCAAACAAAAGTTTAATTTTACCTCAGTTGACCAGAACGATGTGAACAACGGAATCATTTTAAATATATTATTTAGAAAAAAAACGTTGCCCCACACTAGGAATTTCTTCCTGTATCGTGGGTGCGTTTAAAAACATATACACTCACATACACAACACCCAGAGCCGGAACAAATATCTGTAGGTCATACAAATATTTGTTCCGTGCGGGAATCGAACCCGCGACACGCAGCGCAGCAGTCAATCGCTCAACCACTGCGCCAACCGTGCGCCCCGATTTGGTTAAAATAACTGTGCACTTTGAGGATACATATTCGCTAGCTGGCTGACCAAAACCAGATGTATCCTCCGACTGCACAGCATCATTTTTTTCTTGTTTACGTCTTTTTAGTTCGCTTCTTAAGCAGTCGGGTTTTTTGATTGATTATATGATTATTTGAATTAAAGCAAGTCAAGCCTAAGGCATTAAGTCCGCCATTGTACCTTTGTGCATGAAGTTTAAATAAATAAATAAATTAACTTTTTTTATTACATTTTTAGTTAACATTTTTTGTTTCGTATTAGGTACATTTAAACATATAAGGTTAACACATTTTTGCTTAGCATGAGTTCCATGGGTTCGATTCCCGGATCGAGCAATGTGTGATTGGATTATTCCATCTGAAATTTCTCAGTAGCCAGGAGTCAAAAAGTATGTCCGGTTAGTGGTAAGTCGTGGGTTCGAACCCAGGCTAACGTTTTACTTTGTGTTAAATTATTTCATCACCACTACTTTCAAAACGGTGAAGGAAAACATCGTGAGGTAACCGACATATCCTAGAACCAAAAAATCGAAGACATGTGACATCGCCAACCCACACTGGGCCCGCGTGGTGGATTACCACGCCCATTGGCCTATTCCCTCTTACAGAGAGAAACCCTGTGTCCTAGCAGTGGGAACATTAACAAGGCTGATAATGATGGTAATACGCTCTTCTCCTATCACATGGGACTTAATAATATCTCTCGTGCACCTCTGTCCAACCATTCGTGATATAATGTTTGTAATACCAATTAAACAAGTTTTTTATAACATAATTCACTAAATACAAAGATTTTTCTTCTCAGCGTGTCAATGACAAATACAGTTTTTAAGGGTACCCGAGTCGGTCATATTTATTTTAACAACAGCCGCACTGGTCGATCATCAAGGTTAAGCAATGCTTGATGAGGTCGGTCCGTGGATGGGTGACCATTTCATTACCGAGTTTCCTCCGTGCCTCGGAAAGCACGTTAGCAATGATAGCCGGGACCAACGGGTCCCGGCTGTCATTTGAAGATCTTTGACAGTCGTTACGGGTAGTCAGAAGCTTGTGATCTGACACCAGTCTTGCCAAGGGGTATCGTGTTACCCAGTTACTTGGTTGTGGAGGTCAGATAGGCAGTCGCTCCATGTAAAACACGAGTACTCAGCTGAATCCGGGAAGATTGGAAGCCAACCCCAATATAGTTGGGCAAAGGCTAGGCAGATTGATTGATTTTTATTAATTAATTAATAAAAATCAAAAGGCTAAGCATATTGATTAATTGATTTTTATTAATTAATTAATAAAAATCAATCAATCTGCCTAGCCTTTGCCCAACTATATTGGGGTCGGCTTCCAATCTTACCGGATGCTTCCAATCTTCATTCTTCTATACAAACGTAGTATGGCGATTACACCACTGTTTGACGGTGTAAGTTCAAAATTAAAAAATATATATATCCATTTGTCTCTTCATTATCTAGCCCTGTTTGAAAGAAAAAGGAAAAAGAAAAAAAAACATACATTTGAATGTTATGAGGATCGAAAGTTTCATATTTCAATAGCAATTTTAACACATCTTTGGGCGACAATAAATACTACTAGGAGGGATCAAAAAGTAGTGAGAACGACATACTCCTTGGTAAGAAAAAAAATATAATACTGGCAGGCATAGCTCAGATACATATTTGTAATATTAATAAAGAAAACAATCTTCGATTCTCTTTTGGTTTTTTCTGAATGTAATCATTTGTTTGCTTCGTGTCGGAACGTGTTCTCGAAAATGGAGAAAAACGAAGTGCGAGCCGTTATTAAATACCTCTGTTTAAAAAAGTTGACGACGCAAGAGATTCATTGCGATTTGGAGGCAACATTAGGAGAGTCTGCTCCGCAGTATTCCACTGTCGCAAGGTGGGCTTCTCAATTTTGAGAAGGGAGAACGAGCACGGAAGACGAACATCGATTGCGGCCGTCCATCGACGTCAGTCACCCAAGAAAATGTTGCAGTCGAGAAAATTGTGTTGAGCGATCGAAGAGTTACCATCCGATACTTAATTCAAGAAACGGGCATTTCATATGGAAGTATTCAATCCATATTGAAACAATCTTTGAATATGAGAATAGTTTCCGCAAGATGGGTGCCGAGAATGTTAACCGGTCAGAAACAAAATCGACTTGTCATTTCGAAGATATTGTTGGACAAGTTTCAAGAAGATTCTGAAAACTTTTTGTCTCGTTTCGTAACAATGGACGAAACATGGGTCCACCATTTTGATCCCGAGACAAAACAGCAATCTTCGCAATGGAAACGGCCATCATCACCAACCCCGAAGAAGTTTCGTGTCGTGGCATCGGCTGGCATGGTTAGGGCCTCAATATTTTGGGACTCAGAAGGGATATAGTTGACTGATTACCTGGAGCTTGGAACCACTATTACAGGCCAATATTATGCAGCTTTAATTCCCAAGTTGAGGAATGCCATCAAAGAGAAAAGGAGAGGGAAACTTCGAAGGGGCGCGCTGTTTCATCACCACAACGCACCCGTGCACAGGTCGGCAGTTGCCATGGCTGCCATTCAGCAAGCTGGCTTCGAATTGGTTGACCACCCCCCTTATTCACCAGATCTGGCGGCTAGCGATTTTTATCTGTTCCCTAACAGGTGCGAAGACGATAACGAGGTGATGGATGCCGTGGAGAGCTTTTTACAGAACCAAGTCAAAACTATTTTTTTGAAAGGGATTGAAGCCTTGGAAAAGCGTTGGACTCGGTGTGTAGAGAGACTCGGAAACTATGTAGAAAAATAAATTATTAAGTTATCGATAGTCATTATATTCTATCTCATTCTCACTACTTTTTGATCCCTCCTCGTATAAGAAAAAGGAAAATTGCAAAACAGTCAACATACAAAAACAGATAAGTAGTTCAAAACTGCAAATAATTTTATTTTGAACAGATACATTCATTAGTCTTTTCATTATATCCATATTCCCACGGTCTGTTTATAAAATTTGGCGTGCTCGTTTTCGTTCTAAATCATCATCCATTTCGCTACAAAGTGTTAAGAGTATGTATACGTACGCGAACTAGCTTTTTACTGCTCATTACAGCGTCTATTCCTTTTGCACGTGTTGTTGGATGAGATAGCATGCAGTTTAACCCCGCGTACAAAATAGTTCGTACCGCCGATAAGCCACCCTTAAATGTTATATTTGACTCAACATACAGTAACACTGTTTTATCGAATACTCTAATCTATGAAACAAAATACTATTTTATTCTTTTCGTTTGTTCATTTACAGATTTTTTTTCTTTTTGACAGCTGACCATAGATTTCCGCCTGCGCCCCGCGTGTTCTGTCGTTTGGCTGTAGCTTCACCAAATGTTCTTGAACGTGTCGAGCCGTTGGTCGCTTATTATTGCCTTTTTATATTTGTTAGATTTTTAAACATAATATACTTGTTTTGTTTTACCTTCTGTCTTTCTTTTCGTGTGATGATCTCTGGTGTCAGAATTAATTAAGCCACCTCTGGGAACTCCACAGGCCTCTAACTTGGCTTTTTCAGACTTACATTAACTACTTAAGTCCAGGTTGCCTCACGATGTTTTCCTTCACCGTTGCCTGTGATGTCCAAGATAAACTTAGAAAGTACATATGAATTTGAAAAAGTCACGAGGTCTCAGCCACTTGGCCACATCAACTTCGGTGTATTTACTATCCAGCATCAACAGTAGGCCTTACCAGAATACCAGAGCGGCATTATTTATTCTGTTTAAATATCGCTGCAACGCTGAGATAGGAGCCTTTTTGATCTCGCACAAGGTTTTATTTTGTTTTATATATCTCCTAATACAAGCAATTCCTTGCTTAAAAGGTGATCTCCAATAATATGTAGATAGATAGATAAATCATTTATTCAGTGCACACAAAAGACACAGCACAACACATAAAATCACAAATTAATTATTTTAATTTATATGTATGTGGGTATTTGGAAAAAAAAAGGTGCCAACATACAATAAAAAAAGTATGTATCGAAATGTCCTTTGTATTTTTTTTTTAATATTTATTGCCTTCAGGAGTTCGGCCGTAATGCCGTCGTCACCCGGTGCCTTGTTGTTCTTAAGCTGTTTCAGAGACATCCTAATCTCATACAGGCTGACGTCGGGAATGTCTTCGGTATAGTGTCGGGTCAATCTAGCTCTAGGGTCATTCGCTAGATTCGCGACGGGTTTACTGGTTGACGTGTACAACTGCCCAAAGAATCTCTCGATCTCCCTCAGAAGCTCCGGTTTGGCGGAAACGATCCTACCATCATCGGTCTTCAGTTTCGTGAGCTGGCTCTGCCCAATAGACAGATCTCTTGCAAAGACCTTGGAGCCCAGTGTGTGTTGCCAGTGATGACATATGGCACTGAGACGTGGTCACTTACAATGGGCCTCATCAGAAAGCTTAAAGTCACCCAAAGGGCAATGGAGAGGGCTATGCTCGGAGTGTCCTTGCGTCAATCTAATCAGAAATTTAGAGATCCGCAAGAGAACCAGGGTTACCGACATAGCCCGAAGAATTGCCAAACTTAAGTGGCAGTGGGCAGGGCACATTGCTCGCAGGACGGATGGCCGATGGGGCAGAAAGGTTCTGGAGTGGCGACCGCGAACCGGAAGACGTTGCGTTGGAAGGCTCCCACCAGGTGGACCGATGACCTGGTGAAGGTTGCGGGGATCCGCTGGTTGCGGGACGCACGAGACCGATCAATGTGGTGACGCTTGGGGGAGGCCTTTGTCCAGCAGTGGACGTCTTTCGGCTGATATGATGATGATGATGAATATGTATTGTTATTTTTCTTGTTTTTTGTTTCACTAATAAATATATTTTCTCTTTCTTTTTTTCTTTTGATACTCGGTCACGGCAACACCACTCGCTGAAGCAGCCATAAGGTCCTCGTAATGTACAGGTTACAGCTAGGGCATGCGGAACATGATGAAAAGTGGGCCTTGGTGTGCGGAGAGTCCACACAAGCGCAACACAAAATTGTCCTTTTGTTTAAATGTATGCGTATACTTGGAAAATGTAAAATTATCTGTTTGAATATATATATTGTAAATGTGAAAGTTTGGATGTTTGTTATTCAATCACGCCAGAACAGCTGAACGGATCTGTATGAAATTTGGCACAGAGTTATGGTCTGGAATAGCACATAGGCTACTTTTTAACGCGGTAGTTTCCCGTGGGCTAATTTCCGAGTATCACTCGAGCGAAGCCGCTGGCAAAAACTAGTTGGATTATAATTAGCTATTGAACAGAAATATGTCAAATTAGTCGTAAAGATAAGAGCATAACATATTATAACGGTTCGTTTCATATCAGATTGTGTTTTGTGTGTTGAATTTGAAATTTTCTATGTATTACATGCGTTAGTATTGAATCTAGCTGTATTATCTAACTAAATATATCTATAATGGTACTGCAGATAAATAACGAATGAATTGATGATCTCTTTATTTGCAAGTAGTATTCAATACCACCACATTATTATCGAAAACGATAAATATTTTGTATACTTACGTAATATTAAACAAGGGGGGTGAAAAGGGGGTGCTCTTAGAGCGGTATCAATTTGATATCGAGTAAGTGACAGATGTATACAAGTCAGATACATCTGTCCCTTATTCGATCTCAAATTGATACCGCTCTAAGAGCTTATGGACACCCCCCAGAATGGTCTCTTTTGCAATGAAGGTGACTTTTTGGCCAGAGCAAAATATTTTAATCTTGTTATTTTGATTGAAAAAATACATTATCAATAAGTATTGAAAGAAAGAAAAAATGTTTATTTGCGCCAGGCAAGACGCATACAATAAAAAGACAAAAAAAACATATTGCATCATTTAGTCTGTGACAAACAGAAGGCACCTAAAAATATACCAACCTGATATCCCATCGTAGGTCCACCATTCTTCCCAGCTACCGGAGATGTCTGTAAACAAGGGTTTACTATTACTTAGATGAAATGAGATTGGCAAAAGTATTAGACAAACGAGTCTTATGATTCAATCAATGGGGGTGAACTTAGAGACTGGTTTTAAGAGCCTTTTTGAAAGTATGTTATATGTCATGCATAAAGCATGTTGCCTTGTAACATTTGCTTCAGACATTCCAGTGCCCATTTTGTACTTTAGTGGAGATAATCTAGATATATAAAAGTGAAAGGTCACTCATCACGAAATATCAAAAACTGCTTTTAATATATAAAGATGAAATTTGGCAGGAAGGTCCCTCAAGTAACGTAAGTGCGTGCTAAGATAGGATTTTTGGAAATTCCACCCCTAAAGGGGTAAAAGGGGTTGAAAGATTTATAAAATTTCTACAGTTTGTAAATTTGAGACGTGACATATATTTACGCTCTTGATTAATAAAATCAATTCATGTGTATGTTTATTCGTTTTTAAAAAATCGTTTCTAAAGAGGTAAAAAGGGGGTTGAAATGAAAGTTTGTATGAAATCTCTACAGATTGTAAGTTGGACACATGAAATTTTAGATTTACGCTATTGGTTGATAAAAATAATTCACGTATTTATTGGATTTTGGAAATTCTACCCCTAAGGAGGTGAAAAGGTGGGAATTTGTTGGGCTTATATATTTGAAACTTGGCATAAATGCTAAGCTAAGTAAATAGTAAAGGTTTTCATTATTAGTTTTTCAAAAAAACTCCTTTATAACGATTTAGGGGGTGATAAAGATTTTTGAAGAATTTTACAGTACAGGGCTCCCAACCTTTAAGGGGGTGATACTAAAAAGTCATCTGTAGGATAAAATACGGATCACGCGAACGAAGTCGCGAGCGAAGTGCTAGTACATTATATTGGCGAATAGACTAAGCAAAATATGAATGTATAACCTATTTTGATGTGGCTCTTTCTCACCTTTGACGGAGACGCATAGCAGGGTGAGTATGAAGAGCGAACATTGGTGCATCGTGGTGATGCGGCCGGTCACACTGGACCACTCATCTGGCTTACACTATTGCTGAAACAAAAGATAAACACGTTTTAGAAAAAGTAGAAACAATTTTTTTACTCCGTTAGGTAAATTAATAAAAATATGGCCAAAAATATAATCTGTCGTCACGTAAACAAAAAATAACAACGATATAGTGCTTTGAAATTTCGCGTGACGTATTAGTACACTTTTACTCACAAGTAACATCACAAGCCTCCACTTAGATGTCCTTTATCTGTATCAATTGTTATTGATTTGATACAGAGATAAATACCTTTAGTTTGAAATTATTTTTGCCCTTCATCTATATAATATTTACTCAAACCAATCGGTTTTATTTGTTATCAATCTTGTTCAACATTTTCGTTGTCCAAGATGACTTCGGTAAACTCTAGTAACTGCCAGTCTTTATTATAGTGCCTATGTTTGTTAAAATAAAATATCCAGGATAAAACTATCTATATGTCCTTCCCAGGTTCTCAAACTATCTCCATACCAAATTTAATCTAAATCAGTTCAGCAGTGGTTTAAGCGTGAAAAGGTAACAGAAATACAGAGGTTACTGTCTCATTTATAATATTAGCATGGATGAATTCTATTTAAAAATTATGCGGTAAACAACAAAAAATCCGTACCCAAACAAACATACTCTCCTAATTTAACTAGGGTCATTGTGCTTGCATGTTCACAGTCCATTAACACTGTCACCTCATATTTGTCTTCTGTAATAGCTACGGTTAATTGCAACAGCTAATTCATTTCAACTTAGTAAGTTTATGTTGTGTCCACCATTCTTTATTCAAATTATTTATTTTTCACCTTCGTTTCTGACATTTCAAAGCTTATTATGCTAGTGTCAATGAATTTTCATTCATTCGGGGGTGGAATTAAAAATATCATCATCATCTGCCTAGCATTTTCCCAACTATATTGGGGTCGGCTTCCAGTCTTACCAGCTGCAGCTAAGTACCAGTGTTTTACATGGAGCGACTGCCTATCTGACCTCCACAACCCAGTAACTGGGTAACACGATACCTCTTGGCTAGACTGGTGTCAGATCTCAAGCTTCTGACTACCCGTAACGACTGTCAAAGATCTTCAAATCAACCGGGACCAACGGCTTAACGTGCTTGCCGAGGCACCGAGGAATCTCGGTATGTTGAAATGGTCGCCCATCCACGGACCGACCTCGTCAAGTGTTGCTTAACCTTGATGATCGACCCGTGCGGCTGTTATTATTTTGCTACGAGCTCCTTATTAATAATAAATATAATTAAAAATATATATTATTATTATTGGTTCTGATGAAGGTCTTATGACAAATCGTGAGCCCAACTGACCAAATAATATTTGGTCTAATCTTAGGTACCCAATGGGATTCAACACAAAGTTGTATCCTCTTTGTAAGATGAGTTAGACCACTATCTCACCTGACGGTAAGCGATAATGTGGTCTACGGTGAAGCACGTTTGCCTAGAAATAAAATATTCACTCTTGACTTAAAGACCCCTTTTTTTTTTTTTTTTGCCTGGAGAAATGCTCATGCATACTGCACTACCACGGGGAGATAGTGCAGTTATGTGGGACTCTAACCCACTAAAACTCCACGGTGTCCTCCGTGCCGCTTATGGCGGGAACACGGGCACGCGTTAGCACACACCGCGAACCCGCCGCGGCTCTCCGTTACCGGACCCTCCTCGGGGGAGTACCCCCATCACCGGCGCACAAGAACACACTGCACGCCGTGACCACCCCAGGGACCAAATCAGCACATGGGTGCCAGACGACCCCGTGTATGGCACCCTTGGTCCCATTGTGACGGGTCGAGGTCAATGGCCCCGCCATCTACCATTTTGCGGCCGCAGGGGATAGGGAGAGCGGCTAACGCTATACCGATACTCCTCTTCCCCTGCGGCCCCACCGCGTCCGCCATCAGACGGTGGCGACCCCGTCTAGGCCGCGGAAGGTAGGGAGAGCGGCGCACCGCAATACCGGCACTCCTCTCCCGCCGCGGCCTCCAACCCTCAGCCGCGATATCGTATGGGACCTGGGAATCTCCATAAGACATCGCGGCCCGCCTCAGTTGCGATGTCGCCTGTTACCAAGCGGCACCGCAACCTACTAGTTGGCCGCTACGTCGTCGGCTTAATCGGCAAAAGCCCTGACGAGCGGCCCCTCCTCGGGTTCCTCTTTGCTTCACCGTGGGTGACCAAGCCACGGTTACTAAGCCCCCCCGCCTCGACAAAGCGGGAACCCACCGGGGGGGGGGGGGGGGGGCTTAAAGACCCCTAGATTGTAGCTATCGGGAAACACAGACTCCGGCAGGTAATTCCATTCCTGGGCTAGGTGGTAAATTATTTATCTGCTAACATAATTAGCTGTATTTTTTTATTGGTTATAAGATCTTTCTTTATTTTACTCAATGTAACAAGGATTACATCCAACACCAATCACTTCTAATTATCTTGTACAAATCCTCTAGATCCCCAATTTACCAGCAGAACCCTACAGGATCCACTCCTTATCTAAATTCCTGGTTAAAAAGACACAACAGTATACGAAGGAAATTACCCTTTTTATCTAAAACTCGCCATCTCGTAGATAAGGGAGTAATGGAGGCTGATCTCCCTCTTCTTTGCTAATTACCGTCGAACTAAACATTTAGGTATTATCTTAATGTTGTTCTTTGCTGGGAGATGTTAGTACTTATGGGTTATGCTGTCTTGGTAGTTAGCAAAGTTTTGTGGCATATTTTGTTTTATGTTAGACTGTTATCATTATTTGTATAGCTATACTGGCTTCTGCCATAATCGCGTATAGTGTTTTAATATTCCAAGGGAACATTATACCGGGACAAAAATCGTATGTGCTTATACTTGACTATAATCTAACTCTGTGCCAAATCTCATCCAGATTCACTCAGCCCTTCTGTCTTGATTGAGAATTCCGCCGTCCGCGTGGTATCAGTACTTCTCTCAATTTATACTATAATCTTTACTAATATTATAAAGAGGAAAGATTTTTTTGTTTGTTTGTTTGTACCGAATAGGCTCCGAAACTACTGGACCGATTTGAAAAATTCTTTCACCAATAGAAAGCTACATTATTAACATACTTAGGCTATTTTTTAATTCCGAAAATGGGTCCTGTGAGGTGGTCCACGGGAGCGAAGCCGCGGGCAATAGCTAGTAATAATTATTATTAAGAGGAAAGATTTTGTTTGTTTATTTGTACCGAATAGGCTTCGAAACTACTTGACTGATTTAAAAAAATCTTTCAACAATAGAAAGCTACATTATTCCTGAGTAACATAGGCTATTTTGTAACCCCGAAAACGGGTCCTGTGGGGTGGTCCACCTACGTGTTATTCTGATATATATAAGCTATATTACTGTAAAGTTTAATCACAATCCGTTCAGTAGTTTTTGCGTGAATGGATAACAAACATCCATCCATCCATCCTCACAAACTTTCACGATTATAATAACTAAGTATAGTAAGATTATATAGTAGGATTTGGCATAGAGAAGGTATTTCAAAGAATCATGATTTTTTAAACTTTGCCTTTATGAGAGGCTTAACAAAGTGATATACAGCAATCGCAATTGTCAAAATTTATAGGATTTATAATCGCTAGCGAATTGCCAAATATTTTGGCCCTTTGACTTTGAGGACTTTGAGGAACTCGTGGCTAAAAAATAACAGCAGCACAGGTCGATCTTCAAGGTTAAGCAACACTTGCCGAGGTCAATCCGTGGATGGGTAACCATCTTTACATAGCGAGTTTCCTCCGTGCTTCTGAAAGCACGTTATACCGGTGGTCCCGGCTGTCATTTGAAGATCTTTGACAGTCGTTACGGGTAGTCAGAAGCTTGAGATCTGACACCAGTCTAGCCAAGGGGTATCGTGTTACCCAATTACAGGGTTGTGGAGGTTAGATAAGCAGTCACTTCATGTAAAGTACTGGTACTCAGCTAACTCCAGTTACACTAAAAACCGACCCCAACGTGATTTGGAAAAGAATCTGTTCTGAACTTTTTCTGAAGTCAATCTTTCTGTAAGATAGAATATTGGCCCATAAATTGAGACAAACGCTCAGCTGGCTGCCAAAAAGTTGGGTATCCTTGCAACGGTGAGAGAGTACTTCACGCCGGAACAGCTGCTCGACTTGTATCAAGCGCAAGTTTGATCATGCAAGTAGTACTGTTCTCATCGCTGGAACGGATCTGCCAAATACCAGCCTGATGCACTAGAGTCGATCGAAAAGCGGGCCAAGAAGCTCATTGGCGATGAGACACTGGTCAAGTCAAAGCTTCAGAACCGTGAACATCGTTGCCGAGTTGCCAGCTTGTCGGTTTTTTATTGGCCAGCTTTTGGGGACTGTGCGATGGAATTGCATGAACTAATTCCACCTAGCCCGTTTCATCATCGGACTAACAGACATACGGTACATAGTGGACATCCCACCTATACGCACAAAACGTCTTGGGAACACTTTTATTGTGCGTACAGCTTAGGAGTGGAATTCCCTGCCGGAGTCTGTGTTTCCCGCTACAATATAAACTGTTATAGTACTGGATATGTGGCCAGCACTAGTGTGGTAGAGGGGCAACACTAGCTCTGTCATGTAAAAGACTTGGATATGGATCCTCATAGTAAATGAGGTACAAACGTTTTTCTGTATCCCTATAAATAAAGAAGATAAGTCTAATAGTGGTATTAATTAATTACCCCGTGTTAGAAGATACAACAAACTCCATTTGAAATAACATTATACACGTTTCCAAATCTTTTTACAGTCCGTTCAACCGATTTTGAGTTCTATCCCGTAAACATAAGGATGACATAAAAAACATAAACCTGTTACCAAAACCAACTGTTTACTACAGCTACCATTTGTCGTATCACTAACGCAATAGAAGTCAAAATCGGTTGAACGGGCTGTAAAATGGACTAATTTAAACGTTTAATGTTATCGCAAATGGAGTATAGAGTATTTCTAGGCAAGCTTGATTCACCGTCGACCGCATTATCGCTAACCATCAGGTTAGATAGGGGTCAAGCGCAAGCCTATAGAGTATTAAAAATTGGCCAAGTGCGAGTCGGACTTGCGCACGAAGGGTTCCGCACTATTATCGCAAAAAACGGCAAAAAAATCACGTTTGTTGTTAAATTTTATTTTAATTTAATAATAATTATTATTTGAAATGAATATACAACTAAATAGTCTGTGAATATTTCAAGCGTCTACCTGTTGCCGTTATTAATATCAAGCAAAAAACGGCAAAATAATCACGTTTGTTGTATAGGAGCCCCCCCCCTTTAATATTAATTTTATTCTGTTTTTAGTATTTTTTGTTATAGCGGCAATAGAAATAGATCATCTTTGAAAATTTCAACTGTCTAGCTATCACGGTTCATGAGATACAGCCTGGTGACAGACGGACAGACAGACAGACAGACAGACAGATCGTGCAGTCTTAGTAAAAGGGTCCCGTTATAAGGACGGGACTTTAAGGGAAATGAAACATCTCAAACACTGAGTATATTTGGTGCATTGATACATCTTATATGCACTCACACAAGCATAATAAAGTGTACATACATACTACGTCATACCGTTTTTACCCTTTGGGAACCCTAAAAAACGATAGGCACGGAGCATTTTTTATTATGTTTTTCCTGACAAAGGTTTTCTGACAAAGATCTCTGACTACGCCAAGAACGTCCATCGTATCACTTTCTATGTTTTGTATCATTCATTTTGTGTACAATAAAAATCCTATCAGACCTATCTACATCTATAATCAATTGCCAACCCCACTTAATCAACACAACAACGCAAAATAACTATCAATCCGACCATCAACAACTGCAAAATGTTGATCCCCATTCAAAGTTAACCCTGCATATCTTCACGGTGTTTGAACCAAGGGTGCAATCTCAAGTCGTTACCCCACCCACGTCCGGTGTTACCCCGATAGGATCTACTTCCGATGCTCGAGATTCACCCTTTAACGAGCTACACTATCATTTTGAATCCATTTGTGTACTACAATGAGGGGGGACCGTGGTTAAATAATAGCAGACGCACGGTTGAGCTTCCAGGATAAGCAACGCTTGCCGAGGTCCGGTCTGTAGATGGGTGACCGTATATTGCGAAACACGTCAAGGCATTGCTCACAGTAAAGTAGTCATTCGTAGATTTATGACAGTCATTATGGGTGCCAATGCCAATGCATTCCACTACCTTCCTAGACAAATCTTTTACTGTCCAGACAAATCTTTTACTGTCGTCTATGGAATACATTGCTTATTGTGTGTGCTACTGCCTGTTTTTAAGCGACTTGTGAAGGAGCACTACTTGTCATTGTGATCATAATCTTGTATAAGCTGAACTGTTTTCTTGTCTGTATATTAGTTGTATGTATGTATTTAGTACCTACTTTCTTAGTAAATTAATTATTTGTTAAAAAATTTGCACCAAGTGCAACCCCATATTGTGTCCAGGCTGTCTCTTTCCATTCTAGGTTGCCTGGAAGAGATCGCGGATCGCGATAAGGCCGCCTGTTGTATGTTTGTTTTTGTTATAAGATGTCTTTTTGAATTATTTTTATCTTGGTGTACAATAAAGTATATATAAATAAATAAATATGGGTAAAAAAAGATAAATAAGGTAATAGGTGGACATATCGATTCAGTAGTAATTATCGATAAAATTCGATTTTTTGGTCCTAAACATCGATTCTTCGATTAATCAATCTCAGATTGCCATCCCCTAGTTACGGGTATTCAGAAGTCAACCAGTCCCATGGAGTATCGGGTTACCAACCTATAGCGCGCGGCACGTAAGTTCAACAAATATGTATTAAGGCCGTACACTGACAAAAAAATCAGCATGAGATATGAGCATTCCTATTGGCCTAGCGGCACTGGTGGCGCATAAATTACGGTAGTGAATACACCCAGATTTTAGAATAAAATCTTTATAAAATCGAATATTGGTCTTTTGAAAAAATTAAACTTACAAAATGTTCGTTATCAAATTGTCTATCCATTAGTGTTAGTATAAACAATAATTAATGAACACTTTACGAGGAGATGAATGCTATCAATAATTATTTCTCAATTTTATGGTTTTGTTGGAAGGAGATTAGTGAAACATGTACCTCTTTAAAAAAAAAGTGTACTACAATTTTAGAATCAACATTATGTAGAAATTTAATATATTTTTATTAATTGATATTTCTTGTTAAATAAAGAGTAGATAGCTCTTTAAAACTGCACAAAAACGGCTAGCGCGGCGTTATACTCGGGGAGGCGCCTTAACGTTTTATTTAAAATAAACGATTTAAACCGAAATGAATCCCAAAATAACTTAAACGTTGACAATATAACAATTGCCAACGATTAGGTCGTACGAGTATAAAAAGAAGAATAGTCGGTTTAAATCGTTTAATTTCAATGAAACGTTAGTATATTTATGTTCAACATACGTGCCGATAAAGCCTTTAGCAGAAGCTAGCGTACCTAATAACACTGTAAACAGAACTAAATTGAATGACAAATTAGATACATCGAATGTCGATATAATTTCGGCCAAATTGTGTTAACTGGGGCAAACATCTGCTTTGTGATCATTTTACACAAATTACTAGATTTTGTATTAGAGGTAATTGAATAAGTAAACAACACTAATTATTTAAATTGATGCAGTGGTAACGGCGGTAAGCATATTATAAGCAATACTATAAGTAGATATCATTCTTTTAGTAAACTTGTAAACATCAAAATTTGTAATTAATAACTTAGAATATTGGAGGAGCTCGTGGCTAAATAATAACAGCCGCACGGGTCGATCATCAAGGTTAAGCAACGCTTGACGAGGTCGGTCCGTGGATGGGTGACCATTTTCAACATACCGAGTTTCCTCCGTGCCTCGGAAAGCACTTTAAGCCGTTGGTCCCGGCTGTCATTTGAAGATCTTTGACAGTCGTTACGGGTAGTTAGAAGCTAGAGATCTGACGCCGGTCTCGCAAAGGGGTACCGTGTTACCCAGTTACTGGGTTGTGGAGGTCAGATAGGCAGTCGCTCCATGTAAAACACTGGTACTTAGCTGAATTCGGTAAGACTGGAAGCCGACCCCAATATAGTTGGGAAAAAGGCTAGGCAGATGATGAGTAACTTAGAATATTCTTCAGTTTCATGAAAACAGTACAATAGTGTTGTTTTAGTATTCAAATGAAGAAACTTTTGACAATTTCCAATAAACATTTCTTAATAGGTACTTGAAATACAAGTTTCAATCTCTCAATCTATCGAAGCGAACAAAATTCTCAAAAAAAACAACAAAATAACTTAAGACATGAAAATATTATTGCCAAGTATTCGTTTCCAGAGTGTTATAAATGGTGGCAGACGAATTCTGGTGCCAGACTGTCTGGCGACATGGCGATGGCGGGAGGGAAGTTGCCAACTCGGTTGGCATTTGGCACATGTTTGTTTTCAAATAAGATGAATTGGTGATTTTTGAATGGCTGTGCTTTTCTTTTACAGTCAAGGTTCAAAAGTGAAGTCGTACTGTACCAAAACTAGTGTCTAAAATGTCTTTATGGAAGATGGTTGGAATAGTAAACGGCTGATTTAATCTAAAGTATAGATTAAACTTTCTTTAACAAAAATTCTTTAGGCACTTTAGTTTTGGTAGTACCTAGGTATATATTTTAGTTATTTATGCTACAAGTGCGGAAAGTAGGTGATTACCGATGAGTGGATAAATCGACACGATTCGGAAATCATCTTACGCACGTGTATCATACAACATTTTACTATGCATTGTGCGAGGAAATAAAAAAATATATCTGAACCAAGCAAGAAATTAAAAAAATTGGCGCTTATTCAAGGGCGCTCAGCATATCCATAGATTAACTAATAGTTCAAGTTCCTCGGGCATATTTACTGTGCATGTGCAAATAGCTGTCACGTTGTAACGCAAAAAGGCACGAGCAAAATATTCATTCTGCCAAACATATTTAATGAATATTTAAAATTAATTTATTGATCAAAATCTAAATCTAGAGTAATTAAAAACGCCTTAAATGAAGTATTAGTTTTGTTTTACCTTTTATATGAGTGATAATCTGTACTTAACTAATTTATTAAACTTTTCTCAAACAATAAAAACTCTATGCGGCGGGATGACGTTGGAGTCAAAAATTAAAAAAGTACAGGAAAGTAAAAAGCACTAGTAAAAAAAGTGACACTTTCCGCACAGTTTGGCTGCTTGGAAATCGGTCTTTTCGAGGACATGCATTGTAAAGTATTGTTTTATTATCTATAGCCAGGCTCGCGTTTGACTACTCTCTCGCTTGATGGTAAGCGATAATGTGGTCGACGGTGAAGCACGCTTGCCTAGAAGTAACCTATTCACTCTTGACTTAAAGACCCCAAGGTTGTAGCTATCAGGGAACAAAGACTTTGGCAGGGAACTCCACTCCTTAGCTATGCGCACAATGAAAGTATTAGCAAAACGCTTTCTGCGTATATAGGTGGCATGACCACCATGTACCGGTGGCGCATCGTCGTACGTTTTGTTGTCCGATGATGGAAAGGGCTAGGCGGAATCAAGTTTTGTCGCAAGTCCTCGAAATGTAACCAATAAAAACTGACAGACTGCAACTCGCTTCGATGTTCGAGGCTCTGAAGCTTTGACGCGACCAGTGCATAGTTGCCAATAAGCCTTTTGGCCCGCCTGTCAATCTAATCAAATGTATCAAGCTGGTATTTGGTCGATCCGTCCCAGAGGTGAGAGCAGTACGGTACTCCACGCATGACCGAACTTGCGCTTTATACAAAAAAGTAAAAGTACCGTCTAAAAAATGTTTTAGACTGCAATTGGACTCTTGACTGTAATTGCATCAAGAGGTATTCTTTGTGACGTCATTGGCAACCAGATTTATTGGCGGATCACTTCTGGATACTGCTTTTAATGGATGTGTTCTAAAAAATGGAGGTAGGTAACTGTATGTATATACTATACTGTATATATGTATATTTACATCAGTTAAAAACAAATGTGATTGTTTTTGAGAGGGTTTTCTATTCTAACAAATCACCTAAGCTTTGTTTTTATTACTTACTAGATGTGCCCGCGGCTTCGCTCCCGTCATCTCTCTGCCAACCCTACCCTACTTACCTACCTACCATTTTTATTTCTATAGTCATCATTCTTTCGCGGAGAATCTTAACACCGCCATTCAGAAAATGACTTCAAATGCACAACGCCATCTATCGAATATCGAGTTCAACTATCCGAGTATCTGAATTGCGTGTGTTGTGATAATTTTACTTCTTGAACACTTTAAATTCATCTAACTTTTGATAGAGTGAACCAATTGCGATGAAACAAAAATTAAGTAATTCTGCAAGTTACGCACAATTTTTGTGTATTAAAGTTATTTACATTTCACGTGATGCGTGCACAAATAAACAACAAACAGACAAAAATTCCAAAAATGCCGGAAATAGATTCTGTTGGTTATCCTTTAAGACCCTGGCTATTTTTTTTGGAAATATTTTCGATGTACAAAAATTAATTTTCTACAGATTTATTATATGTATTGATTTAAAGAGAAAAAGAGTCGTATATATAAACATAATCTTTACATAACTATGCAGCAATTTAATTTTTAGTCAACTCAAATACACGAAAAAAGTTACTTAGATCCTTGTAAGAAATCTGGTGAATTTAAATTTTAGTTTTCTTAGTAAAATGATTGTTAAACATAATTATTACAGCAAATTAGGTAATTAAATAAAAATAATGAAAAACACGCAGTTACTTACTTCACGTACAAAGTTAATACATAACAAATGGCTCATTAAACATAACATTTTTCTCAGTAAAGAAACGGTACACTGAAAAAAATACATTTGCAGAAATCATAAATCTACACTAACTTCCTTTTTAGTCCATTTTGAACCTTACATCTTAAAGAACAAGTCTGAGAATTGTTTTATGGCAATGTTGAATCGTTAAAAGCGCTCGCAGTTGTTACTTAGGGCCACGAAAACAGCCAGATGTGTGTTAATTCAATAAGAAATGTAATTAGTTTAATTTGTTTTATTGATTTAATAAGTGAAATAATTATATTTTTTCGTGTCTATCTAAAGTGTAATTAACGTTTTTTTTCTGAAACTTACCCAAAGTTTCAGAAAAATACTTTTACTCTTCTATTTTATTTAAAGAAAATGTGGCCTATTTAATAAACTTGCTCGCTTAATCTAAAAACAATATTAGCGCTAACATGTAGGTAAGCTTTTTATCCAACTGTTTTAAGTATCGTCCCCAAATGACATTCTTTAGGTATCTTAATCAATAATTACGTTAATAATTAGGAGGTCGTATGAGGTAAATCTGTGGTCCAAAATGGACCATTGCTGAACCAGCGGAGGTATGCTTTTCGCGCCCCAAAGTGAACCTGCCCCGAACTATATGGTCAATCCCCCGGGTGAGTCTTGTAACTTAAATATTTAGCAAATATTTTTCGACGAATCCTATAAAAAGTGTTAGGCATTAGATTATTATGAAATAGCAGTTTAGCTTTTTGTTTGGCTATTAATACTTAGCCACGAGCCACCTCGAAAGTCCGAGAGTAAATTAATTCGTATACATTTCAACCCATACATTTACAAACGCTAACTTCACGGCCCCAACCGAACCGGAAGTTAACATCGGTTGGTAGACAAAGCTCGTTGTTTACAGGATGTGGGTGTATCTGAAACTTGCTGTTGACGTAACTAACTGTTATGTAGGCTTTTTCTATGAATACATTATGTCTAGGCGTAGGCAATGAAGACTAGAAAATAGGTTTTTTATTTATTTTTGCTGAAAAATAGTTCTGGAGTTCCGAGCGTGTTTCTAGAAGTATCATGTTTTTTTACTGTTTGTAGTTTTATTTACATTCCACGTCAATATATGTATATGTTACTATAATACTGTATATCAAGGTTCATGAGATACAGCCTGGTTACAGACAGATGGACAGTGCAGTCTTAGTAATAGGGTCCCGTTTTTACCCTTTGGGTACGGAAGCCTAAAAAACAACATTCGATATTAAAAAAACATTGCACTGTCACGAGAAACAAACGTGTGTGCGAAATTTCAACTCAATTGGACACTAGGAAGTGAGTCTAATTTCAACTCAATTGGACACTAGGAAGTGAGTCTAATTTCAACTCAATTGGACACTAGGAAGTGAGTCTATTTCAACTCAATTGGACACCAGGAAGTGAGTCTAATTTCAACTCAATTGGACACCAGGAAGTGAGTCTAATTTCAACTCAATTGGAGAATAAGAAGCGAGTCTAATTTAACATGTAGGATTTGATTGATTACAGACACCGGGACAGGTTATCCATTTATTATATAAAAGAGAAAGTATGTATGTATATTCCTCATAGACTCCGAAACGGCTGGACCGATTTAAAAAATTCTTTCACCGTTGGGAAAGCTACACTATCCCAGCGTGACATAGGCTACTTTTTATCCCTGTGTTCCCACGGGAACGGGAACTACGCGGGTGAAACCGCGAGGCTTCCGCTAGTACTAAATAAAAGTTGTAAAAAACATTTTAACAAAAAAATTAAACAGACCTCCAAAACAAAACACTAGGTACAAAGCGACAAATAAATTTATTTTCGGAAGTCGGTAACAAAATCGAAAAAAAAAATAGAGACCAACACCGACTTCAGAAAGGAAAGTTATTTTTTGCTTTGCAATGTTTTGTTTTGGAGTCGGTTTTTTGTTAAAATGTTTTTTATTTTTCTCTTTTTATTGTTTATCTTATATTACCATGAAAATACGCATTATTAAGGATAACTTAAAAAGTACTCATCAGATCTTGTTGATTACCATTTAAATGGGACAACATAAGAAGCACTAGCTTTCAGAAAATAAATTATAGTTCTAAAAACTAAAAAACACGTTTTAATGGTAAATTGAACTAAAAAGTCGCTAATCCTGAAGATCTTGGTAAGGCTAATGGGACAAAGTATTTAAACGCGCCCGGTAGAATTAACTTTCATTATTTGTAAATTTTAATTTTATTACTAATTTCCTAGTGTGCAAAGTTTCAAATCAATCCCACGTTTTGAAGGGGGTGTAAGTCACGTTCAAAGATTCAGTTACATTGATACATAGATACATACCAAGCTAATAAAAGCGTGTTAAAAAAGAAGAAATGCCTAGTGTGGGGCAAGGTTTTTAAAAAAAAAAAAAAAATATCAATATCGGTTCATAATTGGCGTAACAAACATTCAGTCGAATTGAGAACCTCCTCCTTTTTGAATTTGGTTGAAAAGTTCAAAACGGCAGAACCAAACACTGGACTTCATTCTGTTTATCAATAATGTACCAACACCACCAGATTCCAAAAAGATTTTATCGCCAATCCAAATAATGCACAACAGAATCCGCACTACTTACTGTGTATCTACCCTCATGATCAGTAAATCACAAATCCCCTGAATCATATCTCTAGGGGAACCGAACCCCATAGCATTATTACTGCAAGTAGTAAGATACTCACACATACACTTGGGTATATACAGGCTGTATCTGCGTCAACCTTTTAAAGGGAGATGCAAGGAAATACTATTTTCCAATAAAAAAATCTATTTTAAACCTCACCCATCATCCGTGTGTCCGTGGCATCAACAGTGGGCCCTACCAGAATATCAGTGCAGTGATATTTTCTTTTTAATATCGTTGCACATGCTGAGATAGGAGCCTCTTTGGTCTCGCACGGGGTTTTTTATATTTTATTATTGTTTGTGTTTTGCTTATCTCGTGTCTCCTGTGCGGGTCACAAATAAATATTTTTTCTTTCTTTCTTTCTTTCATTATGTGTGGTATCATTGAACAGGTATTTTAAAATGAAGGCAGAGTTTGGTACATCATATTTTTGTCAAGCATAGGTACCGTTTGCGAGACATAACCGAAAAAAGGGTCTCATCAGAAAGCTTACAGTCACTCAAAGGGCAATGGAGAGGGCTATGCTCGGCGTTTCCTTGCGTGATCGAATCAGAAATGTTGAGATCCGTAAGAAAACCAGGGTTACCGACATAGCCCGAAGAATTGCCAAACTTAAGTGGCAGTGGGCAGGGCACATTGCTCGCAGGACGGATGGCCGATGGGGCAGAAATGTTCTGGAGTGGCGACCGCGAACCGGAAGACGTGTTGAAAGGCCTCCCACCAGGTGGACCGATGACCTGGTGAAGGTTAAAAGGTAAGCTAAAAAGCTTGTTTAAAAAAAATGTTTTAAAAGGACAAAAAAAACATAGATTTAAAATAGTTTTCATTCTTTTAAGATTCTAACAGAGATACCTTGCTGACTTTCTTTACACCATCTCATAAAATCACGCTTATATTCCTGAAGGGCTAGGTAGGGTAACAATAGTACAGTACACTTCACCAGTTAGTTTCAGTTCACACCATGATATAAGCTATGGAATAAGCTCATCATTAAATGCAAGTAAACCTGCAAAAATAACTTGTCTCTTACCCCGCCATCTTACCATTGATATATAAAAACCAACCACCCTGTACAGCAGACAGATACAGTTTCCTTTGGGGTGAGCAGGAGACACGAAGTCGCGACGATTTGGCGCCAACAGGACGACGAACTCGAGACGTCGAGTAACTATTGATATAAATTATCGCTAATTTAGAAAAATAAGGGGAGAATTGTCGTTGAATGTTTTTTTAAGATAGTCAGGTACATTTTCTTTCCTAACTTTAAGTGACAACTATTATAATGTTTAGGGTTCCGTACCAAAAGGGTAAAAACGGGACCCTATTACAAAGACGCCGCGATCCGTCGGTCTATCTGTCTGTCACCAGGCTGTATCTCATGAACCGTGATAGCTAGACAGTTGAAATTTTCACAGATTATGTATTTCTGTTGCCGCTATTACAACAAATATTAAAAATAAAATAAAATAAATATATAAGGTGGGCTCCCCTAAAACAAACGTGATGTTTTTGCCGTTTTTTGCGATAATGGTACGGAACCCGTCGTGCGCGTGTCCGTCTCGCTCTTGGCCGGTTTTTATTTTTAGCCTGGTAGTAGTATTGATAGCCAGCCCGCAATAACATCTTACCTTTGCCTCCGACTACAACAAAATTCAATTTAACGTCCCCTGTACTGGTAGAAGCAATTACTCGTGTGCAATTTTACTTTGCAATGCACTTTTAATTAAAAAAAAACGATTTGAATATGAATTTAAATTAAATGTTTTTTTTTTTTATTTATTTATGAATTATTGATTTGATTTGAATTTGACTTGTGACTTTTCTGTACATCCTAAAGCCTGTAAAAGATTTCAATTTGCGATAAAACCGCTCATTGTTTTACGTATCCGTTACCATAAACAAGCTTCTGCCAGCGGCTTCACCTGCGTGAAAAGTATTTTGTTATCCCAAGGGAACTTTATACAGCAATGAAAAGTGATACTTTAGTCATCATCTGCCTAGCCTTTGCCCAACTATACTGGGTTGTGGAGGTCAGATAGGCAGTCGCTCCATAGTGACTGCCTATCTGACCTCCACAACCCAGTAACTGGGTAACACGGTACCCCTTGGCAAGACTGGTGTCAGATCTCAAGCTTCTGACTACCCGTAACGACTGCCAAAGATCTTCAAATGACAGCCGGGACCAACAGCTTAACGTGCTTTCCGAGGCACGGAGGAAACTCGGTATGTTGAAATGGTCACCCATCCACGGACCGACCCCGTCAAGTGTTGCTTAACCTTGATGATCGACCCGTGTGGCTGTTATTATTTAGCCACGAGTTCCTCAAAAGTGATACTTTAGTATAGTACTATAATTTATTTCTGTGCCAAATTTCATCCAGATCCGTTAAACGGTTCTGGCGTGATTGAGTAAAAAACATACATGAAAACTTTCTCACTTATATAGTGACATTTCGGTAGAGCTTGATACGAGTATTTTGGACTTTTCAAAATCAATTATCGCTGATAGAATATATCAACAGAATGTGACATTACACACTAGCTGTTCGCTATACACTAGCAATACACTAGCTGTTCGCCGTGGCTTCGCTCCCGTGGACCACCCCACAGGACCCGTTTTTGGGATAAAAAATTGCCTATGTGACTCAGGAATAATGTAGCTTTCTCTTGGTGGAAGAATTTTTGAATTCGGTCCAGTAGTTTCGGAGCCTATTCGGTACAAACAAACAAAAAAGCCTTTCTTCTTTATAATAGTATTATAGTATAGACCTGCCCACACCTCACGGTTTCACCCGCGTAGTACCTGTTCCCGATGGGAATACAGGGATGGACAGGTGAAAGAATTTTTGAAATCGGTTCAGCCGTTTCGGAGTCTATAAGGAACATACATACATACTTTTTCTTTTATATATATGTATAGATATATAGATTACAGAGCTTTAGCTCAGTCTTTTCCTCCTAAAATATATTTTCACTTCACAATTCGCTTTCACATGTCACCGCCCCAAATTACCAATTACTTTCACCAAAGACATTTCTACTTCACTCATACCAGCCAACGTAAACAATTTAATCCGTAATCCATTCCACAAATTCATTCCATATTCCTTTCTTAAAACCCGAACAATTTCACAGAGTTCTCGTTATGGAATCAAATCGGTCTTCGCTCATGAAATAGAAAATACCCATTAAACGATCACAAAGGATTTGGCCAACAATTTTTCCGAGCAATCCAATACATTCGCTTGTTCGCGGGGTGCGGATCGGATTCCCCTATACGAAATACAAATAAATGTGGGTGTGTGTCACACCGAAGTGACGTACTTGTAAGTGATGTTTGTCTATTTTAGTGAGAAAGTGAGAACTGAGAGTACGTAGATTATAAAATGCAGTGTATAGTATCTGTAAACTCTTGGTCAAGTATACATATTGCACGGCTTACAATAGTTTAAAGAAATTGCCCAAATGAGAATAGAAATAAGTCTCAGTCTCAGTCTGTCTCAGTTTCCATATTAGTTCTTATTGTAAAACGGTAAGCGGGTTTCTTTGTTGAGAACCTACCTGTCAAATTTTATTATAGCCTGAGAACCTGTCAATAAACGGTTCATAAAGTCAACAAGTTCTTAAATTCAAATTCTAAATTCAGAGACGTGTTAATCTGTTTTAGTTGTACAAGTGACATGAATTTTACGTCCGTATTTATCGTTTTTAAAACTTTAGATAAAACCGATAATTGACTTAAAGAAAACATAATGGAAAAGAACGTAAATCGTTTTAGCAAGATCTATTACATATGGCATAATCCTTGAATTCTGAAATAAGACTTTTAAGTTGAATATTTATCAAACTCTTCTATTATAATCATCCGCGTCCCTATGATAAATTACTTTTACTCAGCAGACTATCAAACTACCCCATGTGACTCGTCTAAACGCTTCGCGAATGTTACACCACCGTGCAACAGACCACCTAATGCAGCAAGAAGGAGCTACCACTGAGTTAATTTCGTTGAGTGGATTCGGTCGTGCATTGTCGCTTGTTTATCGGCACACGCGGCAGCGACGACTTAATGGTATTAAACTTTAGATACAAAATGTTCTTTCAATGGCGGAATTTTTCGCCCTGATGTGTGGAAATAATGCTGGTTTTATTGAAAGGCGTGAATTGGTATAAGAAATAAAGGTGTCTATTTGGAAATGAGATTGTTTGGTTAAGTAGTCGTATATCAACTTTAATAGGTATAGATATACCTAACAGGACATAAATGCCTGGGTTGAGCACATTGCTCGCAGAACTTTTGACTTCCTCAGTGAACGGTCGATCCGAGTAGTCGGTGACGGCTGCTCCTCTGACCTTAAGGCTATTAATGCCGGTGTTCCTCAGGGGTCTGTTCTCTCTGCAACTCTTTTCCTGCTGCACATCAATGACCTACTTCTGCCTGGTATTGTTGGGTACGCAGATGACAGTACTATTTCAGAGAGATACTTGTCCAGCGCAAGATCCGGCGGGGATGAAGTTCGTTCCTTGAGAGAGGCTATGGTGGAGCGTACTGATTTGACCTTAAGTCTTGTCTCCCGTTGGGGTGACGACAATCTGGTCTCTTTTAACGCCACCAAAACACAGGCATGTCTTTTTACCGCAAAAAGGACTAATTTTATTCAAACGCCTACTTTTCGGGGTGCATCTGTTCCTGTAACTGATCGGCTCGAGCTCCTTGGCATGGAGTTGACATCCAGTCTCAACTTCGGCGCCTCCATCGAGTACAAAGCCCAAATTGCGGCAAAGAAACTGGGCGTCCTAAACAGAGTGAAGCGATACTTTATGCCTGGACAGCTACTAACTCGTTACAAAGCGCAAGTCCGATCCTGCATGGAGTATTGCAGCCACCTCTGGGATGGCTCAGCTAAATATCAGCTTGCCGCGCTTGACTCGGTGGAACGCAGAGCTAAGAGACTAATTGGCGACGTCAAACTGGTGGATGCCAAGCTACACAGTTTAGCTCATCAACGTAAGGTTGCCTGCTTGTCGGTCTTCTACAGACTGTATTTTGGCGAGTGTGCTCATGAACTCCACGACCTCATCCCACCGGCCCCCTTCTACCATCGGATATCTAGACGCACTGCAAGTTACAATCCTCACCTAGTTGCTATTCCACCAATTCGCACCAAGCGCTTCCAAACATCCTTCATAATGCGCACAGCAAAAGAGTGGAACTCACTGCCTGCGTCTGTGTTTCCGAACGCATACAACCTAAGCTCACTCCATCGTCGACTTTGTCTCTGTCACCTCTGACCTAGACTAGAGTCAAGAGTAAATCAATCTCGAATAAAAAAAAATAAAAAAAAAGAATGAGAGAGAGATGATTGATGGGGCCGAAAAGTTCTGGAGTAGCGACCGCGAACCGGAAAACGCAGTGTTGAAAGGCCACCCACTAGGTGGTCCGATGGCATGAGGCTCTAGATACCTAAGTGTCATTGAACGTGAGCGATGACGACGGTTGAAATGCCAAAATTTCTGTTACATAACTATACAATAGTATCTTTATTACGGATAGAAGATTACTTTGTCTACAGGGCGCACGGTTGGCGCAGTGGTCGAGCGATTGACTGCTGCGCTGCGTGTCGCGGGTTCGATTCCCGCACGGAATAAATATTTGTATGATCTACAAAATAGTTGTTCCGGCTCTGGGTGTTTGTTTATGTGAGTTTATATGTTTGTAAACGCACCCACGATACAGGAGAAATTCCTAGTGTGGGGCAAAGGCTCTTGGCCAGTTGATGAAAAGTGTACCTACCCAGGGTAGTCGAAAAAATTACCCTAGCTTGTTGAAAAACCTTGGACATGTACCAATTCTGCTTTTGTTACGTCTAAAGTCAAGGAAAACCAACTCATAATGTAATAGATACTCTATTTAAAATCTATTCAACCTCTATAGCGTATTACAAAGGTGTATTAAGGAAATTATGTGGTGGAAACCGGAAGGTCTGGTATAATGTTTAACACAAAACGCCCTTCATAGTTTATAGGTACCTAACTAAATTAGAAATAACATGCTTTGTACTAGTTTCGCTTATGTTTAGTTGCACGTTTTCAAAGTTTTAAAATTTAAAATTACAGTCCACAGTACACAGTAGTCGTACAGTAGTGTAGTCTACAGTATGCGTATGTTTGTAGGCCTCGTCTTTGATAACTTTTTAGAGTTCCAAATGCAAAAACATGAAACCTTTTTTTACCCGACTGCCGAATGAGGGTAACGTGTTTATCAGTCTATGTATGTATGTTTGTTCCTATGTGGCGTTCTAGAGACCAAACGCGTTGGCAGATTTTGATGATTCATACGTCAATCGATTTGTTTTAACCTTGCAAGGGTCACTGGCTGCATTAAAAGTAAGTAAGTAATATTATTTAAGATAGTTTTTTGTACACTGACAGCCCTATGTCTATCTCCTCTCGTTCAGTCCATCCAAAGGTTGTCTGGAAGAGATTGCCCTGTGCGATAAGACCGCCCATTGTACACTTATCTTTAAAAATGTTTTTTGTCCTGTAATTATTTAAGTGGTGTACAATAAAGTATATAATAATAATAATAAAAATAATAATCTGTGGCCTGACCTGTCAAGTGTGACATATAAAATTTTATCTCCAAATTTTCCAATTTATAACTAATACAATAATATAATAGAAAAATACAATAGAACAATGTCCAAACACACCAATAAAATGATAAAACAAGAAAATAAAAGAAAATTACAATAGTGACCACGTAAACCAACCAAAACTATAACATGATAAATTACGTACTTGACAAACGAAAGATGAATGGAATATGTTGACGAGAAGCCAGGCCCGAGCACTAAACACACGCCCAACATCTTCGGGTTCGTCGCTCAGCTCCGCCTCGCAGCCGCCGGGACCACCTACAATCGTGAGTCAAGCGATCCCGGACGCTGCAGTTGCGTCGAGCTCGAGCGACGAATACTTCTCTCCGCCGACGACACCACCACCAGCGCGTCGATGGGGAGGACGCCGGCCGCCGGATAGCTTGGGGCCTCGAGGCCCATCGGCCTCTGACAGGGTCCCCGCTCCCGGTGGAAGTGTGCAGCGCATGCGATGGACGCAATCAATTAACGAAAACGTCATGCGCGCATACTTTGGGGCTACAGAGGGAGGAAGTAACCTGACTGCGTACCGTGGTCGGATGCTCTCTCTGTTTCAGGTGCTTGAGCCAGCTGTCAACGTGTCGGCCCAACGTCTATCGGATCAGGTGCGGGTCATCCAGCGTAACCGTATGCTGGATGACGCCGTACTTGATGGACTGCGTGAGGAATCACGGAGTAGCCGTGTCTCGCCTGCCTTGCCACCGGCCGCGGTGCAACTGCAACCCAATGTGTTCGCGACGAAGCGTCATCAACCATACTAAATGGTTCATAGAAATTGAAGTTTGTATGTGTAGACATGTCTGCTTACCACGGCGCGCCACCTGATACTAAAATGAATTTTAGAGGCACGTTTATATTTATACTAAAATTTTACCTACATTTTTTGAGATAGTAGTATAATGTTTTTAGTGTTTGTCAGTATGTTATAGGGTTCAATAGTTCACCCTTAACAGAGTAAAATCATTAGAAAGCATACTGATAAGAGTTATCATAGTAAAAAACATAAATTTCTGTCATACGATACGTCTGTGCTCGACGACGGATTAGTTCCGAATGACCCGTGAGAGGGAACCACACGATATTTATAGTTTTGGTGGTTTTTGAAAATATTATAGTAATTAAAATCATGTTTTTAAGGGCTTATCCTATGTACTGGACATGAAATCAGTACATAATGATGAAACTATGTGAAGACCACATAGTTTCTGCTATGTAAATAGGAATATTGACTTGATATCTCAAACACCAAATATATGGTTTTAGGTCATTTTAGGGTATATGGGGGACCTAGACCGAGACAGGAAGCCTATATACACCTCATAGTTAGCGTAGTCTTTTATATAAAGCCCATTTACTTGAGATATCAAGTCAGTATATAATAGAAAAACTGCTGTTTATCTGGTTTTTGGCAATCGCTTACGGTTTTAGGTGCCCTAAGTACCTAGAAACATATAGGTGTACTGGTAAAAGTACTACCATTGGAAAGCTTGCTAAAAAGGCTTCCAGGCGGTTTCTAGATGGGAAGAATCGCTTGGATAGTCAACGAGATAAGCAGTCGTGAAAAATGTAAACAACGTAAAACGTTGAAATTTGTAGACCCTTCAGGTGGAATAACTCCATGAAGGGAATAGATGTACTCATGGTGTAAGTACTTTCGGATGACTTGCTGGACTAGCTACCAAGCCATCACTTTGGAGCGAAAATCGCTCAAGTAGTTTAAGTACAATTCCAGAAAATAGGTTTCTGGAAATGTAATTTTTAGTCAGTTTTTGGCATTCCCCGGGACTATACACCCCTGGGAATTCCGAAAATAAGGAATTTTTGGGGACCTCCCGATGGCCCGTTAAACGCACCATCGTGTTGTCCCAATCTTATTAGTGTTTTTATATCTAATTTCTCTGATAGCTGGGCGCAAAGAAAGTGACCAGCTATCAAATTTGTACATATCAAGGCACCTTATGTGCATATGACCTAGATAGACTTACATAAACACTAGAAATGTAAAGTGTGGTCTATTGGCTACCAGAATCCCCATAATAGGCGGTGATTGTCTGGTTAGCCTAAGTAGGAAGTCCTAAAGTCGGTGAAATGACTTAGGAATTTATAGATTCGTTACATAAGGGATGATATCCCATAGAAGATTCCCGAAAATAAGCTTTTTCTAGACGTCAACAGACAGCCTGCTATTGGCACCAGCAGGTCAACCCAACCTATAGATATCCTTAGGCTAGGTTAAAAGCTATTAAGGTTTTAACTGGGAAATAAAGGGAATTGTCCTTTCATTTCATGGAAATAGTCTAGGGAAGCTATCAATACCTGGAAATTAGGTATATTGATTAGATACATAGATAGGGGGCGTTACTGTGTTACAGTACGAAGGAATCCAGCTATTGATAGCACCATGGAAGGGGTGCGGTAACCCTATTTACCAAATATGTATAAGGGTTTTTTACATAAATAAAAATTATTTTCGGCGAGAATTTGCGGGGCTCTCAATAATGGCACGATGCGAGGGTATAAAGAACCCCCGGGCCCAAAATAGAATTTGTAGTCATCCAAAGCTAGACGCTTGTACTTGTCTTAGTAAATAAGAAGTAATTCTTATATAGAATCACGTCTCAGAAATTGTTGAGAGCCCTAGAATCGTGCCGTGTACTGAATAACTTAGTGTTTCATTTAATTCATCAACTTCAACCCTTATGAAGACATCCCTTTTCGATCCTGTCGAGCTGAACCTCGGAACCTGGACACCAGGAGTGCTGATCCAGAAGTAGGCAACCCGGAATCTGGAAATAACTCAAGTACAGCCAACACATCGTTGAATCGTTAGAGTCGATTTGCAACCCTACGTCACTGCTGCAGCTAGGCATCCAAGAACCTTTGTTTTCGTTGATGTGGATGGGGCGTTCAGCGGCAATGGCCAGAAGGTTTACGCCCTTCTTTTCTCGGGGCCAATGAACACGCTACGTCCTGCACATTTAATGGTCCTTGCGAGCCAGATTTTGGAGCCTGGCGTCCCGGCAAATTCGACGACGGACAGATTTAATGGTCCTATCGAGCCGAATTTTGGAGCCTGGAGAGCCCCAGGACGTCGGGAACAGTAGATCCAGAAAAAACAACTGGGTGCCTGCATATTAAGTCGGCTACGTGCAACACAACGTTGACCCGTTCGAGCCGAAATTCGAAGTCTGGAGCGCCCCAGGACGTCAGGAAGAAACAGTGGTGGAATTAATTTTTCGAATTTTGGAGAAATTAATTTCACAAATAAACCAAAAATCGACGTGCACTGCAGGGAACAAGTCCTACGTGCCCTATTTGCCGCTGGATCCAAGAGGTAAAATTCTGGAGACAGTTATTGAAAATACCCTATTTTTTCAATAATTGTAAGAAAATAGAAGAAATTTTCTGTGAGCCGCAAAATGCTGTATGAAGACAGATGCGCATCCTTGAAGCCCCAAGAATAGTTCCTGAAGACTTATCGCTGAAAACTACCCTATGTTATCAGTGATTTGTTCTAGAACTGAACGCTTGTTTATTCAACCAAGAATACTCGTTCAGAAGATTGGATTACGTCTTTGACGCGGAAGAATAGTTCCTGAAGACTTATCGCTGAAAACTACCCTTATGTTTTTAGCGATTTGTTTAAAAAACGAGCGCCCGTCAGAAAAATACAAGACGTGCGTTTAGAAGGCTGATGTGCATCCTTGATGATTGAGGAATAATTCCTGAAGCCTTATGACTGAAAACAACCCCTATGTTTTCAGGAAAATTTTGAAGACTGAATTTTCGTCAGTGAATGGAAGAAACGTACTCTGAAGACTTAGATACGTTTCGGATGTACTGACTATGCGGTTCCTGAAGCACTATCACTGAAAATAACTTTGACGTTTCGGTGATTTATTTGAGGATTGAGTTTTCTTCAATCAAGCAAGATACGTGCTCTGAAGATTGATGCACGGCTCTGATGCTTTGGACAAGCAGTTCATGAAGCATCACCACCGAAAAGTAACCTTGACTTTTCGGTGATTTAGAATTTGATTGAATTATAGTCAATCAAATGGAACATACACGTTTATGGGAAAAATAAACTTGTATAGCAAATGCCTGAAGTTTCCTGAAGACTTATCACTGACCGTAAGTTTTTAGTGATTTTTTATTTGAAGATTGAATTATAGTCAATCGAAGTGGAGGTTAACTTCTGGAGATCGTCGGTTTGAACGCTGAAGCCCGGAACTGGGACTTATCTTTGAAAACTAACTTCGAGTTTTCAAAAGAAAATATTTCAACAACAATGCCGATAACCAGATCCAAAGGCAAGACGCCGGAGGCATGGACCGTGGAGTTGGATCAGCCAGCTGGCATCAGACATGAGCTGCCGCCGTGTTCACCTTCCACAACCGAAGGGACCGAGCCGTCGGACGAGCAGCGCCATCTAGCGCCTCAAACTGAAAGCACTCCGACGCATCAACCAATAGAAACTGATCAAGCGGTTTCTACCAGAGTAACCAGATTAGAAGGAGCTTCAGACACAACATTGAAACCTTCTCAGAAAGAGAAGATTTTCGAAGAAGACAGACGTACAGCGATGCCGATGACTACCCGGGGTGACGCCCGTATCGAACATAGCCGTCCGCCGTCAACTAGAGTGACTCGGTCACGAAAAAACATAGACAAAGCTCGCGAAGACTTACTCAAAATTAAGTTGGAGCTTGCACAACTGGCACTTCAGAGAGCGGAGGAAGAGGGTTCCGAAGCTGAATACCTGGATGACAGAAACTCGAATGACGAGTACGTGCGTTCATGGCTAGAAGAGGCACCAGAACCTCAGCCTGAGAAGGAGGATAACGTCGTGGAAGGGGGAACCAGAAATTCTATGCATAGACCCCTGACTGCGACCGCCACCAAATCGCAAATAGAAGGTCAGCATCCTAAGGAAAAAGAAGTGCGAAAACCTCCAGTTGCAGCGTCAGCTGAGTGTACAGGAGGTCAGAGGGATAGTCTCCGTCCATTCCTGACGGAGTTGACGTCCGCTATAGCGTCGCTAGCCGACAGAAAAATAGAACAGCGGGACCAATCGAACCCCTCTGCGTCGAAATTCGTCATGACATTGCCGAATTTCAATGGTTCTCATACTGAATGGCTATCATTTCGGGCCATATATGAGACAACTCGAGCGTATTTTACGGACATCGAGAATACAGCGAGGCTGAGGAGAAGCTTACATGGACGTGCAATGGAAACCGTCAGCTCAGAACTCATCGGACATGCCAGGCCCGATGACATCATGAAGGAACTCGAGCTGCAGTTCGGCCGTCCAGACTCCATAGCGCAAGCTGAAACAGATAGATTACGCGGACTGCCGCGCTGCAGTGAGTCACCAAGAGACATCTGCGCGTTTGCAAGTCGCGTAAGAGGTGCTGTAGTCACGCTCCGCGCGTTAAAAAAGGGTCATTACCTTATGAACGCGGAGCTTATGCGATTGTTAACAGAGAAGTTACCCAATTCGCTACGAGCACAATGGTACCGATCATATTCGGAGAAGTACCAATCGGTGCCAGATATTTCATTGTTCAGTAATTTTATATCTGAACAGGCACACTTCTGTAGTCCATTCGCCCCACCCGAAGGCATCGCTTCGGCCGAGGCGAACACCAACAGACGCGTCACACAAAGGACGCATATAGCTACGGACCAACCGGTAGGAAAATGCCGTGTTTGCGACGTGGGACATCACTACGCCACTGGATGTGCACAATTCAGGGGCGTAGCTGTCGAGAAAAGATGGGAGCTAGCGAAAAAACACAATCTATGTTATCGCTGCCTTCAACATCGACGAGGCAACCACACTTGTAAGAGAAAACAGTGTGACCAAGACGGGTGCAGAGATACGCACCATCGGCTTCTTCATAGGAAGAAGCAACAGCAGAGGGAAGCCAACAAGAAGCCCGATGTTCCTGAATCCCGCAAGGATCCTCAGGAAACGGTGGCCAGTTTCGGGTCACCATCGAGCCAGGCGTACCTCAAGATAGTGCCGGTCCGGGTAATCGGACCGGCGGGAGAGGTAGCAACATACGCTCTCCTAGACGATGGGTCCACCGTTTCGCTGATGGATGAAGACATCGCGAGGCAAGTCGGGGCAGAGGGCCCTGTGGACCCGCTCAAGATCGGTGCGATAGGCAACACCATGCTCACCACCCCATGCTCAAGAAGAGTCAAGGTGACGCTGGTTAGCCCGCAAGAGAGAAGGGTACAATTTAAAGCACGTACTATACCTAAACTCAGCTTGGCAAAACAAACAGTGAGCGATAGGGTTGTCGCACGCTGCAAGCATTTAACCGACTTGAGAAAAGAGTTAATGTACAACAATGGCGTGCCAAAAATACTCGTCGGCCAAGACAACTGGCATTTGTTATTGGCCAGCGAGATTCGCAGAGGTCCAAGACACCAACCAATTGCGTCACTTACAGCGATGGGTTGGACACTACATGGCGCGCACAGTAGTTTACTACGACAACAAGTACATCATGTCAATAGAATAACAACTGATGACAATTTGGATCATCAGTTGCGCGAACATTTCGCCATAGAATCGTTGTGCATAAACCCACAGCGACCCGCCTCTGACCCAGCAAGAAGGGCAGAGGACATTTTGAATCGATCAACTGTCCAATTAGAGAATGGACACATCGAAACCGCCATGCTTTGGCGTAATGAGCATGCTGAGATGCCAGATAGCTTTGAGACAGCTCTGAAGAGGCTCGTCTCAACAGAAAAGAAGCTGGACAAGAACCAGGAACTTCTAAGAAGATACTCAGACCAGATGGACTCGCTAATTGCGAAAGGGTACGCTGAAAGGGCACCCGCAATTAGCACGCCGGGCAAAACTTGGTACCTCCCACACTTCGATGTCTTCAACCCAATGAAGCCAGACAAACTTCGCATCGTACATGACGCTGCCGCCAAATCGAGAGGAATGTCACTGAATGACTTCCTGTTAACTGGGCCCGACCTATTACAGTCGCTGCCAGGCGTAATGATGCGGTTTCGCCGCCACTGCGTCGCAATAACCGGTGACATAGCGGAGATGTTCATGCAAGTGAAGGTGCGGAGCCAAGACCGAGACGCGCTTCGCTACCTGTGGAGGGGAAACCGCAGAGAAGGAGCGCCAGAAGAATATAGAATGACGTCCATCATTTTCGGCGCAGCCAGTTCGCCTTGCACAGCAATTTTTGCAAAGAACTGGAACGCAAACAAATATATAGAGAAGCACCCTGAAGCTGTGGATGCTATACTACGTAGTCATTATATGGATGACTACCTAGATAGTTATAAAACTATCGAGAAGGCGGCAGAAGTCGCTAGTATGGTGCGAAAAATACACCTACAGGCGAGGTTTGAACTCAAGAAATGGGTTTCAAATAGCTCGCAGCTCCTAGAAAAAATGGACCCATCGCATATACAAACTGAGATGGTATCCATCGGAGATATAGATACGTCGGAAAAGATACTCGGCCTCATATGGAGGCCAGGCGAAGACACGCTGGGTTTCAACCTCACACTCGCGCGTCTGCCTGAGGGTATCTTGGACCGAGAGGCGCCCACCAAGCGAGAGGCGCTCAGAATAGTAGCGTCGCTATACGACCCACTCGGACTCGCCTCACCAGTAACCATCAAGGCGAAGCAAATATTGCAAGAAGCATGGCGGCGAGGCGTCGACTGGGATCAGAGGCTAGATGTTGACCTAGCATTACAATGGAAAATTTGGGTACAACATTTACGCCAACTAAAAAACGTTAGCGTACCAAGATGCTATCCTGGATATAGCGACGCTATAGAAATGCAGGTGCATGTGTTCACTGATGCAAGCGAGATGGCATATGCTACCGCTATATACTGGCGGGCCACGACCGTGGAAGGCAAGCACTTAATAAGTCTTGTTATGGCGAAAGCGCGGGTGGCCCCACTGAAACTGCTTTCGATACCGAGACTCGAACTTCAGGCCGCGGTATTGGGAACCCGCGTAGCCGCAGCAGTGATGAGTGAACACGACTGCAAGCCCACGTCAGTAACGTATTGGTCAGATAGCAAGACCGTACTGACCTGGATTAGAAGAGGAGCGAGAGTATACAAACCTTTCGTTGCTCACCGAATAGCTGCTATTGAAGACAATAGCAAAGTCGAAGATTGGCGATGGATACCCACCAAGATGAACATCGCTGATGCAGCAACCCGTGACGTGCCACTGCGGTTCAACTCGGACCACGAGTGGTACTGCGGGCCGAGTTTTTTGTCTCTTGGGCCCGAATTATGGCCCACAGAGAAACCTCCGACTACAAACGACACGGGAGAAGAAAAAACTTTCGTTGTCACAGAAGGGGACAAGAAGAGCTTCATAGAAGCCGTTCCAGAGCCAAGCAGATTCTCCAGATGGGAGCGACTGCTTCGTGCGACCGCCACAGTTCTGCGTTTTATATCTCTTTGCAAAAATAGAACAGAGATAACGTCCTATAAACGGACGAGAAAAAACGCTAAAAAGGACCCAGACTGGCGCAAGAAGCCCGCTGTACCTGCACAGAAGCAGAAGCAGGCATGCAGAGCACCAACCCAGGTCAACAGACAAATCATAGAAGCAGAATTTCTCCAAGAAGCTGAGAAAATACTTGTCCAGGTCGCACAACAACAATCGTTCGCTTCAGAGTTAGCGAATGTTGAAGAAATAAATAAAAATAGCTCGCTGCGACCTTTACAAATTCAGGTCGTCGACGGCGTGCTGCGACTAAGAAGTCGCATAGCAGCTACGCAAGAGGTAGCTGAAGAAGTGATGCGCCCGCCTATATTACATGGCGACCATCACATAACGCAGTTGTACATAGACTGGACACGTCGCAGTCTACAACATAGTGGCACCGAACTCACAATTAATGAGGTACGGCAGCACTACTGGGTCGTGAAGATGCGACCAACAGCGAAGAAGGTGATAGCAAGATGCCTGCATTGCCGTATACGCAAGGCACAGCCACCAGTACCTGCGACCGGCGACCACCCGAAAACGCGCCTCGCTCACCATAAGAGGCCGTTTACATATACCGGGCTCGACTATTTCGGCCCGCTATCCGTCACCGTCGGTCGGCAGCATCAGAAGAGATACGTAGCACTATTTACGTGTCTCACATCAAGGGCGGTGCCAGCCTTAGCGCAGACTCCGCCATATTGGCGCTGCGCCGATTCGCCGCACGCAGAGGATGCCCAGCTGAGATACACTCAGACAATGGCACCAACATGCACGGCGCCGACAGAGAGCTGCGAGACGCCTTCAAAACAGAGGCAAGTCGTAGAGGCATCGTATGGCGCTTCATAACGCCATCAGCGCCATTCATGGGAGGCGCCTGGGAGCGCCTAGTTCGTTGTGTAAAAAACACACTATACAATGTACTTACAGAAAAACACCCCACCGAAGAGGTGTTGTCCACACTGATTTGTGAGGCAGAGTACATTGTAAATAGCCGACCATTGACACACGTGTCGGTAGATGGTGATGATGATGAATCCATCACACCGAATCACCTTTTACTCGGTGGGTCAGCCAGACTACCTACACCTGGCACGTTCACCGAGCAAGATATAGACAGCAGGAAAATATGGCGACGATCACAGATCCTCGCTGATATGTTCTGGAGTCGCTGGGTCAGAGAGTACCTGCCGGAGCTCCAAAACCGGCGGGAGCCACATAGTAGTGGGCCCAGATTTAAAGTGGGTGACCCTGTCCTGATAGCCGACGGCCAGCTGCCCCGCAATACGTGGCCGCGAGGCCGCATTGTGGCCGTGTATCCAGGAATCGACGGAGAAATCCGGACCGCTGAGGTACGCACGCTTGGCGGTACCTTGAAGCGTCCGGTGAAGAAACTCGTCCCACTGCCCCAGTAACCAGAGATGCCGGAGCGGCGACCGTCCTCTCGGTGGGCCTGGCCGGCAGCCGAGAAATGCCGTCCGTCGCTCACCGAAGGAATGCAGCGCCGCGCCGACAACACTTCGAGTCGACACAGCGAGTCGACACAGCACTGCACGGCGGGAGATATGTTCGCGACGAAGCGTCATCAACCATACTAAATGGTTCATAGAAATTGAAGTTTGTATGTGTAGACATGTCTGCTTACCACGGCGCGCCACCTGATACTAAAATGAATTTTAGAGGCACGTTTATATTTATACTAAAATTTTACCTACATTTTTTGAGATAGTAGTATAATGTTTTTAGTGTTTGTCAGTATGTTATAGGGTTCAATAGTTCACCCTTAACAGAGTAAAATCATTAGAAAGCATACTGATAAGAGTTATCATAGTAAAAAACATAAATTTCTGTCATACGATACGTCTGTGCTCGACGACGGATTAGTTCCGAATGACCCGTGAGAGGGAACCACACGATATTTATAGTTTTGGTGGTTTTTGAAAATATTATAGTAATTAAAATCATGTTTTTAAGGGCTTATCCTATGTACTGGACATGAAATCAGTACATAATGATGAAACTATGTGAAGACCACATAGTTTCTGCTATGTAAATAGGAATATTGACTTGATATCTCAAACACCAAATATATGGTTTTAGGTCATTTTAGGGTATATGGGGGACCTAGACCGAGACAGGAAGCCTATATACACCTCATAGTTAGCGTAGTCTTTTATATAAAGCCCATTTACTTGAGATATCAAGTCAGTATATAATAGAAAAACTGCTGTTTATCTGGTTTTTGGCAATCGCTTACGGTTTTAGGTGCCCTAAGTACCTAGAAACATATAGGTGTACTGGTAAAAGTACTACCATTGGAAAGCTTGCTAAAAAGGCTTCCAGGCGGTTTCTAGATGGGAAGAATCGCTTGGATAGTCAACGAGATAAGCAGTCGTGAAAAATGTAAACAACGTAAAACGTTGAAATTTGTAGACCCTTCAGGTGGAATAACTCCATGAAGGGAATAGATGTACTCATGGTGTAAGTACTTTCGGATGACTTGCTGGACTAGCTACCAAGCCATCACTTTGGAGCGAAAATCGCTCAAGTAGTTTAAGTACAATTCCAGAAAATAGGTTTCTGGAAATGTAATTTTTAGTCAGTTTTTGGCATTCCCCGGGACTATACACCCCTGGGAATTCCGAAAATAAGGAATTTTTGGGGACCTCCCGATGGCCCGTTAAACGCACCATCGTGTTGTCCCAATCTTATTAGTGTTTTTATATCTAATTTCTCTGATAGCTGGGCGCAAAGAAAGTGACCAGCTATCAAATTTGTACATATCAAGGCACCTTATGTGCATATGACCTAGATAGACTTACATAAACACTAGAAATGTAAAGTGTGGTCTATTGGCTACCAGAATCCCCATAATAGGCGGTGATTGTCTGGTTAGCCTAAGTAGGAAGTCCTAAAGTCGGTGAAATGACTTAGGAATTTATAGATTCGTTACATAAGGGATGATATCCCATAGAAGATTCCCGAAAATAAGCTTTTTCTAGACGTCAACAGACAGCCTGCTATTGGCACCAGCAGGTCAACCCAACCTATAGATATCCTTAGGCTAGGTTAAAAGCTATTAAGGTTTTAACTGGGAAATAAAGGGAATTGTCCTTTCATTTCATGGAAATAGTCTAGGGAAGCTATCAATACCTGGAAATTAGGTATATTGATTAGATACATAGATAGGGGGCGTTACTGTGTTACAGTACGAAGGAATCCAGCTATTGATAGCACCATGGAAGGGGTGCGGTAACCCTATTTACCAAATATGTATAAGGGTTTTTTACATAAATAAAAATTATTTTCGGCGAGAATTTGCGGGGCTCTCAATAATGGCACGATGCGAGGGTATAAAGAACCCCCGGGCCCAAAATAGAATTTGTAGTCATCCAAAGCTAGTCGCTTGTACTTGTCTTAGTAAATAAGAAGTAATTCTTATATAGAATCACGTCTCAGAAATTGTTGAGAGCCCTAGAATCGTGCCGTGTACTGAATAACTTAGTGTTTCATTTAATTCATCAACTTCAACCCTTATGAAGACATCCCTTTTCGATCCTGTCGAGCTGAACCTCGGAACCTGGACACCAGGAGTGCTGATCCAGAAGTAGGCAACCCGGAATCTGGAAATAACTCAAGTACAGCCAACACATCGTTGAATCGTTAGAGTCGATTTGCAACCCTACGTCACTGCTGCAGCTAGGCATCCAAGAACCTTTGTTTTCGTTGATGTGGATGGGGCGTTCAGCGGCAATGGCCAGAAGGTTTACGCCCTTCTTTTCTCGGGGCCAATGAACACGCTACGTCCTGCACACAATGTTTCACCGCGACCCGACCATGTTGGAGAGGATGACGACGACGGGGCTATATCCGTGAGTACCCAATGCAATGTACGATTGAGGAGCGCTTTGGAATGTGCATTCCGAGAGTATCGTTCCACACCGCCTGAACTTAGACCAAGATTACCTCGTCTGCCCATGCATAAGAAAAATAGGGCGCTGGTGTGTGCTCTAGATTCGCAGCTATCAAATGTTTTTGATAGCAGCAAAGACCTTACTGATACCCACTCGATCTTGTATTGTGCGGCTGCAGCGGCATGTCGTGTAGCTAACGTCAAGTTTCCCAAAACTGATAGAGCTACACGACCAGCTATACCAGCTTGGCAGTACAGGATTGAGCGTCGTATCGGTGAGGCTAGAGCACTCATCGGCAAGCTTATCTGCTTCAGGGAGGGCAACACTCGCCCTAGAGTGATGCGCTTTGTGAGGCGGGCGTTCTCGGCGACTGATATCAGTTCTCGAGATTATATGTCCCGCGTCACAGAGCGTATCGACTTCCTGAAGCAGAAGATCTATGCATGGGCAAGCCGTATTCGACGGTACAAGCGGCGAGTGGAACGATACACTCAAAATCGCACATTTCAGAACAACGAAAGGTGGGTTTATAGGGCTTGGGAGCGACCCGACCAAGGTGTGACTGATACGCGCCTACCGGATAATGACGCCATGTGTTCGTTCTGGCGCGATATCTGGTCGGTGCCTGTCAGTCACACCGAGGGTGACTGGACTCGGGAGGTCGAGCAAGCGTGCGATCCGATACCACAAATGGGGGCAATTACCATCAGCCCCCAAGATGTGGCTCGTGCAGTCCGTCCGTTGCCCAATTGGAAATCTCCAGGGCCGGACGGACTGCAAAACTTTTGGATTAAATGGTTCCAAAGGTCGCACGCTCGTTTGGCATCTCAATTCCAGTCTGCCTTAGAGTCAGGCTCGCTGCCCCAGTTCCTAACGACAGGAATAACCCACCTGCTCTATAAATCGGGTAGTACTGCGGAACCTAAAAATTATAGACCGATAACGTGTTTACCGACGGTCTATAAAGTTCTTACATCCATTCTGAGAGCGAAAATTAATCAACATATTGACAATAATGCCATCATGTCTGCTTCTCAGAATGGATGTAGGAACGGGTCCCGCGGTACTAAGGAGCTGCTCCTCATAGACATTGCCATTAGCCAGCAGGTTCGCCGTTCTCGCAAGGATCTGGCGACATGTTGGATAGATTACAAGAAGGCCTATGACTCAGTGCCACATACATGGCTCATGAGGGTGTTGGAGTTGTATAAAATTGATGCAACACTGCGCACCTTCCTGACGTCATGTATGAGGCAGTGGAGGACGGTCCTTCACTATCCAGGATGTCGACAGATTCAGGAAAACAGTGAACCTATAAGGATTGAGCGCGGTATATTTCAGGGCGACAGTCTGAGCCCTTTGTGGTTTTGTTTAGCCCTGAACCCTCTCAGTACACTGCTGGAGGGTTCGGGCCTGGGCTATCGGTTGAGAAGAGGTGGTCAGGTCATATCACACCTCCTTTATATGGATGATTTGAAGCTCTTTGCCCCCAACAACTTGCAACTGATGAAGCTACTGAAGGTGACAGAAACCTTCAGTGACGCCATCAGGATGGAATTTGGTGTGGACAAATGTGCAGTCATGCATGTAAAGCGAGGGGAGATTATGGAATCCGTGGGAATACAACTCTCGGATTCCATATACCTTCGATCCCTCTCCTCAACCGAAACTTACAAGTATTTGGGTATGTCGGAAGCATTAGGCATCAATGCTAGTGACGTGAAACAGTCGTTGAAGGAACGCTTCTTTGGCCGCCTGAATAAAGTACTAAATAGTCTTTTATCAGGCGGAAACAAGGTGCGCGCCTTCAACGGCTGGGTCATGCCGGTGTTGATGTACTCTTTCGGCATACTCAAATGGACTCAGACAGAACTTGACGCCCTGGATAGGAGGGTCCGCACGCTGCTTACCGCAAATCGTATGCATCACCCACGTTCATCGGTTATGAGACTGTATATCCCACGGAAGTGCGGTGGTCGTGGCTTTTTAAATGCTAAGACCCTGCACAACCGCGAGGTATGCAGTCTTAGGGAATACTTCCAGGCCGCCGACGTGGGTATGCATCGAGATGTAGTAGCGGTGGACAAGGGCCTCACCCCGCTCTCCTTGGCTAACGAGAACTGGCGCAAACCTATAGTATTAGATACTAATGACCGCAGGGAAGTATGGCAGAGCAAGGAGCTTCACGGACGCTTCTACCGGGTCCTACATGGGCCCGATGTAGATCTTTTAGCATCCGTGGCCTGGCTGCGATTTGGTGACCTTTTCGGGGAAACCGAAGGTTTTGTCTTTGCGATTATGGACGAAGTTATGATGACAAACAACTACCGGAAATATATTGTGAAGGACGGCACGGTTGACATTTGTCGGGCATGTCATCGGCCGGGGGAATCAATCAGACACATTATTTCCGGTTGTTCTAGTCTGGCTAACGGAGACTATTTGCATAGACACAACCTTGTAGCCAGGATTATCCACCAGCAACTTGCTCTTAAATACAATCTTGTGGAATCGGAAGTGCCTTACTATAAGTATGTGCCCGACCCAGTTCTCGAAAATGGCAATGTCACGTTGTATTGGGATCGGTCTATCATCACTGACAGGACTGTTGTTGCTAATAAGCCTGACATAGTGGTGATAGACCGACTAGAGCGTCGCGCAATGATTGTTGATATTGCGGTCCCCCATGACGAGAACCTCGTGAAGGCGGAGAGAGATAAGAAAAGTAAGTATCTTGATCTGGCTCGCGAGGTTGTCGACATGTGGGATGTGAATACAGCAGTCATTGTGCCGATAGTCGTGACGGCCAATGGTATAATAGCCAAGAGCCTCGACGAACATCTTAGGAGGCTCTCGTTGGGCAGCTGGATCAAGGGCTTGATCCAGAAAGCGGTACTCCTGGACACGGCTCGTATTGTTAGGAGGTTCCTCTCTCAGGAGCCCTGACCACCGGTAGCTTGGACCCTGTTCCCGATACCGGTGGGCTACTATTTTTGTATTTTTAAATGTTTTTTTATTTTATTTTTTTTAGAATGATATTTAAAAATGTAAAAATATGTAAATATAATAAATAAATGGAATAATAATAATAAAATTGGAAAATAGAAAAATGGCGGATTTTGGCTGCCATATTGTGGGGGACAATTTTTCTTTCTAACTTTCGTGTGGCGTATCAAAATGAAGGGTTTTAAGAGGCGATTTCATAAATATATAACACTTATAAATGTGTAAATGTACCTACATATTAAAAAAATAACTAAAAAGTTACAAATAAAAGAATTAAAAAAAAAGGAAACAAAAAACCCAACTGTTTAAAAAGCGAACTAAAAAGACGTAAACAAGAAGAAAATCATGCTGTGCAGTCGGAAGATACGTATTCGCGAGCTGGCTGACCAAAACCAGATGTATCCTTTTTTTGCTTTTTAAGCAGTCGGGTTTTTTTTTTTTTTTTTCATCCTGTCTGACTGACAGTGCGTCCCGATGTTACACATGAGCAAAGAAAGAAATGTGTATTCGTTTATACAAGCTGTTCATACGTTTAGCAATGGTGTAGTGAAATTACGAAAATCAATATTGTGCAAACATCAATATTTATTTATCTTGATTAAGGAACTCTTTACAGTTTTCAGTGACACTACGCGCTTGACCGGTTTTTCATAATTCATTTTCAATAATAACAACATGGAATCTCAGATTCGATCATCGCATCTTCGAGGCGGGGGGGCTCAGTAACCGTGGCTTAGTCACCCACGGTGAAGCGAAGAGGAACCCGAGGAGGGGAAGCTCGTCAGGGTTTTTGCCGATAAGCCGACGACGTAGCGGCCAGCTACCAAGTAGGTTGCGGTGCCGCTTCGTAACAGGCGACATTGCAACTGAGGCGGGCCGCGATTTTATATGGAGATTCCCAGGTCCCATACGATGTCACGGCTGAGGGTTGGAGGCCGCGGCGGGAGAGGAGTGCCGGTATTGTGGTACGCCGCTCCCCTACCTTACGCGGCCCGGACGGGGTCGCCACCGTCTGATGGCGGACGCGGTGGGGCCGCAGGGGAGGAGGAGTGTCGGTATTGTGTTAACCGCTCTCCCTATCCCCTGGGGCCGAAAAATGGTAGGTGGCGGGGCAATTGACCTTGACCCGTCACTGGGGGACCAACGGTGCCATACACGGGGTTGTCTGGCGCCCATATGCTGATTTTGTCCCTGGGGTGCTCACGGCGTACAGTGTGTTCTGGTGCGCCGGTGAAGGGGGGTGCTCCCCCGAGGAGGGTCCGGAAACGGACAGACGCGGTGGGTTCGCGGTGAGTGCTAACGCGTGCCCGTGTTCCCGCCATAAGCGGCACAGGAAGACATCGTGGAGAGTGGGTTAGAGTCCGACATAACAGCACTATCTCCCCGTGGTAGTGCAGTATGCATGAGCATTTCTCCAAGGGAAAAAAAAATGTTCGGGTAAATTTATATCGGGTTTTTCCAATATGAAGTTCTTAGTACGCCGTTTAAAACCTGGCTCACCCACGTATGCATAGATTATTATAACTGGTGGGTGCAGCAAACCTGCATCTCTACCAACACTTTCTGGAAATAAAACCGTGATAATTATTATGTCCTGCAGACAAAAGGTGCATGTTTGGATTCTATTGTGTTGTTTTTAACAGGTATCTCTTATCAGTAGCTGCTATTATACTAATGTGTATGCAAATGATCTTATTGTTGCAAATTATGGACAAACACGCGAATAAAGTGCTAGATTAAGAAATTATGTCTGATTAAATAAATACCTAATTAGATAAATGGAAGACGAAAATGTACTTGGCACCTATGGAATAGCTAATGTTGGTATACAAATTTTAAAAAGAACTAGCTGACCCGGAAAACTTTGTTTTGCCATAAAAACACCAAACATTCATCTACCCTACCTACCTATCCTACCCTACCATACCCTACCCTACCCTACCCTACCTGCCCTACCCTACCCTATCTACCCTATCCTACCCTACCCTACCCTACCAATTTATTGTTGAGTATTGACAAATATTTACATTAATATTTATATAATAACGTCACGTCACTCAATTGTTTTGCCTTCCCGGAACCTCTCCACTAACACTTAAACTTTATGGTATGGTATTAAAGTTCAAATTGACTTTTAAGTATTATTACGAATCGTTTGTATGGGAGTATAGAAAAGTTTTGTTTTTAGACTTTTTCAAGTAATTGTTTACTATTGACCTATGAACTAGAAATTTGGTAATAATGTTTATTATTACGTATATTTTACTAACAAGCAACAAAAACAGTATTTTCGTTGGTACGGAACCCTAAATGTGCGAAGTCAGACACGCACTTGCCGTTTTTTTATTAGTAGATCTTTCTTTGACAGTCTTTACGGTAAAAACTGACACATCGTGTTACCCAGTTACTGAGTTGTTGAGTTCAGATAGGCTGTCACGCCACGTAAAATATTGATATCTCAAAATGTAATAAAATCTCAAATGGAGTATACTCCATTTGAGATTTTATTACACATTTAAATAAGCCCGTTTTACAGCCCGTTCAACCGATTTTGACTTCTATTGCGTTGGTGATATGACAAAAGAATTATGTATTAAACAGTTAGTTTTGGTAACAGGTTTATGCTTTTTATGCCATCCTTATATTTACGGGATAGAACTCAAAATCGGTTGAACGGACTGTAAAAAAGGGTTGTAAAAATTTCTAATGTTATTTCAAATTAAATATAGTTGAATTTGGTTCGACGGGAAGCCAACTTAAACACAATGGGGAAAAGTCTTGATCGCCGATTATGGTACGCAAGTTACGGTTTTATAACCGGTTTGATCGATTTATAAACTAAAATATTTTGATAGGTAACCTATGAACAACCTTTTTTTATTGTTCCCCAATGAGCACCAAGCTATTATATTGATTGGTGCTCAATAGGGATAACGTTGGTGCTCAATACATAGGTGTCCAAAAAATAGGTGCTCATACGGGAATACTCCAAAAAGATTGTATACCTATTATGTAAAAAAAATAGCTGGTGTCGTAGAAATCTTATTTAAATGACCCCATAAAAAGTTACCCATTATTTCCATTTCCTTAAACAAAAATAAGCCGAAACAATTTAGCAATGCGTCAAGTAACAAAGCCGTTAATCGCTCAAGACAAAAAGTTCATCTCTAATTAATAATACCGTGAATCAGTAATCAGAGGGAACCGGTAAGACAATTTTGTGAAATTAACACCTGAAGCAGACGGGCGGCGGTATTCCCGGCTTTTACGGAACTCCGGAACTTGCGGATCTTACCACGGAGTAATAAGTGCATGGAGTGCGAATTAAAATACAAATCTTTGTGATAAAAATAATATAATATTACAAAATAATATAAAAATTACATATTATAAACTGTAACCAAATTAAAAAATATAACCAAAAAAAATGGGTACAATGCGGCGGTCTCATCGCTGACAGTGATATCTGCCAGACAACCTTTGGGTGGACTGAAAGAACTTAAAATAAAAGGGTAAAGGTCTGCGGTCTACTGCTACATTAAAATATATAAAAAAATATATGGCTCTATGTAAACAAAACAAGAAAAAAAGAATTGAAATAAATGTTTGTAAGTATTAAAATGCCAATATAAGTTTTTAAGCTGACATGGTCACAATCATTAGATTTTAATCTTTATTATTTTTGGTCAACATCGAGCTCTCAACCAAAATCATACATGGTAAATAACCCGAAACAAATATTAAATCTATTTTAAATGCCAATATTCACTAAGTGTTGTAAAACCACAAACGTAATGTAAACTTCCCTAACGAAGCACCTTATTTGGATACCTTTACTTAACTTTTCCTATCGAAATGTTTAATAGGACCTAGGTAGGTACCTAATTCATTTCCGAAGTGATGGGATGTTTTCAACAGAGGAGTTGATGGCTATGTGTTTAAGTATTAAAAATAACATGAAATCTTTGATTTTCATAAAATGTGTTTCAGAAATTGCCTTCTTTAAGGCGCCGATTCCCTTGAGTAGCTTATGAGTCGATTTTGAGTAGATTTTATAATGAGAATCACATCTAAAAGACCAGTCGTAATTTTTTGAAAAAAATATATGTTATATTAGACTATTTTCCTAATAATTTGATCTAAGAAAATTTTGAGTTTTATTTGTATAACATAGTGTAATTAATTTGTAAAGTTATGTCTAAAACGGACAAAAACACGACAATCACACCAAAACCGCTGGGCGTATTATAATGAAATCAACACCATTTCAAAGATAATTTAATTATCTACATTTTGATCTGAGGCTTTTTTTTTAAAGTCTTAGAATAATGAAAAGAAAGGAAAGTACAAACAACTACTAAATTTTGGGTCGCGCGGGTGTGAAACGAGTGCGCGTTTTGTTCCCTCAAGGTCGTTGGCGTTAGTCGTCGTCTTAATTCTGGCAAGTTAACTTATAACTTTATTCTATTAGTTCACATACTTTTTAACAAGCACCTAACAAGTTTGGTTTTTATGCTGACTTCGTGTTAGTCTCTCCTGTCAATCTACCGCACTTTAACACTCCAGTCGCTTCTTACTCCGTGTCTTTCAAACTTCCGTCGCGCGGTCGACTTTGAAGCAGAACAGGTGTGAATTACTTTTAAAATATGGTAATCCTGTCTGAACGGAGTCCCGACTTCGTGGAGATACTTGGTGACGAATTTCTTTGGACTTCTAAGTTTGAGATTATTATGCAGAGGTGCGGTGGGTCGTGGTATGGCGTTTATTATACCGTTTTTTATCATTAGGTGAAAAATATGAAGGCTTTGCTATGTAATAATGTGTGATAATAATTTAATAATAATGTGCTAACAATATAATAATAATTCTGCATAATGACATTTAAACATAAATAATTTGCAGAATACAATGACTTTAAGGCTGTAAGATCTTCCGTTGTAAACTATGTATTTTCTTGCAAATAAACATTTTGAATTTGAACATTTTGAATAAATTTCTTTGTTGAGATGGGTAGAGTTCAGCTACGCATAATTCAGCTTATAAAGATTCCACTGCATGGTTTCAGGCTTCCATTTTGCTATAGTAAGTGGGCTCTGTAACCTATCACGCGGGCCCAATTGATGGATGTGTGACATGTCTTGGAATTTGTGGTTCTAGGAGAAATGCCAGTTTCTCTTCACCGTTTTGAGAGCAGTGGTGATGGAAACTAACCCAAAGTAATGTACCTGCCTGGTTCCAACCCATGATCTACGAAACGTTACGACCGTTACCACTAGACTACTACTCTGCTATACCAACATAATACTGATTGTACAGTCTTAAGTTGCAAGTCCGAGATGGGCTGCAGACTATAAACTGCAATCGCAAATTGCAAGCGACACAACTGGTTTTTTATAAATCTCTATGAAATTGATTCCGAGCGCTGCAACACTGCAGCCAGCAGCTGCGGCGCGCAGCGGCCGCAGACCAGTGTTGCCAATTTAGCGACTTTGTCGCTAGAAGTGACGACTTTTGTTTAATTCATATTATTTATTATTTTCAGCCTATTCTTTCCCACTGAAGAGCAAAGGCCTCCCCTTCTTCCTTCCAATCTCCTTAGTCTAGGGCAATTGTTGTCCAATCCTGTCAATAGGTATCAAGTTCATAATAATTATTAATTCGTAGCGAGTATTTTTTTATCACAATAATGGTTTTGCTACATAACTGACGACTTTTGTAGAAATATAAAAACCAGTTTTACCCCTGTGCTTGGAATAGAGGCGAACGCGACCGCAAGCAGCACTATGGTCAACCATAGCCGCTAGTCGGCTGCGGTTTTGGGGGAGTAGGTTTGGACTCCCCCCGCGACGTCTAAGAAGGGCGCGCGTGGAACACTACGCGCCGCTACCTCGGGTCCTGATGTATTGGGGGGCGACGGACGTCCCCAAGTCCGTCGCCCCTGGGGTCATTTAAGGGGGCTGGAAGAGGGCGTTGTCCGCCCGCCGCCGACGCCCGGCGCGTCTTCTGAGGATCTGGTGAGCGGATAAAATCTCCCTCTCCCTCTCCGCAGCCTCCTTCTGCGAGACGACTGATCCGCAGAAGGATACCACCGCGTCCCAGGACTCCTCGCTGCATGATAACCCAGTAAATAGGCAAAAGTTGTGTCTGATGGCCTGGCTTCTGAACACCCGTAATTATTGTTATAGATCAAATGATACCCGGGACCAGCGCCTTAGAGTGCTTTCCGAGGCATCGATAACCCGTGCGGCTGTTTTACCCGATTGCGGCAGGTTAATGTTTTTCGAGCGTATGTATGTATGTCTATTTATATAGTACGCTCTACAGCCCAAACGTCTTGACGGTTTATGACATATCAGGTTGCCATACCTATTATTGGAATCAAATATAATAACTCACAATGTTAGGACCCATTAATATTAATGATAATTTTATCCGTGGTGCTAGGCCACTGTGTCTATCCCAGTTGTAAATGACCCTGATTCGTTTACAAGACAGAACAAACAAGGTCCCTTGCTTGATTTGTAGGGAAGTGAAAATTCGTATTTTTTCCTACACCTCCGTTATTATTTTCTGATTAATTTCGTTGCGGGATCCATGACAGTTAAATTCATTCTCCGGAACTTCATCGAGCGTCATTGCCTCGGCGCTTCTCTGTTGGTCGCTACTGTGGATTCTGGCTTTCAGGAGTTGCAGGGGTTTGGGAATAGTGTGGTGTGATTTTCCCATAAAAAGTATGAGGTGTCGTTGGATTTGTCTCAATTGTGGGAGTGACATGGTCTATATGATTTTTAAATATAAAGGGTACGGAACCCTAAATAAGCGAAGTCCGACACGCACTTGGCCGGTTTTTAATAATAGTTAAGATATGGAGGTCCCTATACGTTAAGGTTGTATATTAAACACTGTGCCTTTCGCTTTAAAAACGGCTTTTTAGGACGGGCTGATGGTGCCATAGACCGACATGATAATTTTAAGGACATAGAAAATTTGACGTTCTAACAACGACAATGATTTTCAAGAAGTCCAAAATGTTTGCGATTGATATGCGCTAAAATATCACGAAGGCAATCCTGTGTTTAAATTAATTAGACAATTTAGCTAAAATAACATAACATAATCAACCTTTTAACGTTCCCACTGCTGGGATGCAGGCCCGTTCTGTGAGAGGGAATGGACCTTAATCCACCAAGTGGGATCAGTGCGGGTTGTGTCTCTTTAAATTGTTGATTCTAGAACATGCCGATTGCCTCCACTGTTATCCTATATCCTTTTTTCCTGGTGATTTTTTCTTTCACTGTTTTGTCATCACCACTGCTCTGCTCTAGAAGGATAAAATAATTTGGGAAAAAATGTTTTAAATCTAAAAATTAACAAAAATTCTAGACCTTCAATGAGATACTCGAGAGGAGCTCGGGGCTAAATAATAACAGCCGCACGGGTCAATCTTCAAGGTTAAGCAACGCTTGACGAGGTCGGTCTGTGGATGGGTGACCAAATCAACATAGCGAGTTTCCTCCGTGCCTCGGAAAGCTCGTTAAGCCGTTGGTCCCGGCTGTCATTTCAAGATCTTTGACAGTCGTTACGGGTAGTCAGAAGCTTGAGATCTGTCACCAGTCTTGCCAAGCGGTATGGTGTTACCCAGTTACTGGGTTGCGGAGGTCTGATAGGCAGTCGCTCCATGTAAAACACTGGTACTCAGCTAATCCGGTGAGACTGGAAGCCGACCCCAACAACAATTGGGCAAAGGCTAGGCAGATTGAAATGAGATACAAACGCACACACGCGAGAATAATCCCGCGTGTGTGCGTTTATATCTTCATTCAGGTCATTCATGTTACGTGCGTATCAAGTAATTAAGTTATTTGCTCTAAAATAATCAACATAATCAATCAAATGTATCCTCTTTATATACACGAACATGAAGAAGGCTATAAATTGATTAATAGTGTGTTATATCTGTTCACTTCAGCTTCAAAATGAAGATCTTCTTGTGTCTGCTTCTGATTAAAGTTTGTTCTTGTGTAGACAGTGAACAAAGTTCTATTAATAACTATTGGGGAGGAAAGGGCTATGATGATGGAAACTATGGTAAGAGACCTTTACTCATTTGATGGCAGTCTTAAAGGCGGGCGTTGTTTAGAATGTAACGTTGTCTTGATCCGCTAAGATTCTAGCATCTATCTAAACGTGATAATATATCAACGTGACAAATGTGTTGTCAAATGTCTTAAAATGTTGGGGATTGATTGCATGATATTTTGGTAGCGTATCAATCTCAATCCCAAATATTGTGGAGTTTTGACAATATTTAACATACAGTTATGAAAGACGCGACGCAATTTTAATTGGCCATATCGCGAATGTATTTACTAAGAAAAAACGAATGTATTTACTAATTACTTAGGCGGCTGTCAGTTTAGTCTACGAAATAAAAAAAACTTTTTACAAAAAAATACTACCGAATTCCAAATAAAACTACAAAGTGAAAAATAGTAAAAAATTGTATTTTTTTGTAAAAAGTTTTTTTATTTTTCACTTTTTAGTTGTACCTACATAAAAGGCAAGTTGTTTAGTAAGTTACCTACTCGTATAACGCCAGAATATATTATCCAAATATCATGAAACTTGAACATAACCGGTGAAATGAGAGATCTGCGTACCCCTTAAGAGCCTACTGGCGTGATGTTATGTTATGAAATGGTATAAACAACAAAAAGACATGCAATTGCAGCAATCCCGAGAGATTTGCCGTTGTTTATTGAAGAGTTCTGTTGTATATCTTCGAATTTCTTCGTCAGTCCTTCACCAAATTAAAATGGAACCAATTTCGGAACATACTCTTTCAAACAAAAAAAGATTTTTTGAAATCGGTCCACAATTGACGGAGATATCGGTGAACATACACAAAACATACAATGTCGAACATAGAACCTCCTCCTTTTTGGGAAGTCGGTTAAAAATCGCGAAATTGCTAGTATTTTCACATCGAATCGATGTGACATGACTCCTCAATTTAATTAAACTAATTGGAGTAAATAAATGTTTTATGAATGTAAACGTAATAATATTTAAATATAACAATGCGATCGATAAAAGGAAGTCTGACATAAATTAGTAGAAATTAAATAAGGGGCGGTAGTTTCTTAACAAATTTTAATGTAATTTTTTGCCGTGCAATAGTTCCATTTTCAGTCTATTTCGATTTTCGATCAACTTAAGATCACTCAGGATACGACACTATTTTTACCCGACTACGGTGAAGCTAAAAGGAAGGGTTATGATTTTAGCAGTCTATGTATGTATGTTTGGATAAGTGATTAGTAAAAATCACTTATGGGTGTGATATCTGACACCAGTCTTGCCAAGGGGTACCGTGTTACCCGTTACTGGGTTGTGGAAGTCAGATAGGCAGTCGCTAAATGTAAAACAGTGGTACTTAGCTGAATCCGGTAAGACTGGAAGCCGACCCCAATATAGTTGGAAAAAGGCTACGCAGATGACTTATGGGTGTGATATAAATCGAACTGAATCGCGTTTTCAGGAAATGGGGTTATTTACCAGGGCAGGTATACATTTGTTAGTTGCCAAAACCTACATGATTGTCCACTATTAAAAATATTAATTTTTATGTGTCTTTTCGCCGGAAGTTTATTTATCGGCGGGCGAATTGTAGTGAACGATTCGTCCGATTCAGGCGAGTTAAATTCGGGCGAGTCGTCCAATAACCCGATCATATTGGTATTTTTTATTGTTTTTTTTTTACTTTTAATAAATGATGATTAACAATGCCAAATTAAACGATAAGGTCAATTAATAATTAGGTAAGCAAACCTATTATCGTACCTTATTATTATTTAGGGATGTTGAGGAGCTCGTGGCTAAATAATAACAGCCGCACGGGTCGATCATCAAGGTTAAGCAACGTTTGACGAGGTCGGTCAGTGGATGGGTGACCATTTCAACATACCGAGATCCTCCGTGCATCGGAAAGCACGTTAAGCCGTTGGTCCCGGCTGTCATTTGAAGATCTTTGACAGTCGTTACGGGTAGTCAGAAGCTTGAGATCTGACACCAGTCTTGCCAAGGGGTACCGTGTTACCCAGTTACTGGGTTGTGGAGGTCAGATAGGCAGTCGCTCCATGTAAAACACTAGTACTTAGCTGAATCCGGTAAGACTGGAAGCCGACCCCAATATAGTTGGGAAAAAGGCTAGGCAGATGATGAATTTCATGAAACACAGGTCCGATCTATATTGCGAGTCTTGGAGATCTTATGTCCACACGTGGACGTCTTTAGGATGAAATGATGATGATGATGACGGTAGTCTATTTTGGGGCGTGCACGAATTCGACACATTTGGGTCAGTTTTATGGACCATACTTGGAAGAAGAAAAAAAATAGATAATGACTCAGATAATCAACTTCGTCCATCGAAGATAATACGTAATTTGGTGAAGCTAATCAATCAGTCTTAAAGTGTTCTCATCATATCATAATGTAGCACAAACTGAATATTTCAACATTTTCAAGTCTCTGAAGGAAATCCTAAAATTTACCACGTGATTGTTGGTAAAAGCCCGAAATTAACGGTTGTCATAGGTCTTTTCAGACTTTTACTAGTAAGACTTGGTAAATCTTAGTTTACGGTAAATGCTAGACTTTAGCGTAGTTCGAGCTTTTACAGTAACATTTACATCATATTTAAATAATTGGCCCCATTTATTAGGTTATCAAGAATATGGGCTAATAGAGCGTCCATGTCCTCATTATGACGTGAACTGCATCAAACGGTTCTTCGCCCACAACTCCCAATGCTCTCCTGTCAAGGGACCAGCTCCAGACACTGTGAAGATTAGGACCATCCCGATGATCTTACCTCACGTTAATGTAACATTCACCTTGAATGATGTTGACGTGAAAGGTTATAATTATTTTAGGATTAAGGAGTTCTAGTAAGTATTTAGTTGTATTGTTCTTTGTAGGGTTCCGTACCCAAAGGGTAAAAAAGGGACGCTATTACTGAGACTCCGCGATCCGTCCGTCTGTCTATCTGTCTGTCCGTCTGTCACCAGGCTGTATCTCATGAACCGTGATAGCTAGACAGTTATCTTATTTATTTTAGTCTAAATATTTTTTTTGCCGTTTTTTGCGGTATTGGTACGGAACCCTTCGTGTGCGAATCCGACTTGGGCAGTTTTATTTTTTACTTGTCTACTACAGCCTATAAAGAGATACTTCGATAATGACCAAGAAGCACCCAGTCCTGGTCTTCCAAATCTGATATTTGGTTTTTTGGTTCAGATTTGTTAATCAAGCACCAGGTGACTGGTGTTTTTATTAAAAACCTATCAAGAACCTGTTACATATTTTTAAATTCCTTTGAACTCTTGAAGTTATCCGAAGAGTCTTTGAATAACTTCCAAAGTTCAGCAAATAGACAAATTTTTGTTCTTGGATTATTTTCTTCATTAAATGCATTGCTGTAAACAATTGCCAATTTTCAGTATAAACAAAGCGACTGGCAGACTGGTGTTGGAAGTAGAATTCCTCAAGCTCTTTGTGTTTTCACCGTACACCGTCATCGCATTCTACCGAAAAGGGAAGGAGCCTATAGTACTTGTAGACTACGCAGCCATTGAATACAGTTAGTAAAAACCTTATTTTTCAGTTTAGCTTAAAATGCAAATGATGAATATCAACGTCATTCAATCAAATAAATATCATGATCAGCGCGTTTTGAAGAACCCAAGTGTCAACACTCTACCTCTAAAATGGCCACTAGGATTTCAAAAAGCTTCTTTTTCTACTTTTCATGTCGCATTTTTAATCATAAGGTTTGGGCACAGAAGCTAATCATGTTAACGATGCAAGCGTTGGAGGCGATTTTAAACGGTCATTTGGGGCACTTCAGCAAATAAGACATAGATATTGTTTAAGCTGGCATCTGATGAATGAGAGACCTATGGTCCAGCTCCAGCAGTGCACGTAGACGGCCACTACTGAACGATAGATTGCTTCAAATGATGATGATGAAGTTGTAAAGAAGAGTTTGCTTGCAAGATGCGTCAAAAGCCAAAGCTAAAGGCCAAACTACCCTAAACAAGTCGATAACTATCAGAAAACAATAGGAATAATATAATAATAATAATAATAAAATCTTTATTTATACAAAAACCTTCAACAATGCTTACATACTAGGTCGCATGAATTACAGTGAATAAAGGTTATACAGATAGAGTAAACCCTGACACCTAAACTAGGAGATCCTGTGACTTAGGAGTCAGTGTTCTGCTGTCACTATGATACCAAAAACCTTTTACAAAAAGTGTGTTATGTCGGTACACAAAATCATGGCAAAGAACAGGTTTGAAATTATTTCCAGAAAATTAAACTAAGAGTAAGGGAATTTATTAAACGAAGTTGTGATGAGTGTGCAAAATATGACAATTATGTAATTGTGTGTGTGGCGTGGAGGTGTGTATGTGAGTGAGCGTGTGTATGAGGGGTATAAGTGTATCTAAGGGTGTGTATGTATATATTTGCATGTATATGTATATATACATGCGAATATATACATAGTATATATTCGCATGTATATAACTATAATGTATATAATATATACATTATAGTGTTAGTATTTTTATGTATCTTGCTGAAATTATTGAGACCGAGATGATAATAATTGGTAGGAGAACTTTTGTGCGGCTACTGTTGGGCTACTGTTGGAATGTTTCCTGGGTAGAAAAATGATAGTTCTATTTAATTCATCAATGAGATTATCAAATGATATTAGGACACGTATCTTTTGCTTTATCAACTAAATAAAATTTGACAAAGATAAAGCGCATCAAAGTTCCAGGAGTGGGGGCTTGTGACGTCACTTTGTCAGTATAAAGTGTAGCACACCGTGACGCGATATTAATATTTCAACGCGCTGTATCGTCGTATTTTTTTTTACGTGGCAAAAGAAAAATACGTGTCCAATATTTTTTTATGTTTTATAACTGACGGACCAAATATATAGTTTTGTCAACATCCCTGATCAGTAATTTCGTATTTTCTTTTCAAGGGGACTTATCGCTCACCTTGACAGCTCCAATAGACAAGGGCATCAATTTATCCGAAGCACACGTCTTTTCATATATATCTGATGCAAATCCTGAGAATGCGCTTGGTCCTAATTTCACGAAGAGTAAAGGTAAAGTGATATTAGCGGTATTTACTGGATATATATAATTGATAATCAATCGGTTGTACCTTATGGTAGGTAAAGATGTGGTCGAAGATGTTACAGTTTTTCCGAGAAAAGATGTTATAGCTATCGAGAAGCAATGTGCTGTATATGAAATGAATATGTAAGGTGGTAAAAATTCTAAGATCTCTATGAATTTTAAGAGGATTCTCGGTACAATTGTATCAATATATAAAACGAATCAAAGCGAAAAAGCAATTTTAATTATTCACAAAAATAAATTAAATTAAATATTTGGTCACAGATAATATAATACTAGCATACAGATGCCTCATCCCATACAAAGAAACCGTGCCGACGCAACTAGAGTTTTTCATCTGAATATACCGTTTTTTTTTTGTAAATCGATCGTGTTCGGTTCCGTTACACGGCGATAGATAGATCACCATCTATATCCGTGGAACGGAACCGAAAGCGATCGATTTACTTCAAATAATCAGTACAGAGGCCTTAGTGCGAGTTTTTACTCACGCACAATCGCGTTAACGTTAACGCCAATTTGTATTGAAAGTTGATAAGCGCCTTCTGGTGACGGCAAGGCAAAACCTGTTTTTTTTGTATACATTTGAAATAAGAGATCGTTTACGTTATCACGAGTGAGTACGTTAAAAAACTCGCACTGAGCGCACAGTACGTCGGCACGGCTTCTTTGTATAGGATGAGACACCACTGATTTGATGAATCAATTTTTCCACGAGCCGTACGCACGCGCGGGCGCTCGGCGTATGCGCGGTACCTCAGCCAACGTGTCCGAACAATCGCCACTTCGTCAGTAGAACAAGATCCGTCGCGCGGGATGGGTGTGTCGCTCTCTAGTATTTTACAACTAAAATACTGGTACTCAGCTTAATCCGGTTAGACGGAAAGAAAAAGACTAGGCAGATTGATTTTTATACTAAAACAATGATTTTGACACATTCCTATTCGTCCTCAACCCTCAAGAAATGTTCTTTATTTTTCAGAACCTCAAGTGCAAGTCTCCCTAAGAACTTTAGTCGAGAAGATAGGGCTCAGTATTCAAGAAGCCATGGTCACTAAGGGGCAAGCATTAATGTATGCTTTCTTGCAAAAGACTATCTGTAGCTACTGATACGTCAAGATCCATGTCGATTATTATAAAAACAATATACTATTTTGATTGGCATTTGTTTTTTTTCTATGATACTGGGTAAAATAGTAATAATTCTATTTGATCTCTCAGTTATATTATTATTTTTGTTGGTTCTTACGTCAATCGATGCGTCTTAATCCTGCGAGTGTCACTGGCTACATTTAAATTGGAAAATATAAAAATGGCGGATTTTGGGCGCCATATTGTGGGGGATTTTAAAATAAAGGGTTTTAAGAGGTTATTTCAAAAATATATATACTGATATATGAAAAAAATGTACCTAATTCCAAAAAAAATCATAACTAAAAAGATATAAATAAAATAAGGTAATTAAAAGAATCAAAAACCCGACATCTCGTTTTGGTCAGCCAGCTTGCGAACATGTATCCTCCGACTGCACAGCATAATTTTCTTCTTGTTTACATCTTTTTAGTTAGCTTTTTAAGCAGTCGGGTTTTTATTATTTTTATAAATCTACCTGACGGAATAATAATCCATACTAATATTATAACTGAGAAAATAACTCTCTCTGTCTTAAAAAAAATAATATCTAACTAATTATAATTAATACATTTATAATTATTATTATTACTATTTATTATTGTATCTCACTTTTCTAGTCTTAGCGGCTGAACGGATTTGAATGAAAATTGGCACATTCAGGATATTTTTTATTGCTTGTCGAGGTCGGTCCGTGGATGGGTGACCATTTCAACATACCGAGTTTCCTCCGTGCCTCGGAAAGCACCCGGCTGTCATTTGAAGATCTTTGACAGTCGTTACGGGTAGTCAGAAGCTTGAGATCTGACACCAGTCTTGCCAAGGGGTACCGTGTTACCCAGTTACTGGGTTGTGGAGGTCAGATAGGCAGTCGCTCCATGTAAAACACTGGTACTTAGCTGAATCCGGTAAGACTGGAAGCCGACCCCAATATAGTTGGGAAAAGGCTAGGTAGATGATGACAGGATATTTTTTATCCCGGGAATATTTTCCCTTAGGATAATTTTAGGGAAGCCACTGGCAGAAGCTAGTTCTTTTAAAATAATGATCAACATATAAATCAGATAGTGGTACAAGAGTGTAGGTACGTACGGGGCTAGAGGTTTATCGGCAACGATGCACTGGTCGCCTCAACGCTCCAGAGCCTTGAACATCGACGCCAAGTGGCCAGTCTGTCGGTTTTTTATCGGTTACACTTCAGGGAGTGTGTTTCCATCACCGGACAACAAGACGTACGGCAATGCGCCACCGGTACATGGTGGACATTCCACCCATACGTACAAAGTGTTTTGCGAATACTTTCATTGTACGCACAGCTTAGGAGTGGAATTCCCTGCCGGAGTCTTTGTGTCCTAATAGCTACAACCTTGGGGTCTTTAAGTCAAGAGTGAACAGGTTACTTCTAGGCAAACGTGCTTCACCGTCGACCACATCATCACTTACCATCAGGCGAGATAGTAGTCGTCAAACACTAGCCTATAGATAAAAAGGCTCTTGTCTTGCTTGGGTAGAATTTCTGGCTGATGAAATATATTCAAGTATCACACATTCTTTTATACATTTTACGGTTACTATCAGATTATATAAAAAACTTTTTTACAAAAAAATACTACCGACTTCCAAATAAGAAAACTACAAAGTGAAAAATGACTTTATTTTTGGAAGTCGGTGTCTTTCGTAGGTACCATTTTTTTGCGATAAGGACAACGACTTCAAAAAGTAAAGTTATTTTTCACTTTGTAGTTTTCTTATTTGGAAGTCGGTAGTATTTTTTTCTAAAAAAGTTTTTTTTATTTTTCTCTTTTTAGTTGTACCTACCTAATAGGCAAGTTTTTGAGTAAGTTTCCTATAACGCCAGAATAGATTACCCGAATATCATGAAACTTGAACAAAACCGATCAAATGAGAGATCTGCTTACCCCTTAAGAGCGTACTGGCGTGATGTTATGTTATGAAATGGTATAAACATTAAACAGACATGCGATTGCAGCAGTCCCGAGAGATTTGCCGTTATTTATTGAAGTGTTCAGTTGTATATCTTCAGAGTTCTGCATCAGATCTTCACCAAATTAAAATGGGACCAATTTCGGAACATACTCTTTAAAAAAAATAAAGAATTTTCAAAATCGTTCCAAAATTGACGGAGATATCGGTGAACATACAAAAAAAAACATACAAGAAGTCGAACATACAACCTCCTCCTTTTTCGAAAGTTGGTTAAAAATTTGGCTTTTTAGGAAGGCTGATCACACCATAGACTTGATTTGTTGAAGACAATTTGACGTTATACCAGCGATAACGATTTTCAAGAAGTACAAAATGTTTGAGATGGATATGCGCTAAAATTTCACGTAGGTAATCCCGAAAATGTACTGTTTAAATTAATTAGATTAATTAACATAAAATAATCAACCTTTTTACGTTTGCACTGCTGGGACACCGGCTCGTTCTGTGAGCGGGAACGGGCATTAATTTACCAAGTGGGCCCAGTGCGGGTTAGTGGATGTCACAAGGATATTCTGGTTTCCTCACGATGTTTACCTTCACTGTTTTTTCACCACCACTGCTCTCGAAGGGAAAAATAATTTGGGAAAAAAGTTATATATTTTAAAATTAAGAAATAGACTAGCTCTTAAAAGAGATATAAACGCACACACGCGAAATTATACGCACGTCACACTAATTATGTTATTTGATCTATAATAATCAACATAATCAATCAAATATCTACTCGTACAACTACATAATACCCTCTTTATATCCACACGAACATACAGAAGGCTATAAAATGATTTCTATTGTGCCATATCTGTTCACTTCAGCTTCAAAATGAAGATCTTCTTGTGTCTGCTTCTGATTAAAGTTGGTTTTTGTGTAGACAGTGAACCAAGTTCTATTACTAACTATTGGGGAGAAAAGGGCTATGATGATGGAAACTATGGTAAGAGACTTTGTATTGTAGCCTCTGCTTGAGTAATTTTGTGATTTTTTATTCGTATAGTATAAATCGTCATAGATTAGATGTTGCTGCAACAGATTCATGTCCCGAGCTTTGTTACGTAATATCTTTTTTAGAACAATTAATTCGGCCAACATTATAGAATAATAGTTGAATCACCATTTCACTATGGTTCTTTTTTCCCTTCGGTTTCCCCCGTATCAGCTAAGTCTCTAAACCCTTAACTGCACACCAACAGCAAAATTGCAGTTGATATAACTGCATTGATATTCCCACTTGCAGTCGGCGTGCAGTTAGAACGCAGTTTAAATGTGTGTTTAGAGCCTTAATTTATTGTTCATGCTGTGGTCAAAAACTTGAGTCTATCAGCATGGTCATAGTGAAGCTGACTGCGTTGAACAGCCGAATGCTACTGAACACTAGATCTTTTTATTAGTATGAACGCATTTGAAATAAAGGTTCAAAAAAAAAACATTTTCTTATGCTAGCCTTTGTGCCTTGATGATTGGGGTTTCAAGGTTTTTGCTCTTTTTTCTTCCCTGTTAGCTGATTATTGACAACCTATTTTACCATTTTTTTTGTTTTTTTTTAGGTAGGTGACTTATTGGTCTCGCACGGGGTTTTTATTTTTTATTTTGTTTAATTTTAAGCTGATTTCTCGTGTCTCCTGTGCGGGTCACAAATAAATACTTTTTCTTTCTTTCTTTCTAAATCCCATCTTTTGTTTGGTCTCCCTCTGCTTCTTTGGATATTATCTTTAAATAAGTGCCTTCATTTACCAGGTTATCAAGAAAATGGGCCAATAGAGCGTCCGTGTCCTCATTATGACGTGAACTGCATCAAACGGTTCTTCGCCCACAACTCCCAATGCTCTCCTGTCAAGGGACCCGCTCCAGACACTGTGAAGATTAAGATCATCCCACTGATTATACCTCATGTCAATATAACCTTCATCTTGAATGATGTTGAGGTCAAAGGTTATAATTATTTTAAGATTAAGGAGTTCTAGTAAGTATTCAGTGGTCTCGTTCTTTTTTATACTTGTCTAATATAACCTATATAGAGATACTGTGGGGACTTAGGCTTAGACTTTCAGGGAGCTCAAATAATACGAGTAAGCATGAATTACTTTTTACTTGTATTGACTCAACAACGTGCCTGTCCAAATCTATTTTTTTCTTTAAAAGTTTCTCATTCATACTGCACTACGACGGCGACGGGGAGATAACACAGTTATGTGGGACTCCAACCCTCTAAACTCCACAGTGTCCCCCTGTGTCGTTTATGGCGGAACACTCACCGCGAACCCGCCGCGGCCCTCCTCTAGGGAGTACCCCCCATCACCGGCGCATCAGAACACATGGCACGCCGTGACCACCCCAGGGACTAAACCAGCACGTGGGCGCCAGACGACCTCGTGCATGCCATCCTTGGACCTCTGTGACGGATCAGGACAGTGGCCCCGTCACCTATCACTTTTCGGTCGCAGGGAGGGCTCCAGCTGCAGCCCCACCGCGGCCGCCATCAGATGGAGGCGACCCCGTCCTGACCACGGAAGGTAGAGAGAGCGGCGCACCGCAATACCGGCTGGCACTCCTCTCTCGCCGCGGCCTCCAAAAGTGCCTGCCCTGAGGTGACTTTTACAGAAGTCACAAACTAAACAAAAATATCTTCAAATATTTTCCTTCCAAAACTAAATAGTTATCTGTTACCAGTTCTATAATGGGCAAGAAGGTTACTAAATACTTGGCGAATGACCAATGCCAAATCTGATATTTAGTTTTATGGTTTTTCAGTTCTCTTCATCAAGCACCAGGTCACTGGCGTTTAGCGTCTATCATGAACCTGTTATATATTTTAAATTCCTTTGAACGCTTGAAGTTATCCGAAGAGTCTTTGAATAACTTCAAAAGTTCATCAAATAGACAGATTTGTGTTCTTGGATTACTTTCTTAATTAAATGCCTTGTTATAAATAAATCGTCATTTTCCAGTATAAACAAAGCAACTGGCAGACTGGTTTTAGAAGTAGAATTCACCAAGCTCTACGTGTTTTCACCATACACCGTCATCGCATTCTACCGAAAAGGAAAGGAGCCCATAGAACTGGTTGACTACGTGGACATTGAGTACAGTTAGTAAATACTTTTTCTCAAACATGCTTGAAAATTTGAGCATTATTTTGACAACCTTCTTCGAGATAAATCAAAATTGCTGTACTGGCCAAATACATGCGAGCAGCGGCCGGCAAAAGTTGTATGAAAATCCATATCTGTCGTGTTTAGCGACCAAATAAATTACATAGAACACTCATATCTGTCGTGTGATTTAAAAATGGAACGATCTTTTATTCCGTAAACGTGGCAACCAAGCAGATAACTTATCAAAGGTTTTATTTAAATTTCAAACTGGCTTGCAAATAGAAAGCTGTTTATTGAAAAATAAACAAATGAACACTTTAACACAGGGGAAAATTATTGTTGTTCGTCATTGATTTTGAAAAGTAATTGTGTTTGACAAAATGAGTTCTAGGTAATAATTAGTTTTAATTTCCGCGCATTCTTTGAGAAAAGTACCTACTATACAAGCCTTGGCCACAACTAGGCATTGATGGACTTACGTATGTGTGCCTCGGCTTACGTTCGTCCATCAATGCAACTTTTGCTGGCTGAATATTGGGCGCAATCCTGTAATGACAGATTTGATTAAGAAGAAATCAATAAATAAATAAAAGACTCTAAAGCGACCACTACGTTTATATAACCTTACAATAAACAGTTTTATTTTAATAAACAGTATTATTTTAATAATACTGTAATAAACAGTATTATTTTAATAATACTGTTTATAACAGCTTTGGAGGCGTTGTTCTGGTCAACTAGCAGGTAAACGGAAGTTTGGGGCACTCCAGCAAAAGGGGCTTAGAGATTGTGTAATCGGAAAAGAAGAATTAACTCTATTAGCAAGATGAGTCAAACATAAGAAGATAGAAAAGGCAGACTTGAAGCTAAATGCAGACCTACAGCAAAGACTACAATACGATTTTTCTTTTCTAGGAGACCTATCGCTCACCCTGACAGCTCCTATAGGCAAGGGCATCAATTTATCCGAAGCACACGTCTTTTCATATATATCTGATGTCAATCCTGTGAATAGTCTTGGTCCTAACTTCATGGAGAGTAAAGGTATTTTCTTCTCCTCACTTGATATATTTATTAATAATCAATCGGTGGTATCTTATGTAATCATGATGCGGTCGAAAATGTTACAGTTTTTTCCCGAAAACTACTACCTTACTACTTTTCTTACTAACAACCTAACAAGCAGCATGCTGTATGTAAAATGAATATATTTACAAAACGTTTTGTATACAGGCCAAGCGATGATCATTATTGAATTTATACGAAAATATATGCAGGACATAATATTGACGCGAGTTCGTTTTAATAAGCTTTTAATTACTTTCACCTTTGCTTGTGTCTCATTCAGCTGAAAATTTGCGCATACGTTAATTTCTCGTGACAACGCATTTTTAACTCCCAACGGAATAAAAAAAGTTAGTAAAATCAAAAAAACCCGACTGCTTCAAAAGCGAAGTAAAAAGAAGTAAACTAGAAGAATATCTTGCTGTTCAGTCGGAATAAATATTCGCGAGCTGGCTGACCAAAACCAGATGAAGCAGTCGGGTTTTTTGATTTTATTATCTATTTTATTTACAACTTTTTAGTTAGACTTTTTTTTTGAATGTCTTTAAACATATAAGTGGTATATATTTTCGTTATCACCTCTAAAAACCCTTTCATTTTGATACCCCACTCGATGGGTTTCGAAGAAAAAAATATTGCAGTCCCTACAATATGGCGCTCAAAATCCGCCATGTTTCTTTTTATTCAACGGCTCTTTATCTAAGAACACTTGGGCGGCCAAGACCTATCTAACGATGTCTTAATTATAAAAAATCCGTCAAGTGGTTTGAAATATACGAGGTAATAAAGAATATTACATACATACAAACGATGCACTGGTCGCCTCAAAGCTCCAGAGCCTCGAACATCGACGCCGAGTTGCGAGCCTGTCGGTTTTATATCGGTTACATTTCGGGGAGTGTGCGACGGAACTGCACAATTTGATTCCGCCTAGCCCTTTCCATCATCGGACGACAAGACTTACGGCCATGCGCCATCGGTACATGGTGGACATCCCTCCCATACGCACAAAGCGTTTTGCTAATACTTTAATTGTGCGTACAGCTAAGGAGTGGAATTCCCTTCCGGGGTCTTTGTTCCCTGATAGCTACAACCTTGGGGTCTTTAAGTCAAGAGTGAATAGGTTTCTTCTAGGCAAGCGTGCTTCACCGTAGACCACGTCATCGCTTAACATCAGGCGAGATAGTGGTCAAACGCGAGCCTATAGATTATATAAAAAAAAAAAAAAAAAAAAAAACATACAAGATACGCGGGAAAAACATAACCCTTTCCTTGCAGCCGGGTAAAAAGAACGATGTTATAAGTTTGACTTGTGTACCTGTGTATCTGTCTGTGGTGGCATCATAGCTCCTATAAGAATGAACCGATATTGTTTTCTTTTTTTTGCATGAATGGTGACTTTATCAAGAGTGTCTTAGCTGTGTTTGATGAATACCGGTTCAGCCGTTAAAAAGTTATTGACGTTTTACTATTTGAATCGGGCTGCTTCCGTAAGATGTCGAGTCGTAATTACGTGTTCAATAGATTGTCGATCGCAGCGTGTCTACTAGATAGATACATTATGCAGTATGAAATAAAAATATGTTGCGTGTTTTTAAAATTTTATTCCTGGCGTCTTTAATCAAATCTTGAAATTTAAATTTGACCCACTTCCTAGTGTATGATTGAGCTTAAAATACACACACGTCAAACACACACGTTACTTTCCCGTGAAAACGATTTTTTTTATTTAATAGCTTGTTTTATACTAAAACAATGCTTTTGACACTTTTTTGTTCGCCCTCAAGCCTCAAGGAATATTCTTTTCATTACTCATACTCTGAAAGTAGGTCTTAAGTTGCCTGAGGAGCGGGTTGAAAGTAATACTTATCAGCCCTAGGGAGAATTGCTTTCAACTGACAGCTGTCAAAATATTTAAAAAAAAAACTAGTTCCTTTTCACATAATATATCTATTGAACCATGTTCCAACTTTCTATACAACCACGAAGTAAAATTTAAATAACTTAAAGTTAAGTATTGATTAAAGAATATACATTTTTTAAATAACTTTATTATAATTTAGTTTCAACAATTTCTTTAAAATAACTTAGATTTGGGCAAAATATTTACCATTTTTTCAATGATGAAAATAAAAAATAATGGCTGAATAGCAGGCCGGCCACAGAAAAAAAAAACAAACAAAATAGGCGGGAAAGCGGCAATCATTTTTTCTTTAGCTAATTCATGTTTTTATTTTTATTTCCTTGTATTTGTAATGAAAAGCACAGTGTTTACCTCGGGTTAAAGACTTATTTAGTCCCTCGAACTATTGGCGCCCTCACTTCGTTCCGGGCGCCAAACCCCGTCTCGGGACTAAATAAGTTACTTTCACCCCTAGGATAACAATGTACTATTGTTTTTCAGAACCTCAAGTGCAAGTGTCCATAAGACTTTTGCTCGAGAAGGTGGGGCTCAGTCTTCAAGAAGCCTTGGTCACTAAAGGACAAGCATTGATGTATGCCTTCTTGCAAAATACTATCTGCAGCTACTGAATACGTAAGATCCATGTCGGGGTTTTGATGAAAATAATAAACTATTCTGATTGGCATTTGTTTCTCTTTTAACCCGCGACGGAAAATGAATATATAAACTGTAATACCCCCAGTATTACACTTAAAAGTGTGTTGCTATGTATCTGTGTATTTGTGTGTTCGTCTGTGTCATCGTGGCTACCAAGTGGATAATGCGATTTTGATTTACTTATTACACACATAATATTATTATTATACATAAGACCATTATTGAAATACCTGTGTTCATGAATAAAGATTGATTGATTGACTTTTTTTTGTTTGAAATGTGACTTGATCGAGTGGTCTTAGCTATGTTTGATGAAAATCGGTTCAGCCGTTCATAAGTTATGTGCAATTTACTCTTTGAAGCGCGGTATTTAAGCAAGATATCGTGTCTGTTTGTTACATATTCACGTCCTTTTTTTTTGTGGGCAATCATCCAATGACTTCTCCCGCTCTGGGTGAGGTGGGAGGGCGTGTCAGACTTTTACTGACTAAAACCCAACCGTGTTCTTTCAGTTGCATGGGTCAGGGCCACGGTAACTCTTTTTCAAATTTACCCGCGACCCAAACAGGTATCGGCCCTTGCGGACCCCGACAGTTCAGCTGACATCTCTTTGAGGCACGTGTGGAATAGAACGCGCCGTCGACTCGGGCCTGGTCCTTATCGGACGGCGATCTACCATTACTCGCCGTCCGTAAGCCCGCGTCTACGGTGGCCGTGGAATCGGCTTGCGTCACCCTCACGCGTTCCGCCTCCTCCTTCGCGAGCATTACTGCCTCGCAGAAGGAGGAGACAGCTTCACATACCCTGTCGCTCTGTCACATGGCCTGAACCAGGGCCGGACGCGAAAGATTGCCACCGCCGATCGCCTCCACGAGGACACGGCGGTGCCCAGCTCAAGCGGGACAGATCTCCACCGTATGCTCCACCGTGATTTCCGGGCAAACCACACAATGGTGACAACCGGGCGTTTCCTCCCGCCTAATCCCGAAAAGGAACCTCCCGAAACAGCCGTGTCCGGTGAGAACCTGCGTCAGGTGGAAGGTGAGGACGCCGTGGCGCCTCTCAAGCCACTTCTCAAAGACCTTATCACGGCAATTGTGGCGCGCCCAGCGCTGGGTTGCGACAGTCGCTCTCTCCATATCGCCATGAGATCTTGCCGGAGCTCTGTCCACCGAGCCGCGATTTGTCGCGGCCACGGAGTTTCGCCCCAGCGTTTCGCCTCCTCGCAACATTCCCAAATTTGCGCGAGGACTTTTGCCTCCAGATCCTCCTCTCTCTCTTGAACTCGGTTTGTCTGTTTGTTACATTTTCACTTCCTAGCGCCTGAACGTTATTATTTACTGATTTAGATGAATCTTGGCTCACGGGTAAGTCATTTCCTGGATTAGGACACATAATACTTTTTTCCCGCGAATATTTTCCCTTGGTATAATTTCAGGCGGGTAAATTTACTGGTAGAAGCTAGTCCATATTAATATTATAAATGTGTAAAATATATGTACATTACGCATTATCGGGCAGTTAGAGACGATGCTTTTTGATATAGACAAGAGAAGCTCTCGACTTTCTTGGGTAAACTTCTGGCTGATGCAATGTAGTCAAGTATCGAAGGTCAGAGCTTTTACTAAATAATTTGCTGTTATTGAACAATTAAAATGTTGTGATTGAAGAATGATTTAGGTAAGGCGGATGCTGATCTATAGAGGCCGCTTGGTCATAATATTCGTTCACTAGAGCGTAAATTGTCTCTTATAGCTATTTACCTTGATCACGTTATATTCTAAATATATCCCAAAAATCAGAAAAGTCGGACAGTCTTGCCCATGGGTAAAGGAACTCCATTTTCCGCACTTAGCACATGCACGAGGTATAATCGTGTTATCCAGTTACTGTATTGTGTAGGTCAGATTGACTGACATATTTGGAGAATGGCTAAGGAGATTGTTCCGTCGCCTCCCACATATCAGGACCCGAGGTAACGGCGCCTAGTGATCCATGCCCGTCCCTCATAGACGTTGCGGGGGGAGTCAAACACCTCACTCCGACCCGAGGGCGAGGCCTGCTCAGGAGGGCCAGCCGGGGATTGCAGAAAGATTGTACGTGCCCGCGACCCCCAGTGTAGGTGTGAGGTGGTTTTTAGTTAGTAGGAGTCTGACAGATCCGTCATCTATTGAGGATTTTATTGTTTTAGTCTTATTTATCTCTAGGTGCAGCTATCAAACTGACAAAAGAACAAAGATTTATCTAGCAAGTTCTTTAGGTCATCTGTGTACCCTATCATTTAGTTAATTGATGAATCGTGTCTAGTTACATTGTAAGCAAATCAGTAATTTTTTTCTTAATAAATCATATTTTAATTTGAACAATTGCTTAATTGCCTATCGTGTTACTTGTCTTTGATTGAAATCTATGGCTCATTTAAATAATTTATGATTTCCTTTGAAAAACATGCGATCTGTGTTTTATTAAGTAACGGATACTTAAAATTAACTTATTATTTATCAATCATCTCAGTCGTTGGTGGTTTTCTGGACGTATGCATTTTTGCCACGTGTACCTAATAATAACTGAAGTGAAAAAATGAAGATTTTGTTTTGTATTTTTCTTCTGTTTTATTTTTGTCACTGTGAAGAGAATAGTGATGGGCCTGAAAATACCAGTCGTGGCAAACTAAAAGATGGTGGTAACTTGGATGATGGTAAGCTTTTAATTGAAATATTTATACATGCTTTTAATAGGCTTTTCCATATGACTTACCAATCTACAAAGTAACTTGAAAGTGTTAAACATAGACTACTATTTAAATACTAGAGAGGTGGCATTGGTGTTAAAGTACCTACCTATGTATTCTAATAACCGGTGTGCCAACTGTCATGCTTCTGCCTCCATGACAAGTGACGACTGTCAAAATTCATAGAGTTATATAGGCAACTAGCTTCTGCCAGCGGTTTCGCCGGTTATAAATATCCCGGGAGTAAAACCCCGGGGAGGAAAAGTATCATACGTCCATCTCCAAGCTCCATCCATTTTAACAAACAGAATGAGTTATTTTAGCATTGATAATATTAGTATAGATTAAGTCCACGCATTCTCTCATGGCTAAAGTTAATTTCTGATAAACTTGTCAATTCACAGATTATCTCGAAAACAAAGACCAAAGTCAAGACTCCATCATCAGACCATGTTCTTTGCAAGATCTGAAATGCATCCGAGGATTCTTCGCTTACAACTCCCAATGCTTGGTAACTGAAGGTCCAGCTCCAGATCCTTATGGAGTACATATTTTAAATATACCATTTCCACATGCAAATTTAACGTACAATCTGGTAAATCCGCAAATTAAAGGCCTTAATAAATGGAAGATCGAGGAGTTTTAGTAAGTATTCTTTGTAGATACTAGTATACTGGGTGTCTGCCGCCCAGTAAAATGCTGAGTTGGTAACTCTTTCAGTATACACGCTCAGCGCAATAATGATGATTGTAGTTCTTAACTATTTCTCTCTGCTACTTTATATTACTGTTATGTTGGGTCTCTGTCAAACATGTTTTCTAATATACAGACTGATTTTTTTAAGTGGGCTTTAATGGCCGAATCCGAAACTACGAGGAATAGCGAAAAACACTCAAAGGAGTCACGACGCTGATTTTGATAAATTCTAAAACTGCATCATTAGATTTAAAAAAAAACAACATTCCTAGCCAGAAATCAAACCCGCTGATTTTGAAAAAAAAACGCATGCTGTATTATACACCATTCGATAGTGTCGCTAATAAGGATCGAATTATGGGAAGTAATATCATACGGCAAACTGGAGGGAAAATCAAAGTTTTACCAAATGCTTTTTTTTGTAGGCAATATAAGAAGACTTCATGCAATTGATGACATGAAAAAATCTTAAGCGAATATTCTAAGCGTAATCAAAATTATTGTAATGCTAAATGAAGCATTTCACCATTCCATTGAGTTATCGAATCCGGCTATTATATAAAATAATGGCCATCACTTAAGGCGTAATAGGAAAAATAATGTAGGAAAAATAAGTGTCTTGTTAAAATAAAAAGATTGCCTAAATTTGCCATATGTCATTACTTCCCAGAATTTGATCCTCATTACCAACACTGTCGAATTTTGTAATAATAAAGCATGCGTTTTTTTTTCAAAATCAGCGGTTTCCATTCCTGGCTAGGAATATTGATTATTGAAAAATCTATTAATGCAGTTTTAGTTTTCATCAAAATCGTCCTTGTGACTCCTTTGTGTGCTTTTCGCAATTCCTCATAGTTTCGGATTTGGCCATCCACGCCCACTTGAAAAACTCATCCTGTATTCTATGTAGTACACCTATAAGTAGTGTCAATGTGAACGGCTAAAAGAAGATAGGTAATGTAAAGAAAAGAGTGTCGATCGATGTTATAGTCGATTATATTGGCAAAGAAGTGAACACTAAAATGACGACTGTAGAAGAAGAAGAAGTCATGATCAACCTTTTAAGCTGATAAACGTATGAAAAAGTTGATACAAAATGAAGTACTGACCCCTAATAAATTGCGACAAACATAGAAACCTTAATATATCGAAATATGCAGCGGATTTTTTATTCAAGTTAATACGTTTCTGTTTCAGCATAAACAAAGCTACAGATAAATTAATTCTAGAAGTAGTATTCGAGAATATCGAAGTTACTTGTTCTGATGCCAGATTAATATATAATCGCAAAGGGAAGGAGCCTCTTGAAATATCAGACTTCACAATCATTGAATATGGTAAGAAACACTTAGTAATATATGTTTTGGTTTTTAAAGTGGAAATTTGTATGATGATATGGGCATGTGATGCTGAGGAATGGGGAAAATGTCGTACTGTATGAATGTGGATGGTTATAAGACCAAAGAAAGAAGAAACACGAAGAGATGGATAGACTGTGTGATAGATGATAATAATATATAGATGATATGGATAAAGACCGGTGATTACTGAGACGACAAATATTAGAGACGTATAGAAGATGAAGACGTAATGCGCCAACCCGAAGTAATTTAGGAAAAGGGCACGATAATGATGATTTTTACAAAGTTGAGGAGCAAGAATATATACTCCGTTAAATTTTGGTCGTTGCAATGCCATGGAGGGTCGATCCGGTACATGAAACAGTATCGATTTGTAAAGATACCATTATACGGTCTTGGTTCCTATAGTATCCCACTATTTATAATAGGTCAACCGTCATGGTCACCCTGTTAGCCCACGTCACGATGTGGAAAGAGCCTATAAAACAAAAATATAAAACAAGAGGTACCAAAGACACCGACTGTCGAAACGAAAGTTATTATTGCACTTTTTTGTGTTTTGCTTTGGAAGTTGGTTTATTTTTTTACAATGCATGTCCTCGAAAAGAACGTTTTCCAAGCAGCCAAACTGTGCGGAAAGTGTCACTTTTTTTTACTACTGCTTTTTACTTTCCTGTACTTTTTTAATTTTTAACTCCAACGTCAGCCCGCCGCATAGAGTTTTTATTATTTGGGAAAAGTTTTAAAAATTAGTTAAGTACAGATTATCATTCATATAAAAGATAAAACAAAACTAATACTTCATTTAAGGCGTTTTTAATCACTCTAGATTTAGATTTTGATCAATAAATTAATTTTAAATATTCATAAAATATGTTTGGCAGAATGAATATTTTGGTCATGCCTTTTTGCGTTACGACTTGACAGCTATTTGCACATGCGCAGTAGAACTATGAACTATTAGTTAATCTGTGGATATGCTGAGCGCCCTTGAATAAGTGCCATTTTATTAATTTCTTGCTTGGTTCAGATATATTTTTTTATTTCCTCGCACAGTGCATAGTAAAATGTTGTATGATACACGTGCGTAAGATGATTTCCGACTCGTGTCGATTTATCCACTCACTCGCTTCGCTCGCTCGTGAATAAAATACCACTCATCGGAAATCACCTACTTCCCGCACTTGTAGCATAAATAACTATTGTGATCTTTTTGTATTATTTTTAAATTGTATCTTTACATATCGATACTGTTTTTGTAACGACCAAAATTTAACAAAGTATAGTTTACATTACCAACGATAAATTTGTGTTTATTAACACTATTAATTTTACAGATAATTTATCATTTACTCTGACAATTCCAAATATCAAGGACCTGCAGGTATTAAAAGGAAACCTATTCACGTACATACCTGATGTTGCTCCAGTGTTCACACTAGGACCCGCTACCTATAGCAGTAAAGGTAAGATAAACTATACCAGTCGTCACGACGTAGCCATGCGAAGTCATGTGACATCTACCAACCCGCGTGAACTGTTTGGTGGAATCCCGTTTCCTCTCACAAAGAGGGACCTGTGTTTTAGCATCAAGGTGGTTTTACACCGGCGAGGCGAGACGTGGATGGGATGGGCGAGAATTGAAATCACGCTTAATTTTGTACAGCGAAAGATGTCCACCGCTATACCGCGCCGCCTCTTAATTAGCACTGGGAGCTAATCGGAGCTAATCCCTTTTCATTCGAGTATAGTATGCAGCGATATCTCGCGGTGGTTGGAAAGAGGAGAGAGAGAGACGAGACGAAGAGAGACCGTACGGGTCCTTGATGGCCGGTGCGAGATTTGTATATCCGTTTTCCAAAGTAAATAAATGCTCTATTCTTAGAGCAATAAAATTCAATATTCAACTAACAAATATTTAAATTCTCGCCTCGCACATCTAGAGCTAGACCTTTTACAGCAAAGATATGCAGGGCATGGATAGAACTTTTTCCATACAAATTTTAATTCTCACCAATCCTATCCACGCCTCGTCTCGCCAGTGTGAAAGCACCTTATAAGAGGCATATGCTGTCGTCAGCCTCTATGACATGTGATCAATGCTACTAAAAAAGCCAAACTTTGTCAACTTATTGCTTGAACCTGCGTGAAGGAACTTATTTCTTCTACCGCAGCAACGCGCCGACTGCAAAATAAATTAAAATCACCCCAAAATGACCATCTGCATATATGAAAACTGATCACTTTATATCTCTTGCAGATCCTGGTTTCCAGTTGGCTGTAACTCAACTGATTACAAGGATAGACGTATCTCTTCGGGAGGCGTTTGAAAGCCAAGGGCCTGTGTTCTTTTATGCGTTCTTCAAAAGCTACGTTTGTGATTTTGGATACTAGCGTCCAAATATTATGTTATTTAGATATTTTTTTATCTTCATGTATTTTAACCTTATTTCAAGTATGTAATCCTTTTTAATGCACCAGTGCACTTTTTAGAAATATATTCTGATTTTGTATTAATTTTTTACAAGGTTTATATGTCCTTGCTTACGTTTCTGTGTCCGGCAGTTAGTAATCCATTTTTCAAGCACTTCTTTGAATCCTGAAACTTGGCGTACTTACGTTACTTTGTAAACATTGAAATAATATGGTACTATGTATCTGTCATGATGGAGCCTGAAGGCCATAGCAAATCCTCAATCAGAAAGGATAGCACCATCGTGTTTAGACTGATGGATTTGTATTGAGGACATTTAATAACTTTTCGTGCTTTTGGCGTGCGCTGAGAAAACAATGGATGATACATAAAAATCATGTGCCTAATACATGATTGAAGTACTCAATATTACCTACAGAAAAGGCTGCGAGAGAATATATATCACTATCATAGTTAAGTTACAATCGTAGCTTTTGTGTTCTATAATTTAATTAGATCGCCGCCGCGCCGGTAGAAACAAAACTTGGTTACATTCGTATTGCAGTATTAATTCTTATTCAAATAAATAATTTAACAAATTGGTAGGTAGAGTAGGTGGGTAGGTAGGTAGGGTAGGGTAAGTAGGGTATGCAGGATAGGGTGTTTGAAACCAAAACGTTTCTTTCCTCTTATTGTTATTTTGTTGCAACACTGTGTCAGTTCGCTGTCATCGACATTGACAGTTTTTGGTGGAGTTGACAGGTGTCACTAGACTAGAAAAATTGTGACCAAGCGCGTGCGACGCGATACCGGGTCTAGTTCGATTACATTGTAATTGTTAAATAATCAACACATCTCTGTTGAAAATTGCGCTCGCCATTCGCGATTGGTGTTGTGCGGCACCTGTGCATTTGTATTTGTGTGTGTCGGTTATCCTCCCTACCTACCTACAGTACTGTCATTCCTTCCATTTTTTTTTGAATCCATCCAAAAGTTGTCTTGAAAAGATCGCTTTTAGCGATAAGGCCGCCCATTGTGTCACCCAGTGCAATGTTTTTTTTCGTCTATACTTTCTGTAACTTATATGGTGTACATAATAAAGAGTATTCTATTCTATTCTATCCCTTATCTTATCCTAGTATTATATATATATATATATTTCCCTATAATCCTCGACCGGATGCTCTCCTCATCAACACCACGAGGATACAGGTAAGTGCACGTTTATTTACCACTGTCCACCTGTCAGACAGGAACCAAAATCTCTAAAGAACAAACCTTAGCGACCGCTGCCACATACCGTGGTTTTGCGGGTATGGACCTGGTTAGATCCAAGAGTCACAGCGTTGCTATAGGCTCCAGCGTCTGCCTCTTGGCTTTGTGATCCGAATATGTAGGGTAGGGAGGGTAGGTAGGTAGCCAGTTGACGGGAGCGAAGCCGCGGGGGTCAGCTAGTTAATTTAAACTTTCACCGCTTCTGCCAAGCACTGCTTTTCATTCCATAATGTAGGTTACCTAGCATTTAATATTTTTAGTGATACTCTTTTCTAGACAAAGTACTGATCTATCAGCAACAGAAACTGTCGAAATACCAGAATTTAAGGGATTGATCACGTGACATTTCATTAGCGTTTGATATTCCCATACATTTCTGATGTTTTACCAGATGTCGCTTGTCTGGAGCCCTAGGGTGTTTGACCCCGACGAAAAAAGAGGGGTATTATAAGTTTAACGTGTGTGCCTGTGCGTTTGTGTATCTGTCTGCGGCATCATAGCTGCTAAAAGGATGAACCGATTTTGTTTTTTTTTATTTTTGGGTCGAAGTTCCTTATCGCGCGTTGCGAAAGGGGGCTAGACGGAAAAAAATCTCACGAAAAGTTGTAACGACACTATTTGCTCTATAACAAATAGTGTCGTTACAACTTTTCACACGAAACACGCGTACGCCGCACGCACACAACTATTTGTGTGCGTGCGGCGTGCGCTGTTGTGTTTACGAAGTCGAGAGAGTATATATACATATATATATGTATATATATATATACTCTACATATATATATGTATATATGTGTGTGTGTGTGTATATTTAGTTTAACGCCAGACGTACAAAACCCTCCACCACAGGCCGACTCGAGTCAACACTACTCGAAAACTGACCCCGAGCCGCCACTAATAACGAACCGGCGATCAAATCAGAAAACCTAAAAACCTCCATATCTCGGAAACGGTTGAAGCTAGCTCAATTCTGAGTAAAAAATTGCACCCCTGCCCACCGGCGCTTCTGGCCGGAGAACAAGATAGGATAACCCCCCCCCCCCCTCCTTAACTGTTCACCTTCCCTCCCCCAACAAACCCCTCCCCCTCTCACCCGCTCACATTTACTCGAAATCCTTTTCATAAAATAATTTTAAAATATTTTTTAGGTGAGATCGAAAATATACGAACGACCGAACCAACTATTCAAATTGTAAAATCCACATTTGTTAACCGTCACTTAGCGCCATCTGTCGCCATCAGCTAGAATTAAAAAACCTTAATTTAAGAAATAAAATTGTGTCTCGGAAACGGGAGGAGATAGGCCAAATCTGAAAACAGATTAGAATATACTATAAATATGTAATAAATATAGTATATTCTTATATATATATACTAAAGGAACTTCGTTCCATCCGGGTGTCCCTTGACACCTCTCAAGTTTTTTGTTTGAAATGTGACTTTATAGAGATTATTCTTAGCTATGTTTGATAAAATCGGTTCAGCCGTTCAAAACTTATGGGCGTTTTACTGTTCGAATTGGGGTATTTCGCAAGATATCGTGTCTTAATTAAGTGTTCAATAGATTGTCGATCGAAGCGTGTCTATTACTAGATAAATTATGTAGCATGAAATAAAAATGTGTCGGGGGTATGTTTAATTTTTTAATTTTGCTTGTTCTCATTTGTTACGCAACAGCAATAAATTAACCTCAAAATGTTAATTACTTTTAATTCTTGAATCAAATTGAGCAATATAGCTAATCGTTCTCTTAACCCGTCAAATTATTATAATGTTTGATTTCCTTTAAAAACCACGCAAACAATAATTTATTATGCTTCAGTCATAACTTAATCAATCACTCAACAGGGCATAAGCTTTAAGTAGAGGTTTCAAAAGCATACCTACATACAGGTTAAAATCATAACCCTCCTTTTCGCTTCGCCGTAGTCGGGTAAAAATGAAGATAGTTTTTTGTTTTATTATTCTGTTTAATATTTGCTACTATATTGAAGGTAGTGATGAAGGATCTGAGAATTACTTTGAAAATTTGAATCCTGGAATTTATCGTGGTAATGTTTTGAAATATGATGGTAAGCAAATTTTATATATTTTACATCAAATAAGAAATGATACTTCGTCTTTATATTACAGTGAATTAACTTTTTAACAGGAGAAATATCTACTTGTGAGCCTTATGGAAGTCTCTTCTTACACTGGGACTTAATGTAAGGTCTGATCACATTTTAAAACTGCTTCTGCTCGTGTAAATGAACCACTCCAAGGAAGTCATGCAATTCTCAAAAAGTAAATAAAAAAAGAGAGTCCTCTCACAGAGAGGAGGCCTGTGTCCCAGCAGTGGGAACATTAATAGGCTGATAATTATGATGATGATGATGAAATAAAAAAGTAGGGTTCTCCATACAAAATTGTCGTCAGTTGACCAAAATTTTAATTGGAGGTACAATTTTTTTTGAGAATTTACATTAACTTCCTTGGAGAAACTTTTTAATTTACATGGGCTGAAGCAGTTTTTAAAATATGTATGATGGCTCAAATTTCCATTATGGACCGCTGATTTGGAAGTTATTTTTTTTTGTAGATAGTACTCATAAATAGGAAGCTTTTTACAAAGTTTCAAAACACGGAAATTTTCTGTTTTTTGTATGTTTTTCGTGAGGTATAAAAATGAGAATTAGTCCAAGAGCGAGCGAAGCGAGGTCGGGAGCTTAGGGCACCCCGACACGGACTTAAGACCCTTCAGACAGAAGTAGGAGCCCCGCTGCGGGGCTCCTCGACATTGTTGTTAAATAGTAATTGTAAAAACTTTAATCATAGATATATCCTTAACCATGGGGTTCCGCGGGGTCAGGATGGTACAGTGGGGTAGACCCACTACCTTCCCACTTCCCTACCCACCTTCCCGCCCCAAAAATCGATGGACATTGAAGGAAATTTTTATTCTAACATAAAAACTTTAACCATGGATATCTCCATGACCATGGGGCTCCGAGTGGTGGGGATGGCACAGGGGGGTAGCCCCACCTCCCCTCCCCCTTCTCCCCGCACCATAAATCAGCGGTATATAATGGAAATTTTAACCTTAGTCTCTAATAGCAACATATTGTGAACTAAGTCTACCATACCCCTTGATGAGTAATAATCTTGCAACCAGTCCTAGCAAAGCAGCCTATGATAATATTATAACCACGATATTGGTTACATCTAACTGCTTCCAGTTCCATTTGCTGCTATTTTGGTCCAAAAACTCGAAGACATGTGATATCCAACCCGCACTGGGCCCGCGTGGTGGATTACGGCCCACTCCCTCTTACAGAGAGGAGGCCTGTGTTCCAGCAGTGGGATAAGCTAATTACAAACTGTTTCCTGCCCTAATCATTTACTCCTCCTTACAGACCATCAAACTCACGGAGACCGCCACAACCCTATCATTCATCCATGCTCCCTCCATGATCTGAACTGCATCCGCCGTGTATTCGCCCATAACTCCAAATGCACGCCAGTACAAGGACCAGCCCCCGACCCTTATACACTTCCACGACTGGACCTGCCTATAGCCCAGGCTAATCTTACGTTTTCTCTGCTGAATTTTCAAATAAAAGGCCTTAATGAATGGAAGATAAATACATTCTAGTACGTATACCAATCTTCATTATTTAATTTATGATGTGTGTACCCACTTTTGCGTCTAAAGAAGCTGTCAAATATGTTTAAGGCAAAATTATTACTGATACAAAAATCCATATTTAAGCATTAGAAAGTACTTAACCGTCTAGTTCTAGTTAGGGGGGGTTTGGTTTCCGCACTTAGTCCTGGATGGACCTTTGTACGTGAGCCATGGCGGCCGTTGGGTGGTCATTCCATCCAGCCCACCTCCCTCCAGAAGTCAATTTTAGAGCTCCTGGTTTCATCAAAACATCCGTGTACGATCTGGGTGACCCGAGGGTTCGTGTTCTTATTTGTGTGATACCTGTGCACTCAAAGAGAACGTAGAACGTGCGCGACGGTTTCCTCGCTGATCCGAGCTGGATCCGCGTCTCGCAAGCTCGTCAGCCGCGTCGTTGCCCAGCGATCCGCTGTGTCCCTTTATCCATTGTAGTGTCACCGTGTTACGGCTGGATACAGTTATTTGTTCTAGTGCGTTGTGACATTCTAGTACTAGTTTTGATGTAATGTATTTTTTCCGTAAGGATTGTAGGACTGATGCGCTGTCGGAGAGTATCCGTATGTGGCTGTCCGTAACCCTCCTGACTTCTATTATACTTAACCGTTTTACGGCACTAAACACGAATAAGTGCCTTAAAGAAAACTGGGATTTAAGATCAAAGAACCAAAGAGCTTATTCAAGAGCATTTGCAGCAGCATCGTCCAGAGTGATAAAAAAAATTATAAAAGAGAATTCGCTATCTACTTCATCATGATTATAATAAAGACTACATTTGCCTAGTTAAAGTTATAACAGTCTGTAAGAATGCCAATATTTTTCCCTTCACAGAAGTTCACACTCAATACACATTATGTCTATCATTTCTATATAATTTCACACTACTCTATTCGACTAGATACAAATTTCATATATAATTTATCTATTTCAGCATAAACAAGGCCACAGACAGATTATTGCTAGAAGTCGTATTTGACAGGATCGTGGTAGCGTCCCCTGGTGCGAGAACAAGTTGTCATCGCAAAGGAAAGGAGAACATAGAGGAAACAGATTATTCCATCATTGAATATTGTAAGACAATATTGAAAATATAATTTGAGTAACGTAAAAAAAATGGGATGACCCAGCAGCAGTCAAACTGATGCGCTTCGATGATGACGTTTGAGAGAGATACTTTGAATAAACATACGCAGTATATGTAGAGCGAGCTGAGATTCTATACAAGTGAAATTTTATAATAAAAAGCGTTGCCATAAAGACTGGAAAAAAGTAAACAATGTATGAGATTGCCAAGCTCTATCGGAATGTCAAGAGAGCCTCGTGTCCACTATACAAAATTTGACGCGCAACGCGTGACGCTCAACATGTTCGGCAACGTTGCACAACAACGCGCGACGTTACTAAAAGAAAGTTCCGCGTTGGCGTTCCACATGACGAACAACATGCTGTGCATCATGTCGCGCTTCAATTGTTGCCTAGTGGATAAGAGGCTGGCAATGTGATATGTGTATCTGATAGCATTCTATCGGATATGGAGATGGCTCTAGACATTATATGTCATTACATATAATGTTTAGTACAAAAGTGAATAGGTTACTTCTAGGCAAGCGTGTGATAGTGGTCAAGCGCGAGCCTAGATATAATAAAAAAAACATTGGTGACCATATCGTAAAGTAGTTACATAATTTACCATTAGAGGCGGCTGATATTGTTTTGTTTTAGTGATGCATCATGGTGGCGGTCAATTATTCTGATAGAAAAGCTAATGATAGTGCGCCAACTGAAGTTAAAAGTGTAATATCGTTACGAGACAATACTACTTGAATTTTACAAAAGTTTTAAAGAATTATACCTTTTGCATCATGTAAATCCTTCATGAATGATACGGCCATAGATATAGTATGTACAAGATACACAGAGTCAGATGAAAAACGAAACCAAAAATATAAAATCTATGTGTGAGGGAATTTGTCCATGTGTTAGTTAAAATAGGGTTGATAAAAAGTCCATGTTCTTTATCGATATCGATACTTGGTGAACACCATAAGAAACACGATTGCTGGGCAAAAACCATGCTTTGCTTTAATTAAAATACAAATTACAAAATAATGTCTCGCATGAATTTAAAATACGAAATACAAAATATTTTTAAGTCGTGTATTTATAATGTAAAATACAGTATTTTAACTATTTTTATTTAAAATACAAATAACAAAATACAGTCGGTCATCTATCGTGACATTCGTACTAATAAACTTAATCAATACACAGAAGTTCGGTGAAAATAACCGTTTGAAATGAAAATGACAATTTACAAGGTACAATTTGACGTACGCGGTCGCCATTTTGCTTATGAAAGCAATCAAGCGCTATTTTCTGCAGAACGCATCTATTAATAAAATCGCTAAATGTATTTTGAAGCCACAAGTATTTGAAGTACTTAGAAAAAAATACCGCAGCGTCAGGTATTTGAAATTGACGACACGATTGGCGTAGTGGTTGAGCGATCGGCTGCTACGCTGCGTGTCGCGAGTCCGATTCCCGCACGGAACAAATATTTGTATTGCCTGCAGATAGTTCAATGATAAAAGATATTATTTCTGTAAGTTGGTTTGTACAAACACGTTTACATATTTTATAAAAGTAGATGAGGTCGGCGTTTCCTATATACACAATATTTAACTTTTTATATTTGCCATCGACACGCTAAGAAGAAGAATATAATGACATTTCTAAACCTACTCAAAGTAACAAAACATCAAAACTCTCCGATTTTTTTTTTGAAAAATAAAGGCTAATTTAATAAACATGCAACTTTAAATACAGTTTCGATAAAAACATCTTCTCAATCGTAACTTAAATCTATTTTAACAAAACCTGACTAAATAAGTTTGTATTCATGTCATGATGTCACTAAAAACGATTAAGTTTTTATCGATACTCATGACGTCACCGCTTTGTCAAGCCCTAGCGTAAACAAACAATATACTCTTTTACATAATATTTTCGCCAATTTTGTTTATATATACGAAATATACTTATACAAAACATTGGAAATCAATATACTATTTTAAGACTCTTTTTCTGAGCCGATTACTAGCAGAAATTCGTCAAAATATGGTTCAAAACAATCCAAGGACAAAATTGTATTTACCTGTGAAACGTGTATTTATTGGGGTTATTTCGTCTTGTATTTATTTCGTCACATTCACTCACAGAACAAGTCACCATAATTGTATAATTAATATTATCTGTGACATCAAAGCTCCTAAACGGATGAACCGATTATGATTTAGATTTTTATGTTACAGATGGTATATCGTTTACTCTGACAATCCCGCACATCAATGACCTGCAGCTATCTAACGGCCAAGTTTTCGTATATGTAGCTGATGCTGCCCCTCTATTTACAATTGGACCCTCCGTAGCAGGCAACAAAGGTAAAGATTTTGTAGCTGTTAGAGAAACATCATTTTGACTCGCATTTGGAAACTATATATGTTTTGGCGTAATATATTACTTGGGGTTAAAAATACAGTGATATATGAGTAAAGTGACGGTAGCACAAGGCTAATATATTTTCGATTTTCTGACGATCTTTGACGCTTATAGTCTTATAAATTACTAGAGGATGCCTCACGGTTTCACCCGCGTAGTGCCCGTCCCCGTGGGAATACAGGGATAAAAAGTAGCCTATGTCTCCCAGGGATAGTGCTGCTTCCCACGGTGAAATAATTTTTGAAATCGGTACAGCCGTTTCGGAGTCTGTAAGGTCATACATACATACTTTCTCTTTTATATATATGATAGAAGATTAACCCTTTGAATACCTAAAACGTGGATGCTTGCGAGATTTTCTATTGTTTCGTTAATCACGGCAAACAATCAATTGATCTCTGCGACAGAAAGAAAGAAGAAGAAAGAAAACACATTTATTTGACACAAGCCAGAGCACACAACATAGAAATAAAAAAATAAAACTTAGACTCCTCTCTTCGCGTCGTGTTCCTCATTACTGAGCGTCGTGATTCCCTCGACAGGAGATCAACTTTTCCCTGACGATAATTCTCCACCTGTGTCTGTCCTTGGCGACGTGGAGTGCATCGTGCAGCTTGGTGTTCAGCGTTGCACGTATTTGGTCAGACCATCTGATCGGGCTTCGGCCCCTCGGCCTCTTGCCTTCGACCTTGCCTGTGATCATCAGCTGTTCGAGGTTATGACCATCCTTACGGGTAATGTGACCAAAGAACTCCAGGATTCTTCGCAGGCAGGTGGTGGAGAGCCTGGCCTTGACGTTCAGTTGTCGAAGGATAGACTCGTTTGTGCGGAACACAGTCCATGGAATTTGAAGCATCCTTCGCCAACACCACATCTCGAAAGCGTCAATGCGATCACGATCAGTCTTCCCTAGCGTCCACGTCTCCGAGCCGTAACTAAAGATGGAGAACACAAGAGAGTTCACCAACTTCATCTTTGTCTTGCGAGATATGTTACGGTCTCTCCAGATTCGCTGCAGTTGGGACATTGCGCTTTTGGCCATACCGATTCGTCTCCTGATTTCCTTCTCGCAAGACCCTGTGTTACTGATGGTAGCGCCCAGGTAAACAAACTCATCTACTTTTTCGAGGGACAGGGCACCTGTGAAATGGAGTGAGTTGGTGCGGTCCACCACCATAACTTTGGTTTTGGAATGGTTGATTTGAAGACCCAATTCCATGCTGATCCTTTCAATCCTCTCCAGCAGCCTTACCATTTCAGCTTCGTTGGCCGCTAAAAGCGTTGTGTCGTCTGCGTAACGGAGGTTTGTGATTCTAGTGCCACCAACAGTGACACCTCCCTCCCAGTTCTCAAACGTTCGTCGAATAATGTACTCCCCATACACGTTAAATAGAATGGGGGATAGGATACAACCCTGGCGTACACCTTTTTCAAACCTAAATGGCTCCGATGACGTCCTTTCAACCATCACAACGCCCTGGTTGTTTTGGTACAGCGATTGGATCAGCAAAACCAGGTGCTTAGGTACTCCGAGTTCTTCTAAAACTTTCCACAGATCCGACCAGATGACACAGTCGAAAGCCTTACTACAATCAATAAAACACAAGATGACAGGAGTGTTGAATTCGTAGGACTTTTCGATCAGTTGGCGAATATTTAAGATTTGTTCGCGAGTCCCCTTGCCCTTTACGAAACCGGCCTGCTCCTGTGGTATTTGCCAGTCCAAGAAGTAGCGAATTCTGTTATTGATTACGTGTAAGAGGATTTTATTGGCGTGTGATATGAGGGCCAGAGTTCTGTAGTTGTCACACCTGGAGGTTGATCCTTTTTTGTGCAGCGGCAAGATAATTGATTGCGCCCAGTCTCCGGGCCATTCGCCCGTACGCCAGATACTGTCACATATTTTATGTATTGCGCTTGCTCCTGACGCTCCCATTGCCTTTATGATCTCAGATGTTAATTGGTCCGGCCCAGGTGCTTTCCTGTCTTTGAGCGCAGCAATCGCCACTGTGACTTCAGATAGCAGTATGGGAGGTTCAAGATTTAAATTATCCCATGATATTGGCACACGCGGTAGTGTGTGACTGTGGGGATTCCTATAGAGATCTTCGCAATATTTCCGCTACCTTTCTGCTACTGCGTCCAAATCTTGAAGCCAAATTCCATTTTCATCTTCAACCACCCAAGTTTTGGGTTTGAATTGTTTTGATAGGAGCTTGACTTTCTTGAAGAGATCTGAGCTCTGTACTTTCAGTGCGTGGTCTTCAATTTCCTGGCAGATGTTTTCAACGTATTTGTCTTTGTCCCTACTTAGACTAAACGACAATAATATAAAAAAAAAAATAACATAAAAGTATCATTGTGTGTCCCACGGCTGCGCCAAATAGGTCCAGTTTAGCAAAATTTCGGGCAACTAGTGCCCGACGCTGGTTTTCAACTGAACCTGTGACCAACATGACGGACGTAAAGCAGTCTTACAGTAACTAAATGAGTATGTGAAAAAAGTACTTACTTGTATAAAAGATAAAAAAAGATGTGTTGTAAGTGTATATTGAAAATAAGAAAATATAAAAAAATACATTTATTTATTTATTTATTTATATATGCTTTATTGTAGGTACACCAAATTAAAACATATAAAAGGAAACTTAAAACTAAAATACATACAACGGGCGGCCTTATCGCATACCGCGATCTCTTCCAGGCAACCTGGAATGGACAGTGATAGCCTGGACATGAAATGGGGCTGACATTGGTGTAACACATAACATTGCGAATATTTACTTTAAACACACAATAATATTATTATAGATACACAAATACATACAAATGTTCTATAATAGATACATAAATACATACGTACTCAATATATATAGGCAATGAAAGTGAAATGTTGACTAACGACAATCACAGTGACAGGTAGTGTTCTTTTACGAGTATTTTAAATACAGGCAATGACTGGGCGCGTTTTATTGGGTCAGGCAATGCATTCCACAGACGAGCAGCTTGGACAGTAAAAGCTTTATCCAAGAAAGTAGTGGAATGCATTGGCATTTTAAGTCGCAAGTTATCCGATGACCTAAGTGATTTCGTGTGGGAATCGCAGATAAACTGAAAACGATCCTTGAGGTAAAGAGGGGTGGAAGGAGTAAAGAGCACATTATACAGAAGAGAAAGAATATGAGCATTCCGGCGAAGGCGAATTGGCAACCACTTGAGCATTACACGGAAATCAGAAACATGGTCATATTTGCGCAAACCGAATATGAACCTTATACAAAAATTTTGAAGGCGCTCAAGTTTATCGAGTTGTTCTTGAGTAAGGTCAAGATAGCTGGCATCAGCATAATCAAGGATCGGAAGGAGAAGTGATTGTGCAAGCGCAATCTTGGTGGCAGTCGGAAGAAAATTACGCAGTCTCCTCAAAGTTGCAGCAGATGCAAATAACTTGCGGCTTACCTCCTGCAGTTGGGCAGTCCAAGAGAAGTTCTTGTCGATGAATATCCCCAAGTTCTTAACTTTCTCACTGAAGGGAATAACTGAATTGTCAAGAAGAACTTGGGGAAGAGTCGTCCAGTCGATCCTTGAAACCATTCTCGAACTGCCCACTACTAAGACCTGCGTCTTGATAGGGTTGACCATAAGCCCGTACCGCTTGCTCCAATCGCAAATGCGAGCCAGATCCAGATTGATGGCAACGATAGCCTCAGACAGATTTCCGAGAGGAGCTCGCGAATAAATTTGTAGATCGTCTGCATAAAGATGGTAGGATGAAATGAGTTCATTGGAGATTGAGTTTATAAAAACTGCGAAAAGTAAAGGTGATAAAACGCCACCCTGTGGTACCCCGGCAGTAGTACTACACCAGGAAGATAAGTTATCTCCGATGCAAATACGTTGCCGGCGGTCGAACAGGTAACTTCGAAACCAGTCAACTACCGATGGAGATACATTAAGAGAGCGTAGAATGCCAAGCAAAACATCGAAATCGACAGTATTAAAAGCATTACTGAAATCTAGCAAGGCTAAGACCGTCAGATTACTGCTTTCCATGGCTGATCTGATATCTTCCGTGATATTGAGTAGAGCAGTGGAGGTACTGTGACCAGATACATGTACACTACATAAGAATAAATAAGGTGAGTGTGACAATAAATGAGGTGTCGGTAGGCAGGCTAATGCGTCATATTATTGAGGCGTTCAATGCGACCATATCCAGCTTATCTACGTTGCACTTTCACCAGATATTGCCGTAAACGTCTCCTAAATGTGTCCATTGTCAGTATCAATACAGCTGTCAGTATCAATACAGTAAAGGCGCTTGACGTATACGTCAGTTTGACATATGTCGCAGAGATCAAGCTATCTTTTATGTAGTATAATTAGGATTATGAATTTGATTTTTCAATATCTTATGTAGAAAGTTAACTTGACATGTTAAATTAGAAACGTCAACTGACTTCTTAGATTGTCACGATTTTTTCTATATTTTCAGATCCTGATTTCATTAAGTGTGTTGCATCTTGGATTGATGGGCGTATTACAATGCGGGAGGTCTGGGCGGCTCAAGGTCCAGCATTATTTTCCATATTCCTGCAAAGCAGCATCTGTGATTTTAAACAAAACTTGCCTTCAATATATTAAAATAAAAACTACAGTCTCAAATTATTTGCTATATTGGATATTGTCACATGTGAACACATCTTTGAATTACTTTGCAGCAAATTTCATACTTTTCACAATAAATACAAACCTAAAAACCACCTGTTTTACACTATTGTAAATAAATTATTGAATATGAATTAAGATGTTTTTATTTTATATTGTTTTTCCTTAGATTATAAAAAATCGATGGTTTAAGCGATTGCCATTGTGATTAACGGTGAAGGAAAACATCGTGAGGAAACCGGCATGTCCTAGAACCAAAAATTCGAGGACATGTGACACACGGGCCCAGTGCGGGTTGGTACCCGCACTGGGCCCGCGTGGTGGATTACGGCCCATTCCCTCTCACAGAGAGGAGGCCTGTGTCCCAGCAGTGGAAACATTAATAGGCTGATGATGTGTGATGAAGTGATTGCCCCATCTTGCTCAAGCCATAATATTTATTTATCCTAACCTCAACTTGACCAATGATATATTGTTTAAATAATATTTGATATTAGTTTCACTGGAATATTCATAATTAAAAAACACACAAAATATGGTTTGGTTGTTTAGTCGTTTTAAAAAATCGTTGCACCACACTAGGAATTTCTATTGTATCGTGGGTGCGTTTACAAACATATAAACTCACATACACAAACACCCAGAGCCGGAACAACTATCTGTAGGTCATACAAATATTTGTTCCGTGCGGGAATCGCACCCGCGACACGCAGCGCAGCAGTCCATCGCTCAACCACTGCGCCAACCGTGCGCCCAAAAGTGTGCGCGCGTGGTTTAAAGAGCAGTTGCAGCTCTACAGCAGTTCAGCTCAACTGGGTTGAACTCTCAAGCAGCCAAAGAGTTTTTAGGTTTATTAAAATAAATAATTAATGGTTAGCTCATTTTAAGCTGGCTATGTCTGTAAAGTGCAGTGTATACTCCTCAGTCTACCCCTTCTTAGAATAAACCAAGACATGAATGTAGTATTTTTTTACTGAAATACGGAAATCGGGCATTACAATGATTGCTATCAAATTACAAACGAGTGTGTCCGGTTTTTCACCGACTGATAGCTATGTATAGTTTCCCTAATCCATTATACAGTTTAATGATGCAAATATGATCATATATAATAATTTGTATACCTAATTGAACATCATTTTTGTCTGTAACAAGGTTTCATAATGAAGTTTCTCGTCTGTTCAGTGTTTTTCTTTGGTGTGTGTTATTGTTTGCAAAGAGAGTATCCGGTTCATCGTGAAAAATATGGCGATAGAATTAACAGTGAGTATTTAGTATAATTTGTTAATAATTACCTCTATTCTCTACCCCTATTCTCTTCCAGAAATAAATGCAGTCATCATCTTGCTGCCCTTATCCCATGTTAATTGGGGTATGCGAAACACGTTTTCTTCTTCCATACGGTCCTGTCACGCTATCACTGACTCCCTTTTCTTTCATATCACTCCTCACACAGTCCATCCATCTATTATTTGGCTTTCCTCTCCCTCTCCATCCATCCACATTTATTTTCATAACTCTTTTAGTAACATGCGTTTCATCTAACAAATAAAAATATAAATGCAGTAATTTATGTATTTTTTAATCCAAAATGTATTGACCTTCTGATTGGAAAATCTTTGTTTATTAATAGTGTAATGAGCGTAGCTCAGTAATTATTTTTTAAACAGTATTCAATGTCCAATAAAACCATGGTTCTAGAAAAAAATATGAGTAGAATACCATAATTTGGCTTGTGTAGAAATCGCGCTGTGCCTTGTTAAATTGTATACGAAAGATTTTTCTAATCCAGTTTATTGAACTACACAATATATCGAACAAATTATTTTAATCCATCCATATATGCAATAACAAAATACAACAATACCCAGATGAACTCCACTAAAACAAAACACAACAATCTTTAATACCAGCATGTTTCGCAAAACGCAAACTTGATATCTCCTGTACCAAATTCACTTCTATATATACGAGAATAAAGCTCATTCGCTTTTCATTGCAGGCTACAAAAATGATAGAATCTACCGTCCCTGTGCATTACACGACTTGGATTGCATCCGTCGAGTCTTCACTCACAATTCTGATTGTAAGCCAGTAAAGGGGCCAATAGACGATCCGTACATACTGGATTGGCTCCCCATACATTTGGCTTATGCTAATGTGACTTTTATACTGAAAAATGCTCAAGTTAGAGGTTTGAATGACTGGAAGATTAAAGAATTTTAGTAAGTAGCTGTACTGGGTCATTGATTTTATTTGAGGAAATTATGGTAAAATATATTTATGGTAAAATATATTTCGTCTTTGAAACTATATTTTCTACCTTGGATTACATAGAGGGTGTAGGTGTAGTCCTGAAATAAAAAAAAACGTATAAAAGTTTGTGGGAAGTACTGGTATCTTTGATCCTCCATAGACCACAATTGGCACACAGAAATGTGTGGCCTGCCCTGTCATGTCACAATTTGCCTTACAGGATAGTTCAGAAAAAGAATTTCTACATTATCTTTTGAACTAGGCAATCTTAGTAGTGAGGACATTAAAAGGCTGATGATGATGATGATGAAAACATATGAAAAATCTTTTGTGACATTTCAGTATCAATAAAGGAACTGACAAGTTAGTTCTGGAGGTGGTTTTCAACGCGATCACAGTATACTGCCCAGCTGCCTTGGTGAGGTATCACCGCAAAGGGAAGGAGACTGTAGAACTGTCTGATTACTCCACTGTCATTTACAGTACGGGAACTTTTTTTTTATGAATGTTAGGTGGTGGTGGTGGTGGTGTTAAGGACATACGGTCGTGGGCTCTTGAACCCAGACAGGTGCTTTACGTTGTGTCATTTGCTTATTTAACAATTCTCTCAAAACGGCGAAGGAAAATATCGTGAGGTAATCAGTATGTCCTTAAACCAAAAACTCGAAGACATGTCACATCCGATAACCCGCACTTGACAAGCCTGCTGGGCAAGCACGGCCACTGTAATAGGCTTGAGACACGCATTTTATCACGCTTTTTGCTCCCAAACTGTGATAAAAATGTGTGACTGAAGCCTGTCACCCAACTGTGAGATCAATATAGGCTGATTATGTTTTGTAAGGTTTCATAAATTTGTTCGTTAATTGGTTACAGACATGACTGTTGAGTAAGGATCCTGAAATTAATTGAATTCTCAGTAACAGCCCTTAGATGAACCCGGCTGATACTAAGAATACTCGGTTTAATTATATTCGTGCTCTCTGGATTATAATAAGTGGATAAACAATTCCCATTTGCCATTAAGCATCAGATTTCATAAGGATTAGTTGCTTAGAAAATGCACAAAGATGTCATGAATGGGTGTTAACACAAGTTCATTATTTATTTTCCGCAGAAAACATATCACTGACGTTAACGGTGCCAAACATCAAAGAAATTCAGTTGTCGGAAGCCGATGTATTTGCTTATATCCCTGATGCCAATCCACCGTTTAGCGTTGGTTCAGCTATGACTGATAGTTCAGGTAAACCTGATTTATTATTAAATCTATACAACTGTTGCGACATCTATCGAGCTGCGTGGGCACTACCAGCGCCCGATTGGTGAAGATATCAATAGATGGCGCTACTGAGGTGCTAAATACTAGATCGCGCAAGCAAAGTTTAATGAGAAAGTAGCAGCCGATTTTTTTTACGTTTTTAGGGTTCCGTACCTCAAAAAGAAAAATAAGGAACCCTTATAGGATCACTTTGTTATCCATCTGTCTGTCTGTCAAGACCCTTTACCTTGGGAATGTGTTAAAGTATCGAGTTGAAATTAATATCGTTTACTTTGCAACCCCTTTCAACTGCGAAAAAATCAACCTTCTAGATCAACTCACTGAAGATATACTCTAAATCTACATGGTCCTTCCCGTTGACCTAGAATCATGAAATTTGGCAAGAAGCAATGTCTTATAGCACAAGTAAAGGAAAAATTCGAAAATCGTAAATTTGTAACTACCTACATCAAAAAAAAAACTAATTTGCAGTTGGTAAACTGACCGCAACTTATGTTGATATATGGGGACTACAGTTTTCCAACAGCAAAGTTAATTTTGTCCCTTAATTGTGTTTATCTTATCGTTAGAGCAATGTTCGGTGCCCTCATCGTTTATGAACTTCAGTCGATTATTTAATTATTTTGGTGAATGAAGCTGTTTGTACGGAACCCTCATTGCGCGAGTCTGACTCGCACTTGGCCAGTTTGTTTTATTTTAAGTAGCACAAAATCTAGTATTTAGTAATTTCATAGTTGGGTAATAAACTCGTATTATATTCAAATGTTTATTCATGTAATATCTGGTGTGGCTCACCTTAGAATTGGATTTTTAATTCTTGAGTATCAATTTTGCAATAACTGTCTTTAATTGTTTTATTTGTTTTTAGATCCGTATTTAAAAGCAGTTTCCAAAGAGATGGTATCAAACATTGCAATAAGTTTAAGAGCGGCCTGGGTATTCCAAGGACCAGTCATCATGAACGCGTTCCTAGAAGGGACTATCTGTGATTTTTATAATGACAAAAGATCATATTAGCAAAGTTGGAACGACAGATTGAAAAATAAAATAATAAATTAATTTTATTTTCATGGCATTTTTAATGTATTCTACAAGCTTCTGCTAGCAGAAATAAAAATATATCCTACGTCCTTATCCAGGTTATGGTCTTAACTAAGATCCTTTTATCAAAATACTTTTAGCGCCATTTATATATTTATATAGTCACCGATATATATGTAATTCGCACTAGATTTTGCAATCCGAATACTCACTGTGTTCCACTGAACTGTACTGCAATCCGTACACCTTACTTTACACTATGTTGAACGAAGTCTTTTATTTTATCAACGCGCTGCATGTTTTAATAGTTTGATTAGAAAACATAAATAATGTTTAGCGCTGCAGCGAACTTTATTTCTAACTCACCAGCATTTTGAACAAATGGTTTTCATGAATGCTCCTGTCTATCGGTACACTATATGTCAATGTTTGTAATAGAGAATAGTTGCAGGCACGTAACTTGGCAAAAGTCGTTAGATGCGCACAAGTCGTTTTTTAGGTCTCTTTGGTTACCAAGCGGGACTCGGGGACCGTTCCGAATGCGCGATTGGTTAGTCAGTTGACATAAATATTGACTGACCAACCGCGTCGCGTCCACGTTCCGTTTGCTCTATATGGTGGTTGGTCAGTGCCCGCACTATGCGCCAAATTACCCCCACTATGTCAAAACCCTAGAGCAGTGGTGGCCCAGTGGTATCGGCCGCGACTTACAAGTAGTAGGTCGTGGGTTCAAGCCCAGGTAGGCGCTTTACTTTGTGTAAATTATTTCATTACCACTGCTCTCAAAACGGTGAAGGAAAACATCGTGAGGAAACCGGCATGTCCTAGAACCAAAAATTCGAAGACATGTGACATCCACCAACCCGCACTGGGCCCACGTGGTGGATTACGGCCCGCTCCCTCTCACAGAGAGGAGGCCTGTGTTCCAGCAGTGGGAACATTAATAGGCTGATGATGTGATGTGATGTGATGTCAAAACCTTGCCAAGTTACGTGCCGGCGATTATAAGTGACCTACGTTTAATTTAAGTTTGAATTCGCTAACCCGTCTTGAGCTAGCGTGGTGACCAAAGTTCATGCCTGGATGACTTTGCTGTGCAGTGGGACAATTATAGGCTGGTATTATCTCTGTCCTAGTCATATATGACTCACGTGATTGTTTAACTAGTGTGCCGGCTGTGGACAGTGTACCTTTTAAGTGGCTGAAGCCTTGATGCCATTCGAATTATATTACACTGATTGGCGATTTAAATTGCAAGTACGTTCAAATGGACGGAATGCGATATAATTCAATCTATTTGCGCTTGAAATTTTCTTAGATAATATGAAATATGTGTAGGCCATATCCGACCGATATCGGCTATCGACGCAATTTGAATTGCGTCGCTCCATATCCAAAGTATCTAAAACTTGTCATCGAATATACACCGTGAAATTTAAGTGGTTGTTTTCCCGCGGCAGAACGACTTGCCTTTAGGAGTACTTTCGAAGCATAGAATTAAAGTAAAAAAATAACGATGTTTTTATTTTAAAATAATTTGAAAAATATTCATCAACTCGAAAAAGTGAGTAACAATAGTAACTTGTAGGTACTAGGTACTACTCGCGTCACCACCGTATTATTCACCGTAGTACCTAGTACCTACAAGTTACTATTGTTACTCACTTTTTCGAGTTTATGTTTTTCTTTTTTAATTATTTTAAAACAAAAACATCGTTATTTTTTTACTTTAACTCTATGCTTCGAAAGTACTCCTTAAGGCAAGTCGTTCTGCCGCGGGAAAACAACCACTTAAATTTCACGGTGTATAATTATATATATGTTACTGTAAAAGCCCGAAGTAAGGTAAATCCTAGGATTCACCAAGTCATACTGGTAAAAGCCCGAAATGATCTAAGATAATCGCCGATTTTGAGCTTTAACCTGCAATCGCGCGGTAAATGTTAGGATTTACCTCAGATACTTGTAAATGTTGAAAAATTTTAATATCTATGATAATCTTTAATGCTACGAATAAGCGAATTCGCCGAAAGAAATCGTCTGACAACGTAATACCAACTTTGTGAACTTAATCAGTCCGTCCTTTTATTGTTCTCATCATTTCGTATCACAGTGTCATAGGTTTACAAGTCTCTGACGTAGATCCTAAGATGGCATGTGATGCCTGGTAAATAATCATAGATAGTTTCAGGCTTTTACCAATATAACTTTGTTAATCCTAAGATTGACCGTTCTTCGGGCTTTTACAGAAACATAATATATATCCATGTGCCTCAACTATACTAAAAGAAAAACTGCCGAATAATACCACCTAGTTTTAGCAATATTTGGCCACAAACAATCGTTTAAATTCCCAGATCACACAGTCAGACAATCTCTAAACTCTTTATAAATTAAAAGAACCGTTCAAAAATCTTCATCAGTATTCCCCTCTAGTCTGCCGTTCCAAAATACCTCTATTTAAGTAAATAACAAACCGGATACTTGCATTGTTAGTGCACCTCTACGGCAGAGTGGTGGGATGATATTACCTTGCTACCCTGGGGGCAAAACGACCTATTTATTATTTACTTGGCTACCTGAGTTACACGGATAGCCACCTAGATTGTATCTTTGTTTATTTAACAAATTGTTTTTAGACGTTACTTGTGAGATTAGAGTGGGACTTTCTGCGGAGTGCTTGGCCAGTTTCAGGTTTGATTTTTGTTGATTAAATATGAAGTTGAGAATACGAATGAAGACACGAAGAAGAACAAGGATAAGCGTTTAAAAACCAAGAAGAATTGGTCAGAATTAAGTCTGAATTATCCAGAAGTTCTTAACGATCAATGGGATGGTGCCGACTAACAGTTACAGTTTTTATGGTAAAATATTTTTGACGAGTTTGATTAGCAAAATTCTTCCCCCATTAAATAGTACAATGGTCTAGTTAAGTACCATGTGTACCTAATATAGTATCGATGCCTTCGTCATTCTTCCTTTAGTACCCTACGTAATGTCATTTACACTGCCATCTGCAATGCTGTCAACGATTGTGTTAACCTAGAAGCCACCATAGCCTCTAGAAAGAACCCGATCCGTCTCTGGATCCGTTTATTCAAGATTTTTTCAAATTTTAATGTTCTTAATGTAATTTTTGCCTTCAACTCTCTGTCGTCTGTCAGAAGCTTGGACTGAGTTGGCTATTGTCATGGGCATTTTCATCGGTAAGTCCACACCGAAATTTATTTTTCCACCGCGACGACTGACGATCTCGCGCTCTCCGCTCTTCCGTTGTCGAATTAACGGCAAAAAATACAAAGCGCGGGATAAATGATGAATTCAAGTAACACATTTAAATTATATTGTAGTATTTACTTAAGGTCCACACAAAATAAGTTGGCGGTCCGAAGATGGATCGCGGTCCGCCATTTGGTAATCCCTGCTCTAGAGTCTAGAGGCGATGGCGGCATCATTCGGCATTCTAAACTCAAGACAAAGAGATATTCTATAACGATTGTCCAAAGGTCAAAGATTGGCATTCGATACCGACATGTCACCGAAACAATTCGTTACATTTAGACCCTTCTACAATCGCTATCGCCATTATAATCTTACTTTGTCTCCAACACTTATTTATTCTTCATAAAAGACACGGATTGCCCCATAACTCCCACACAACACCTTCCATTCATCTTCCAGCGGATCTCATCCTAATAATCTCCATTTAGCTAACGCTACAAGACGTACACAGGTGCACCGTGTATCCAGTGTTCTGCTAATCCTGTATAATTAAGATGTGCAATATTAACGGGTCTCGGTGCTACAAGATGTCTATTATTCAATGGATATAAGGTTCCAAGGAGTATGTAGGGGATTACAAGCTGAGATTGCCAATGTATTATGAAGATTGGGAGAAGTTTTGGGCGTGTTAGAGTGGTTACAAGGTGTGCGAAAATGGTGTGAAGTTTTGAGAGGCTAATTTGTCGACAAGAAAGTACTGCTGTGTTAACCCTGCTTTACATAAATTCTTAATTTGAATACTTAACTAAAGAATGCCAGTTAGATATACAAAGTGTAACAGCATGAACAAACAACATCTTTAATTTCATTTAGTAATCAGAACTAACTCTCAGACAGAGGAGGCCTGTGTCCCAGCAGTGGGAACAATTTATTTATATACTATAAAAAAAACCGGACAAGTGCGAGTCGGACTCGCGCACGAAGGGTTCCGTGCCATTATCGCAAAATTGGCAAAAAATCACGTTTGTTGTATGGGAGCCCCACTTAAACATTTATTTTATTCTGTTTTAAGTATTTGTTGTTATAGCGGAAACAGAAATACATCATCTGTGGAAGTTTCAACTGTCTAGCTATCACGGTTCATTGATACAGCCTGGTGACAGACGGACAGACAGACAGACGGACCGCGGAGTCGTAGTAATAGGGTCCCGTTTTTACCCTTTGGGTACGGAACCCTAAAAACGGTGCCCCACACTAGGAATTTCTTCCTGTAATGTGAGTGCGTTTACAAACATATAAACTTACATTCACAATACCCAAATTTGGGGAAGGCATTTGCCCAGCAATGGGCAAGTTAGGGCGCACGATTGGCGCAGTGGTTGAGCGATTGTCTGCTGCGCTGCATCTCGCGGGTTTGATTCCCGTACGGAACAAATATTTGTATGACCTAAAGATAGTTGTTCCGGCTCTGGGTGTTGTGTAGGTTTGTGAGTTTATATGTTTGTAAACGGCAGTAGTGTTTGTATAAGCAGCCTTTTTAATACGCTATACTGCTGAGACACAGGCCTCCTCTTTATGATAAGGAATGGGCCGTAATCCACCGCGCGTGCCCAGTGCGGGTTGGTGGATGTCACATGTCTTCGAATTATTGGTTTTAGGACATGCCGGTTTCGCCACGATGTTTTACTTCTTTACTTTTGAGAGCAGTGGTGGTGAATTAATTTACTTAAAGTAAAGCGCCTGCCTGGGTTCGAACCCACGACCTACATTTTGTATGTTGCGGTCGTTACTGGGCCACCACTGCTCCCTGGACTTGTTCTGTTACTCGTTGCATAATTCAGCTAGACATTTTGACAGCCCATGTTACAAGAACAATGCAACATACAGGTTCTTAGGGGCTTCTAAAATAATACAATTCTTACCATTGTTTTTCCACTAATTAAAATTTATACCGCATCACTGACGCTGCATATTTCAAAGACCTTTTGTTACCAAAACAGATGCAGAGTCATTAATAAACCACTAATTAATACTAATTATGTTATAGAAGTTAATGTGATGGCGTGACTCGCTGTTTTACATAATGTTCATGTCTATACAAGCTATGGGAACATGATTTTAATAGTATTGCTTGCTTTTGACCGAGACTTTGTTTGCGTGGGTTTGATACCCAATTTATGTCCTTTGGTGTCTGCTTTTTCCACTGACTTGTGGAGCCCTGTGTCCCGGCAGTGGGATTTTTATGGCGTCGTCCTAATACAACGCGATCATCGCGCGAATACGCGACCGACGGTTAATATTTGTTATTGTTCATTAAGTAAACAATTTATGATTGATGATGATTCAAAGTAAGATATGAGAAATCAAAGCCATGTTCGAATGCAGTTTATTCAATGAAATGTAATAACTTTCTTTAGAAATCAAACGCTGACGCAGAAAATATCGTGTTTTAACATGTATACATTTTGAAAAAGGTGTCACCTAAGTTATTGCCTACACTACGATCCATCAAATTGACAGTTTTCTCCGCACGCATGGTATAAGTACATCGCCCAATATCTTTATAAATTATAACCTATGTGTTTTTCTGATGTATAAGCACTAAGCACTTAAGCTATATTTCAGTAAAGTTTCATCAACATACCGTTCAGTAGTTTTTGTGTGAAAGAGTAACAAACATCCATCCATCCATCAATTCTGACAAACCTTCACATTAGTAATAGAAAGAATAATCGATACGAGTGTTGTTTTCATTGCCATAGTTTCCCGTAGAGTAAGTTTACCTCAAATGAACTTAAAATATAAGTCTAAACTCCCTTTTTAAAATAGATTAAAAACACATCATTTCATCATCTGCCTAGCCTTTTCCCAACTATATTGGGGTCGGCTTCCAGTCTTACCGGATTCAGCTGAGTACCAGTGTTTTACATTGAGCGACTGCCTATCTGACCTCCACAACCCAGTAACTAGGTAACACGGTACCTCTTGGCAAGACTGGTGTCAGATGTCAAGCTTCTGACTACCCGTAACGACTGTCAAAGATCTTCAAATAACAGCCGGGACCAACGGCTTAACGTGCTTTCCGAGGCACGGAGGAAATTCGGTATGTTGGAATGGTCACCCATCCACGGACCGACTTCGTCAAGCGTTGCTTAACCTTGAAAACTACTACTAAAAACACATCCTTTAAAATTCAAAAATAGAACAACAAAAGAAACATTCAAAAATCCATTCATTCGTAAAATTGCCAGCAGTAAAAAACAAAGATTAAAATAATAAAGGCACAAAACATTTCTACGTAGGTCGAAAACATGGGACATTATAGTTAATTGCATTGCCTGCCGTAGCTAATCAGGGATATGGGGTCCACAAAAGGACTTCCGTTGACACCGTTTGCACACAATATGTTTGAGTACAATGTAGGTACAATGTACACTGTTTTTCAGGGTGTAATGTGTATAAAAGAGTTTCGGTTTATTGGTTTTTTGTTGGGTTAAAGAAAATAGAGGAGGTTGTGATTAAAATAAAATAAAAATATGGAAACACTCAGATTTCTTATCAAATGACTGAGACGGTTCTTATATAAAAGTTGATCATATCGTGAACCTATTCTGACTGAGTGTGCCTTTCGACTGTTTTAGAATACGGTAAAAAAGTGAGAAAGTCAATGCGATCACGCGATCAGAATTTGTCTTTTTCAAGAACTCGATTGGTTCACATCACAGGTTCGCAGTGTCAATACGACTACACTCTGTTAATTTTTAGGGTACCGTACCCGAAGGGTAAGCATCAGCGTGCTTCACCGTCGACCACATCGTCGCTTACCATCAGGTGAGATAGTGGTCAAGCGCGAGCCTATTCTAAATAAAAAAAGGGTCCAAACGGAGCCGTATTTCTGTCACTCACGTGTTCGTCTGTTCATCTGTCTGTCGCCTGTCACAAAACTTTGTTACAAAGATTTTTTAACTTCCCATTGACATATGAACTTGAAATTTGGTGATAATATTTGTTATTATGTATATTTTACTAAAAATAACAAATTTATTCTACAGTTTGGTCGGAACCCCAAATGTGCGGATGTGAGAAGTCCGACACGCAGTTGTGCGGTTTTTCTACATTGGTAAATCAATAGTTCATATTTCATGCGCAATTTCATCCTCTGAAAAATGTTTATGAATTAAAACTGATCATTATACCCAGTTCAAAGTTCAGACATTAGAACTTATAAATTGCGAAAGCGTTAGAATGAACAGGAAGATTATAGATCATAATAATGCGTCCCAACTTCCAATATTACTCCCGACAGAACTCCAAACGAATTCAATAATACCCACGTACGTATATTTGTCAGAAAATTTCACACAAACACTGGAAGTGTCAAAGAATAAGAAAATTTAATCCATAAGCCATAAACTTTTGTTAAAAAGAACACTTTTACAAAGGATCCTCTTTGTGCCGTGACTGCGTCAAAAAGTTGATCCTATCTGCCGTGGAGCGAGGGGATAACAATGGATAAGGTATTTTATTTTGACTTTATTTATATTTTAGGTATTTTTTTACCCTCCCGGTGGGTTCCCGCACTGCCGAGGCGTGGGGGCTCTGTAGCCGTGCCTTGGGTAACCCACGGTGAAGCGAAGCAGAACCCGAGGTGGAGCCGCTCATCGTGCGGCTGAGTGTTAACATGTGCCCCTGTTCCCGCCACAAGCGGCACAGGACACCGTAGAATTTTAGTGGATTGGAGTCCCACATAACTGCGCTATCACTCTGTAGTAGCGCAGTATGCATTACAATTTCTAAAGGCAAGAAAAAGGTATAAATTTGACGACATGGTTAGCGCAATGGTTGAGCTATTGACTGCTGCGCTGCGTGTCGCGAGTTTGTTTCCCGCACGGAACAATTATGTGTATGGCCTAAAGATAATTGTGCCAGATTTGGCTGTGTGTATGTGAGTTTATATGTTTGTAAACGCAACCACTGTACAGGAGAAGTGTGTGGTGAAGTTGTGATAGGTGCCGTTTATTGAAGCAGTCGGTGTATGAAAAAAAACTTACAGAATTGTCACATTAACAGATTATCACATGCCAACCAACTGTCGTCTGTCAGCCTTATTAAATAGATCACTGAATATATGTGTCAGACACAGAAATCCAACCTGGCAAACTGTATTTCAATATATAGAGTAAGTTTTTCAAGTTGGCATGGATCTATGTCTAAATCTGAAAGTATGAGGAATAGCGTCACCCATCCAAAGACCCGACTTCGGCAACCATTGCTTAACCTCATTGCAAGCATTGCTTATAATTACTTCCATACATCTCTGCTTCCCGTATCTTAATAGTCATCATTAATATTTTAACAATACCACATCCAAACTCTTCTACGATCTTTGCAGAAGCCGTTTATAAGTTTTTTCATGAAATTGAGTGCGGCGCCCCGGTTTAATATAACGGCTCATCTATTCACCTCGGTAACAATATGACAAACTTTCACACGTACAGGGATCACAGTTTTTAAGGCATTTTGGGTCTAAAAGGTAAGTAAGCGGATTAGTTTGATACGTTTTCTTATACGGAGAAAATTTTCGCTCACATTTCTAGCAATAATTGGGCTATAATTTTGTTGCGACTGGACAAAGTCTTCCTCTCATATTAAAGTCTAAAAATTACTGCACGTGAACTCATGCTGTTTGTGTGTGTTGAAGTGTGCGATGGAATTGCACACTTCCCCGCACCCGCAGCCCTGACCAGGTCGTCACTCCACCTAGTGGGAGGCCTTCCTACGCAACGTCTTCGCGGTCGCCACTTACGAACTTTTCGGCCCCAAGGGCCATCCGTTCTACGAACAATGTGCCCTGTCCACTGCCACTTAAGTTTGGCAATTCTGCGGGCTATGTCGGTACCCTTGGTTCTCTTGCGGATGTCTTCATTTCTGATTCGAGCACGCAAGGAAAGACCGAGCATTGCTCTCTCCATTGCCCTTTCGGTGACTTTAAGCCTTCAGATGAGGCCCATTGTGAGCGACCACGTTTCGGTTCCATAAATCATCACTTGCAACACTCACTGGTCATAGACTTTCGTCTTGAGAGTACACACTGTGGTAAGGGACGAGAAGATACCGATAAGCAATGGGTATTCCTCTGAAAATACTATCATATGCGGTCTTACCAAAACATTAGCGAGTATCTATACTACGAGTACGTTTATCTATATTTAGATAGCAGATACGAGTACAAGTCCAACCGCAATGTGGATGCATTATATACATTACCACATCAAAAGGCATTGCGTTGATTGATAATCCATTACCTGTCGAGCTAAGACGACACGCATTAAACGGTATGACTTGTTAAACAAGGGACTTACTCAAGGAAATGATAGTTTATAATTACATGCATTCATGCATCTGTTATAATTATGTCGTGGTAGTCATGAATTATGGCGCCTCCCCGAGCAAAACGCCGCACTAGTCGTTTTTGTGCAGTTTTTAAGAGCTATCTACTCTTTATTTAAAAAGAAATATCAATTAATAAAAATACATTAAATTTCTACATAATGTTGATTCTAAAATGGTAGTACACTTTTTTTTAAAGAGAGTGTAAGTATCACTAATCTCCTTCCAACAACAACATAAAAATGAGTAATAATTATTGATAGCAAGCATCTCCTCGTAAAGTGTTCATTAATTATTTTTTGTACTAACACTAATGGATAGACAATTGATAACGATCATTTTGTAAGTTTTATTTTTTTCAAAAGACCAATATTCGATTTTAAAAAGATTTTATTCTAAAATCTCGGCGTGTTCACTACTGTAATTGATGCGCCACCAGTGCCGCTAGGCCAATAGGAATGCTCATGTCTTATGGTCAGGGTACGGCCTTAAGAAAAAGGCCGTACCCTGACCAAAAAACCAGCATCTTGCCTCCCGAGATTGTCGGTTCAAATTGGGGCAAGTAACAATGTGACTTTTTCAAATCACTAAGAAAGTATCTTAGTTTATCATGGACATCGCCGGCAACGCTGAAGGAAAACATAGTGAAGAAACCGGACTGGACGGAACCTGGACTTTTAGTAAGGTATCAGTTTGTGCTCCATTGTTTTAATTGCTGCAAAGAGTTCCAGTGGGCAGATAGAACGAATCACACAAATATTGTATAGGAGAAAGTTTTTGAGCGTTTGTGTGTTTGTAATTTTGATACTTCTTCACGCTCAAACGGCTGGACGGATCTGGATGTAATTTGAATCTGGTACAGAGATAGATTATAATCAGGAATAGCAAATACGATACTTTTCATTCCGGGAATATGTTCTCATGGGATAATTTTCGACATTAACGCGGGCGAATACACTGGCAGAAGCTAGTAATTAAATAAATGTAACTGCTATATTGGTCTAGTGGTCACAAGCGCTACGGCTGAGGTCCTGGGTTCGGTGCCCGAGTCGGGCAAAGTGTTTTTTTTTTTTGAAAGAATGAAAGAAAACTAGTTTATTTGGCACACACAGATACGTGTGTATCTGTGTGTGCCAAATAAACTAGTAATGTAGGTACAAAGAAAAAGTTTTTTTTTTTCATTTGTTTTTGTTATTTCTTTGTGGAGATCGTGGCTAAATAATAACAGCCGCACTGGTCGATCATCGCGGTTAAGCAATGCTTGACGAGGTCGGTCCGTGGATGGGTGACCATTTCAATATACCGATTTTCCTCCATGCCTCGGAAAGCACGTTAAGCCATTGGTCCCGGCTGTCATTTGAAGATCTTTGACAGTCGTTACGAGTGCGATGTGCTGTGCGATGGAATTACATGATTTAATTCCGGCCATCCCGTTCCATCATCGGACTACCAGACGTACGGCGAAGTGTCATTGGTACATGGTGGACATCCCACCCATACGCACAAAACGTTTTGGGGCCACTTTTATTATGCGCACAGCTAAGGAGTGGAATTCCTTGCCCGAGTCTGTGTTTCCCGATAGCTACAATCTAGGGGTCTTTAAGTCAAGAGTGAATGGGTTTCTTCTAGACAAGCGTGCTTCACCGTCGACCACATCATCGCTTACCATCAGGTGAGATAGTGGTCAAGCGCAAGCCTATAGGCTAAACAATAAAAATAAAAATAAAATGTAGTCAGAAGCTTGAGATCTGACACCAGTCGTGCCAAGGGGTACCGTGTTACCCAGTTACTGGGTTGTGGAGGTAAGATAGGCAGTCGCTCCATATAAAACACTGGTACTCAGCTGAATCCGGTAAGACTGGAAGCCAACCCCAATATAGTTGGACAAGGCTAGGCAGTTTGTAATTTCTTTGTAGCCGCTCTGAGTCTGGGTTTGTACATACATTACATGGGACATGACTAACGAAATAACTCTGCTTACCTTTGCAAAAAAACAGGCGTGATATTATGTTGTATTTGAATAAAGACCTCGTTCCACTATGTCCATAGTTTCACCAGTTAACCTTCATACGTATAATTATGTAGGTATGAAAGCATGATTGAATGGGTTCATTGACTCGTTGCATTGATTGTAATGGGCATTATAATTATCTATCTGAGTATCATTATAGTCGTGACAATCTAAGAAGTCCGATTTGACAGCTATAAAATACTTAAGGCGCCTCCCCGAGCAAAACGCCGCGCTACTCGTTTTTGTGCAGTTTTTAAGAGCTATCTACTCTTTATTTAAAAAGAAATATCAATGAATAAAAATACATTAAATTTCTAAAATGGTAGTACACTTTTTTTTCACTAATCTCCTTCCAACAAAACCATAAAACTGAGAAATAATTATTGATGTTCATTAATTATTTTTTATACTTACACTAATGGATAGACAATTTGATAACGAACATTTAGTAAGTTTTTTTTTTTTTTCAAAAGACCAATATTCGATTTTATAAAGATTTTATTCTAAAAACTGGGCGTATTCACTACCGTAATTCATGCGCCACCAGTGCCGCTAGGCCAATAGGAATGCTCATATCTCAAACTGATTTTTTGGTCAGGGTACGGCCTTAATAATAATTAAACTTGATGCTTACGAATTATACTCGTTGTTATAGTTATGGTAAGCATAGTTATTATTTAGGATTATGAAATATTTTTTTTAAATTCTTACGTAGAAAGTTATCGCAGCATGTAAAATGAAAAACGTCAACGGACTTCTTAGATTGTCACGATTATAAGCATTAGCTCTAAATCTTTTGAGAATCCAGAAATTAATTACATCGGTCTTTTCATCTTGACTTTGAGTAGATACAAAAAAAAATATTTCACTTTATTTTTTTCTTTAACTGATTTCTTTTAGAAAGCTTCAATATCGTTGATACGGTACCTACCTTTTATCCAGAAAAAAGTACGTACTATTCCTAAAAATCTACCGCGAGGTAAATTTAATAACTATATAACATGACTTAAGTTACCCATCATAACGTCGAAATCATTCCTACCACCAAGTTTATTTCGAAATTTCGGAACAGTTACTTGATGACGTAAGCATCTAACAATATTGACAGGCTTTCAGCACATGTTAGAAATTGCATTACAGGAGCTTCTCTATATGGCACATGTTTGTAGCACATTCTACAGTAAATATTGCATAGGCTTATGTTCATGAGTTGGACAGCAAGAAGCTTTGAAAAAGTATAATAATTTTAGGTTTAGATTTCACCGTCACAGTATAAACTCAATTCATTGTTGTAATAACTGCACAGCACATTATAATAAGTACTAAGTTGGTAAACTATAAATCTACCATTTACTGTACTTATTGTCGGCACCTGGCAGATAAAGTGTGTCATGCTCTCTAAAATTTCTCTCTGGTAGTGGCACATGTGTTGGATCATTCGGTTCCCTTCATGTTGGTTGAGCCGAGTGGTACCAATCCCCGCGGCATTTTCGTGAACGGGCGCCATCAGCTGGGATGGGTCATAACGTGGTTGCCTCGACCTGTTTTTAATTAATTATTGTATTTTGAGGTTGTTTATTTTACTCTACACGCTTTTATGTGCACGTCTGTTTGTTCTCATATATAATTATGTAATTTTCCAACAAGAATAGTAACCAAATACTGTGGTCATATTGGACTAACAGGCGTACGGTACATGGTGGACATCCAACCTATACGCACAAAACGTTTTGGTAACACTTTTATTGTGCGTGCAGCTAAGGAGTGGAATACCCTGGCAAACTCTGTTTTTCCTGATAGCTGAAACCTAGGGGTCTTTAAGTCAAAGTAGAATAGGTTACTTCTAGGTAATCGTCGACCACATCACCGCTTAGTATCGTCAGATAATGTCGAACGCGAGCCGATCAAAATTATAAAAAAAAACAAGATCAAATTACAAATGTATAAAACCCTCGATTGTAATTTTTATTTCATGCCTTTTAAACTACATATAATATACCTAGTAGCAGACACGCTTCAATCGACAATCTATCGAATAATGACACGATATCTTGCGAAAATCCAGATTCAAAGAGCGCGAATAACATTTGAACGGCTAAACCGATTTTATTCAAATATAGCTAGCATATTTGAACACTCTCGACAAAATCACCTTCCAAACAAAAAAAAACTAAATCAAAATCGGTTCATCTGTTTAGGCGCTATGATGCCACAGACAGACACACAGATACACAGCAACACACGTCAAACTTATAACACCCATCTTTTTCCATCAAGGCTTAATAATTTTTTTTAACCTTTTATAATATTAGTTCAGAAGTTAAAATTAGATAGATGAAGGCAGCTAAAAAATTTTGTAAAGTGAAAAATAACTTTATATTTGGAAGTCGGTGTCTTTCGTAGGTACCATTTTACTGCGTTTTTTCACTTTTTAGGTGTACCTACCTATTAGACAAGTTGTTTAGTAAGTTTCCTATAACGCCAGAATAGATTACCCGAATATCATGAAACTTGAACAAAACCGATCAAATGAGAGATCTGCTTACCCCTTAAGAGAGTACTGGCGTGATGTGATGTTATGAAATGGTATAAACAATAAACAGACATGCGATTGCAGCAGTCCCGAGAGATTTGCCGTTATTTATTGAAGAGTTCTGTTGTATATCTTCGCAGTTCTTCATCAGATCTTCACCAAATTAAAATAGGACCAATTTGAAACATACTCTTTAAAAAAAAAGAATTTTTAAAATCGGTTCTCAATTGATGGAGATATCGGTGAACATAAATAAAAAAATAAAAAACATACCAGAAGTCGAACATAGAACCTCCTCCTTTTTCAAAAGTCGGTTAAAAAGACAAACTGATGTTCAATTTTCAAGACGAACTCAGTTCAATTTACCGAAAAGAACAATTTGAACTAAGACCAAACTGAGATGTCTTTCCGCACACTATAATATATTCTCGTTTTGTTTTTTAGAACTATTTTAAACAAGAGCTCAAAAGTAAAACCAGTGAAAAATGCTGACTGCAAAGCGGAACTTGGCAAAACTCCAGATTTCACCAAAAAGAACGACTGAAAATATCCACAGTTAAATAAAAACTCCTTTCTGTATATATATTTAACAAGCTGAAAGTTTTACTTTCGTTTTCGTAATTGCTATTTGAGTTTTTAAAGTAGGGACAAATATGAAGATTGTATGACACTCTAGAGTCTAGATAAAAAAATGTAGGAACATCATCATCATCTGCCTAGCCTTTTCCCAACTATATTGGGGTCGGCTTCCAGTCTTACCGGATTCAGCTAAGTACCAGTGTTTTACATGGAGCGACTGCCTATCTGACACCTAGTTACTGGGTTAACTGGGTAACACGGTGCCCCTTGGCAAGACTGGTGTCAGATCTCAAGCTTCTGACTACCCATAACGACTGTCAAAGATCTTCAAATGACAGCCGGGACCAACGGCTTAACGTGCTTGCCGAGGCACGGAGGAAACTCGGTATGTTGAAATGGTCACCCATCCACGGACCGACCTCGTCAAGCATTGCTTAACCTTGATGATCGACCCGTGCGGCTGTTATTACTTAGCCACAAGCTCCTCTCAAATGTAGGAACAACACCTAATTAAAAATTGCTCATTATTATTTTATTTATATTAAGAGTTTTTCCACTGCAGGGCAAATGCATTCCATTGTTTTCCTCCCGGTTTTGGGTGAGTTTAGACCAGTCCTATATATAATTGTCAAATTCATCCTGCCATCTTTGCCTAGGTCAGCCGCGAATAGTTGAATTATTTTTTTAAATCACTTTGGCTCATTGGTACCACGCACATTCAAAATAATAACAAAAAGTATTTAAAACATAATTCTGTTTCTGTCATCTTCAAACATTTAAGAGAAGTAAAAAAAAACATTAAAATAAATGTTTAGAGCTAAACGAGTTTCGTTATTTTTAGTGGGAGTATATCTACTTTGTATTTTTTTAGGATTGTACGTAACAATGAACGGATAGCTTATTATATAGGATTACTCGTATCTGATCTTTCTGTTTCTCCGTTTGTCACAGTGAACTTGATCCGAATCCACTGGACCGATTAAAAATAACATATTATTTTTTTATTTGTTACAATCCCACCGCACTATTCCCAAACCACTGCAATTCCTGAGAGCCAGAATCCACAGTGGCGAACATCAGAAAAGCGCCGAGGCAATGTAGCTCATCACACCCATTTATTATGTAATTTTAGTTTTTTGAAAATTAAAATCGATGATAAAATGTAATTTTCAGTTGAGCCCCAATTTGTTTAGCGTTTAAAGAAATAATCACCGCTATTGGCCTTATGTATAAAAACTTTATAACTATAGATAGTTTAATTCAAATTGAGAGGCGGAATGTGGATGTTCCTACTATAGATGTAACTCTGCCTTAGTGCGATTCCGCACTGCATCCGTTCCGAATTCAAATTTTTAGTTCCTAGTTCTATCCGAATTAGAAATGTTCTGTTTTATGACGGATAGAGTCCGGATCTAGTGCGCAACCCCTTCTACAAGTAATACTATACTACTTCGGGCCGACATTTCTCGGATTCGAAATTTGAATTAAAATCTGCTAATCAATGTTTAAACCATTTTTACACTTATACTTTGGTTAGATTTTTTCATATATAAGGCTATAAGTGACATACGTAAAAGCTTACTTTTATCCAAGCCTTGGTATTTAATAGTTTGCCCAGAATGCGAGTGAAACCGCGGAAAGCTACTAACTATAAGGCTAGAAAATAATTGTAAGCCCGGTTAGCTCTGCTCTCAAGATTTTCTAATATCATGACGTCATGGCGGTTAGCCAAGTATCTTACAGTTTCATAAATAGTTTAACTTCCTCGTCTTCACTAGGAATTGTTGCGAGTTTCCTAAAATGTAAGAGAGGAAACTTACGGTGTTTCTTAATTAACTCAAAATTAAGGTTATGTTCATGTTGATAATGTTCTTTATTGCAATTATATTTTAATTCAATTAATTATCTTTAAACTTGTTTCCCCCGAAGTGGTAGACAGAAAACGATTATAACATTTAACAATAGGGAACATTACTGCCAATTGCTCCCGCCAGATGGCGCTTGACGGCTCGGAGTAAACAAAAACATAACAACATGGCGTGTACTACTGTTTGTGGTTACCGAACTATTTTTTAATGTTTTTAAGATAACTTGTGTTCAAAAACCAAATAATAATATTGGGAAGTTAGCTTCATTTTTCTTTCACTATTAGTTTTATATTTTGTATGCATAAACTGCGAAATTTTGTCGCTCGACTTTGACAGTTTGGTTTTTTTAGGGATGTGTCCGATATATAAAAACGTAACTTATATCGGATATGTGTTAGATATCATATCATTTAGATATCAAAATAACCGATATTACAAAAGCTGTATCTAATAAAAGCCTTACTAGCGTGCAAGAACGAATAAATCAAAACTTAAAACCGTAACAATGCGAAAACGTACGAACTACGAACAAAACGCAAACTTCACAAACGTCAGGAACCATATGCGCTACCTATCTTTCTAAGTATTATTTCGCGTTCGTTGTTAGTTTGCTCATCTAAATAACATTTTAACTTTTGAAAACTGTACTACTGATATCGATATCTGAAAACCGTTTTCGATATCGATATGAAAACACATACATAACCGTTTGCGCAAAAAACCGAAAACGCCCTTCTCTAGTTTGTTTACTCCGATTCCTGTGGCTCCATCTGAACGCAGCTTTGCGGATAGTTCCCTATTAGAGTCTCATGTCAAAAAGGGGGTTTTCTGGGATCCAGGAATCGGGCTGTTTCGATAGCTAAAAAAAATCGCTAACTGTTTGTTATCTGAACAGTCTTTCGAAATAACTTATAATTATTATCAATTACACGATAAAGTTAAAGAGTGTTAAAGGTTAAAAATATAACGTATCACTATTTTGACATTGCCCGATATACATAATTATTAACATGACACCACCCAGTTTTAAGCCTAAGTTTAAAAAAAAAAATCTATCTGAAATATATCTCCCTGGGACAAACGATCCAGTTGGAAGTTGCGAGGTATCTTCACGTCCAATTTGCCAGTGTCTCAAGACGAAAGTCTATGACCAGTGTGTGTTGGCAGTTATGACCTATGGCTCTCAGTCACACAAAGGGCAATGGAGAGGGCTATGCTTGGAAATTCCTTGCGTGATCGAATCAGAAATGTAGAGATCCGCAAGAGAACCAGGGTTACCGACATATTCAGAAGAATTGCCAAAATTAAGCGACAGTGCGCAGGGCACATTGTTCGCAGAACGGATGGTCGATGGGGCCGAAAAGGTCTGGAGTGGCAGCCGCGAACCGGAAGGCGCTGCGTTAGAAGGCCTCCCACCAGGTAGACAGATGACCTGGTGAGAGTGGTGGACCGATCAATGTGGCGACGCTTGGGGGAGGCCATTGTCCAGCAGTGGACGTCTTTCGGCTGATATGATGATGAATGAATATTTTAACCAGAAACAATTTTTATGAGCGGTTTATTTTTATTTTTTATTATTGTTTGTGTTTTTCTTATCTCGTGTCTCCTGTGCGGGTCACAAATAAATATTTTTCTTTCTTTTCTTTTCTTTTATCTTATATAATATTTAGATGTTTTTATAAATAACCGATCGACAAGATAATTTTAAACTTTTAGATGGATGAATGTTTAATATTTGATTCATTTATTTAACAAACTAAGCTAGATATATAATGAGGTAAAATGAAAAAAAAAATCTCTGGGACTCTGGTAGCACAGATCCAATTACGTTATTTTTTTCCTGATAGAAAACAACAGTATCCATGAGTGTCATATGCTACTTTTAATCTATAAAAATCAGTTTCTACTGCGAAAATGTAAGAACAACATATTATCTTCCCAGCGGAGTAAAATTAAGCCAATACAATCCAGGCTTCTTTAAGTCAATAGTGAATAGGTTACTTCTAGACAAGCGTGTTTTAACGTCGACCACGTCATCGCTTGACATCAGGTGAGATGGTGGTCAAGCGCGAGCCTATAGAATTAATAAAAAAATCTTAGTTCCCCAAGTGCAGCAGCTGCGCTTACTGCCACTTTTGATCTGTAGTTAACTCAACCATCAAATTTCGTTAAAATACGTTTCTTTATCAATAAAATTGTTCAGTCAAATAAGTTGGAGAGTTAATTATTTTACCATTTGTTAGACCAACAATTGATGAAAAAGCACGTTTCACTGACATTTTAAATCATTGGTTACTTTTAACCATTAGTTGAGTTAACTACGGATAAAAAAACTAAACGTTATTACGGCCGAACGAACGGCGATAAGAAATGAGAGGAATTATAAAAAAAGGGTAGCCTTTCCTAGGGACATAACAGGCACCTCATCATCATCAGGCTTATTATGTTACCACTTCCCACTGCTGGGACACAGGCATCCTCTCTGGGAGAGGTAATGGGCCTTAATCCACCACGCGGGCCCAGTGCGGGTCCACCAGTGCGGGTAGAATTTTTGGTTCTTGGACATGCCCACGATGTTTGCCTTCACCGTTTTTTTAATATAACAGGCATGCTTAGTAAATTCACAACATCGAATCACGTGGCATTTAATTTATCGTTACACATTTTTTTGTGTTTTTCCTAATTAACGACGGAGGTCTGGCGAAAGTGTAGGGTTATGTTTGACGTTTACAGACTTTAATTTCATCGACATGCTGTCTTTACTTACAAAGATTGTCAAAAGTTTTGAATAAAACAGCGTTTAGTATGCGTTAATATACAAATATTAGCGCAAACAAAATCTTTACCAGATTTTTGGTCGAAAAATAATGAATTAAAATGCTCGACATAGCTTTTAAGTAAAAACGAATATAAATGATGGTCCGGTGTTTATCTGATTACCACGAATTCATTTCCCGAGTTGGATACCGCGAATTCATTTTGCAGATAAAAAAGGTATTTAGGTATGTATGCTTTAATAATAATTCATCGGTAGTAGCGAAATAAAAAGCGTAGTTTTCTGAAAAATAGATTGGAATAATCGAATATTGTATGGCATGGTTTCGAATATTTTTCTCGAAATTCTGTCTGGTTGGATATTTTAATAAAGAAATTGGTTTATTTATTTTTTGTATCTGCCTAGTACAAAATTGGGATTTTATATTTTATGGTTTTTACGGTTCCGTACCCGAAGGGTAAAAACGGGACCATATTACTAATACTTCACCATCCGTCTGTCACCAGGCTGTATCTCATGAACCATGATAGCTAGACAGTTGAAATTTTCACAGATGATGTATTTATGTTGCCGCTATAACAGAAAATACTAAAAACAGAATGAAATAAATATTAAAGTGTGGCTCCCATACAACAAACGTGATATTTTTGCCGTTTTGTGCGATAATGGTACGGAACTCTTCGTGCACGGGTCCGACTCGCACTTGGCCAGTTTTTATTACTACTGTTATAAACATGAAAGTTTGTGAGGGTGTATGGATGGATGTTGGTTATCCTTTCACTCAAAAATTACTGAACTGATTTTTATGAAACTTTACAGTTTTATAGCTTATACATCAGAGTAACACATGGGCTATAATTTATAAAGATCTTGTGGGAATACTAAATACATGTGGGCGGAGCCGGTAGAAGTACTATTATTGCGAAAGTAACTCTGACTATCTGTTACCTTTTCACGCTCAAACCGCTGAACCAATTTAGGTGTAATATGGTATGGAGATATTTTGAAACTCAAAGGATACTCGTATAGGATTAAAATAGGCTATGCAAAATCCTTATTATTCGGAGAAGTCGCGGGCAAAAGCTAGTGGCTTGCTTAATATTACAAATGCCAAAGTTTCGATGGATGGATGTCTACACTAATATTATAAAGAGGAAATATTGGTTTGTAAGTTTGTTTGTAATGGATAAATTCAGAAACTACATAACGGATTTTGAAAATTCTTTCACCCGTAGAAAGCTACATTATTCCTGAGTGAGATAGGCTATTTTTTATCCCGAAACAGACCTTGTGGGGTGCGGAATGGGAGCGAAGCCGCTGGGATAAGCTAGTTTGATAAATATAAAAAAAATAACATCAAAATTTAATTGAAAAAAAAAAAAACTTGCAACGTACCGCAAAATCGAGGTTTACAAACCTTTCAACTAAGATTTTGTTAAAGGTTTCTGCTAGAGCCCTCCGTGCCATACGATCAAAATTGTTAATTCTCAAACAGACTGCAAGCTCAACTTGTACATTTACAGCGTAAATGTATAACTTTGGCTTAGTTCCCAAATTGTTTTAGATAAGTTCAGAATTCGTGGCAAGTTCAGCAGTCACTATATTTAATATCTATGTGTATTTTATATATGTATTATAAGTGGTTATGTTTAGGTTATATTGTTTTTGTACACTGACAGCACTACGTCTATTTCCTCTCGTTCAGTCCATCCAGAGAACGTCTGTCAGAGATTGCCCCGTGTGGTAAGACCACCCATTGTTCACTGATATTTATAAATGTTTGTCTTGTAATGTATACAGTAAAGTACATGCATACATACATAAACTGACGCCTTTTTGCTATGGGGTTAGGCAGTTACTACAGAACGCCACCTGTTATGGTCCTTACATTCTGCTTCACTCACGTTCATAAATCTACCACTCACGTCTGCCTTGTAAATACCTCCTTCATTCTTTCTTTTTTATTGTACAACAAGACATTACATTAAAAAAGTTGATAACAAAATGCATGTACAAAGGCGAGCTTAACTCCAAATGGAATTTTCTTCCAGCAAACCTTTGAGTGACAGAGATCATAATAGAGGGCAGTAATCCAGTGTACAATATATACCTTTATAGTAAGATTAAACTGGTTACATAATAATACATAAATGACCTTCCTACGTTTATAAAGACAAATACATATATATAATATATGTATATATTATATATGCTGTAGCGTGATCGCTACAAGACGCTTTGCTTTAGCCTTTTTTTTAATTTGTCAAAGCAGGCCGTTTATAATTTTGCTAATTTTCATATTTCGTTTGTCAAGAAAAGAGAAGACGATTTTTTTCTGGGACTGTCACAAAGGATTTTGATAAAAAGTTTTGGCTCTGTTATCCACTACTAAAGTTATTATTGTGGCAGGAAATCATTCCTTGTCGTTAGGCCAAGGGTACGTGATATTCGGGTCCACGGGCGCGCCGGAGCTTGCGGACCGCATGTTTCTGTAATTGAGCTCTGTCAGAGACACCAAATATCGTTTCGCTACCAGGACATGCCTCATAGTTGCCGTTCGACAGACTGACGAATAAGGCAGTCCAGCCAAGACAATGATGACAAGCTTATCATAAAAATAACCATGTCGCTGACAAGAGTTTATGCATCATGAATCAAAACTGGTATGTAATGACTATTCTTACTAATTGTTCTTTTGAATGTCGATTTTCTTCTGGTATTTCAGACCCTTTTGGTTCCATAATTTTGATGGTCCGTTTCCTTGTCTGTCGATATCAGCTGAGCCGACTTTCGGCTCTTTACCCCGGGACAGAACGAATGACCTCAGGAGTACCTGCAGTCTTCAATCAAGTCAATATATTTATGAAAACATCATGTACGTGAGAAAGAATTTACATCTTTTTAGTAAAAACGGCGACAGACATAATTACGTTACTAGAAATAGGGACCAATTAGTTCAACCAGGTTTCAGACTGGCAAAAGTAGCTTCATCTTTCATGGGGTACTGTACAAAATGTTACAATAAAATTCCTCCCCACATTCTTGAGCTGAACGAGACGAAATTTAAAACTTGTATAAAACGCACACTATGCAGGCTGGCATATTATAAGTTGGGGGATTACATCACTGATAAAAATGCTTGGCTAAATGCTATTCCTGCTCAACATCCACTAGGGCGCAAAAACAAGTGATATGCAGAACATTATTGTTTTGAAGTATTGTTGGAACTGCTGTAGACTGAATGAATATATTGATATTGTATAAACTCAATTTCCTTAGTATTGTATAACTGCACGGCACGTGTGTGAGTACTATGTACCCAACTGTAAATCTAACATTTACTGTACCTGTGTGTCGTTCGTTGACTTGTGTGTGCCCTGGCAGTTGAGTGTGTCATGCTCTCTCAAATGTCTCTCTGATGGTGGCGCGTGTGTTGGATCATCCGGTTCCCTTCATGATGGTTGAGCTGGGTGGTGCCATTCATGCGTCATGTTCGTGAACGGACGCCGTCAGTTGGGATTGGTCATAACTTAACTGCTTCGGATGTTAATGCTTTTCTAGCATCTATTATATAACTGCACAGTACATGTGTGAGTACTTTAATTACTTTATGCCTGTACGTAGTTTGTGTGTAGTGCTATTCTGGGTGCATTGTCCTCACATATATGAATTTATTAATGTATGTACTTATGTAACTAAATATTGTAAAAAAACATTTTCTTTAAAAGAGTAAGTATGGAGTTTCTTGTGCATTCTTCTCCATAACAAGCTACTTTCCGAATGCACGGTAGAATCAACTGTTATAACTTGTAAATTTTAATGTACCTAACGTTCAAAAGTGCCGCTTGGTGGCCTACTTGAAATAAAATATCTTTGTCTTTGTCTTTGTCTTTGTCTTCGGGGTTCCGAACATCTTTCAACGGGTTCCGTACATATTTTATTAAAAAATCGTGAACGTTTGAATAAGTTCTACGGAAGACGGTTTGGTTCATCCAATAACGTACAATTTTTTTTTTTAATTTAATGTTTATTTTTATGTAGTTTATATTTTAAGTTACCGTAGTTAAAAACTTTTGTTACCTTACTTGTGTCATGTTACGGTATCGTACTTTAATTGTATGCTTAAGCCATCATTGGACCGGTTGCAACCGTGTTTGAAGATTAGGCATGTGATTTCCGCTTTATTCTTTTATGCCTTGCCATAATTTCACTCATATGTTTATTTTACTATATATATTTAAAATAATTAATACGATATTGTCTATTGCGTCATAAATTTTTTTAAATAACATGTTTTACTTTTTCTCTATTTTTATGTTTTCGGTGTATTTTATTTTGATTCAAAATTATACGTTATCGTTGCGTTAAAAAAGTTTTATTTATTTTTATTTAATAACGCTACAATGTATCACATCACATCATCTGCCTATTAATGTTCCCACTGCTGGGACACAGGCCTCCTGTCTGTGAGAGGGAATGGGCCATTATCCACCACGCGAGCCCAGTGCGGGTTGGTGGATGTCACATGTCTTTGAATTTTTGGTTCTAGGGCATGCCGGTTTCCTCACGATGTTTTCCTTCACCGTCTTGAGAGCAGTGGTGATGAAATAATTTACACAAAGTAAAGCGCCTGCCTCAATGTATAATATGATATAATATACAATTTATTGCGTTGAAAGGAAATGCTTCTTAATTTTCCTCTTGAAGACATCGAGAGAAGGGCTATCGCGTATGGAGTGTAGGAGAGAGTTCCCTTTTGTTAGTCACCTTTCATTCATCCTCTCAACATGGCCAAAACCATCTTAGCATACTCTTTCAATTTTTGTTACATCACTACATATTATAAAATAAAGTCCCACACCGCGTTTGTACGCGATAAACTCAAAAACTACTCAACGGATTTTCATGCGGTTTTCATCAATAGAAAGAGTGAAAAACAAGGAAGGTTTTTGTTTATAATTTGTTACCGGGGCGGGTCACTAGTAAAGTATAAAATAAATAAATGAATATAAGATGGATGAAAAGAGATGAGAATGTTGAGATGGATGTGCGGAGTGGTAAGAATGGATAAAGTGAGAAATTAGTCATTAGAGGAAGTTTGAAAGTGGCGCCAGTAACAGAAAAGTTGAAAGGAAACCGTTTGCCCTGGTATCATGGTAGCGTCTGATGAGGAGGGATGAAACGCATGTTACTAAAAGAGTTATGAATATAAATGTGGATGGATGGAGAGGGAGGGGATGGCCAAAGAAAAGATGGATGGACTGTGTAAGGAATGATATGAAAGAAAAGGGCGTCAGTGATGGCGTGACGGGGGATAAGACGGTATGTAAGAAGAAAACGTGTTGCGCCGACCTCAAATAACATGGGACAAGGGCAGGAAGATGATGATGATTAGCTGGATTCAGTGCCTCATGTCTGGAGGAGCTCGTAGCTAAGGGTCCATCTTCAAGGTTAAGCAAAGCTCCAGCCGGTCTGTGGATGAGTGACCATTTTAACATACTGAGACTCCTCTATAACTCGCAAAGCACGTTTTAATCCGCAGCCGTTGGTTTCGATTGCCATTTTGTAGATGTTTTGATGTTACGGTATTCAGATATTTCCAATTTGTTTCTGTACCAAAATTCATCAAAAATGGTTTATCGGGTCTGGATACTTAACAAAAACAGAGAGACGAGCAAACAGAGATACTTTCGTAATTAATATTACTTATTATGGATGGATTTGGGTTTTTGGATTTTTGTTCTTTCATTTCTCGTATATTCATACTCAACTTGTTAGACGTCTCAATTTAGTTTTAGATAATATTGATAAATTTTAAGTTTGGGAAACTTAAAAATTCAAGAAGCGGTAAAGAATATTCCTATTCTAATATTGCAATCTAGATTACAAGTGAGCTAAAATAGTTTATAAACTTATAACATAATGTTTGGTAGTAATTTTCTCCTACAGGTGCATTTGATTAAATTATTTTAAAAGTTAGACAAAAGATTAAAATAAGAAATGTATGTCAAATTCGAGCTTCACTTTGTATTCCACGTACAAATACTATTAACCAGTTTCTAACATGAAAAGTTGCAGTTAAAAACTGTTCAAATCATACTTTAATGTTATACTTTGACAGGTTACCTGGCTAAAGAAGAGTTGAACAATAACTGAACTTCAAATTCTTCATTCAGAAATTGCAGAGTTCAATAAATATTCGATTGCAAATTCTTAAATAGGGGATATCTCTTCAAGTTATACGTAAGCTACCGATGCTTAAGTATCAGTAAGTAAGTTTACTCTTTCTTTTATTTTCAGAGGATGTCAACAATTTGTTCAAAGTTGTTCTGCAAGATGTGAAGCTGATGTTTCAGAAACTTTTCGTTGTTCGTGGGGCTCGTTTCATAGAGTGTTTTATAACGAATAACCTTTACATGCCTCATGGGTTTTTGGACTCCACTAATGCTAGTACTTGTGGGCCGGTCAGTAGGAGGAGGGACATAGTGGAACAAACTCCGACGATACATCGTTTAACACTATGCATTAATAAGTAATGATTTAATTAAAATGGAGCAAAATAATGTTATAATGGAGAAGAAATAAATGATTGATTGACCGTTTTATCACTTACTAGCTTTTACCAGGGGTTTCGCCCGCGTGTAAGTCTAAAATTATCCCGAGGGAACATATTCCCGGGATAAAAGTATCTTATGTGCTATTCCTGACTATAATCTATCTCTGTGCCAAATTTTATCCAGATCTTTACAGCCGTTTGAGCGTGAAGATGTAAAAACATACTAACACACACAAACTTTCGCCTGCATAATATCAGTGTGATATATTTTTTTTTAAGATTTTCAGTTGCTAACAGCAGTAATTTCTGGTTTACTAGCCTCTGATTACAATGTTTTTTTTTCAGTCTTATTACCACTATTTTTCGTTTTTTTTTTTTAAATAGCCCACACTTTTCCACTGCTGAATAAAGGCCTCCCCCAAATCCTTCCAGACTTTTTTTTCGTAAGCCCTCGAACAATTATTTATTTTATTTCCTCAGATTGGTTAACGATTTTAAGTTTCCTAATAAAAAGGTTTTTAGTTTAAATTAAGTAGATAGTTTTAGTTTAATGTAAGTTATCGCGTATTCGGTAAGTTCCCAATAATAATCAAGTCGATACATAACGATGTCACCAGTCCATTAGCTTGTAGATAAACTGAAAGAGTACCTACTTATCTACTTAAAAAAGATTAAGAAAAGAGAAAAAGATTTTATAATTTATATTTTTACCTTTTGGGAATTATTTTATACCGATAAATAATTATTAAAAGTTTTGATATTTTCCGCAACGTCATTAAAACGAAAGTTGCATAAAACCTAAAATTATTTAGATCGGTTTATTATTTATTTTTGAAATTTCAGTTAATATTGATTTTCACCGTACACTTTTTTATCTCAACTCGAGGCATTTTCCGAGTAATTATGATTACGACGAAAAACTACACAAAAATCTTCATAATAGAAACTTTAAAACAGCATTATTTAAAAAAAAAACACTTACCTCAAACAAAATCTTCACCAATCACTCATAATACACTAGAAAATAAAATAAAAAATGGCCACACACAATCACCAACTTGACGACGTAAAGTTTTCCGCGGTCACCGATGAGCGACAAAACCTCGTCCCCTTACGTCTACGTCTCGCGAAAGCTCGCGGTCAACTGACTGTATTCCTCGACTGCCAGTCTCCACTTTCATGAAATGAACTGAAACTCTCATTGCCGTCACACAATGACGTATACAACCATATCACTCACGCTGATTTGAACTCTATCTAAGTAAGGGTAAGATGTAAAGTTGTGTACCAAAAAAATTGTTTTCAAAGTCCTCGGCTGTTTGTTTGGGAGGGTCGCAAGGCGGGAATGAGTGAGTCGAAAAAAAAATAAGCCAACCACGTCTCAGTAAGTTAAGGCTTCAGGGGCGGGTTTCCACTGAATATCTTTAATTAAAAGCCCAACTTTCCTTGGTTCGACGTTGTAATGAATTGAAGTTTGCAGGAGAAAAATCCTGAGTGATACTAGGATGTGACTATGCAGCTTAGTAAGAAAAGCCTGCGGTAATTTTCAGGGAAAATGATGAGAGGAAAGTTAATTAACAGAGAGTAGATTCCGCGATGCAACGCTTTGAAATGCAGCCAGTGTTTGTACGTGAAATTTTGTCGAATATTATGAAGTAAAATGTGGACGGTCAATAGTGAGGTACGTGCTACGTGCTCAAATTATATGTGATTTTAGTGGTTCTTTATTTGAATTTATGCTTCGGTGGTGGTGTTTCGTTAAATAGACACGAATTTTCAGATTATTAATTTTGCTTGAATATGTGAGACATTAATATTTAGTAAGTTATTTATTTTATGAAGATTTATGTGCCGCTTATTTGCTTCACTATTTCATCACACTCATTTAAAAGGCGAAAGTTTATGAGTGTGTGTGTGTTTGTATGTTTGTTACTTCTTGACACTCAACCGGCTGAACGGATCTGGATGCAATTTGGCACAAAGATAGAGTATAGTCTGGAATAGCACATAGGCTACATTTTATCCCGATATAATGTTACCTTGGGATGATAAAACACTTTACACACGGGCGAAACCGCTGTCAGAAGCTAGTGATGTTATAAAGGCGAAAGATTGTGAGTGTGTATGTTTGTTACTTCTTCACGCTCAAACGACTGAAATGATCTGAATGAAATTTGGCATAGAGATAGATAGGCACAGGAATAGCAAAAAGGATACTTTTTATCCCAGAAATATGTTCCCTCGCGATAATTTTCGACTTTTACACGGGCGAAGCTGCTGGCAAAATTTAGTTAATATCATAAAATTCAAACACACACACACACTACTTCATCTTATGTATAAGACCATTGCTTATCTTTCATGAAAGGTCAACAGTTAATTTAAAAACATAACTATAGGTAATAATATCTAGTAACTACGTTTTAGAGAAGAAAAAATGTTTATATTTATATTGTTAAGTAATTTTTTTTTTCTTTTTTAGAAGAACGTACAATTGTTTCAATTGTAGCTGTTTTCATCACGATTTTTTTGTTAACACAATCAATATAGCTATAAACATTAGTATGTTTAGAATAGAACATCTAAATAATAGGATTGTTTCCTGGGTAAAAAAAATATAATTCTATTTATTCCACCAGTGAGATTATCAAATAATATTAGACACGTATTTTTTCTCGTGATTATGGCGCTTGTAACGGTGCCGAAATATCAAGCTCTCAACAAAAATCTAAATAGACATGGTAAATATCCCGAATCAAATATTAATTCTACGTATTTTTTGCTTTACCAAATCAATAAAAAAATACAAAGATAAAGCGCATCAAAGTTCAGGAGTTGGGGCTTGTGACGTCACTATGTCAGCTACACGATATTTCAATGCATTATATCGTCGACACTTTATGTTATCGTGTCAAAAAAAATACGTGACCAATACTTTTTTAACTCTACTTGATGGATAACAAACAAATTTTCAGTTAACATCCCTATATAGTGTTTTTTTTATAGTCAAAAGTAAGCCAAACAAATTCCTATACTGCATCTTACTCAGGACACGTTAAAATAACCGCCAACGAAAAAAAGCTTTTATTTTGATTACTATCAACTTTATCTGAAATCAATCTTCTCAAATCAGATTTTGATGGGTTCAAAGGCTGAAACAAGAATGGGTAACCATCTCTTTCTCTTAAAGGCGTGGTCTAATTCCCGCGCATGCCCAGATGCCTCGATCTTAAGAATAAGATTCTTGATTTTTTGCCTCTAGTGCGATAATACATTAGATATATACAATGGGTATACATAAAACTTGTATATACTTTGTATGTTTCTCATGTGCCCGATGAATGTATAAGTTTGTGCCTTTCAAGACATACCTTCGAGTTTCTTTGACGGTTTCTTATTCTTTGATTTTGTGATGGATGAGTAAGTATTACGCAACGCTTATCAAGCATATAATGGTATAGGATTGTACTTCAATATCTACTACATATTTGTTGTTACCCAGTAACTTCGTTATCGAGGTCAGATTGGCAATCAATCCATGGATAGGATAGATGAACCCCCTTTACCGCACATAGTCTCCCATTTGGTCCACTGTGCGTACAGGCCTCCTCTCTGTGAGAGGGAATGGGTCTGTGAGTGCGGGTTGGTGGTTAAATTCTTCACATGACTACGGTTTTTTTATTCTAAGACATGCCGGTTGCCTCACGATGTTTTCCTTCCCCGTTTTGAGAGTAGTGGAGATGAAATAATTTACACAAAGTAAAGCGCCTGCCTGGATTCGAACCCACGACCTACAAACTTGTAAGTTGCAGCTGTTATCACTGGGCTACCACTACTCTAAATCCAATCACTCACTCCATTTAAATATTTGTATTCTGCTGCATCTCATACGACTGGAAGCCGATGCCATCACAGTTTAAAAAATGGTAAGCGGTTGATGGTTTAAAAGTCTCAATGTAGATTAATTTCTATCTACGAAGCAGGCTGACAAAATACACAGGAAAGTGCTAGGCAAATGCTTACAGGTTACTTTCAGCCTGTATCAGAATATCCCACTGTGCAAAGTTCTCCCCATGGACTTATTAGAGATAACACATACGGACTTATTAGAGATAACAAAAAACTTGCGCAAGAATTTGTTATGTGTGTTAAATTTCTTTACCAACATCCCAATTAAAACTACTGAAACCTTAAATTCTTCGCCCTCGCTTGCTTTTGGATTATTAAACGCGAACGTTTCAGCCTGCCCGAATGTATTTAACTTTTCACATATAAACCCCATAACAGTAATAAAAGCTTTTAAGCAAATCAAGATCAAACCGACTGAAGATCTGTTGGGAATGTCCATCAAAGCTTGTACTTCCATTATTCAGACTATAGCGCCGTATTTGGCTTTGATTTTAAATTTTTGTGTGGATCAATGAGTCTTTCCGGATCTAATAAAAGGATCTAAGGTAAGGTTATACCACTTTTTAAATCCGGGACAGTAAAGACACAAATAATTATAGACCAGTATCCATGTTGCCGGTTTTCAGCAAGGTATTTGACTCTCTGGCTAAATCAAATGCTCATTCATTTTCATACGAATAACATCTTCATGGTAAGCAGTATGGTTTCAATCAGACCTCAATTCATTCCGGAAAGCAGCATGAAAAAGATAATTGAAATATGATCTGTTAGGCGTAAAATTAAGAACATACCCTAGACAAGTGACATTTTATCAAGCGTCGCGATAGCAATTGGTAAAATCTCTATAACCTTTTTTTTAATAGGATCGCGCTTGATCACTATCTCCCCTGATGGTAATCGATGATGAAGTCGACGGTGAAGCACCTTTGCCTAGAAGTAACCTATTCTCTCTAGACTTAAATACCTCTAGATTGTAGCTATCGGGAAACACAGACTCCGGTAGGGAATGCCACTTCTTAGCTGTACGCATAATAAAAATATATCCCTAAGACTTTTAGTGCGTATGGGTGGAATGACCACCATGTATCGATGGCGCATCGCCGTACATCTAGTAGTCCGATGATGCAACGGGCTAGGCGGAATTAGATCATGCAATTCCATCGCACACAACACGGCGACGATGTTCAAGGCTCTGGAGCTTTGACATGACCAGTGCCTCATTGCCGATGATCATATTAGCCCGCGTTTCGATCGACTCTAGTGCATCAAGCTGGTGTTTGGCAGATCCTTCCCAGAGTTGAGAACAGTATGGGCATGCCACGCGTTATCTTAATGTTACATGATCAATTGCTTACATTTAGGTAATTTTACAAACGCCACCGCTGCAGCTGATAGTGTGATACTTTCTAGAGCCTCTGAGCATTCTTATGTGTCAGTATACCAATCACAAAACAACTACGTGTTGAAAACAAACATACATTTTATCAGTGCAGTTTATCTTCAGTTAATTATTATTTTAACCATTCTTATCACGTTTGAGGTCAAGGGTTGCTCTAAATATACAAGCAACTTACTTACATGCGTACCTAATCAAACATAAACATCTTTGAAGGGGTCAATTGTAGATTAGAACATAACTATGTGCATATTGAGTGTGTATCTTTGTTTCCAGAACACTGAGTAACATCGTTTTTTCGGGCAAATAACAGATAATATAATACTAGCACACAGATGCCTCATCCCATACAAAGAAACCGTGCCGAAGTAACTAGCGTTTTTCGTCTGATTAAACTGATATTTTTTTGTACATCGAACGCGTTCTGTTCTGTTTCACGGTGATAGATATATGGTGTTAGCTGCGACTTGCAAGTAAAAGGGTTTCCTCGGTTCGTGAATTAATCATTTAAATAATTAATTTTTATTAACATATATACAATTGAATATTCTAAAAAAAAAAAAACCTATATATAAATACAAATTGGAGAATATTCCCTCAATAAAAAGTATATATCCTATGTGCTATTTCAGACTATATTCTATCTCATGGCACAGATATTTCATCTAGATCCTTCCAGCCATTTAACCTTGAAGAAGTAACGAACTTACAAACACACAGACACACTCACAAACTTTCACCTTTATAATATTAGTGTCCTTTATTATTATATTTTCTTATTTGTTAAATTTTTAAATATTTTTACAAAACGCATACAAAAAAAAAACATCAAAAATATTCAAAATAGAGGCCGCCACCGGTATCGGAAACAGGGTCCAAGCTACCGGAGGTCAGGGCTCCAGAGGGAGGAACCTTATAAGAATGCGAGCCGTGTTCAGCAGTACTGCTTTCTGGATCAGGCCCTTGATCCATCCGCCTAACGAGAGCCTCCTAAGATGTTGGTCGAAGCTCGTGGCCATTGGCTGACACAACTATCGGCACAATGATTGCTGTGTCCACATCCCACATGTCGACAACCTCGCAAGCCAAGTCAAGATACTTGATTTGCTTATCTTTCTCGGTTTTCACGAGGTTCCCGTCATGCGGGACGGTAATATCAACAATCATTGCACGCCTCTCGATTTGGTCCACCACCACTATATCAGGCTTATTAGCGATAATAGTCCTGTCAGTGTTGATGGACCGATCCCAGTACAATGTGATATTGCCTTTCGAGAACTGGGTCGGGCACATACCTGTAGTACGGTACCTCCGATGCAACAAGAGTGTATTTCAGAGCAAGTTGCTGATGGATGATCGTGGCTACAAGGTTGTGCCTATCCCAGTACTCTTCGTTAGCTAGACGAACACATCCAGAGATAATGTGGCGGATCGATTTACCCGGGAGGTGACATTCCCGACAGATGTCAACCGTGCCATCCTTCACAATAAATCTCCGGTAGTTATTCGTCATGAACTACCGATATTAGTGAGATTATTATTATTAAAAAAAACGAAGATTTTCACTACAGTGGTCTATCCCATAAGAAGAGAATACTTTCGACGAAACCATCCAGCTTTTAGAGCTCGGGGTTTGCAAGAGTCGTGGCGTCGATCTCGGTATTTAAGTCAAGAGTGAATAGATTTCTTCTAGGCAAGCGTGTTTAATCGTCGATCACATCATCGCTTACATCAGGTGAGATAGTGGTCAAGCGCAAGCCAAAAGACTAACAAAAAGAAATAACCATGCCTATGATTCTCAGCGATATGGCTTTCTTAAAGAAAAAAGGATTTTCGTAATTTTATCAACTGTTCTAGAGATTACCTGCTACATACAACAATATTTTTTTTTGATAATATGTCAAGCAATCCATCTGCCTACAAGGTTTCATCTAATTGATGTCAAATATCTTCAAATGACCAACGGCTTAACGTGCTTTCCAAGATACGGAGGAATCTCAACATCTTAAGATGGTCACCCATCCACAGACCAACCTCGTCAAGCGTTGCTTATCCTTGACTGGCTTGGTTGTTACTATTAAGCCACGAGCTCCAAAACGCAACGTTATTGTATGCAATTATCTATCACATGATTGACAAGTTTAGCCTTACTGGAAGTGACGAAACAAGCTTTCATTCAAAATAAAACTCGTAGCAGGCTACGCCGTAGCACTTAGTAGCGTAGCACTTGAGACCGCGTAGCACTCAAAGGCCTACGCGCCGCGTCGCCCTTCGTAGCTTTCATCGTTTTGACGTCAATGTATGATAATTTCTGTAAATATGATAAACTAGCTTTCCGCCCGCAGCTTCGCCTGCGTGCACTATACGATTTTAGCTGTTTCGTTTTTTGCAGTTCTAGTGGGATATTGCAAATTATTATCCAAACACAGCTTTCCGCCCTCGTAAACTACGTAAGGGATGAAATTCAAAAAATGCTTAAGCAGGTTTTTCTTTAATTGTATTGCAGAGCCAAAATACTAAGTTTTAGGTAATTTTGATTATCATCATCATTATCATCATTTTTCTTACAAACTTTAACACCCCTTTAAGGGATGAAACAAAAAAAATAAAAAAAACACTGCCTCACCCAGGAATCGAACCAAAGACCAGTAGGCAGTTAGATAGACTTTGATAATTTCTGTAACATACATATTAAACCGGTTAATATGGATAGTATTCAATGTGGATAAATTCAGTCAATAATTTTGGCCAATTAAACAGTACTAGTACAGCTAAGAAGTGGAATTCCGTGCTGGAGTCTGTGTTTCCCGACAGCTACAATCTAGGAGTCTTTAAGTCAAGAGTGAATAGGTTATTTCTAGGCAAGCGTGTATCACCGTCAACCACATCATCGCTTACCAACAGGTGAGATAGTGGTCAAGCGCGAGCCTATAGGATAAAAATAAAAACTTACTACATAATGGGTAATCATGATCAGAATTAATAAGCGACATTAATTTAAAACCACTCGTAGATATTATTTGTATTTTATGGATTCCACCAGAGTGCTTGCTGGTTATAACTACTCTATTGAAATTATTAGGTTTTTTTTTATCCCTACTACCTAATCGTATACCTTTGAGATTTTTTCAGTATTTTTAGAGTTCCATAAGTCGAAAGGAAAAACGGATCCCTTATAGGATCACTTTGCTGTGCGTCCATCCGTCTGTCTGTCTGTCAAGACCCTTTTTCTCAGAAACGCGTGGAGGTATCAAGCTACAACTTATAACGAATACTCAAGTCTACTGTCCCTTAAAGCTGTGATCAAACTTCCTTCAAGCCAACGCGGTCAAAAGATACAGCCGTTTATGCCGCAAATTTCCGAAAATTTTCGACACTCGCAAGGGAAACAAAACCTACAGGGTACTTCCCGTGAACTCAGAATCTTGAAATTTGGTACGAACAACGTCTTATAGCACAGATAAAGGAAAAATGCGAAAACCGTAAATTTTTAGTTACATCATGTAATAAAAATATATTTAATAATTTTAAACTTACTACCCCTTTCCTCATGAAAGCGTAGAGGTATTAAATTGAAATTCATATCAAATATTCAGGTCTATAATACCTTTAAGCTGAGGTTTGTACGGAACCCTCGCTGCGCGAGTCCGACTCGCACTTGGCCGGTTTTTGTTAACCGAAGATCTCTCAGAGGTACACAATTTTCTTTGTAATAGAAAGTACTGTGTTCCTCGCTTAGTTACCGCAGCTAAACACTGTTTTTTACACGGAGAAAATGAGTTGTTCGGCCGATTATTTTTTTAACAAGCAAATAATACAGACAAAAATGTTCTCAGTATTTATCACTTCAGATATACAGCTCACATAAAGACGTTTCTTTTTTACCTTGCGAATCAAATGATGTTCGCAGGAATAGTCGAAACATAAGCCTTAAAGAATAAAATTGAATGCCGCAATAACTATTGAACATTTGACAATTTCTATAGCAAAATCTGTAACAAAATTCCCTTGTCTGCCACCAATATAGGAAGTTACGAGTCCACAAGAATTCTCAGTGTATTTCATTAGACGTAAACGCGACACGTCCGCTCATTGCAGAGTTCGGTCACGGAATGGCGCGTTCCTGCACAATTCCGCCGCGAGACGCTAGGTGGAGCTGTCAATTTGTGCTGCCGAGACGTTTTGGCGCCCAACACGGGACACGAAGTTTTATTGTGTATATTATGCAAATGTATCTTGAATACGTTTGACGGTCACGTCTGGTGCAACTGAATGTGTAAGGTGAATTTTATTACGATATTGAATGTAAAAATGTATTTAATTTTAAATCCCTTTCCGGCCTTTTGTAGACCTTGTGACAGTTATTACGGGTAGTCAGAAGTCTGAAATTCTCACAGCCAGTCTTGCCAAGGGGTGTCGTACCACCCAGTTACTGGGTTGTAGAGTTTAGACTAGTAGTCGCTCCATATACAATACTGGTATTCATCATTTTTATTGGTAAAAGATTTTGGAGAGCTATTAGCATTTGTTAATAATCGTAATTGAAATTTATTAATATTAACAGCAAAATTTGGCACATTTTGGCGCCCAAAGTGAAACAAATTGGAATATGTTTTACTATGCTAAAGTTGCAAAAACGTGTTGTTATAATTCTGCAAGTAGTTTGTTGCTATGATAATGAAAGAAATAATACTTGAAAATTAAGTAAGAGTCGACGAAATTACTTTCCTCAAACATCAGTATTTTTTTCATCAATAAACTTATTTATTTCCTCAGATATATTTTTCTTTCTAATTCTCACGAATGAAACTACTTTTGTTTTTCAATAAATGACAAAACTTAACCGACACCAATCAATAAACCGCCAAAAAGTATCAAAGTCACAAAGGTATAAAACTACGAACGATACAGCATTTAGCATCAAAGGTCTACCCTGGGGAACCGCGGTTAGCCGGCGATTAAAGCCGAAAGCCGAAAGCCTGCAACCATTTGATGTATTCATCCCCCTGAAGCTGCGAACTGAGATAAAAGTACGGGGTTAATACACCCTCGGGATCGACGAGTAAGTGATTCGCCGTTCGATTTTAAAATTTATTTCCGAAAGTGTTTCAATTTTGGAATTGTGGGTAGTTTTATTTTGATTAGTTTTCGTTTTTAGGTGTTGTTTGACGGTGTGTTACTCCAATTTTTTATTTGTTTTTTTTTAAGAGAGTAATATAGCCACTTTGGCCCATTTGCACGAAAAATTTTAATAAAATTTTATGTCATACTTTACAATATTTAGTTAGAAAATTTGATGGAATATTATTTATTATGAAGGAAGTATTTTACTTACAAAGAATGGTCTGATGGCCATTTCTCGTAGTAAAAATCACCTTAAAATTGAAGGCATTTGAGTGACAATAATTGTCAAAATAATGCAAGAAAATTAGAGGTATCTTTGATAGAATAACAGATTAGAATGCAAATGTTCTTAAAGTTACACCAGTCGAAAATTCTTCCATACAAACGTAGTCTAGGGATTATTCCACTGTTTGACGATGTACATTCAAAATAAAAAGTGATATCAATTTGTCTCATCATTATCTAACCCTGTATGGAAGCAAAAAAGTTAAAAAAGAAAATATTTGAAAGTTATGAGCGTTGAAAGTTCCACATTTCGACACTAATTTTAATGAATTTTTGGGCGCAAATAAATACCATATGAAGACGGAAAATTGCAAAACGGCCTCCATACAGGGATAGATTATTAGTTCAACAATGCAAATAATTTTACTTTGAACAGATAAATTTAGTAGTTTTTTCATGATATCTAGACTGCCAAAGGTCTGTTTATAAAATTTCGCGCGCTCGGTTTCGCCCTAAATCATTAACCATTTCGCTTCAAATTTGCAAAAGTTTGTATTCGTACGTGAACTAGCTTCCTACTGCTCATCACAGCATATATCTCTTCTGCACGTGTTGTCGGTTGATATAAAATGCATTTTAACCCGGCGCACAAAATAGTTAGGGCCGTCGACTAGTGTACCCTTAATACGGGAATTGCCCCTTTGTTCAAAATGAAAGACGTATTCACTTAACAATGAGAACTCTGATCAGGCACGAATACAATTTTAAAACCAGATTCGATTCGACATAACAGACTACTTGTCGGTGACATTTTTGAATCGAGTTTCATAACTAGATATCGCCCTAGAATACGAAAATCTTATTAAACAAGACATACTCACTCACCCACAGTGTCAAGTGATCTGAATTTTTTTGTTTACTAAATAACGTTCAATAGTTTTAATAAATACTTATTTTTTAGCGATTGTGTCACCCTTTGTAATGTTTACTTAATTTATCTTTTGGATAAAATTGATTTATTCCCATTAGGACTTTTTATGTAACTTATATAGTGTACCTATAGTCCAGTCAATTAAGACATCCGAGGATAAACAAATTCGCAGCCAGCTGAAAATCGATAAGTACACTACCACCTCAAAGCTGGCATGGAAACGTGTGCATATTATGACGATTACAACTCTTTACACTTTTTGAGAGCAGTGGTGGCCCAGTGGTATCGGCTGCGACTTACAAGTCGTAGGTCGTGGGTTCGAGCCCAGGCAGCCGCTTTACTTTGTGTAAATTATTTAATCAGCACTGCTCTCAAAATGGTGAAGGAAAACATCGTGAGGAAACCTGCATGTCCTAGAACCAAAAATTCGAAGACAGTCACATGTCTGTCTGTCCACCAACCCGCACTGGGCCCGCGTGGTGGATTACGGCCCATTCCCTCTCACAGAGAGGAGGCCTGTGTCCCAGCAGTGGGTACATTAATAGGCTGATGATGTGATGATGATGTGATGGGACAGTTTTTGAATCGTTATATCTCTAAAACGGTGGCTATTAGGAAAAAAAGTATCTCAACATTTTTTATAGATAATTATCTGATCTACAATTTTTGTCTAGGCTAATTCTATGATTAAACTTATCGTTTTGCTGAAAATCGCGAAAAACCCGTTTTTGTGACCTTTAACCCCGAGTTAATTCTTTCCCAGGTATCGGATCGATGAGCCTTTTTTAGATTTCATTTATAATGGCGTTTTGAACTTCAGCTGGGTACGAATTTTTGTAACTACACTCCTATTTTTATAGGACTACTACACAATATAGAGTATTCTATCTATATATCTACAAATATTTTTTCATTCTATTGCCCAGTTTCATTGACGAAAATGATCGCAAAATTAATTTGAAAAACTGTCAAACGAGCACTTAGCTACTGTGTTTCGTTGAATGCATTTTGAACACTTATTGAATCACCAATAATCTCTTACCGGGAAATGAGCATGAATGTGTCAGGACACAAAACATTTTCGTGTGGAACTGACGGACCACACTACTAGCCCTGTACACAGTGCACTAACATAGAAGTCTTCTTGCCAATATGTCAGCACTACCTGCGCTGAGCACTCCTTATTTAGTAAACGAATAGCATTCATACCGCGTGTACTTATTTATCATCATCATTTCAGTAGAAAGATATCCACTGCTGAACATAGGCCAAGCGTCACGTCACCACATTGACCGATTCTGTAATTCTCGCATGCAACTGATTCCCGCAACCTTAACCAGGTCATCGGTCCACCTAGTGCGAGGCCTTCCATTCAACGATGTGCCTTGCTCACTAATACTTAAGTATGGCAATTCTTCGAACTGTTTCGGTTACTTTAGTCCTCTTGCGGATATCCTAATTTATGATGCGATCATGCAAGAAAACGCCGAGCATAGCCCATTTCATTGCCTTTTGGTGGATGATAAATGTCAATAAAAATCAGAGTTTCAATCAACAACTCAAGGTATAGGTACCTTGGTTTTTTTGTACAAGCCACAATGTAAAATACCCTAACAAGTAAAACGTATGTCTTACCACTAAAACAGCTTATCAAACAAAATACTGTAATTTGCCCCAACTAAAACAGCCCACTAATTGAATTGGAAGTCAACTTCTAGTTAAGGTGAAAGCGACGTTGCCATGTCGCCCGCGGCAGCCGCGTCGCGTCGCCGTGTCGCCCGGAAAGTTTGAAAAATTCCCGACGAGTTTGTTTCACTGTAACTTAATAAAAACTACCGTCGGGCTCACTGAAGTTAAGAATGAAGTTTGAGTAACATTGCCTTGTGGAGGCAGACGGTATTTTGTCATATTTTTATTAACATGGTCTGTCTCGGCATAAATAATAATATGGTGGATCAGTCTTGTGAGTGGACTTTTCTTTAATTTTATTTCGACGAAAGCATTGGTTGTGTATTTCTCGCAGCCATCTGGTTAAATTTGCCAGCTAATTGGACGCCTAGGCCGTTCATTAAAAGCAAATGACATTACAACTGTACCTAAGGTTACAATATGTAAACAAGGAACCTAAACCCTTAAGCAATTACAATAAAACTTAAGGACGTATGACACATTTCCCCCAAATAACACTAATCAAGATTACAAACGAATCTGGGAAGCCCAACAGTCCTCAGAATTCGTCTCAAATGTAAATTATGCAAACAGTCCCCCGCAATATTCTCGTTTTCGACAATATATTTAGCATTTGAAATAGAGTTGTAACGGAATAAATGGTTGTCGCAGCACGTCCGCTCGCTTCGCACTCAACTCACGAACTGATTTGAATTTGGAATTTCCTTCGCTCGGTTGGCGCCGCCGTCGATGTTTAGCTTTTTTCGTATTAAAAATTGTTTTATTCATTTTTATCGATTTGGATATTGGCTTTTTTGCTACACTGTGTAATTTTTAAGTGAAATTCGTGATATAAACTATATGGCTGGTTCTGTTTTTTAAAGTGTATGTTCAAGGAGTTGTCGGTTTATGAAATTCACAACTTTTTTTTTGATTTTAATCTTAAGATTAAAATCTTGGTTCATCTAAATGACATTTTCCCACTACTTTTAAACTTGTGTTTTTTCAAACTTAATCCAAAAAGAAATCGCACTAATCCCGAGTCTTGTTTACCTACTTAGAAACGCTAAGCAGCTTTGCCGTGGAATGCTAATGTTTACCGCATTCGTCTAAATTAAAGGAAAAAAGGACCTACAGTTTCGAGCCAAGGTTTTACTGATTTCCAACCTTAGATGCTTAAGGTTTAAGTTCAAATTATGTTGTGTTTTGTAAAGTAAACTGTCTGATGAAGTCAAGAGTAATGGAGTGTTTCAACGTTTTGTTTTTCCGCTTGGTGTTTGACTTTAAGAGATTTGCGATCAAGTTTTATCCGATTTTAAAATTTACACTTCTTCTCTTGTTTGTTTTATTTGCTTTTATGGTGTTGGCAAATGAATTGGAGTGTTTGCTACAAACTTTGGTAGTTCAGCAACGCTACTGTTGTTTGCTAGCATTTCCTGCCGGTTTTTCACTGTAATAACATTTAATTATAGGAACAGACCTATAACTAAATATGTTAACAGGTAGGTACAAAATTAGGTACAGTACAAATATTTTCGTAATGTCCCTCGGCAAACTTCGTGGTTCGGCAGTCATCGGCTTTATATCAGTTGCAGTTTGCACTTGTAGTGCGAGCAGCGACCGCTAGATCCGCTACGTCATTTGGGTACTAAGATAAGCCCTATGGCACATGTTCACAAAAGTGATGCTAAGTTACGAAAAATCAGCGGAAAAAATTTGATTTGGCCGTAAGTACAAAAAAAATTACCACTTCTGGTAAAAAAAATAAATGGCACTATTGGTGCAGACCGGACACTCTCAATCAACTGGGAACTGTATACAGTTGTTAATACTCTTTAATCATAATGTAATTATTTTAAAATTGGGAGGAAAGCTACTAAAGCTGCTATTTTTACAGCTCTATATATTTCACACGGAAATCAAAACAACAACACAGTACTTATTTCTGAATTCAAATTATTATGCACGATAAATCTAAAAATTGATGGACATGGAAATTAGCAATCCTTTGTATTCGGGAATGCGATGATTGCCGAGGGACATTAAGAAAATAGTTGAACTGTACATGTATTGGCAGAGTTTTCAATGAAAGAATAATCTCTTGCATTAGAAACGCTGTCAAGAGCTAATGCTGTCACCAATTTCTATAATATTGGAAATATTAGGTTTCTAGTTTAAAATAAAAGAAGAAAAATAATACATTTTATACATAATATATCCTGTATAACGTATTTTTATAGCTGTCAAAGCAGACTTCTTAGATTGTCACGTTTTTAACACGCTTTTATTAGCTTGGTATGTATGTATCTATGTATCTATGTATCAATGTAACAATGTATCAATGTATCAATGTAACGGAATCTTTGAACGTGATTTTCACCCACTTCAAAACGATGGATTGATTTGAAACTTTGCACACTTATCAAGGACCGATGACAATGCAATAATTTAAACAGTTTGTCCCATTATCCTTACCAATAAAGCGTGTTTTTTAGTTTTTAGAACTACAATTTATTAGGTATATCTACTAGGGGTCGGTTTCTGATTGATTATGTGTGGTCAAAAACTTGCCGAACCCAGGTAGGGTACTTTATTGCCAATGTTTGACACGTTTTCAGGCACAAATAGAGATTGGCAAAAACTGTTTTAACAAAAATTTGAAACAATGAAATAACGAACTGAAAAGAAAAAAAATACATATTTAAGTCTAGCATCTTGAGTCGGCGGCGGCGCCAGAAAAACAATCAATGAAGATCAACCTAGCTACAAATTATTCTACGCTTTAGGTAATTAATTTGCATGTTTGTTTGTTTGGCGCCAACTTTAAATGTTATACTAAAAGTTTATTTTTTATTTCAGTTCGTTATTTTTCTCTCTCTTTTGATAAAATAGTTTTTTTTGTCGCTTTTCAGTTCACTCAATTTCAACAGAATCGGTTCGGAAAAATTCTCAATAAATCCTTTTTTTCTACCTTAAGGAATGGATTTTATTTTTCAAATTTAAATGGGACCAACTTTGATGTATACTCTTTACAATAACAAAAATATTTTTTTGAAATCAGACCACTCTATAAAAAGTTATGTGTAATAACAAAAAAATATAAATGTCAAACTGAGAACCTCCTTAAAAATTCAACTAGAAATTCTTTATTCAGAAATCAAGGCTTACTTTTTCAAGAAGAAAACTTTACCGTACAATAATAACTCTCTACTATTCTTGTCCTCATAATTCAAAACATTTCAAAAACATCTTACTCGCTCGTTAGCCAGCAAATACATGCAGAAATACATAATTTGCTTTCAAGATGGTGTACAACAATTCTTAGCAGAAAATCCAACGCCATAAGACCTTCTCTGCCCCCCGCTTTACTATACAGATAGACAGCTGAAGGGAGCTTCTGAGATAGGTCAGGGGGCAAGTAGGAATGGTTACATTATAAATAATGACGGTTCTGTATGGCCCTTGCTATCCGTCATGCGCTATAAACGATTCGCTCATTACGTCTACTTTGTACATCATAAGATTAAGTTTTCTTACTTTTTTACCATATTTTCTTGTACTGGAGGGTCTCATGAAAAACTTGATTGAAAAACGTGATTGCAGTACTCTAATTTGAAGAGTAACTGTAGTGATGCTGATGTTCTTTAGCAGCTTCTGGTTTTTGCGTCGTTCGTGATAGCACCATCTGTTTTTTTTAATCCCCGCCCCGACGGAAAAATAAGGTATGTTATAAATTTGACATGTGTATGTCTTTGTGTGTATGTGTATCTGTCTGTGGCATCATAGCTCCTGAACGGATGAACCGATTTTGTGTTAGATTGTTTTGTTTGAAAGGGCATTGTTTTTGTTTATCGAGAACTATGATTGATGAAAATCGGTTAAGCCGGTCTAAAGTTATGCGTCATTTTACTCTTTGAAACGGGGTATTTTTGCAAGATTTCGTGTTACGATTATGTATTTCGATGGATGTCAGTCGAAACGTGTTAAATATAGATCTATTATGTAGTCGAAGTTTGTTTTTCTTAGATTTAGGGTACAGGCGTCCTCCTAATGAGAGGCAATGGGCCGTAATCCACCACGCGGGTCCAGTGCGGGTTGGTGGATGTCAAATGTTTTTGAATTTTTGGTTCTAGGAACTGGCAGTTTCTGCACGATGTTTTACTTCACCATTTTGAGAGTAGTGCATGCACATTATAATTAAGCTGAATAAGTTGGACACCCAAATCGCTGCGTCTGGGGTCATTTTTTGTCCTCGAAAGTGCAGCTGTATGGACACTGCCGACACTCCAAGTGATAAGGCATTTGGATCATCTGGTAGGTAAGTAGGCGGCATCGCATGTGTGATCTCTTTGGTATTGTAGAATCCATACATGATGACGACTACTTATTTTCAGGTAGATTACGGTTAATTTGACAGTTATATATTTTCACTAAGTTCTGCCGGCGGCTTACTCCGCGAAAACATTATCTGGAAATGTACTACTAGGATAAAAGGTATTGCCTTATCTTGGACATGGTCGTGTGCCTTCTTCTTCTTCTTCGTCGTATCGATGGTTCCAAAATTAAATATATTTTGACCAGAATTCAGCCACGGCATCAGCGTTGCCATTTGCCTCACAAAGGTCTTTTAAGGTGCAGAGTGTTTTTGCAGAGAGAGCAAGACAAAAGGTGAGGCATTGTTTGGGACCTGGCTCCGCAATCGCACTGTGGGTCATTGGAGTACCCCCATTTAACTAGGTTGTGCCTGCAGTGACCCACCTGGCTTCGTAGTCGGTTGTGAGATTTCCAGGTGGGCCAAGGCAGTTGGTGGCCCGCAGGGAGCTTTTCTGCAGGCTCAATATAGTCAGCTGGAGGGAGGGGTCGCGTGCCAACTTTCAATCAGTTGAACCGTTGAGGTGTGATTAATAAACATACAGAATTTTTAAACTCCTCCGTTATTCTTTTCTGATTAATTTCGTTGCAGGATCCAAGAAAGTGTAGGGTAGGTGTAGGGTAGGTGTAGGGTAGGTGTAGGGTAGGTGTAGGGTAGGTGTAGGGTAGGTGTAGGGTAGGTGTAGGGTAGGTGTAGGGTAGGTGTAGGGTAGGTGTAGGGTAGGTGTAGGGTAGGTGTAGGGTAGGTGTAGGGTAGGTGTAGGGTAGGTGTAGGGTAGGTGTAGGGTAGGTGTAGGGTAGGTGTAGGGTAGGTGTAGGGTAGGTGTAGGGTAGGTGTAGGGTAGGTGTAGGGTAGGTGTAGGGTAGGTGTAGGGTAGGTGTAGGGTAGGTGTAGGGTAGGTGTAGGGTAGGTGTAGGGTAGGTGTAGGGTAGGTGTAGGGTAGGTGTAGGGTAGGTGTAGGGTAGGTGTAGGGTAGGTGTAGGGTAGGTGTAGGGTAGGTGTAGGGTAGGTGTAGGGTAGGTGTAGGGTAGGTGTAGGGTAGGTGTAGGGTAGGTGTAGGGTAGGTGTAGGGTAGGTGTAGGGTAGGTGTAGGGTAGGTGTAGGGTAGGTGTAGGGTAGGTGTAGGGTAGGTGTAGGGTAGGTGTAGGGTAGGTGTAGGGTAGGTGTAGGGTAGGTGTAGGGTAGGTGTAGGGTAGGTGTAGGGTAGGTGTAGGGTAGGTGTAGGGTAGGTGTAGGGTAGGTGTAGGGTAGGTGTAGGGTAGGTGTAGGGTAGGTGTAGGGTAGGTGTAGGGTAGGTGTAGGGTAGGTGTAGGGTAGGTGTAGGGTAGGTGTAGGGTAGGTGTAGGGTAGGTGTAGGGTAGGTGTAGGGTAGGTGTAGGGTAGGTGTAGGGTAGGTGTAGGGTAGGTGTAGGGTAGGTGTAGGGTAGGTGTAGGGTAGGTGTAGGGTAGGTGTAGGGTAGGTGTAGGGTAGGTGTAGGGTAGGTGTAGGGTAGGTGTAGGGTAGGTGTAGGGTAGGTGTAGGGTAGGTGTAGGGTAGGTGTAGGGTAGGTGTAGGGTAGGTGTAGGGTAGGTGTAGGGTAGGTGTAGGGTAGGTGTAGGGTAGGTGTAGGGTAGGTGTAGGGTAGGTGTAGGGTAGGTGTAGGGTAGGTGTAGGGTAGGTGTAGGGTAGGTGTAGGGTAGGTGTAGGGTAGGTGTAGGGTAGGTGTAGGGTAGGTGTAGGGTAGGTGTAGGGTAGGTGTAGGGTAGGTGTAGGGTAGGTGTATCTTGGTGTTTTTATGGCAAAACGAAGTTTGCCGGGAAAAGCTAGTAACATTATAAAAGTGAAAGTTTGTGAGTGTTTGTATGTTAGTTACTATTTCACGCAAAAACTAATGAACAGAACACACACAAGGCACAGAGACAGACGATAGTATGGCACATAGGATACTTTGTATGCCGGGAATATGTTCCCTTGAGATAATTTTCGACATTAACGGGGGCGAAGCCGGTAGCACAAGCTAGTAATATTATTAACGCGAATGTTTGTGAGTGTGTGTGTTTGTGAGTGTTTGTAATAGAAACTTTGAAATTTCAAACAAAATTCAGAGCTGTCCCAATCACAAAACAGAAAGCAATATACTAGAAATATGTAAGTGCAGCTCTATGTAACACAAGTTTGGATCCGAACTCATCGGGGACGACTACCAACTGAGACATGTTCCGACAGACTGGAATTTAGACAACTGTTTGTAAGGACTAGATGTGGCATAGGGAATAATTTTAAATATTATAAATGTGAAAGTTTGGATGGATGTATGTTTGTTACTCAATCACGCCAAAACGGCTGAAGAGATCTAGATGGAATTTGGCACAGAGATAAATTATGGTCTGGAGTATAGACTACTTTTAATGGTGTTATGTTCCCTTAGGATTTTTCACACACATAGGACATCTGGTTTTGGTCAGCTGGCGAATATGTCTCCTCCGACTGCACAGCAAGATTTTCTTCTTGTTTACATCTTTTTAGTTCGCTTTTTAAGCAGTCGAGTTTTTTTAATTTTATTTACAACATTTTAGTTATACTTTTTTTTTTAATGTCTTTAAACATATAAGTGTTATATATTTATGTAATCACCTCTTAAAACCTTTCATTTTGATACCAATATGGCGCCCAAAATCCGCTATGTTTCTTTATTTGTAACGGCACTGACCGGCCAAGACCTGTCTAACGATGTATTAATTATAAAAATCCGTCAAGTGGTTTGAACGATACGAGGTAATAAATAATATTACATACAAAATACGTGCGAAAAACATAACCCTTTCCTTGCAGCCGGGTAAAAATGTACTTATTTTGCTTCGGTGCGAAAACTTGTCAGGGCGTTACCATATTTTTGTCCTTTCCATTATTCCTAACTCGGGGAGGAACCGCGCTTGAACCTAGTTCAATAGAAATCGCCTAAACTCATGAGACATGTGACTGAAGTTTCAGGAGTTCTGGACGCTGTGCCTGGATGCCGGCGAGTTGGATCCGAGTTGCTTCCGAAGCGGATACAAATTGGATACCCATCCCTAACTTTGTGTACCGGAATATTCGATTGTGACGGCTGAATGAGAAGTGAGACTTAGGTGATTGTGATTTTGAAAGGTGAGTATTCTCATATATGACGTGGTCGAAGGTGAAACACGCCTGCCTAGAAATAACCTATTCACTCTTAAATTAAAGGCTACTAGATTGTAGCTGTCGGGCAACAGACACTGGCAGGGAATACCACTCCTTAGCTGTACGCATAATAAGAGTGTTCCCAAACGTTACGTGCATATGGGTGGGATGTTCACAATGTACCGATGGCGCATCGCCGTACGTCTTGTATTCCGATGATGAAACGGGCTAGGTGGAATTAGATCGTCCAATTCAAACGCACACTCCCCGAAACGTAACCGATAAAAAACCGATACCCTGGCAACTTGTCATCCGCTTCCTTCGATTCGTGTATGCAGTGTTTTTTCTGCTAAATATCATTATTTTAATTTTTCTCATTTAACGTGCGTTCGTTATTACTCGTATACTCCGATGTCACTTCGTGGACAATAGTGTGGGTTATACGATTTCTCGACGGTAATATAATTACTTTTTCAACACACTTACTCATAAAGTGGCTTTAATTTCACCGCAATTAGGCACATAATGACACCTGTAATCAAACTGTGACTTTTACATTGCTATTATTCACTAGTGAGTTAAAGAGTTTTATTATATTTTATTGGTTGAGTTGCTTAAAAAGTTTGCGCGCGCAAAGGAAAACAGATTAATTTTGCCCGCCATTGCGAAATTTTTTTCACAACTCGTTTTTACTGTTGAAATTACAGTTATTTTAGTATTATTTGCCTCACAAGTGTATTGAAAATCGTCGTATGATAAAAGTGTGTATTGATCATTACACACTTGTACCATAATCTACTATTTTTATATGCTGTACTGTATAATTGTTTTTTGTCCCAAATAAATTAAATTAAATTTCGGCGACGGCCGGACTTGACCAGCCGCATCGCCGATGAGCCCCTTGGCCCGCTTTTCGATCGACTAGTGCGTCAAGCTGGTATTTGGCTGATCCATCCCAGAGATGAGAACAGTACTCCATGCACGATCGAACTTGCGCTTGATACAATTTGAGTAGCTGTTCCGGCGTGAAGTACCTTCTCACCTTTGCAAGGATCCCCAACTTTTTGGCAGTCAGCTGAGCCTTTGCCTCAATGTAAGGGCCAAAATTGAGAATCAATTTCAAAGTCACGCCAAGAAGCTCAAGATGGTCCGTTAATGGCACGGTCACATCTTCGAAAGTTGGAGCCGGCTGAAATTTGTTCTTTGTAGCGGAAAAAAAACACGCCTGGGTTTTGGCAGCATTAAACCTGACCAGATTCGCATCGCCCTATTCGGAGACCAAGGACAAGTTCAAATGCTCCACCATGGCCTCACGGAGAGACCGGATCTGCGGCCCAGCAGCCCGTGCATTAGACAAGTATCTCTCAGCAACAGTGCTTTCGTCTGCATACCCAAAGGTTTTAGCAGATCGTTAATATGCAACAAGAGTTTTGTTGCTAAGAGTACCGCTGAAGGATCGGTGGCATAAATATCCTACCGGGCAGACCGAATGAAAGAAGCTTACCAAGTAGGAGTACCTTCGCACTTGACTGCATTGATCACAAACTTATACGAAGATGGAGAGTCGCTAATCAGAATTAACAATGTGGTATCTTGCGGGGCTTTTTAAACCAGAGAAAGGAGTACGTCAGGGCTGTATTCTGTCCCCTTTTCTTTTTAACATCTATGGCGAAAACATCATGAGGAATCACCTTAGAAGAGTGGGAGGGAGGCACAGCGGTAGGTGGCAATAAGATCAGCAATCTCCGATATGCAGATGACACCACATTGTTTGCATCTTCAGAGCGCGAACTTGCTGAGCTATTTGTGAGGACAGAGCGTGAAAGCGAGATGGTCGGATTGTCGATCAAGAAGTCCAAGACCAAAGTCATGATCATCGACAGAGCTGGACTAATAGCACGCACGGGGGAACTGGTAGATCTAGAGTTCGTCAATGAGTTTGTATACCTTGGCTCCATGATCAGGGGGGCTGCAGTGGAGAAATTCGGAGACGAACGCAGATGGCCAAAGCTGCTATGAGCAAGATGTCGAGGATATGGCAAGATAGGAACATCTCTAATAACACCAAGCAGAGACTCTTTCGAACCCTGATATTCTCAATTTTCCTTTACGGCGCCGAATCTTGGGCAATTCGCTCGGTGGATCGAAGAAAGATTGAGGCATTCGAGATGTGGTGCTGGAGGAGAATGTTACGCATATCTTGTACAGCAAAACTCACAAATAACTCCATTCTCGACCAGTTAAACATTAAAACCAGACTCTCCGCGATCTGCTACCAAAGAGTCCTAAATTACTTTGGTCACATCACCCGGAGACAGCCATATAACCTGGAAAAACTGGTTGTTGTAGGAAAAGTAGATGGGAAAAGGCCACGCGGATGCTTACCCACACGGTGGTCAAACCAGATCAGGGGGATTACGGGACTCACGTTGACCACTGCTCTGAGAAGAGCCGAAGACAGAGTGGCTTGGAACCAGCTCGTCGATGACTCCGTGAAAGCTTTCCAATGCTGCGGGAATGCCGCAGCAGGCTTTAGATAAGTAAAAATTTAAAAAATGTGGAAATTTCAAATACCACGCGATCAATGCCTTACGTTTTGGAATTTCGATGATAGAGAATAACACTTTGTCTAGAGCAGGAGTCGCCAAATGGCGGACCGTGGTCTTCTATTTTGTGTGGAGCTTAAGTAAACAGTGCAATATAATTTGCTTTGTCTTAACTGTCGTCGATTCGGCAACAGACGAAACATCACTTCAAAATCTTCATTGATAATATACTTACACATTTAAGTTTACTATATCAATTTTAACATAGTAAATGCACGTGACGATGTAAAGGCTGGGGATTTAAACCTTACGGTCCACGACGGTCATATTCATTTAAAAAGCGCACCTATAAGTAATTGGTGACCCCTGGTCTGAGCTTAAGAACCGGTCGTTGTGGCGGCGCTTGAAGTTTAAAAACAACAACCCGGATATGACAGTTATATTGAAGTCCCATATAATAGAAGACGAGTCTATTGCTATCAATGGAATAATAATATTGCGTTTGATTTTGCCGCTAGGGACGCTAGTGTAAAGTGAGCTCTTCAAAATGTAAAATTTCATAGTTTTTGGCTTTCAGCGCGTGTTTATTTACTACTTTTTATTGTTGTGAATATTTTCCAAATATGTCAGATTAAGATAGGTGAAGAGCAGTGGTGGCCCAGTGGTATCGGCCGCGAATTACAAGTTATAGGTCATAGGTTCGAGCCCAGGTAGGCGCTTTACGTTATGTAAATTATTTCATCACTACTGCCTTCAAAACGGTGAAGAAAAACATCGTGAGGAAACCGGCATGTCCTAGAACCAGAAATTTGAAGACATGTGACATCCACCAACCCGCAGTGGGCCCGCGTGGTGGATTACGGACCATTCCCTCTCACAGAGAGGAGGCCTGTGTCCCAGCAGTGGGAACATTAACCTAACCTAACCACTGCTTTAATAGAGAGAAAAAAGAGGCATCACGTAACTGCAGCAAACTCGATTTTATATATAAACACTTCTACTGATTTGAGATTATTTTAATTCAAACTATGTTTCCATGCTCGTAACGCGTAAACCTTACTCGCTAGTGGCGCCAACTGGTGAGCACAAAAACGAAAGCCTTGGGCACAAGTCCAGTCTCCGGTCGGCTACTGAAAAATTCTAGTTGGAAAACCCCAATATCAGTTTGCCTGAATCGTTTATATGGTAATCGTAATCCTAGAACCTCATACAATTAGTTAATTTATTTAACATACTTTGACCTACCTTCTGTGTTTATTCTTTTTTGTTTGTTATTTATATATTTATTTTTTCAACACACTTGCTCATAAAGTGGCTCTAATTTCACCGCAATTAGGCACATAATGATACCTGTAATCAAACTGTGACTTTTTCATTGCTATTATTCACAAGTGAGTTATAGAGTTTTTTTTTTTTATTCGATACAAAAAAGTTCGTGCTCAATAGTACAAATAAATGAATGTAGGTACATTGTACATTGCTTGCTCTTTTCATGCAACTACGTATTTAAATAGATAATTTCAACTTGTACGTGTTTAATAAATAAAACTTTCACTCAAATATAACTTTTGTTTTCTCTGTAATAAAGAAAACTTTTTTTTTTTTCTCCTTTTACATCTGCAATCAGCCTCTGGGCTTTAATCAGATTGGTTTTCTTCTTTTAACAGTTTGAGATTCTTCACATCCTGCGATGCGTCATCTCGTTATGCATCAGTGATATTAGATTGACGCTATTCGTTTTCTTTTAAGTCTGTAAATAGAGTTCGATGACTTCAGTAGTGTCACAGCGAGTTCATTTTTGTGTTGCTGGAGTCTTTGCTTATAAGACTTGCAGGACGCCTCTACAACTTCTTTAATAGTGGCGATTTGTAAGTAATCATGTACTTCTATGTTCTTTGTGAACCAAGGAGCACAGCTCAAGATTTTTTATGTTTTGTTTTGGAAGCGTTGTAGTATCTCCATGTTTGAGTGGCTTGCCGAACCCCAGAGTTCTATACCATATGTCCATATGGGTCTTAGGACGCATTTGTAGATCAATAATTTGTTTTCCAAGCTAAGAGATGACTGCCTTCCCAAAAGCCAGTAGATGTCTCCAAGTTTTCTATTTGCTTGATCCCTTTTGGCCTTAATGTGATCGCGCCAGGTAAGTCTTCTGTCATTGTGCATGCCTAGGTATTTGACCGAACATTTCTGTGGAAGGGCATTTCCATCAAGTGTAACTGTTGGGCACTCCCCTCTTCTTAGAGCGAAGGTTATGTGGACAGACTTGGCAGCACTGGCCCTGATTCTCCATTTTTTCAACCATGATCCTATAACATCCAGGTGTTCTTGGAGTTTTGTGGATGCTCTGATAGGGTCTTTATCACAGGATAGTATTGCAGTGTCGTCAGCATAAGTTGCGGTAACAATTTGCTTTGAGGTTGGTAGGTCAGCAGTGTAAATTGTATACAGGACAGGACCCAGCACTGAACCCTGGGGTACTCCAGCTTCTATGGGGTAAAGCGACGACAGGCAGTTTCCAGATTTAACCTGGAACATCCGATCCTCCAGGTAAGACTTGAGCAGCAAGTATGCAGTGTGTGGTAAACAAATTTTAAGTTTACACAGGAGGCCCTTGTGCCATACTCGGTCAAATGCCTGTTGTATGTCAAGAAAAGCACCTGAACAATACTCCTTATTCTCCAGTGATTGTCTGATAGTGTGAACCACTCTGTGCACTTGTTCTGTCGTTCCATGGTGTGCCCGGAAACCAAACTGGTGTTGAGGAATGGTCTTTTGCTCCTCCAGTATGGGTGTCAAACGTTGTAACAGTACTTTCTCGAATAGCATAGACATTATCGGAAGAAGACTTATTGGTCTATATGAAGAAACTTCAGCAGGAGGTTTGCCTGGTTTAGCTACCATATTTATGGTTGAGATTTTCCAGATGCGCGGGAAATAATGTAGTCTCAACGCTGCGTTGAAGAGAATAGTAACCAGAACAATTCCTTTTCTCGGTAGATGATTCAGTACTTCTGCTGTAATCAGATCAAAACCTGGTGCCTTTTTCTTCTTCAGGTTTCGGATAGATTTCCATAACTCTTTTGGGGTACACAGTCGTAGCGGTAGGGACATTTGCTGATCGCTGTCAAGGATTTCGTCAATTTCTTCTTCTGGGTACATGGCGTCGGGTTGATTTGGCTTGAATACATTTGTCAAAAATTCGGCAAAGATCTCAGCTTTTTCCCCAGGTTTCCTTGCCCAGTTACCATTTTGTTGTCTTATCGGAGGCATGTGATCCTGTGGCCATTTTAGCGTCCTTGTGATTTTCCACAGGGAGTAGTCATCTACTTTAAGAGGTGATAATGTCTTCAGTTTGTCTTGAAGAGTGGCATTTTCATTTTCTGCTAGCATTTGCTTTAGTTTCTTTTGTGCTTTGTTGAGAGCCCTTTTATCATGTGCGTTCCTACTTGTTTGCCATTGACGTCTCAGTCTCCGTTTTGCAGCAATCATCTCCCTTATCTCCAGTGTACTATCTTGTTGCTGCGGACTGTATTTGATGCTTGGAGTAGACAACCAAGCAGCTTTTTGGATCAGGTTAGTTGTAAACCGAGCAGCATTTTCTACATCTTCCTCGGTTTTAAGGGGTATGTGCAAGTTGGCATTTTCTGATATGTAGTTCTGGAATGAATCCCAGTCAGTTTTACGATTGTATAACGTCTCTCGGGGCTCATTCCAAATAATTGTAGTGCTCAGTGTACATATCACTGGTGTATGATCAGAGTTGCCGTCTAAGATTGATTCAATTTTTGTATACAGACCTGACATTCCTTTGATAATAAAAAAATCGATGAGGTCGGGTGTTTTATTGGGATCAGTTGGCCAGTGGGTTGGCTCCCCTGTTGACAGTATATTGAGTGAATTTGTATCTATTGCCCTTTTCAACTCTCTACCTCTGGTTGTGGTCAGCCTGCAGCCCCAGTAGGTATTTTTGGCGTTCCAATCCCCTCCAGCGATATATCTGCCTCCAAGCGTGTTAAGAAAATCGTTAAACATTTGTTCTGTAACACGATACCGAGGCGGAGAGTACACTGCAGCTATGTTAAGTGGGCCCTGCCAATCGTCAATTGATATTACAGTAGCCTGTAGGTGTGCCTGTCTAAAGCTTGGAAGAACGTGTTGCTTGATGCTATCCTTTATTATGATTGCAGTTCCAGCATGTGATGTTCCGTCAGGGTGATTAGTATAATACACATTATATCCTTTAATGGATATGGCTTTTTCATCAATCATATGTGACTCAGAGATTAGAAGAATATCTATTTGGTTATGTTTCATGAAGAGTTCTACTTCATGTTTATTAGGTGGCAGGCCATTTATGTTCCATGCTGCAATTCGTAGGAATTTCATTTGTTATACTGGGCAACTAGAGTCGTTAGGAGTCCCATTAGGGTACCTATTTTTTGTATGAGAATATCTATTTTCTCTGATTGCTTTGAAATTATTTGTTCTAAAGAACTTGATGAATGAGATTGTTTGTTCTCTGAGTTTTTGTTCCAGTGTGCGGTGTTTCTGGGATCTGAAATTGATGGGTTTGTTGGTTGTGTTGCAGGTCTACTCGGAGGCAATGGTGGAAAGTCTTCTTTTTTAAATGGGACTGTGTCATTTCTGGCATTCTTAATATTTGATGAATTTGCTTTCGTGTGATTTGCCTGAACAGTTTTTCTTGCGCGAATCTCCTTGTACACTTGGCAGCCCTTGTAGTTAGCAGGGTGGTCTCCTAGGCATAAGGTGCAGGTGGCTGGGGTATTTTTGTCTTTTTTTGGACAGTCAATGGTTCTGTGTCCATCTGCGCATTTAACACATCGGAACGGGCGCATGCAGTTATTTTTAGTGTGCCCATATTGTTGACATCTAGCACATTGAGGGATTTCGTTTGTTTTTCTTGGATCTTCTATCCTAACTTTTGTGCTGTATATAACTTCTATACGCTTAAGTTCGGGGTTATTTGGGCCAGGTTCTACATTCACGAAGAAAACATTGTGAGGTTTTTTGTTCCCAGTTTTTTCTATTTCCTCTACAATGGCTTCTTTGGGTGTTGTGTGGTGCAGATTTTTTATTACGATTCTGCAGCACCTTTTGTCTTTCTGAGTGAAGGTATGTCCTATAAGTCCATTCTTTCGTATTAGATCTATGACCTCTTTGTACGCTTCACTTGTCTGCACCATAACTCTCAGATGATCTCTATTTACTATTTTATAGTTGTAGCTGCTTCTTGGTACTGAGCTGTTCAACAGTTCCGTCAGTTTTGAGATATCCGTAATACCATACAAGATTATTGGTGGAGGTTTGCTCGGTTTCTTAACATGGGCTTGGCTTTCTATAGGTTCAAGAGATTCCGGTAAGTCTACTGGAAGTCTGCTATATCTATTGGATGTACTGATAGAGGTCTGCAAGTTCTGTTCTAGACTCTGTCTTTCCGCTGACGGTGGGCTGTTAGAGACCTTTTTTCTTTTTGGGTTGCGTTGGGTTGGTATTCTTTGCCATGAGGGAGGACAGTTGGATTCATCGACACCTTCGGTAAGCATTGCTGATGGTGGAGGCAAGTCTATCTCTTTTGCGTTGCTGTCTGCACTAGATTTATTCCCCAGTGAAGAAGATCTAGGTCTTTGATTAAAGAGGCTTGGGTGAAACGCCTGCTGCACAAAATTTCTTTTAATTTTGCCAGTAGCATTTTCTGTCACAGTGACCTGGTCATCCACCCCTGTGCAACTCATTGTACTATTTATTTTTTAAATTTTTAGAATGGCAACACTATCCCGAATGTCAAATGACATGTCGACATCTGACATTGAAAATATTAAAAAATTGTGGGTGGATGGACAAAAAGATAAAATGAAAGTGTCACTATTAAATTGTAATCACTGTTTTAGATAAGAATCACTGATTGCTTTTTGCTAACAATAATTGTACACAGTTATCACTTTATAAGGTACACTTTTGTAATGTTTCTAAACACCAAATCGCGGTTTTATGCACGAGATCACTTTTATTTTCGGACAGTATGACTTATGCGTGTTGACAGTTCAGTTGACCGTTGTCATCTCTCTCAAAGAAAACTTGAAATTCCCCATTTTGTACGTGGCTAAAACGCTATCCGCGAAAAGCCAAAAAAAAGAAACTTCATTCTTTTAGTCTATGGCCGATTGCCATTGTTAGATGCGCGCGCATAGGAAAAACTGATAAATTTTGCCCGCCATTGAAAAATTATTCACAACTTATTAATAAATTTAATAAATGTTTAAACATTTATTAAATTTCAATATTTATTAAATTTAACTCGTTTTAACTGTTGAAAATGATTTTTTTTGTATTATTTTCTTCACACGTGTGTTGAAAAACTGATTACTGTCCTCAGCTCTCTTAAGATTCTCACCTATCGGGTATCTCGGGTCTCAATGGCGCCTTAGCGGTAATCGCATTATTTTATTATTTAAGTATTTCCCGTTTCAATAATTGTGTCCGTGGCATCAACAGTTGGCCTTATCAGAATATCAGCGCAGCGTTATTTCCTTTTTAGATATCGCTGCACATGCTGAGATAGGAGCATTTTTGGTCTCGCAAGGGGTTATTATTATCTCCTTTATTTATCAGTTTTCTTATTATTTACATTTTTAAATATTTTTATAAAATAAATTAAAAAACAAAAACATTTAAAAATATAAAAAATAGAGGCCCACCGGTATCGGGAACAGGGTCCAAGCTACCGGCGGTCAGGGCTCCAGAGAGAGGAACCTCCTAACTATACGAGCCGTGTCCAGCAGTACTGCTTTCTGGATCAGGCCCTTGACCCAGCTGCCTAACGAGAGCCTTCTAAGATGTTGGTCGAGGCTCGTGGCTATTAAGCCATTGGCTGACACGACTATCGGTACAATGATCGCTGTGTCCACATCCCACATGTCGACAACCTCGCGAGCCAAGTCAAGATACTTGATTTGTTTATCTTTCTCGGCTTTCACGAGGTTCCCGTCATGCGGGACATTTATGTCAACAATCATTGCACGCCTCTCGATTCGGTCCACCACCACTATATCAGGCTTGTTAGCGATAATAGTCCTGTCAGTGATGATGGACCGATCCCAGTACAATGTGATATTGCCATTTTCGAGAACTGGGTCGGGCACATACCTGTAGTACGGTACCTCCGATGCCACAAGAGTGTATTTCAGAGCAAGTTGCTGGTGGCTGATCCTGGCTACAAGGTTGTGCCTATGCAAATACTCTTCGTTAGCTAGACGAGAACATCCAGAGATAATGTGGCGGATCGATTCACCCGGGCGGTGACATGCCCGACAGATGTCAACCGTGCCATCCTTCACAATAAATCTCCGGTAGTTATTCGTCATGATAACTTCGTCCATAATTGCACAGACAAAACCTTCGGTTTCCCCAAAGAGGTCACCGAAACGCAGCCAGGCTACGGACGCTGCTTGGTCTACATCAGACCCATGTAGGGCCCGGAAAAAGCGTCCGTGAAGCTCCTTACTCTGCCATACTTCCCTACGGTCGTTAGTTTCAAGCACTACAGGCTTGCGCCAGTTCTCATTCGCCATGGAGAGCGGGGTGAGTCCACTGCTACTACATCTCGATGCATACCTACGTCGGTGTGTAGAAAATATTCCCTGAGATTGCATATCTCGCGGTTGTGGAGGTTTTTGGCATTTAAAAAGCCTCGGCCTCCACACTTCCGCGGGATATACAATCTCATGACTGACGATCGTGGGTGATGCATTCGATTTGCAGTCAGCAGTGTACGGACCCGCCTATCCAGGGCGTCGAGTTCCGTTTGAGTCCATTTGAGTATGCCGAAAGAGTACATCAATACCGGCATGACCCAATCGTTGAAGGCGCGCACCTTGTTTCCGCCTGAAAGAAGGCTATTGAATACCTTTTTCAGGCGGCCAAAGAAGCGTTCCCTCAACGATTGCTTCATGTCAGTAGTGCTGATACCTAACGCTTCCGACATACCCAAATACTTATAGGTTTCGTTTGGAGAGAGGGATCTCAGGTTTATGGAATCCGCGAGTTGAATTCCTACGGATTCCACAATCTCCCCTCGCTTTACATGCATGACCGCACATTTGTCCACACCAAACTCCATCCTGATGGCGTTACTAAAAGTTTCAGTTACTTTCAGTAGCTCCATCAGCTGAAGATTGCTGGGGGCAAAGAGCTTCAGATCATCCATGTAAAGGAGGTGAGATATAACCTGACCACCTCTCTTCAACCGATAGCCTAGCCCTGAATTCTCCAGCAGCATGCTTAGAGGATTCAGGGCTAGGCAAAACCAAAGTGGACTCAAACTATCGCCCTGGAATATACCTCGCTCGATCCTTACAGGTTCGCTATTCCTCTGGATATTTCGACATCCTGGATAGCGAAGGACTGTGCTCCATTGCCCCATACACGACATCAGGAAGGTGCGTAGAGTTGTATCTATTTTATACAATTCTAGCACCCTCATGAGCCATGTATGAGGCACCGAGTCATAGGCCTTCTTATAATCTATCCAACATGTCGACAGATCCTTTCGGGAACGCCGAACCTGTTGGCTAATGGCCATATCAATAAGGAGTAGCTCCTTAGTACCGCGGGACCCGTTCCTACATCCATTTTGAGAGACCGACATGATCGAATTATCGTCGACGTGTTTATTAATTTTAACTCTCAAAATGGATGTAAGAACCTTATAGACCGTTGGTAAACATGTAATAGGTCTATAATTTTTGGGTTCCGCGGTGCTACCAGATTTGTGGAGCAGGTGGGTTATTCCCACAGAACAAAAAAAACGCCTACTACAATAGAAGTCGCAAGTGGGCGGGGCCCGCGTACCCCGAGCTTTGCACAGTTCTGCATATGTTTCCTTCCGCGCACACACTACGCACATCAGTCTTGGTTCAACCGTCACGGTAACAAAAACTTGAAAAAAAATACAAAAATGCCTTATTGTGCTGTTTTAGAATGTAAACACGATAGCAGAACCAAAAATGTATCAAATGTAGGTATATCTTAACATCGGCAAGTCTTAATTTATTTTATTTCGATAAAAATGTAAAAACAATATTTTATTAAACAAGACAAGTAAAAGTTGATTTTATGATGTTAAACTTAAGGTCTACTTTCTTTAAAACTCAAACATTGTTCTCGAAGATTCCAACTATGCACATGTCACATTCAGCTACTCAATTAGAGATTACCAATATCGATAATGAGTTATCGATACTTTAAACTTACAATATTCGAAAAAATCTTCTTACGCGCGAAAAACATAACCCTTTCCTTGTAGCCGTGTAAAAATAAAGATTACGACGAATTGAGTACCTCCTCCTTTTTTTGAAGTCGGTTAAAAAGACAACAGCCTTCAAAATCAACAAAGTGTAATAATAATAACACATGAACATAGAACCTCCTTCTTTTTTTAAGTCAGTTAAAAACTGGCTTATGTGTTAGTCTGAAATTTAAGATCTACTGGTGTATAGACCAAAATTTCATCAGTTCATTAAGGAAGTTAGTCAAGCTAATCATAATAAGAGTGTAGCCGCAGGCGAAAGCGTAAGCTTCCCATATCAGTAGGACGTATTGCATTTGTAGTGTAGTCTATCGCATCATCATCATCAATCATCAATACATATAATAAATCTGTAAAAAAGTATTTTTTGTACATCGAAAATATTGCCAAAAAAATAGCCAGTGTGTTAAAGGATAACCAACAGAACCTATTTCCGGAATTTTTGGAATTTTTGTCTGTTTATTTGTGCACGCATCACGTGACATGTACGAAACCAATGTAAATAACTTTTATACATAAACATTGTGCGTACCTTGAAGAATTACTTAGTTTTTGTGTCATCGCAATCGGTTCACTCTATCAAAAGTTAGATGAATTTAAAGTGTTCAAGAAGTAAAATTATCACAACACACGCAATTCAGATACTCGGAGAGTTGAACTCGATATTCGATAGATGGCGTTGTGAATTTGAAGTCATTTTCTGAATCACGGTGTTAAGATTCTCCGCGAAAGATTGATGACTATAGAAACAAATATGGTCGGTAGGTAAGTAGGGTAGGCAGGAAGGTAAGTAGGGTAGGGTTGGCAAACAGATGACGGGAGCGAAGCCGCGGTCACAGCTTGTAATTAATAATAGTACACCAAAGACTACGTACAGTACTGTCTTTCCTTTCATTTTTTAAATCCATGGAAAGGTTGTCTTGAAAAGATCGCTTTTAGCGATAAGGCCGCCCATTGTGCCACCCAGTGTAATATTTTCTTCGTCTATACTTTCTGTAACTTATATGGTGTACATAATAAAGAGAATTGTATTCTATAATTCTATTGATAGAACAAAAACACTAAGATACGCCCATCTTTGTATCAATAGAATCATTTTCAAAATCGGATCAGTAGTTTACCATAAAATATCTTAATAATACTTTCTATAAATCGTAAGTATTGGAATAAATTTATATAAAAACTTGATTACAAACATAATAATATTTATCGACTCTAGTTATTGGGCGCACGGTTGGCGCAGTGGTTGAGCGATTGACTGCTGCGCGGCGTGTCGCGGGTTCGATTTCCGCACGGAACAAATATTTGTATGATCTACAAATAGTTGTTCCGGCTCTGGGTTTGTGTATGTGAAATGATATGTTTGTAAACACACCCACGATACAGGAGAAATTCATAGAGTGGGGCAACGTTTTTTTTTTTAACTAAACTGTTTTGTTTGAAAATAATACGGAATGTCGATAAATAAGTCAACGACCGTGGTACATCACTACAGAAGGACGAGTAGTAATGACCTCATTTCGCAAATATAAATCTTATCGGTAACGAAATACGGCTTTAAATTAAATGAATTTACTATAGTGACATCTAGTGGCGGGTAGCGTAACTTGCTCATTAAACTATTACGTGTGCGCTTTAAACGAAAAAAGTAATAAATACTCAAAAAGAGTAGACAATAAACCAACTCTATTGTCATAAAGCTGTGGTTTATTTTCAAATAAGCGACGACTGACATATTTTCTACTTTCATCTAAAAATTAAACTACCAATCACACCAAAGATTTCTTAGTGTTATGAAATACAATTAATCTGTATATGTGTGAGTTTGGGTACGCTAGTTCCGATACTAATAAAGCTATATGCGATTTCTACTGTCTTCTCTGTTCTGTGGTTATTCCTGTTGTAAGGAACCTGGGTAGCAAACCAGACTCCAAGGCTGCCTGGTACTGAGATGCCAAACGAGCGTGCGACCTTTGTAGCCACTTTATCCAGAAGTTGTGCAGCCCGTCCGGCCCTGGAGATTTCCAGTTCGGCAACGGGCGGACTGCACGGGCTATATCTTGGGGGCTGATCGTGATAGCCCCCATTTCTTGTATTGGATCGCACGCTCGTTCGACCTCCCGAGTCCATTCACCTTCGGTGTGACTGACAGGCACCGACCAGATGCTACGCCAGAATGAACACATAGCGTTATCATCCGGCAGGCGCGTATCAGTCACACCTTGGTCGGGTCGCTCCCAAGCCCGATAAACCCACCTTTCATTACTTTGGAATGTACGATTCTGGGTGTATCGCTCCACTCTCCGCCTATACCTACGAATACGGTTTGCCCATGCAAACACTTTTTGCTTCAGGAAGTCGATGCGCTCTGTGACACGGGATATATAGTCTTGGGGGCTGACATCAGTCCCCGAAAACGCCCGTCTCACAAAGCGCATCACTCTTGGCCGATTATTGCCCTCCCTGAAACAAATTAGTTTGCCGATGAGTGCTCTGGCCCCACCAATACGACGTTCGATCCTGCACTGCCAAGCTGGTACGGCTGGTTTCGGTCGTGTAGCTCTGTCATCTACAAATTTGACGTGGGCTACACGACATGCCGCTACAGCCGCGCAGTACATGATCGAATGTGTATCAGTGAGGTCTTCGCAGTTATCAAAATAGTTTGACAACTGCGAATCCAGAACAGCCACCAGTGCCCTATTTTTGTTATGCATGGGCAAACGAGGTAATCGTGGCCTAAGTTCGAGCAGCATGTAGCGATAATCCCGAATAGCACACTCCAAAGCACTCCTCAATTCCTCATTGCACTGGTTACTTACGTTTGTAACCCTGTCACTACTATCCTCGTCAGCGTGGTTGGACTGTGGTTGCACCACGGCCTGCGACGATGGGGCAGTGACACGGTTACACATTTCCGTTCGGAGGCGATCAAGCACAGTATCATCCAACATACGATTACGCTGGATGACCCGTACCTGATCCGAAAGTCGTTGCGCCGAAACGTTGACGGCTGGCTCAAGCACCTGAAACAAAGAGAGCATCCGGACACGGTACGCGGTCAGGTTGTTTCCTCCCTCTGTAGCCCCAAAGTATGCGCGCATGACATTTTCGTTTATGGATTGTGTCCATCTCATGCGCTGCACACTTCCGCCGGGTGCTGGGACCCTATCAGAGACCGGTAAGCCTCGAGGTCCTAAGCGGTCCGGCGGCCGGCGTCCTCCCCGTCGACGCGCAGGTGTTGGTGTCGTCGGCGGAGAGAAGTACTCGTCGCTAGAGCTCGACGCAACTGCCACGGCCGGTGTCACAGCACTCACGGTGGGGCTGGTATTATTATTATTATTATTATTGTTTTTAATTTTATGCTAATTTCTCGTCTCCCCTGTGCGGGTCACAAATAAATAAATTTTCTTTCTTTCTTTCATGCTCCCGCGGCGCATACTCCGTAGTAGCGATTATACTACACGCCATTACAACCTCCTTTGTGTCTAACTATACTAATAACTAATGAAATGTATACTTTGCTATTAAACTGTGAACCAGAAGTTGTCACATAATGCTCAAGTAATGCAATTATATTATTTGTGATCAACAATAGCAAGACAGGTATTGCTATGCTGCCGTCCTTTAGCTAAAGCGGCACTATATGACATTTGGCCGATTTTGTGTTTTTAATACCTCCGCCCGTAATCAGCGAAAAATTCTGTATTGTTCTGTCTAAGCAGTATTTTCTTTAAAAAATAGATTTCGGATAAGAAATAAAAAACATCCCAAATTGGTATGTTTACAAAGCTTTTTTATATAAATAAGTTTAAGTGACTGACTTCGAAAGTGCTGTATTCAATCTATTTTTTGATACTATGGAAACTCGTATATGAATTATAATTGATTTGCTTTTCCTCATGGCTTAGCTTCCGTGGCCCACCCTACGAAGGATATTCGGGATAAAAAAAAGAAATAATGAAGCTTTCTACTAAACGGTTTAATAGTTTTTGAGTTTATCCATTACAAACAAACTGACAAGCAAATCTTGCCTGTTTTTAAACGGTTTTATTTAGCTTGCTTTCTTTTTTAGGGTTCTTTACCCAAAGAGTAAAAACGAGACCATATTCTAAGACTCCAGTGTTCGTCTGTCTGTCTGTCTGTCACCAGGCTGTATCTTATGAACCGTGAAAAATGTCAACTGTCTAACTAGACAGTTGAAATTTTCACAGATGATGTATTTCTATTGCTGCTATAACAACAAATACTAAAATCAAATGAATAAAATAAATATTAAAGTGGCAAAAAACACATCACTCATCCAACAAACATGGGAGCCCCCATACAACAAACGTGTTCATTCTGCCGTTTTTTGCGATAATGGTACGAAATCCTTCGTGTGCGAGTCCGACTCGCACTTGGCCGGTTTTTTACCTGTCCGATGTTCCAAATCTAATCTTGCAAGTTAAATTTGACTCCTTACTCAGTGTCCGATTGAACTGAAATTTTGCACCCAATGTTTGTTTCTCATGACAATATTTTTATTATATAAATGCTTGTTATTATCTCGAGGTTTTTTGTTATTCGTCTAGAACTCAAAATATGATTTTGTCAGATAGTGACACTTTAGCTTTAGGACGACAGTGTGGCGGAGTTTCAGACGTATAATTATATTGGACAGATAGAACTCCTTTGAGGCAAAGAGACATCGCACTGTTCCACGGAGGAATTTAATTTGAGTATTATTGTGGAATCTGTAATGTATTATGAAGAGATGATTTTGATATCTATGAGTATTGTGTAGTTAATTTGATTAGGCTTATAATAATTAGATGTGGCACACAAGAGAATACTATGTCGGACTTCGCACAATTTACGTTTCCGTAACAAATGTAGAATATATTGGTATTTGCTAGTAAAATATACGTAATAATTAACATTATCACCGAATTTCAAGTTAATGTCATACGTCAATGGGAAGTTAAGAAAGTCTTCGGTACAAAATTTTGTGACAGATTACAGGCAGACAGACGGATGGACACGTGAGTGTAAGCAATATATAGGCTCCGTTTGGACCTATCGAGCAAGGAACCCTAAAATAATTACTAACTAATAACTGTTTAAGTAAGGTGTACTTACTGTTAGGCAGGTTCTAAGGTCTTAGACTTTTGTCTAACTCTTTTGGGTGTACAAGCGTGATTTTATGCCATATATTGTATTTATTTTACAAATTATTGTTTTGAATTCAGTTTTAGAATTCAACAAGGAACCCTTATAGTTTCGCCATGTCTGGCTGTCCTTCCGTGCGTCCGTCTGTCTGCAGCTTAGCTCAGAGACTCTTAGTATAGTACCCGGCACGTATGTTGGCAAGGTTTTGGCGTAGTGGGGGTAAGTTCTTGCATTTTCCGCATACTGACCAACTACTACATAGAGTGGACGAGATCCGATTGGTCAGTCGATCCTTGTGTCAACTGACCAACCAATCGCGCGCTCGCAACTGTCCTAAATTTCCCCGCGCCCCGCTTCACTACCAAGGATGCATAAAAAACGACTTCTGCGCATCTAACGACGACTTTTGCCAACTTACGTGCCGTGGATAATACTAGAAAACTATAATTTGGCATGGATACTCATATTAGTCATGCCGACAAAGTGGTAAAATAAAGAAAAAAAATGTTTTTGTTTGCCTCCTGTACACGTAAAGTGGGGATGATATTTTTTTTTCGTCTATCCCATGATGTGGGGTATCGTTGGATAGGCCATTCAATAATGTTACGGGTCTGCGAAAACAATTTTTCGATAAAATTAAACTTAAAATGGCAAATTTTCATAAGAGTCAAGGGTCCCCCTCGTCAGCTGAATGTTTGCTTTTGGATATGGATAAAACCGGCCAAGTGCGAGTCGGAATCGCGCACGAAGGGTTCCGTACCATTATCGCAAAAATCGGCCAATAAATCACGTTTGTTGTGTGGAAGCCCTACTTAAATATTTATTTTATTCTGTTTTTAGAATTTGTTGTTATAGCGGCAACAGAAATACATCATCTGTGAAAATTTCAACTACCTAGCTATCACGGTTCATGAGATACAGCCTGGTAACAGACGGACAGACAGACGGATCGCGGAATCTCAGTAATAGGGTCCCGATTTCACCCTTTGGGTAACCCTAAAAAATTACGGCAGTAGTATACATAATTAAATTAAAAGGAAAACTATCACAGCCAAGTAGGCTTTACAAATTTACGAGTAATAGTCGGCTAACTTATAAAATGTACTTGGAAAAGTAAAAATTATGAGTGTATTGTATGGGGACAACAGTTTTCGAACATTGTTTATGAACGTTAGTAATGTTACCTATACATTTTGGTGAATGTAGCTGTTTATACGGAGCCTTCTGTGCACGAGTCGGACTCGCACTTGGCCGGTATTTTTTTGTATTTACTCCAGTATTGTGAATTAGCATTTTTTTTTGAAATCACATCTTTTTTCCTAATGAAGAAAGTTGAAGTCGAAATTAGCTGTCGGATTATTACTAACTAGCTGTGCCCGCGGCTTCGCTCCCGTCATTTGTCTGCCAATCCTACCCTACTTACCGTCCTCCCTACCCTACATACCTACCTACCATTTTTTTTTCTAAGGTCATCATTCTTTCGCGGCGAATCTTAACACCGCCATTCAGAAAATTACTTCAAATGCACAACGCCATATATCGAATATCGAGTAACTGTCAGAGTATCTGAATTACGTGTGTTGTGATAAATTTACTTCTTGAAAACTTTAAATTCATCTAAATTTTTCGATTGCGACGAAACAAAAACTAAGTTATTTTTCAAGTTATGCACAATTTGTATAGAGAAAAGTTATCTACATTGGTTTCGTACATTTCAAGTGATGCGTGCACAAATAAACAGACAAACAGATTAACAGGCAAACAGACAAAAATTCCAAAAATGCTGGAAATGGGTTCTGTTGGTTATCCTTTAACACCTTGGCTATTTTTTTTGGAATTTCGATGTACAAAAATTACTTTTCTACAGATATATTATATGTTTTGATAACGTACATAAGGATTTAATTTGTGAAATAAAAGTACGTTGCTAGGAACAAAAAGCAATGAATCTAAAAATATATCTAAGAAAGCGAAGAAACCCGAGTGCATGAAAAGTTTTAAGCAAAAACTTATACAGCAAGGCACATGTATTAAATTACATAAGTAAAATCCAAGTTATGTATAACTTAACTACACCTCAGTGCCAAAAAAACGGATCATCCGAAACCACAACACACATTTACAACACCAAAATTACTCTGCACAAAAAAATAATAATCCAAGGTGCGTACATAAAAAATTCATGAATGACAAATGGTAGCGGCAGGGCGAGAAGTGGCCAGCATCCATCTTCGCGAGAGGAATTTGTAAGAACGCCGTATGAAAGTCAAGGGACGCAAGGTCTAACTGTACCTCATACTTTCTCGTTTTGGGCGCGTTTATCAAAATGGTAGCCATTTTTTGTTTGTAAGGCTTTATGAATTACTGTCTCGTAGTTACTTTTGTTGTTTGTTTTTTTTTTTAAGATTATTTTCGGAGTTACTTAGTTAGTCCTGACGTGATTGTGGATTACGTTTTGTTAATATTAGTGGTAAGGTTTTTTTAATTATTATAGTGAAGAGAGATAGGTAGAACATGTGAGATAGATGATCTGAGGAGGGGAATAGATATGATGTTTATTTTTTATCCTTTGCATAAATACTGGTAATACCGTTGAAAAATCTCAAGACACTTGAATCGTTTTTTGGGGCTCGTTGGGCTTCAATTGACTCTGCGTTTTTCTGTTTATATTTTTTTTTCTTTTTTAAATAAACGTTGCCCTACACTAGGAATTTCTTCATGTATCGTGGGTGCGTTTACAAACATATAAATTCACATACACAAACACCCAGAGCCGGAACAACTATCTGTAGGTCATACAAATATTTGTTCCGTGCGGGAATCGAACCCGCGACACGAAGCGCAGCAGTCAATCGCTCAACCACTACGCCAACCGTGCGCCCATATGAATGCCATGTCTTGCAGTGATTGGGAGTAGTTTAGCGAGCTTTGCCCAAATAAAAAATGGTAGAATATGCTAAAACTGCACTGGAATTCAATGAATTTTTTAAATAACTAGTTATTTAAAAAATTCATTGAATTCCTCGTATGAAAAATAAACAAAACAATAAAATATTTGGACTTAAAAAACTTTAAGTATTTGGATAGGTATTTAAAAGGTTTCATTTCTGCATCTCTTCACTATAAATCCCGGGATACACACACATCAAAAACTTCAATTATCGAGGTAAAACATTTAAATTTCGAACGTCACATTTTAAGCCGTGCGATGTACGGAGCGATGAAAAAGCCAGACCAATCGTCGGCAGTTTTACACCCGACGACAGGACGGATAATATCAGTTTGTGTTGCCAGGTTAAATGAAATCGTCTGATGGTTTAGGAAATAATAATTGTACCGTTTTTAAGAAAACCCAAAAAAAATAAGTACCTACTCCTTGACTTACTTGACTTAATGTCCTATATGAAGAGGACACACTAATACCCCTAGATGGGGCAGAGGGCGTCCACAGATGTCCTCCAACGCGATCGGTCTTGATCTTCACGCTTCACCTCGCTCCATGTTATTCCGATGCTCGTCGCTTCTGCCAACACGGTGCGACGCCAGGTTTGACGGGGACGGCCACGCTTTCTTTTCCCTTGGGGATTCTAGTCCAAAGCTTGCTTGGGTATGTGGTCGGGACCCCTTCGGAGCGTGTGGCCAATCCATCTCCACTTGCGACGCTTGATCTGGCGGTCGATCGGGCTCTCGTGGCATTTCTCCAAGGTTCGCGAAGGTTGCACTGCCTCTGTGCCAATTAGCAACGGTGAGTGGTTCTTCACACCAGATCTCATTTCTTGGGTCTTCCGGATGTTTATTTTGAGCCCCGTTTTGCCGCTTCCTGACGTAGATCGTTTAGCTTTGCTTTGGATAATCCCCACTCTATGCCGCTGCGCCTGTTATCATAGATGCGAAGCATAATTCCATCAAGAACGACTAGGAAGAACGGCGACAAGAGGCAGCCTTGGCGGACAACCGCATGCACTGTTATGTCATCCGATATGAGCCCGTTATGAGTAACCTTACAGGAGTATTTCTTGTAAATACTCTGCAATAGACGGACTATTTTCGGCGGCAGCCCAATGTCCAGTAGGCGGGACCAGATACTAGACCACTTCAGCGTATCAAAGGCCTTTTCGAAGTCTACAAAGGTTAGATAAATCTCCCTCTGCCATTCTGATGCCTGTTCCAGTATGATACGGAAAGTGTTGATCTGGTCCGTACAGGAGCGGTTCGGGCGGAAACCAGCCCGCTCCTTGCGTAGAAGAGGATCCACGGTATTGTAACCAATAACCACACATGTAATTCATATTTTTACGACCTTCTCATTCAATATAGATACAGCTGTTAGAAAATGAGATAGTAATATTAAATTACCTATTTTTCTACCGAGACTATATCGTTATTTTCTAACTATTTGCCATCATTAAATTGTAAATTCAAACCAAACTGACATGGCTTCCAGACAAATTAGAAAAATACCCTTTTCTAAATTGTTAAGCTCACTTTCCTACTATACCTAGGACCTAATAGTTTCAAAATCTGTAAAAACTATCACCACATCGTCCGTGTACTCCAAACCATTAAAATTCCTTTGCTTTTCATCCATGTGTTGCAATAAATAAAATCTACTCTGACAAAAACGTGAAAGTTTGGCAACTCCGAGCTCGGTACAAAAGCGTACTGCAATGAATGAAGTCGGCGCCGCTAGCCTGCACTTCGGTTTATAATTAAATCGAAACTGAATGAGTACGTTGGGTTATTGATAAAGGATATTGTTTTCGTCGAACAGAGTTTTTTTATTTTTATTTTGGGTAACATTGTTGAATCCCTATTCAAAGAGTCAAATACGTATATTTTTGAGAGTCTGAACCGAATTTCATCATAAGACTCTCAACAAAGTCGCCTTCCAAACAAAAAAAACGAAATCAAAACCGGTTCATCCGCTTAGGAGCAGTGATGCCACCACAGACATATACACAAACACACGCGTCAAACTTACAAGACCCCTCTTTATCCACCGGGCGTAAAAAATCGGCTATTCGAAGTACCTACTAATCCTACGCAGACGAAGCCACAGGCTGAAAGTAGTAGTATATTTCATCACTAATGCCCCTGCAATATGCACAAAGATACAATCAAGATATCAGCACCGACTGATCACGGGCGTATCGTAAGACTGGTCTTCGGATAGTCACGCAATGGTAACAAGGTGTTACTTCCAACGATCAATCTCACGCGATCTGCACATCTGTATCCACTTGATTGGCCTGTCTTGTAATGGTAGAGTTTAAAAGTAGCTGTTCAGTGGGGTTACCATGTATTCTTGTAGTAGGAAGTGAGGCGATATTGTCCGTTTAAAACACTTAATGAGGTCGTGTGTTCAAATCCCGGCAAGAACTAATGTGACCTTTTCAAATTCATAATGTACTTTCTAAGTTTATGTTGGACATCGCTGACAACGGTGTAGGAAAACATCGTGGAGGCAACCTGCAGTCTTCTAATTGCGTAAGTGAATTCTATGAAAGAGTATGATAAATTTCCTTTAAATAAGTAGGTATTGCCAACAATTATTGGACGATTTAATTGGTAAAGATACTCTTTTCGAAAGAGACGGACAGATAGAGGGACACGTAAGCGACAGCAATAGGGCTCTGTTTGGATTCATAGGGTACGGAACCTTATAAATTATAATTTTCTTTTTAGGGTTCCGTACCCAAAGGGTAAAAACGGGACCCTATTACTAAGACTTCACGATCCGTCAGTCTGTCCGTCTGTCACTAGGCTGTATCTCATGAACCGTGATAGCTAGACAGTTGAAATTTTCACTGATGATGTATTTCTATTGCCGCTATAACAACAAATACTAAAAACAGAATAAAATTAATATTTAAGGGGGGCTCCCATACAACAAACGTGATTTTTTTGCCTTTTTTTGCGATAATGGTACGGAACCCTTCGTGCGCGAGTCCGACTCGCACTTGGCCAGTTTTTTTTTACTTATACCCAATAAATCGCTACCGGAAAACTGTTTAAATACTGAATATTTTATTCGGCAGCAGTTTCACAATTAAGTGCGAGTATATATTTGTATTGTTTTTGTTTATTTTATGGCACAAACATCGGATGTTGTCCGGCTGTTCAGTGGAGCAAAAGTGACGGCTGTCAGGACCAGTGTCCTATTGATTTTTAATGCTAAAACTTTTTCGACCGTGTCTGTGTCTAAGCTTAGGTATAGATAGGATTTTTTGTTTATTAAAACATAAAAAGCGACTATATTTCAGGAGATACTATTTTGGGTACATACAAAGAAAGAGATAAGTATACGCGCAGGTTCTATTTCTTTGTCGTATCGATGATACCAAATATGTAGTCCATTTTTTTCAAATTAAATGTGTATTGACCAGTATTTAGCCACGACGACAGCGTCAAAATTTGCCTCTTAAAAGTCTTTCAGGGAGCAGGTGTTGTTGCACAGAGAACACTACAAGAGTTGATAAATTGTTATTGATATAATTATATGTTATGCACCAATTAATAATGAAAAATTAATAAATTACTAGTCTTAGGCAATCGATTCACTAAACCTACCAAACCCAATGCATTTTTTCGGGTTAGTAGCATTAGTTCCCAGTTGCGGTAGTCCCCGAAAAGAATTATACCTATTAAAATAGAAGTTTGTACAGATGATAAAAAAACTGTTACAATATTTTAATCAGTCTTTATTAACACTTAAACAAATAGAAGTTTGTACAGATGATAAAAAAAGTATTACAAAATTTAAATCAGCCTTTATTAATACTTAAAAAAAATGAGTATTGTTTATCAAAATAAATCTCGTGGAGAGGTAAATATATACTCGTATAATTGTATACTTATATCTAAATTGGTATTACAAATCACAGCACTAGAATCACAGTTTGTATATATAAACATATAACCTAACTTTAGTAAGTTATATAATTTTAATTACTAATAATTTCTCATAAATGAGCTGTTATCTTACAATTATTATGCTTTATTTACTAATCAACAAATGGTAAAAAATATCTTAAAATCAACTTACCTAAACAAACCAAAAAATAACAAAGGAAACAAAAATTACTTAATAAGTATGTTCATAATAATCATATTTTTAAAAAACAATTTTTAAAACACTGCTAACTTCTTGTAGGAAATTTGTAATAGAACGTTCTTTATTCTCATATTGATGGGTCAGTTTATTAATCAGCTCATCATTTTGAATGCTTGTCTTTTTCCTTTTATGGATAGGTATACCATTCATTTGTAACCTGAAAGTTAATGATATATTTTTAATAATATAAATTAGAATTACAAAAAAGGTCTACAGTTTATATTATGAAATTAATCACACAAGCCAAGGAGATTTTATATTATACCTTTCTCGTGCAATATCGTGAGTAGAAATATCTGTTGCCACGGTTTGTAGGAACAGCAACAAACTCGGTTTGCAGCCTGTATATCGCTGGAACCTTTCATTCCACGCTTCAACAAGATTTGTTGATCTGTGATGTTCTTTAAAGCAACACCAAAGTGGTATCATTTCGGGGGGTTCCAGCCACTGCTCTACAAAATAATTGTTGAATATCGTCACTGGTTCTGCTTGAAAACTGTTGAAGAAAATTTAAACTAAATTAAAAGAAATGTAACAGCCTACTTTTCCAATTTAAACCTAATTCAGTAAAAGTACTGATTGAACTTGTATTATGGCAACCAGATGACTGATATAAACATAGGTACCTAAATTATGTTTAAATACATACATATTTCACGTCGTATCCCTAACAGGCTAGCCATTGCTAAACACCCACCTTTCGCCTTTTCAAATAAATGGCCCCACGTAATATCTAATAATAATCGGACACTGTTTAAGGAATACAGATAGAATGGATTTTAGGAACAAAATGAAAAGACCTTAGGGAAGGATACTAATGTCATGGAAAGCAATAGATAGTGACAGATCTGCTAGAGCTTGAGGACCTCGGGGTCGCAGCACAATCTTTATATACATTATGTTTGTAGTGTATGTGAGTGTGCCCCTGGAGGATATAACATAAAATCTATCCAATTTAAATATTACAATACTACGAAACATTTTTTTTATTTTTATAAGTTAAGACTTACCTGTTTTCCATTAGTGTCAACCAACCATCTTCTATGTCTTCTTTTGGGAGAAAAGCTAAACTAGCACATAATTTTATATGTTGTTTAGTCTCTTCATATTCAAGTAATTCCAACGAAGTTGCTTTCCTATAAATACTTCTTTGAAAGTGTATAAAGCAGCCATGAATACTTGCTCTTGGAAACACATTTTTTACAGCATTTATAGCTGCCATTTCAAAATCCATAGTAAATTGAATGGGGCGAAATTCTTGTACAGCGTCTTTTATTTTTTGAAATAGAGCTTCGTATGTAATGCCCCGTTTATCGGTTAGAAGCGCGTAAAATAGCGGCACTATATTTGACTGATATAAATCACTGCCAATATCGCCGTGGATGGTGTATAACTGTGTAAACGGCTCTACACATGACTTAAAAGTTCCATCGCAAAAATAATGTTTGATATTTTGCACATTAATTCGGACTTTTGGTGATGCAAACACAATGATTCTTCTTTCGTTTTCTTTGCAGTCAAATAATATGTACTTCACAAACCTTTCGGGGATCACAACGCTATCCGGATTTGTGAATTTTATCTTTAAAACTGATATTTTACACTTCGAAAGTCCGGAATTTTAGAAATATTATCCAAACCTTTTCTATCTTTTAATTTTTGTATATTTTTTTCGTATACGCTTTGTACAGTGTCTGAAAAATCTTGACAAATAGCTTTTTTAGTTTGTTGCAATAATAATTTCACTTCATTCTCATCAAACTTAGGTACACATTGGGATACATGCTTGTTTTTTATTACAACACAATCCGTTTCGTGGTGTAAATTAGCTATGCCACTGCACTTAATTTTTTTTTTATTGGCGCAAGTCCACACTGTTGAATTCTTATTTTTGCGATGTTTATAATATTTGTGACCTGCATGTAATAACACAGTTCCGCATATTTCGTAATTTTTTGTTACACCCCGGGAACCACCTTCATTCGACATTGTCAATTAGCACACTGAGTAGGTCAAGTGCATAGGCAATAAATAAAGATAGACAAATACAATGGACTCTCTCCCACACGTGTGAAAGAGATAGAACGACCGCGTGTGAAAGAGATAGAACGACCGTGTTATCAGTAGATTCAGTAGGAAAGCAATAACCGGTTTGGCTGCGTGCGACCCTTTGTCGGCGAGAAGATTTATTATTGTGAAAAACATGGCACATGCTATTTAACAAATAGATACTTAACAAATTTTTTTTAATAACATAAAATTATACGAGCCCTACAATTTTTTTTACTTATGTTAGAGCTAAGAATGAAACGGAGACTAGATTTAGCTCTAACAGCATTATTTCACAATCTAATTTCAACTTAATACCCAACGTTTATAAATTACATGTATTAAGTATTAAATTAACATCCCACTATAGAACATTAAATTGCTCTTAAATTTACAAACAGTTACATTTACAACGCCATTGTACCTTGCAAGAAACCGGGTAAAAACGCAACTAGTTATTCCTTTTTGTTTTCGGGGACTATCGCAACTGGGAACTAATGCTACTAACCCTATTATTTACTTATTTTTGCTTATTTCATCAGGGTGTACGAAGACTTGAAGACGATGGACAAAAATTCAATGTTGCTGGTTTGCCCGTTCTAAAGCGAAACTTCAAGAACGGGCAAGAAACTTCATAGTTCCCTTTAGTATCACTGACAACTTTTGATTTTGTGGCTCCTTATCAATATTATACCTCTCGTGTCCGGCGCGGCGGGTTGTAGGCGCAGAAGTATATTTGTCCGGTTGTCCGCCAATGTTTGCGATGCACTCGCGATCGCGTACCACGCACCCATCCTCTCTTGTCTGGCTTGCTACCACTTAGTGGGGATGAGTTCGCGGGATTTTTAAACTGGATTTGCTAGTAAGAGTTTTGTGGCTTTTGATTGGATAATAGGAAAGCAGGGTAATAATTATGTCTTTGATTAACGAGTTCTAGATCGTGGAATAAACACCAGAGCCCGTCTAGTTTACTTGCAACAAGTTTCATCAACACTGATCTATAAAACAATTATGAAAAACTTCTTGAGGCGAACGAAATCGTCATGTCTTCATGTCAACAAGGAACCCTTAAAGTTCTCTGTCTGTCCATCCGTCCGCAGCTTAGCTCAGAGGTTCTTAGTACCAGAAAGCTATAATTTGGCATGGATATAATACTAATAGAATAGAAAACATTTATTCGACATAGACACAACACAACAATAACAATCACAAAGTAACAGAGAAGAATAGTAAAAAAAGTACAAACAAAGGTTTAAGAATAATTGCGCCGAGCGTGCCTACACCGGAGGGGTTACCAACTCAGCATTTGCTGGGCACCAGACACCCAGCGCTGATTTTCAGTTGGCACCCCGCTAGTGACACACGGACGTGGGTAAATAAAATAGATACTTAAAATAATGTCATAACGTGAATATGTAGGTGCTTAACTTATAAACTTAAAAATATGTAAAATAGATAATAGGTATAAAGTAATAGAAAAATATAGAATGTATTATAATATAAAGTATAATAAGTGCTACAATATGATGGTTACAATTTTCTCAAAAAACCCCAAATGATAGTGTTGCATAGACAACCGGCCTATCACATCCAGCCAACCTCTTCCCGACTCATTTCCTAGAAATATAGGCACACCACTTTCACGATTAATCTATTTTTAAATTATCGTGGAAATTATTCATATTAAATAATATACATTGGATTGAATTAAATTAAAATAATATAAAATAAGAATTAGATAAATGATTTGTCAATATTAATTCCATTAAATTTTATTTGTGATGTCAGAACGAATGTCTTAAGTTTAATCTTAAAAGTTATTATATTCGTTATGTCCCTAATTGGCGGTGGAATGTTATTCCTACATTTGGAGGCTGCATACCTAAAACTTCCTCGGAAGGCTGCAGTACGGTGGTGCGCGGTAGCCAGTTGTTGAGCACAACGCCTGGCATTGCGCTGCCGGTGACTGTTTATCCACGCAAGCTTCGAGTACAAATATGGTGGACATTTATACTTGATGACACCGAAAAGTAGACAGGCCAAGTGACGTGATTTAATTTTTAAAATATTATGCCTGTTAAGAAAATGTGTAATGTGGCTTCTTGGTGGTACGTTAAAACAAAATCGCGCGCAAGCATTCTGAACCCTTTGAATCAATCTCACGGTATGTGCCAAAAGTCGAGGTTCCACAACGGTATCAGCGTAATTTGACTTAGACAGAACCAGACTTTCAACTAGCTTTATACGCAGATCTTTACTTAAATACGACTACTTCACTAATCACACCGACAAAGTGGTAAACTAAAACTATGTATTTTTTAGGGTACCTCCTGAGGTACACGTAAAGTGGATGTTTTTTTTTCGTCTATCTCATGGTGTGGGGTATCGTTGGATAGGCCATTCAAAAATATTATGGTTTTTTGAACACCATTTTTCGAGTCAGGGATATTTTTGCGTAAAATTAAGCTATGAATGGCTGATTTTTAAGAGTCAAGTGTCCCGCGCCCCCCATTCCAGCTTAAAGGTTGCTTTTGGATATGTGAAAAACATCACGACAGTAGTATACTATAACGAAATTAAAAGGAAAACTATCACAGCTAACACCTTTACAAGTTTACGAGTAATAGCCGACCAACTTACAAAATATACTTCGAAAAGTAAAATGTTTTAACGTAACGGTTTTCGAACGGCAAAGTTAATTTTGTCCCTTCTTTAAAGCAATGTTCGGTGATTTCATTGTTTGTGAACGTTAGTAATGCTACCTATTTATTTTGGTGAATGTAGCTGTTTATACGGAACCCCATATGCGCGAATCAGACTCGCACTTGGTCGGTTTTTCCTCTGCCAGGAAAAACCTCGCAAATACTTTTCGATTTCTCTTTATGTTATGCCATATCATAAATATAGTGTAACGGACAGGTGTAACAATAATTTAAAAAAAACTGGCCTAGTGCGATTTGGACTCACGCACGAAGGGTTCCGTACCATTATCCAAAAAAACCGGTCTAGTGCGATTTGGACTCGCGCACGTAGGGTTCCGCACCATTATCGCAAAAACGGCAAAAAAAACACGTTTGTTGTATTGGAGGTCCACTTGAATATTTATTTTATTTAGTTTTTAGTATTTTTTGTTATAGCAGCAACAGAAATACATCATCTGTGAAAATTTCAATAGTCTAGCTATCACGGTTCATGAGATACACCCTGGTGACAGACAGACAGACAGACAGACGGACGGTGGAGTCTTAGTAATAGGGTCCCGTTTTTACCCTTTGGGTACGGAACCCTAAAAAAATAATTATGGCGACAACTTTGTAACGAAAAACCATATGTTTTTGGTAATTGCTTATGACTTCCTTGGAGAAAGTTGTTCATTTACATGATCACACCTATCGTCTACATCCTGTATATGAATTAAAACTACATGCTCTGTCTGTCGCATCATATTGTACACTATGCTTGTATCATATTGCTTGTATGATAAACAGTGTAACAATTGTAGAAATCCTGAACTTTTCTTATGGACACTTGTGTTTCGTATTTGTATATTTTACTCATTTATTTGTTTATTTTATTTATAGATAGAACATGTTCGCTCCGTCACGTCTTGCCCTTAAGGGTACACTAGTCGACGGCACGAACTATTTTGTGCGCAGGGTTAAAATGCATTTTATATCAACCGACAACACGTGCGGAACAGATAGATGCTGTGATGAGCTGTAGGAAGCTATTTCGCGTACGAATACACACTTTTGCAAATTTGTAGTGAAATGGATAATGATTTAGGACGAAACCGAGCGCGCGAAATTTTATAAGTAGACCTTTGGCAGTCTAGATATCATGAAAAAACTACTAAATCTATCTGTTCATAATAAAATTATTTGCATTGTTGAACTACTAATCTATCCCTGTATGGAGGCCGTTTTGCAATTTTCAGTCTTCTTATGGTATTTATTCGCGCCCAAAAATGCGTTAAAATTAGTGTCGAAATGTTGAACTTTCCACGCTCATAACTTTCAAATATTTTCTTTTTTTACTTTTTTGCTTCCATACAGGGCTAGATAAGGATGAGACAAATTGATATCACTTTTTTTATTTTGAACGTACATCGTCAAACAGTGGAATAATCCCTAAACTACGTTTGTATGGAAGAATTTTCGACTAGTGTAACCTTAAAGTTTCATTGTTTCGGCGTCACCCAGTTGACACCGGCTATCGCTGAATATTAGCGCTGTGGCTCTGTCTTGCACGGGAGTCCCATCATTATGCTGAGCGATGACCGTTTTGCGTAGTTGTGACGCATACTTTGTACTTGCATTTAAGTTTTTCCTTTGTTTTATTTATGGTATGCGTCGTGCCTGGTGCAAATAAACATTTTTCTTTCTTTCTTTAAAGGCCAATAAATAAATAAATAAATTTTTACCAAATTGCACTGAGCACGAATGATTCTTATGACCCGGTCCCGGTCCCTCTTATTGAGAATGCAGGGTCTGTGTCTTGACATCTCGCGTCCGGCCCTAGTTCAGGCCATGGTACGGAGCGAGAGGGCATGGGAATCTGTCACCTCCTTCTGCGAAGCAGTAATGCTCGCGAAGGAGGAGGCGGGAGGGAGACGCAACGGAGACGCCCTCACACCCCTAACCACCGCAGGAGACGCCCTGGGCGTCGGGAGTCGCAAGCTGATTTCCGGCTACCGTAGGCGCGGGCTTGCGGACAGCGAGTAATGGGTAGCTCGCCGTCCGAGAAGGACCAGGCCCGAGTCGACGGCGCGTAGTGTTCCACGCGCGCCTCAAAGAGATGTCAGCAAAACAGACGGGGTCCGCTAGGGCCGATGCCTGTCTGGGTCGCGGATAAATTTGAAAGAGAGTTACCGCGGCCCTGGCACAAGCAACTGAAGGAACACGGGTGGGTTTTAGTCAGTAAAAGTCTGACACACCCTCCCGCTTCACCCAGAGCGGGAGAAGTCATTGGATGATTCCCCACCACAAAAAAAAAGGGTCTGTGTCTTGCTTGGCAGTATATAGATTACTCATTGCCTCATTATGATTATACAATTTAGATATAATAATTTCGTAAGCTCTTAATTTTACCATATCATCAAAGCTAACAAAAAAAAATCTCTCCATTTCCCACTTTTGTCGTGATCGCCATACTAAGTTCTACAGTCCCACGATTCTGGCTATAGTGATCCGTAGCCTGTCAATAAAACTGATATAAACTGCGTCGTATCACCCATCGTAAAGCCGGCTGGCCAAGCCTCGGCCTTATAATGTCACATAAAAGTGACGGTATACTGTCCGCCTTTATATTTTTTATGGACGACTCAAATATGACAATTGGAGTTGGACAGAATGCGGATTTATAGTTGTGGCGGTAAAAAATATTGTTGGTGGAGCTTTTCTAGGATATATAAAAGTTTGCAATCTGGCAAGTGAAACCGTTCTTGATGATATGGTGCACTTAACAAAAATGGGTGTCTATAAAATGCTTAAATAACCATATACACATAAATAAAAACAAAAAACTCCTAAAAATAATCTTAGAGAAAAATTATTGTGCATCGCGGTCCGCTGGTAATAAGCAGAAAAGACTGGCTGCATTGCATTGCAATGTTTGGTAATGCTTATGCCCTGACTACTTTTTTTTGGGACAATCCCACCGCACTATTCCCTAACCACTGTAACTCCTGAAAGCCAGAATCAACAGTGGCGAACACCAGAAAAGCGCCGAGGCAATGAAGCTCGACGAAGTCCCGGAGAATGAATTTAACTGTCTTGGATCCCGCAACGAAATTAATCAGAAAAGAATAACGGAAGAGTAGAAAAAAAAAATACAAATTTCCACTTCCCTCCATATCAAGCAGGAGACAGAACAAATAAGGCCAATAGGCACAAATAGGTCGTTTACAACTGGGATAAGCCCAGTTTCCTATCACCACGGATAAAAATTAGCATTAATATTAATGGGTCCTAAAATTGTGAGCCGATATATTTGTTTCCAATAATAAGTATGGCAAAAATGCTTGAACGCACGGCAATTTGTTCTAGTTTTCACAAGGTCCGTATAGTAAACAACTCCTGATGCAGCCTGTACATTATTCAACATAAAATTGCGTTCATTCTGCCAAAGAATACACTCCCATAAGATATGATGTGCAGATTGTACATAATCGCAGTCAGATGTAGAACACTGACATAATTCCACTGACTACTGTAGTATTATATTATCTGTGCCCCTGACTAAGGTAAAAGCCAGTTCTTGAGCACTCGGAAACCATAATAGGAGTATTATGGTGTCCGAGTGCCCAAGAACTACTAGTGTACTGACGAAATCAACCCCTTCAGTACACACACATACACATACATAGATAATAATAATAATATAGCCTTTTATTTCCTTAACAAATATTTACATACATTTCATTATTATTGATTTGAATTGAATCTTAATATTATCATTTAACATTTTGGATTTAACTTTTGACAAATTCACCATCATTTTTCATTGGGCGCACGGAACAATTATTTGTATGATCTACAAATAGTTGTTCCGGCTCTGGGTGTTTGTGTATGTGAGTTTATATGTTTGTAAACGCACCCACGATACAGGAGAAATTCCTAGTGTGGGGCAACGTTTTTTTAAAAAAATAAAAAAAAATTACGAAATTATAAATTAGCACTAATTGATTAATTATCTTTAAAAATATCATTACAAAAATAAAAAAAATAAAAATGTCATCGTATTCAGATATAATCCTAGTCAAATTATCGTTAAAAGAAATCATTAAAATAAAAATAACATATATAATACAATCATAATCAAAAGTTCTTTAAAGTCAATTGTCAAATAAATCATGATCATTTCTCGATTAGTCAATTTTTTTTGTTAAGGACCTCTCGACGAGTATAGGCCTCCTCCATTTTTTCCACTTTTCTCTATCTTGGGCTGTGGCAAACCAGTCATTTCCTGCAATCTTCTTAATTTCATCAGTCCATCTCTCTAGCGGTCTCCCTCTTTTGTGTTTTCCAAGAGTGCCACTCCAGGTAGTCACTTTCTTAGTCCATTTTTCATTTGACATACGTGCAACATGGCCCGCCCATTTCCATTTTAATTTCAGACAGTAAGATAGAGCATCTATGACCTTTGTCCGTTTTCTTATATCTGTGTTTCTTATTTTATCTTTGAGTTTCAGATTTAGAATACTCCTTTCCATGTTTCTCTGACAAGTTTCAATTTTCCTCCTTGTGAATGTATTATAAACCCATGTTTGGCTTGCGTATGTGAGACATGGAAGAACTAAATACATACATAGATATGTATGTATTTAGGTATGATAGAGTCACGGAAGGGCAAGTTAAGACAATCAACTACAGAAATGTCAAGTTGTAACACAATATTTTTTTTTTCGTAGGCTACGGTGAAATAAACACTGAGGAAACCTGGACTTATATAGGTTTAAAGATATCTATTTCCCATAAGAACTTATAAAAACAGTTCACTTATAATGAGATACAGAGTTACTTAATCTAAATAATAATATAATATTTGCCTCTGGAGCGTTGGCGACGTTATAGGGTACATACATGTTTCTACCAGGACCTCACAGTGAATGATGGTAATATTTTGTATGATGAAGTTTTCTCAGTGGTTCAAAAAGAGTTCAATAACACTTTTAAGAAGAAAACTAAAACTATATGCCCTAAGTTTTTATTCAGTGACTGGGCGACTACAGGACTTAGAAAAAGTAGGGAAAGACTTTACGAGCTATATGGCCTTAAGCCCTGTATTAACACTGAAACGTTTAATAAGTATGTTGCTACTTACTCAAGAATTTTTAAAAATACTTGCAAGGCAGCTAAGGTCTTGTACATTAGCAATAAGGTTAAATTAGCAGAAAATAAAATCAAGACGGTTTGGAAGATTATAAACAATGAAACGAATAGAAATAAAAGAAATAGTAGTGATTACACGCTTGAGACCACACACGGACTTATTAGAGATAACAAAAAAGTTGCGCAAGAATTTGTTAATTTCTTTACCAACATCCCAATTAAAACTACTGAAACTTTAAATTCTTCGCCCTCGCTTGCTTTTGGATTATTAAACGCGAACGTTTCAGCCTGCCCGATTGTATTTAACTTTTCACATATAAACCCCATGACAGTAATAAAAGCTTTTAAGCAAATCAAGATCAAACCGACTGAAGATCTGTGGGGAATGTCCATCAAAGCTTGTACCTCCATAATTCAGACTATATCGCCGTACTTAGCGTTGATTTTCAATTTGTGTGTGGATCAAGGCGTTTTTCCGGATCTAATGAAATATAGTAAGGTTATACCACTTTTTAAATCCGGGGACAGTAAAGACACAAATAATTATAGACCAGTATCCGTGTTGCCGGTTTTCAGCAAGGTTTTTGAGAGGATAATGCTAAATCAAATGCTCATTCATTTTAATACGAATAACATCTTGCATGATAGACAGTATGGTTTCACCAGAGGACGTTGTACAACTGACGCTGGTGTCGCTCTATTAAAACACATCTTTGATGCGTGGGAAGATTCGCAGGATGCCATAGGTATCTTCTGCGACCTGTCGAAGGCGTTTGATTGCGTTAATCATGAAACATTACTTCTGAAACTTGAGCATTACGGGCTAGGTCAATCAGCGTTAAGTTTGGTTAAATCTTATTTGAATGATAGACAGCAATTAGTTCAAATAAACGGTGTGAATTCGTCCGGGTTAAACGTTAAAATGGGTGTACCCCAGGGCTCAATTTTAGGTCCTTTCTTATTTTTAGTGTACATTAACGATTTACCCCGTTTATTGGAAAACAAACTTAACATGGTGTTATTTGCTGATGACACATCTTTAATTTTTAAAATAAATAGACGTACTTCTCAGGTTGACGACGTAAATAACGCGCTACGGCAGGTTCAGGATTGGTTCACTGCCAATAATTTAGTTTTAAATGGTAAAAAAACCAAGTGCGTAAAATTTTCCTTGCCGAATGTCAAAAGTACTGATTGTGACATTATATTAAACAAGGAGAAGCTAGAATTCGTCGATAAAACGGTTTTCCTGGGGATCACGCTAGACTCGGGGTTGCAATGGGGTCCTCATTTGGTATCCCTTGCGGGGCGGCTGAGTTCGGCGGCTTATGCTGTTGGAGAGATTCGTCGGTTAACGGATGTGGATACCGCCAGACTAGTCTATTTTAGTTATTTTCATAGTATAATGTCTTACGGTATCTTACTATGGGGAAGGGCTGCAGACATTGAGTCAATTTTTATTCTGCAAAAACGAGCCATCAGAGCGATATACAATCTTCGCCGGCGCGATTCTCTAAGGGAACTGTTTAAGGACATTAACATCATGACGGTTCCTTGTCAATATATTTATGAAAACATCATGTACGTGAGAAAGAATTTACATCTTTTTAGTAAAAACGGCGACAGACATGATTATGTTACTAGAAATAGGGACCAATTAGTTCAACCAGGTTTCAGACTGGCTAAAGTAGCCTCATCTTTCATGGGGTACTGTACAAAATGTTACAATAAAATTCCTCCTCACATTCTTGAACTGAATGAGACGAAATTTAAAACTTGCATAAAACGCACACTATGCAGGCTGGCATATTATAAGTTGGGGGATTACATCACTGATAAAAATGCTTGGCTAAATGCTAGTCCAGCTCCACAGCCACTAGGCCGCAAAAACAAGTGATATGCGGAACATTATTGTTTTGAATTATTGTTGGACCTTCTGAAGACTGTATAAGTATATTTGTAATTGTATAAACTCAATTTCATTCATCAAGGTATGTACTTATGTACCTAAATATTGTTTTTTTTTTTTAAAAGAGTAAGTATGGAGTTTCTTGTGCATTCTTCTCCATTACTAGCTACTTTCCGAATGCACGGTAGAATCAATTATTATTATTTTAACGTTCAAAAGTGCCGCTTGGTGGCCTACTTGAAATAAAATATCTTTGTCTTTGTCTTTGTCTTGCCGAATGCCCATGCCCGAAGAATTGCCAAACTTAAGTGGCAGTGGGCAGGGCACATTGCTCGCAGAACGGATGGCCGATGGGGCAGAAAAGTTCTGGAGTGGTGACCGCGAACCGCAAGAAGTTGCGTTGGAAGGCCTCCCACCAGGTGGACCGATGACCTGGTGAAGGTTGCGGGGATCCGCTGGATGCGAGACGCACGGGACCGGTCAATGTGGCGACGACGCTTGGGGGAGGCCTATGTCCAGCAGTGGACGTCTTTCGGCTGATGTGATGATGATGATATGTTTTTTTAGTTTACTCTTATAGTACATTATGGTACATGTGTGTAAAGTTGGTGATTACCGCTGAGGCGCCATTGAGACCCGAGCCGTTAGGTGAGGGTCTTAAGAGAGCCGAGGACTGTAATCATCAATAAACACGTGTATCATTCGACGTTTTTCAACACACCTGTGAAGAAAATAATACAATAAAATCATTTTCAACGGTAAAAACGAGTTGTGAATTTTTTTTCGCAATGGCGGGCAAAATTAATCAGTTTTCCTATGCGTGCGCATTTAACAGACTAAAAGAATGAAGTTTCTTTTTTCTTTGGCTTTTCGTGGATAGTGTTTTAGCTACGTACAAAATATAATTTATTTTTTTATTAATTACAGAGCAAATTAATTTTATATTTGAGTGAAAGTTTTATTCATTAAGCACGTACAAGTTGAAATTATCTATTGAAATACGAAGTTGCATGAAATGAGCCAGCAATAGGTGAACACAATTAATAATGAGCACGATCTTTTTTGCATCGAAACTTTTTTAAGAACAAAGCAACTCAACCATTAAATACAAAAAAAACTCAATAACTCACTTGTGAATAATAGCAATGAAAAAGTCACAGTTTGATTACAGGTATCATTATGTGCCTAATTGCGATGAAATTAGAGCCACTTTATGAGCAAGTGTGTTGAAAAATATGTTAATATTATCACACCTCTATAACTAAAAATCATTGAACAGCTGTGCTCCATCCACTCCCAAGTAGCACAAAAGTGCTTTATGACAGCATTTTTACAGTGCACAGTGGAAACATTGGCTGTATAAACTCGCTGAATAACAGCGTAGACAGCGCATCCTCTGCTGATATAACTCTAATTTGGGCACAAATTATTCAGCACATAGCTGTATAAGAATTCCCATTAACAAATAATTGAATTATAACAACATTATGTTAGCATTTATGTGTGTAACAGTTACCCCAAGAGCTGAATATTGCCTGATTACCAAGGCACGTGTTACCTACAAAGCAGCAAGAAAGACGAATGCGTACATTTTAGATGCTTTTACACAGTTGAAAGTACACATTGAACGAAATTATGGAATGCAATAACTTAATATTGTATATTTTTCTTTATTATGGACCATCAGTTTGTTAAATATGAAATGTATAGTGTTGTATGCAAGATCTCTGGCGCCATTTGTAAGAAAATAAATAAAATTTAAGGTAAGTAAAACTTCGATTTATTCCTATTATGATTGAAATCTTATTGGGGAGGTAACTTTACTGTGAAATACCATACATATTTAGTTCAAAATTTTCACGCGCTCTCAGAATACCACTAAATACTAAAATAAAACTAAGAGATATGGGCTGTAAATAAAATAAATGTTTTTGTTTTTTTTACAATGAAACGGATAAAAAACTGTTCTTGTGTAAATAATTTGTAATCGAAATCAATTACAATTGATATCGTCTAAAATAAACCAAAACGTTAAGATAAAATTTTATAATATTACACAGTCACGCAGTGAAAATGGCGGATGGCAAGTGAGCTGTTGTAACCTTAATTTAATTCTAACGTCTATACGAGCGGTCACATGTGGCCTGTAATTCAGCAAAGAGTAAAATAGTTTAGCACTTGTGATATACAAATCAGCCATAGATCGATGTGAAGAGTAGTAGTGGTTCACATTTGCGTCAGTAAACCGATCTCTAGTAATCTCTACCATTATGGATCCAAGCTTTTAGGGTTCCGCCGTGGTTCTATTAAAACCATTTTGTGCCCCTTTTTAGTTAATATTTGACGATAAGTACTGAATTAAAAATGTAATTTAAATAGCTGGTATTATAATTTTATTAGATGAATAATACATAAGCTATTTAATTATTCAATGTGCGACCAAATATTTATTACGTTCATGTGATGATTTTATTTGGTGATCTGTAATAATATCTGACACGACACACATACACAGTATTTAAACGGTTTGAATAGAATTTTTTACCGACTTCTAAAAAAAAGCAGGTTATCAATTCAACACGTATGTATTTTGTGAAACTTGAATAATACCTAGGTATTTATAAGTATCTGTTTTTTTTACAGAACATGCCTTTCAAAATAGTTCAGACTATAGAGGGAGGTGTTGCTAATCTGTCAGTTGTTCCTGCATTTTGGGAAATTAAGGGACTTCTACGTTGGCCACCGAGAAGTACTAATTACCCCCCCTTGAAATTATTAAAGGATGAAAATTCAAGGCCTGGACCAGAGTGGGACACACTAAAATGTACTTTAAAAAGGAATAACATTCGAACCTATGGAGATGCTAACAGCGACCTAAATTATGGAAGAAAAACACGGACAGTACAGATAATCAGGAAAACGAATTTATGAGTTTTCCAATAACATCTAAAACTTGCCAACCAATGAGACAGATCCAACAGATCAGACAAATACCACAGGACCAACCTAATGTTACTTCACTATAAGACGCATCCTCGGCAGAACGTTTTTTGTCTATGCCATGTATTTACAGTAGAATTTGCGGCAGATTTTTAAATTTATTTTGTATGATTGATTATTTGTCAGGAATGATTAAACACTGCTATGTGCAAGTTCATTTTTTAATGAGCAAAGAAAATAAAAGTTAAAATATTCAGTATGCATGTTGTATATTATTTTCAAACAGAATGTCCTAGTGGTATGAAATATTAGTATTCTTTATGAGGAATTCACACACATTAAAATTTTATATCTTAAGGATTTAGCACAACCACACTGGTACGGCAATTTTTTGACTATTTGATTTATATATTCCAAATCGGGATGACTTTATTGGATAGTCAAATAAACTTTATAAATCAACTTCTTCTTTGTTGTTCAACTGGAAACCTTTTATTGACACAATATTATTAAGTTCTTCAATTGAATCAATTTCAACTACATATATCATTTTGAACAGTTAATCAATGTGTTTTGTTTTGGAAAACAATATAAAATCCCGAAAATTTAGATAGCAAATATTTTTCTTGCTCTTGGATATGTAAGGATATTTTTGTTTCTTTTTTGAATATTGATTCCATTGTTATTCCACTCTTCAGTTAGTCTTTTGGCCACTTGAGACAGTGGACTTTTAATTGATCAAAATAATGCTGAGAGACGCTCAACATTATTTTGATCAAGTTGCTTCATTTCATTAATAAAATCTTCCAAGTTATATTCTTCGATTTTCCTTGTCCAAAATAAATACCCATCACAAAAGGCCTAAAACACGGATTTTCGAAAATATTGCACAAAACTCATTCTTGGAACTCTTAAAAATTGGCAAACACACAGGAAAGCAATTTTTTTAAAGGATTAAATATTCCGTTGTGCCAGTATTCACCTCCACAATTTTTTTTTAAGTGATAATTCTGGGTGTCCCTAAAATGGCGTTGGTGTATTTGGAAAAAAATCATTTATTATTTTTGCTAGGTCGTTCGAGGCACTTTGTGCAATATTTTTTGATAATGTCCATTTTTGTATTGAAATTCCTGTCTTTTATCATTTATATCACAGTCACTCATGTATGAACTGTCTGAATCATCGGGACATTCTGTTAGAGTACGTTCGTCATTATAAATATAACATACGGAACCCGTTTCGTCCAATAGGTACTCGATGCGCGCTTGCCGACCCTTCGCCATAACTAATATAAGATTCGGATGAAACATCCATCCCATCTCAACCTAGATGCGCTCTTGCTAATTATGTGGTTTTCCACATTTTGTAAAACGACAATAAAGATGTCAACAAACGGTCAAAATGGCCTGGTATAGAAATATTCATTACATGGTTACCTCCTATAATTCAATCAGCAGATTAAATGCCTACGCAAGTTCAATTATTCAGCCCAAGACAGAATGGCTGACAGGTTCGCTGCTAAGTAACTGCATAAAAGTTCACTGTAAGTTCTGTCTTGGTCTAGTTAAATGCTGTTATTGGAGTGTATGGTAACAACTGACTAATAGGGTAAAAGTTTATCTGTATGCAGCATAAAGCATTAAATTTTTGTTAAATAACATCACAAAGTAACTGCTTGTGTTACAGTGGTTCATATGTTCTCTCTTAAAATGCAACGGTTTTATAGTACACGCGTGGGCTATTATTCAGAAAACTGCATTATTTGTGTTCACAAACATGCGCTCTTGCAGCTGATAGTGTACTGCACTACTAGACGCTGAATAACAGTGACTTCTGTGGCATGTTTGTGGTGTTTAATAGAATTACCGTACAGAATAAAGCATTATAGTAAGCCTCGTTTTTTTCTAAACAGCTGTTGCAACCCGGGTGAAAACTAATAAGTCTTTATAAATGCTTAGATTAACGCTGTGGGCCTTATGTGACAATTTATAATGCAGTTCTGTGCTACTTGGGCTGATATTGTTTTTTTTTTGCCATAATTAGTCCGTAATGTGCAGTTGCTAGTTGGAATTGGTTTTAACTTCTTGTGTTGTATGGTATTGTTCTTTTATGTTATTGTATGTTTTACTATACGGAATCGGAATTCGTGAATTTTTTTTATGAGAATGCAGGTGTAATATGTGTAAAGTTTGTGTGAGATTTAGCAGCTTAGTTTTTACGTATATTTTTTTTTGTTGGTTATAGATAGTGGTAGTGAAACAATACTTTATAATTTTGTTATATATATATTTAATGTAAGTCTAAAATAGCCAAGTCAGAGGCCTGCGGGGTTCCCAGAGGAGGCTTAATTAACTCTGACAACAGAGGTAGCCACATCCTCACACGAAATAAAGAAAAACATTTTGGTTTTTTAACTAGTCCCTAGAATATTACTTTCTCTAGAGCCTAAGGTGACACTTAATAGTTGCACTAACTGGACAATATTTCCAGGAGCAACCTGCAGCCTTATTGCGTAATAAATTCGGCAAGGCAAAGGGCAAAGAGTATGAACAATCGACCAATCACATAGACGGAAATCCACATCGCGTCTTTCACCTCGCCATTGCCTTGCTGAATTCATTACGCAATAAGGTTGCTGGAGTTCGTATTTGAAAAGCTGTTTGAGATAGAGTAGTATGGTAACTTCTCTTGAAATCAAAATCAAAATATTTTTATTTCAACTAAACCATTAAGTTACTTTTGACTGAATTGTGAACAAAATAAAAACAATAAGTTTTTACAATTCAAAAAACTTTTTTTAAACAAGCTTTTTAGCATTGTCATCCAAACCAAACGTGTATGCAAAATTTCATCTTAATCGGTTGAGGATAACTGCTTTAAAATTCAGTTGCAATTTTTGACCCAAACACACTTACATACACATACATTGCAAGTTAATAAAAAGCTTGTAAAAAACTTTTTTTAAACAAGCTTTTTAGCATTGTCATTCAAATAAAACGTGCTTGCAAAATTTCATCTGAATCGGTTGAGGATAACTGCTTTAAAATTCAGTTGCAAGATTTGACCCGAATACACTTACATACAAACATACATACAAATAAACATACATATACATTGCAAGTTAATAAAAAGCTTGTAAAAATGAAGCTAGTTGCACATTCGCAAGCGTCAGAAGAACGTGCAAGAAATTCATCGGAAAATCTTTTCCATCAATAAGTTTTAATTACAAGTATTTGGTTTCGTTGGTGAGAACAATCTAAAAAAAATGCTTCGCACGCGTAGACTACATGCTTCTCCTTACCTTATTTTAACATGTAGAGAAAAGTAAAAAATAATGATGATAAAAATAATGTAATGTGAAAGTGTTTCTTAGGACAGACTTGTACTTACCTACTTTATCATCAATACGCTCTATCCTTGTCCCGTCCCTTCACTATTTCTGTATTTATCCATGACTAATTATAAGTAATCATAATCATAAGTAAGTAATTAAATTAAAGTATTTCCTTATAAACAACATTTTAACTATTTTGGATGTCGGCGCCAATATCACCAGACTATTTCATGAGCTAACACGTGAACATGCTACATAGAACTGTCGTATGCATCCACGCCGACTCCTCCAAGCTGTCTAGCTCACCGAGGTCGACTTCGAGCTCCTGAAACACATCGGGAGATGTGACACGTGGAGCCACTTCCGGGGTGGTGACACTTTTGAGAACTTGGCACAGCTCGATAGCATCTTAGCTCGTTTGAGCCGCTGTTACCCTGAGCGTCAACTTCCCACACACTTCACAATAGCTCCATTTAGGAGCTAGGATGTGTTTGCACATATGACACCTCTCTAGTTCTCCCAGGAGCTCGTCATATGACTGACTACATAGCCTACATTTATCTGAAAAAACCGTTGAGAATTGCCGTACTTACGATAATAATAATACCGAAAGAAAAACAAATAGGTTCTTATGACGTCCAAGCAGAGTTTTTTGTTGAATGTGGCCATTTAGGTAACTGCTTTATAAAATTATAGGTATTAACCTAACCATAATAAGTTTATACTTAACTATCACAACATTTATAAAGAGAAACCATCTTACCAGTTACTCTTAAACCATACTTCCCGCACGACGGGCAAAAATTGGCTTTTTTCTGAATCAAATATGTGTCTTCAGGCTGCAACATCATTAAATCATGATTATAAAAAAAAATATGTAGTCGGTAGTTTGAATATCAATTTAATGGATCGGAAGGGTATGTACATAAACATAATTAAATTACAGTATTATTTATTACTTACGATTTTTTGCATGTTTCTAATAATGTCAATATTTATGTAGGTGCGCTGCGTACTCCGTTATAATACGTCCTTGTGGCGTAATCGTTGCCGATTAACTGAAGCGGTCACAATTATCATTAAAGCTGTGTCGAACCGTATGTATTCGTTACTGAGTAACGAGTATACCGCCTGACTCGAAGTACCGAATCGGTACTCTCAAATATGTTTCGTTACTCGCATTTATCGGTATTCGGAACGGGACGAAAGAACGACGTCGTACATCTGTATAGTAGTGTATACCTTGAACGGAACGGAACGTGGCGATTCGGTGATGCGATGAATGAATCGTGCGTTCGACTCGACTCGGTTCGATACGGATTTGAAAAGCGCGCATTTTGATATTTTGAATTCATTCGTTACAAATTTTGTTTCGAATTTTGTACCGAGCCATATAACACTTAAGTTTTTTATTTCCATATTGTGCCTCTTTTTGTAAATTTGGATGGCTATTGTTTAGTAAACGTTAATAGACTGTATTTCGGATATATAATATTAGGAACAGGTAGCCCGGCAAGTAGTATAAAATGAGACAATGGCAAAGTAATTTATTATTTTCGTTTTGCTACTTGCCTACGTTATAATCGAATTATTAAATATTTTTTCATTAAGTACATAAATCGTATAATCATTTTTCTGTATTCATAAAATCTGAAATTGTATTTTGTTTCTGAGAATTACAAAAGCCCTTAAACTCGAAACGTTTTTGTTTACTTTTGCGATCTTAATAGCCAGCCATTGACCATTATACTGTTCCAGATGTGGATACTGTTACCTATTCAAATTGTTCAATACAGCTGTCAGTAACGAAAGCGTAAGGCAATTCGAAGCGAGATTGTAACGAAAGTAACAAGTAACGATACGTTTGTAACGAGTACTATGTTGAGTAACGAATACATACGGGTATACTATTTTCGTTACTTTCACAGCTCTAATTATCATCGCATCTAAGAGGAATGCATCCGCAATGCAATGCATCTGACTGATAGTATGGTAGCCAGAGCTCACGTTAGGTGCCTCGGATTATACCTAGGTACACTTACTTATTTCCTATCACTGATTTATTTATTATGTAGTTAGAAATTAATTACCTACCTACAGAAGTAATGATTAGGTACTACATTCTTTTCAGAATACCTATTTTTATTTTGATACACTGCTGACCCCTAATGCAACAGCTTAAATGAAATTAAAACGAAATAAACTAAAAATTATTTTAATACAATTGTTACACGTAAATGTTTAACATTGATAAGTTAGCTAAGATAATAGGTCTATCCCTATCCCGTCCCTATTTAATTCCTATATTTATGCGTTGAGCCATTTTATTGTTACCAAAAGACTTTAAAGACTTGAAAGTATTTTTAATAATTTTTCCTTTTGTAAAAGAAGGACTTTTGTACAGAACATTTCATCCCCCATGATCCAGCCCCCCCAGACGGGATTCCCAAAAAACCTTAATTTGCGTTAGATTTTAATCTTCAGCCCAAACCCAAAATTCGAAGATCCTAATTTCAAAACTGACCGACTTTCATACAAACTTTCATCCCCTATTTCACCCCCTTAGGGGTGGAATTTAAAAAAATCCTATCTTAGTGGATGCCTGCAAAATATAAAGTATCTATGTGCAAAATTTCAAGTCTCTAGACGATTTCATTATTCCCATGACTTCATCCCCCTTTTCACCCTCATGGGGGTGGAACTTCAAAATCGCTGACACACGTGTAAATTATTATTCCAATCTTCAGCGTAAACCTAAAATATGAAGATCCTGACTTTAAAACTGACAGATTTTCATACAAACTTTCATCACCTATTTCACGCCCTTAGGGGTGGAATTTCTAAAAATCCTTTCTTATTGCTCCCCTACACTACCAAAGGAACCTACGTGCCAAGTTTCATGATTGAAGCTTCAGCCATTTGGGCTGTGCGTTGATGGTTAGTGAGTCAGTCAGTCAGTCACTTTTTTCTTTTATATGTTTAGAAGTAACTCAAATTGAAACTCAAAAAACTATCGGCGTGGTACCTTTGCATTCTATCCGCATTCTACATTCAATTTCCTCCGGGGTTTCCTCGTAAAGGAGGCACGGCGGATGCTCCAACAAACTTTATTAGGTATGCTTGTTGAAGTAATTGTTGCCACTTTTGTGTATCACAAATGGCGCCTTTGGGTGACGTCACAACGACGGTGGTGGCGAGAAAAATCTCGTGCTTTTTTTTTGTGCCATACACAGTTCCGTCTCATCTGACCAAAATCCATACCTACGGCCTTAAGACCGATTGCCTCTCTGAAGTAGAAAACGGCCACAAGACAAAGCAAATGCCTAAATTGAATCCCTTAAAAGTGGAATAGGAAAAACTAAGCAGCAGCAGAATAGCCAATCCATGCAAAATAATAATTTAACTGGAACGCACCCAATGTTATGGGAGACAATGTTTTCAGTAATTTTCCTTTGTTGACTTTCTATCAAAGCAAAAAAAAACAAACTAAATAAAAGTACACAATCAATCTGGAAGTATCATACATAAAGTCACGACTTTTTCACATTGGGGTAGGAAGAAACTATAGAACGTCGCCTAGTACGTTCCTTACATATCTAGTCCTCAATTTTGTTTCGTTTACGGAAATATAGGCATCTTTCGTACTTGTAGATATCCAAAAATGATTTACTTGACTATCCCTATATTACACTAATATCCGATAGACGTGCTCCACGCTTGCTTGTCGTTGCACGAATGATATAAAACATTTACGACCGTGTCTCACAGCGCCATCTAGCTACGGAGATTGGCAACACCCCGGTAAACCCCGCGTCGCCTTAGATGGCGTTAAACCAGATATTTTACGGGAGCAAAGCTGAAAATGAGTTAAAGTTAAACGACTTAGTCGTTTGACGGTATGCTTTACGGTTATGGGTGAAAAGTTAGTAAACGGGTTAGTGTTAAAATGTGGTGAGGACTATTATGTTATCTAGCATCTTTATGATAGTTCATATTTTGGTAAAGTTGGGTGATCATTTAGGATAAGGTATCACCTTTAAGTATCTAATCATTCATGGTCTAATCTGGTATCGGTATTAGTGTATACGGTAGATTATGACGCAGTCAACAAGATGGCAACAAGACGGATAGCGGTGACTCAGTGTCCAGACACTCCGTAAACTTTGTTCTTCTTTAAGTTTTCGAGTCGATCGGTTCGGGATAACTACATATATTAAAATTTGTTGCAAGATTTGACCCACACAAAATAACGAAGTATATAACAAGAAAAGTAAAAAAAAAATACAAAAAACTTTTTTAAACGAGCTTTTTAGCTTACCGGGTATTGACATCCAAACCAAACGTGTATGCAAAATTTCAGCTCGATCGATTGGGGACAACCATTAAAAAATCTAGTTGCAAGATTTGACCCAAACAATAAGAAAATAAAATTATTCATTAAGCTATCTTTTTTTAAAACAAGCATTTTTCGCATTCTTCACAGTAAAACCTTTCGTTTGATGCCCATATCATGGGAGTGCACAAAAAATAACTAGTCCGCCATCTTGAGCCGTCCGCCATCTTGGGCCGTCCGCCATATTGGATTTAAAATGACGTCACTTAGCTGACCATGCGTTGTCATCCAAACTAAACGTGTATACAAAATTTCATCTTAATCGGTGGAGGATAACTGCTTTATAATTCTGTTGCAAGATTTGACCCGAACACACTTACATACATTGCAATTTAAATAACAGCTTGTAATAATTTGTTGTTTCTATACAACAAACTGAATAATCTACTCTCAATTCATGCCCTAAATATAACAACTTTTAAAAGAAAAATTACTGACTGGCTTATCACTTTAGATTATACCCAAATTGAAGACCTTTTCAAAACCATCTCCTAACAAAATGTACCCGTACAACATACACACAATTTCCCCACTCCACACACACTCACTCAACATCACACACACTCACCCCGCACACGACATACATTCACATACTTCCTCCCTTGCATGTATCCTTAATAAATTATTTTATTTCACTATTTTATTATTATTTTTGTTTTTGTAAATATAAATTTTTATGAGCGAAATTGGCAATGTTTTAATGCATGAGATTATTTGAATATTATTGTGATTTCAGTTCGTCTCCAGTTAACAATTTTTATGTTAAACCTTGTTTTTAGGGGGCCTGGTGACCTAACATACAGGTTTTGTTAAAAACTTAGTTTAGGCACCAGTCTTCCACAAATTAATTATACAATTGTATCTGTAGACTCTCTAATTTTTTTGTCTGTAAATTTGTGGTAAGAAATAAATAAATTATTATTATTAATTATTATTATTAATTATAATGATCTGTGAAACTGTGAAATTGTGAATCGCAAGATCATTTTCAACAAACAATTGGTCCAAATTCGGCATCGTTTTACGGTTGCCTTTTATAGAGACAATAAAATGAGTCAGCAACGCCGATAGGGAGAGGACGAGGGCAAATTCTAACATTTTTATTAGACTTACAATCGTTTGTTTGTCAAGTCAAAGCTCCAGAGCCTTGAACATCGTCGCCGAGTTACCAACTTGTCGGCTTTTTTATCGGTTACATTTCGGGGAGTGCGCGATGGAATTGCATGATCTCATTCCACCTAGCCCGTTCCATCATCGGACTACCAGACGTACGGCGATGCGTCATCGATACATGGTGGACATTCCACCCATACGCACAAAACGTTTTGGGAACACCTTTATTATGCGTACAGCTAAGGAGTGGAATTCCCTGCCGGAGTCTGTGTTTCCCGATAGCTACAATCTAGGGGTCTTTAAGACAAGAGTGAATAGGTTTTTTCTAGGCAAGCGTGCTTCATCATTCTTTATCGTTCTTCACCACATCATTGTTTACCATCAGGTGAGAAGATAGTGGTCAAGCGCGAGCCCACAGATTACATAAAAATACTTCTGTTACATATCTCCGAAGTTCTAGGATCAAATTAAAATAGAATCACATGAGTAGCTGGTGCTTCTCATGTGATTCTATTTTAATTTGCTTTCAAATAAAAAATGAGTCATCAAAATCGGTCCATAATTGGCGGACTAATCGCGTACGAAACGTACAGTCGAATTAAGAATATCCTCCTTTTTGAAGTCGGTTGATAAATGCTATGTATTTGATACAGATATGCTAGAAATTATAGATGGCCTGCGTGAGAATTACATGACTAGAAATTGAGAGGACTACCGATATGACGACTGGATAGAGAAGTATGGAAGAAGATATTTATTTATTAACTAGCTGTTACCCGCGGCTTCGTCCCCGTCAAACCCTTAATATATATATTTTTTTAATTTTCCCACTGGATAAAAAGTAGCCTATATTACTCCTTATAACATTAGCTATCTACCAGAAATCGTTCCAGCCGTCCCATCAAAATCGGTCCAGCCGTTTCGGCGATTACCAGACATATAGACAAAGATAAAAAAAATTGCGTATTTGTTATTAGTACCCTATATACTTTCACATGTATTTAACAAAACGTTGTTATGTTGGTATTACATACAGACACTTTAATTTTATTTATGTGAATAGATTTACAGATAAGACTAATTTATCCTTGCTCTGGTGCGCCTTGCAGCAATTTCACCAATGGAGCACACACTTATAATAAACTATGTATAAGTCCAGCTCTCTTATTGCGTAAATTCAAAGAAAGGCGCACGATCGCTTTCCTTGGTTTCATTGCTTCATATGAAAAGCCATCTACTCGACAGCCTACAAAACACGCAACGAATAATGTTGAGATATCAAAATGAAAGAGGAAGTGCGCGTTGAATTCGGCAAGGCAAAGGGTTTAGCCGCCACCAACCGACCAATCATATAGAAGGAAATCCACATCGCGTCTTTCATCTCACATGTGTAAAATAATAAATAAGAAGTTGTTGAAAATTCTGAATTCAAAAAAGTAAGGCTAAATAAAAATAATGAAAAATCACCCTTCACCTCAAAAGCCCGATTCAAAGCTACGCATTAAAAGTTTTTAAGGCTGTACAAGACAAACGTACAAAAGTGATCGTCTGCGGTCAGCCTTTATAAAGTGGACTTTTATATCGGCGCCCCGCGAAACACGACCTCTCTCCGTAAAGTATACTACACGGAGTCATTTGTACTAGAAGCGATAAGAAACTCGCCACTTAGAGTAATCAGCATTGTACTTCAGCGTCATAATATAGTGGCCTGTAACTATAAAAGAAATGAAAATATTACGGCCTGAGGTCGACCTTTAAAGTGCCTTTTTTATTAGGGTTCCGTACCAAAAGGGTAAAAACGGGACCCTATTACTGAGACTCAACGATCCGTGTCTGTCTGTCCATCTGTCACCAGGCTGTATCTCATGAGCCATGATAGCTAGACAGTTGAAATTTTCACAGATGATATTTTTTGTGCTGCCGCTATAACAACAAATACTAAAAACAGAATAAAATAAATATTTAAGTGGGGCTCCCATACAACAAACGTGATTTTTTTGCCGGGTTTTGCGATAGTGGTATGGAACCCTTCGTGCGCGAGTCTGACTTACACTTGGCCAGTTTTTTTTTGAGATGGGTTTACTCTAGTCTAGGTCAGGGGTGACAGAGACAAAGTTGACAGTGGAGTGAGCTTACCCAAAAAGCCTGTTCACTCCAACTTTGATGAAATTCGAATTGAATGCTTTGCCCGCTACTAAAACTATCTCCAACTATTATAATGCACCTCACAATTATATGAGTACATACTTACTTAATGTGGTTATGCTGTGGACTATGTGTGTGGACTATGCGATCTTGAGTTCTATTGGGAAACCAATTCGGAAAATTATCTTTTTCCATTATGAATAGCCTAGAGACAGCCCCGAGCAAAGTTTAAAGTGCAAGTTTATCCCTGAGTAACGTAAGACGCAATCATAAAGCAAATCTATGCCTACCATGTTTCCATGGTTGTCTGGGAGAGAATACCAAACCAAAGGCATTATGTCCTTCTATGTACCCTAGCGTTGCATGATATTTACGTTTTACTTGTATAATAGGGATGTTTCCTGGGTGAAAAATGATAGTTCTTCAGTCCGTCAGTGAGATTATCAAATAATATTGGACACGTATTTTTTGCTGTCTCAAATAAATAAAAAGGACATGGCTAAACAACTGCCCTTAGCATGAATAGAAATTGTTCACTAGCTCGTAACATTCAAATATTTATTAATGAATTATTACAGCTTTATTATTCTTCTAGAACTTTCGCGAATTAATCAAATAATTAAAAGTTTTTTCATGATTTTGTTTGACATGAAGAACATAAGATTCAGTTCTACGAAAAATTGTAGTCAACAAACCTACTTTTAAAAACATTTGCGTAAGTCGAAACAAACAGTATTAATTATTATTTATTTTTGTACCTATCGCAATACATCTCAAATATTCATTAATGAATTATTACAGTTTTATTATTCTTCTAGAACTTTCGCGAATTAACCAAATTCATGTTTTTGTTTGACAAGAAAAACATAAGATTCCGTTTTACGAAAAATTGTAGTCAACAAACCTACTTTTAAAGACATTTGCGTAAATTGAAACGGACAGTATTTATTATTATTTATTTTTGTACCTTTCGCTATACATCTCAAAACCTTAGATGTTGATTTCTTTAAATTGCATTTATCTGTTATCTAGAAATTATTGGCAAAATCTGGAAAGAAACGGCACTTCTAGATTATACTTGATTCGATTAGAACCAAATAAAAAAAATACTTGTTGGGGGTGTCGTGGGAACTCACTTTGATCGAAATTCCTTTCGCCGGGTATTATGTATTAATACAGAGCCAAATAGTATGGCCTTAAGTTACAATTGCGTATTGATTCATCATAATATGCATAAACTGTGGTGTAGCCACAAATGACAGATTTTCAAATGACAGCCGGGACCAACAGCTTAACTAGCTTTCCAAGGCACGAAGGAACCACGGAATGACCTCGGCTAGCGTTGCTTAACCTTGGAGATCGACCTGTGCGGCTGTTATTATTAAACCACGAGCTCCTCTAAACGCCTTAATAAAGTATCATAGCAAAATCTTATTATTTTACAAGTTTGTATACCTATTAATGTAGGAGTTTCTACGATTTCATTTTCAGGATTGTGACGATATAAAAAGTTCCAGTAACTTTTTTCATACGAAATACTAATATTCAACTATTCAGCACTATATATTACTAATTAAAATGTTTATTTATATATTGCTAGGGCAGTCGTCTATACTTTATTTAGCCATGTCCTTTACAAAGATAAAGCGCATCAAAGTTCAGGAGTGGGGGCTTGTGACGTCAGTTTGTCAGTATAAAGTGTAGCACACTGTGACGTCATACGATATTTCAACGCACTGTATCGTCGTAATTTTTTGTTTACGTGGCAAAAGAAAAAATATGGTCCAATATTTTTAGGTAATCTAACTGATGGACTAAATAGATTCTTTTAGTCATCTATCCTTTTTAATAAGTAAAGTAAAGCAGAGTGATGTCTTAGAAAAATGGCATTATTATTTAATAAGATCGAATACTTCAAAAAATCTTTTACGACAATAACGTGGCACATCCAGCCACCCGACGTCCTCGTTCCCCGACATCTACGTTCCCCATTCCCCCGGAGATTGAATAAGGCCAGAGTGAAGTCGACTCCGGATTTATGAGGATTCCCTCCGACACCGCACTCCTCTCTGATTGCCAGTTTATTTCGTGTCAGAGTGCGTGAGCCGACACTGAAGCCCTCTAAGCGTGGCAAATGGTTTCTGGGGCTAATTTTTAGATTTCATTTTTGTTCTTGGTTATGTTGGGATCGATGTATTTCATTTTAGATGTGTAAAATTAGGACAGACTAGCTTCTGCCACCGGTTTCGCCCGCGTGTAGAGTGTTTTTTTATCACAAAGGAACATCATACCGGTATGAAAATAGCCTATGTGCTATTCCAGACAAAGATTTGGGTTAGTTAGGTTATACTAACTCTATGCTAAATTTCATTCAGATCTGTCCAGCCGTTCTGGTGTGACTGAATAACAGACAAATTGAAGTTATTTTTCACTTTGTAGTGATTTTAGGGTTCCTTAGGGACCCTATTACTAAGACTCCACGGTCCATCTGTATGTCTGTCTGTCACCAGGCTGTATCTCATGAACCGTGATAGCTAGACAGTTGAAATTTTAACAAAATCAAATCAAATCAAAATGTTTATTTGCTTAATACAGGTAGGTTCAAACAGATGTTACAGATAGGTATAAAGTACACTGTATCATTACCTAATTAGGTGTGCAAATACTTATATTCATCATGATGATGTATTTCTGTTGCCGCTATAACAACAAATAACAGAATCAAACAAATATTTAAGTGGGAGCCCCAATACAAAAAACGTGCTTTGTTTGCCGTTTTTTGCGATAATGGTACGGAACCCTTCGTGCGCGAGTCCGATTCGCACTGGGGCGGTTTTTTTGGAAGTCGCGTTTGTATATTTTTGTAAAAAAGTTTTTTTACTCGAATACACGCGACTACCATATCATATCCGTCAAAACATACCCACAAAGGTAACTATACAGAAAAACTAAATCGTATAGCCTTTGGAAAAAAAGTAACATATTTTTCAAAGTTCTTTTACGTTGCGCGTCTGGTATTGACTCAGACGGTTTATTGACTTCATAAAATAAAAGGTGTGTAGTTCCGGGAACTGGACTTTACATCACTTCCTGTGTTTCAAAGTAACGTTATGGGTTGGGGAGGGAATGCTGAAATGATTTGCTGTTTCTGGGAAAATGCGGCTTTGAGTTGCAATGGCTGTGTAGCTTGTGTAAGTTTTCAAGCTATCACTAGCTTTGCCCAGTGGATTCACTAGCGTGATTGTCGAAAATTACTTCACGTATCATACTCCTTGCATAAAAGTACCTTATTTCCCCCTAGGACCAAACATTAAAAAAATTCATCAACATTGGTTTAGCCGTGATAACGTAACAGAGAGACATACAGAGTTATTTTCGCATTTATAATATTAGTACTGATATGCAAATGGTGGGGGTTCTAAAGTAAAATTATAGAACATTAACAAAATTCATCAACATTGGTTTAGCCGTGATAACGTAACAGAGAGACATACAGAGTTATTCTCGCATTTATAATATTAGTACTGATATGCATACGGTGGGGGTTCTAAAGTAAAACTATAGACTATGGGCTTCAATTTATAAAATAGATATTTTTTTTAGATAGCCCAGCAAATGATCTTTTCAGAAACTGTCTAAGTCATAACACAGTATCTGAAAAAATAATTTGCTGACAGATTTAAAACAGTCAATGTTATTTTTTTTTGGATTGCTATTTACAGCCTAGCATCTAAAGATCAAATTTAGAATCAGACTAACTTTATTTTGAATAAGTACCTGTTTACATAATTAAAATATTACAACTCATAGTTCAAATAATTAAAGAAAGCAATGGTAGCTTTTTATAAAATAACCACCGAAGGAATTGTGCAAACTTTTCTTGCTTATCAACCTATAAAAGCTAGATTTGACATCCTTAACAAAAGGCAGAAGTGCTTCTGAACTTATCACAACATTTTCACCCAATCCCCGTCTTATCTAATCTGCGAATACATAGCATCCTACTTGTCATTTCGGGGCGCATATTTTTTTATCGCCCTCCAACGATCCACTGGCAACATTGCCATTTTTCGGGTTATTTCGTACTAGAGAGGGCATTACGGGGAGTTAAAATTGCATAACATTTTTTATGCTGGCAACTCCTTTGGGGCACAAGTGATGTAATCATGTAACATAGCTAGATGATTGAATTTAGGTGTTGAGTAAAAAAGATGAATTATTCACGGAGAATTAGAAATTATAATTTTGCAACTGAGTTGAGGATAGGTACGTGTATTCAGCTTAATAACCTTGCCAAAATTTCACTCCAAGTTTTTATATTAATAAATATTTAAAATATTCTAATACTTTCTAGTTATCTGCGGTAATATCTGTATTGTTTCAAAAATGTGATTAACCTTTTTATCCCCTTAAATACTTTCGTTATTTTATTTAAATTTAATTACAACCTTAGTGTTAAGAGTTTTTTAGTGTGTAAGGCTACAAAATGTGATTATGACATTAGAAAATAAAATTAGCTTCATAAACATTATTTTCAGTGTTTTATTCCTCTCATCGACTTTACATCTCTTACAAGTAATCGGATATCTACCAAAATATGAGTTAAGAATTATCTTTATAGTTGGACCTTGGTGTTTTTTATGAATTATATAAAAAATATTAGAAATATAATACCGACTTTAATGCCACTCTTATTTCTATCGGAACGGTGTAGTGGAGACTTTTGGTCATATTTTTACTAGGCTGCAAGGAAAGGGTCATATAATTTCGACTTCAACTAGACTAAGTATGACTTTCTGGGAAAAAGCTGTATGTACATGGGCATAAGCAGTATTTAAATTTTTTTCCCACTGCTGGATGTTGGTGGGTGTTGTGGTGGATGTGGGGTGGGTAACCAGATCTACCACAACACCCACCCACATCCACCCACAACACCCTCAACCAACCATAACCACCCACACTCACCCACAACCACAAACACCTACCCACACCCACCCACACCTTGCCGTTTATATTATTATTTATTTTAAAGAAACGTTGCCCCACACTAGGAATTTCTTCCCGTATCGTGGGTGCAAACATATAAACTCACATACACAACACCCAGAGCCGGAACAACTATCTATAGGTCATACAAATATTTGTTTCGTGCGGGAATCGAACCCGCGACACGCAGCGCAGCAGTCAATCGCTCAACCACTGCGCCAACCGTGCGCCCAAAACCGTTAAACCCTGTATAAAAAAAAAAACCTTTCTAAGAATAGTTAAGTAACATATTATGTTACTTAACTATTCTTAGAAAGGTTTTTATTATTCTCTGTCTAAAATATTAACGTTATTCAAATACATAGTATCAAAACTATAAATCCGCGTATACAATCGTAATTTTCTTTGTTCGGGCGGTGCTGTAACGCCCATCGCTGGGTAACTCCGTGATGACTCCCAGGATATCGTAGTCAGCTGATTTATTGCCCGGCAGTGACGTAATGACTGTGTTTACTGTAACTATAGATAGAGTAGGTACCTACACTGAAAGGATACTAATGCCCAGTGTTTTTATCCTTAGTTAATTCAAACAATGGTCAAATATAATATAATAATATATATTTTTGTTAATAATAATATTTAAAAATGTATACAATAAGAAATTAAATAAATATTATATTATTTCAACAAGAAGTTGACAATTATGTGTAATTAATTGTCAACTAAGGGACAGAGAAATTAACAACAAAAATAGTGTGTGAAAACAAAAGTACAGGACGTACAAAATTTGAACGCTGACTCCTAAACTGGGATGATCCTGTATCTCAGGAGGCAATATGCTTACCTATGGTTTCACATTTCGGTAAAACGTGATATTTCGTAAATTTTAGTCTAGCAAATGGTCAAATAATTAACTCTCATACTTATTTGACCATTTGTTAAACTAACATCATCATCTGCCTAGCCTTTTTCCCAACTGTATTGGGGTCGGCTTCCAGTCTTACCGGATTCAGCTAAGTACCAATTTTATTAATTTGTTAGACTAACAAATGAATAAAATTTTATATTGTTTCAACAATTTTTTGACAGTTAAGGGACAGAGAAATTAACAACAAAAATTGTTTGCGAAAACAAAAGTACAGGACATATAATTTGAACCGTGACTTCTAAACTAGAAAAATCTTGTATCTTAGGAGGCAATAAGCTAACCAATGGTTTCACATGTCGGTAAAACGCGTTTTTTTGTGAATTTTTAGTCTAACAAATGGGAACAGTGCAAACGATCTTGCCGCTGAAAGCAATTTTTTGTTCAGACAACCATTGTAGGGAAAAAATGTGAGTATAGAATCTGTTATAAAACTAAACTGAATTACCAGTGAAGATATTTTTATTACAAGATATTTTATATATTACATTGTTTGCGTGTCCGGCAACTAGTTATCCGTTTTTCAAGCACATTCTGGCATTTATTAAGCTGAAACTTGGTGTACGCAACTTTGGAATTGAAAAATATGTAACTAAAAGACTGGTCACGTGATGGAGCCGGAACGTGGTCATAGCAACTTCTCAAATCAGATAAGTAACACCGTCGTGTCTGGGCTCATTGAATTGTTAATAAGCGTTATTAAATTTAGTTCAAAAAGTTTTTTTAATTAAATTTTTATTAATTTGATTCTCGGGTGAATTATTATAACATTAGACCATTTAACCGAATATAGTTTAAAATAACACAAAGGTGAAAGATCATATAGGTGCCTACTCTTTATTATGTACTTACACAAAGTTACCGAAAATACAATTATAGAAACCACAAGCTGTCCCCCGCGGCTTCGCTCCCGTCATCTAACTACCTACCGTAGGGTAGGTAGCTAGATGACTGGTTACTACTAACCTAAGACTAACCTACCCTACCTACCTACCAACCCTTCCCTATCCTACCTACCTACCATACCTACCTACCCTCCTTACCCTACCTACCTACTCTACCTAACTATCCTTTCCTACCTACCTACCCTACCCTACCTACACTCTACCCTACCTACTATACCAATTTTTTTTTCATACCTTAAGTAGCCTATGTCCTTCCTCAGGATGTCATCTATCTCCTTGCCAAATTTCATTGAATTCCGTTCATTGGTTTAGGCGTGAAAAGGTAACAGACAGACAGACAGAGTTACTTTTGTATTTATAATATTAGTATGGATTCATCATCATCATCATATCGGCCGAAAGACGTCTACTGCTGGACATAGGCCTCCCCCAGGCATCACCACATGCCTGCAACCTTCACCAGGTCATCGGTCCATCTGGTGGGAGGCCTTCCAACGCAACGTCTTCCGGTTCGCGGTCGCCACTTCAGAACCTTTCTGCCCCATCGGCCATCCGTTCTGCGAGCAATGTGCCCTGCCCACTACGCGGCCACTTAAGTTTGGCAATTCTTCGGAATAAGTCGGTAATCCTGGTTCTCTTACGGATCTCAACAATTCTGATTCGATCACGCAAGATAACGCTGAGCATAGCCCTCTCCATTGCCATTGCATTATTATGTATAAGTGTAATCTAATCAACCAAACAAAAATCAATATCAATACATACATACAATAAATCTGTAGAAAAATATTTTTTGTACATCGAAAAAAAATCCAAAAAAAATAGCCAGGGTGTTAAAGGATAACCAACAGAACATTTCACATTTCCAGCATTTTTGGAATTTTTGTCTGTTTGTCTGTTTATTTGTGAACGCATCACGTGAAATGTACGAAACCAATGTAGAAAACTTTTGTACATAAAAATTGTGCGTAACTTGAAGAATTACTTAGTTTTTGTTTCATCGCAATCGGTTGACGCTATCAAAAGTTAGATGAATTTAAAGTGTTCAAGAAGTAAAATTATCACAGCACACGCACTCGTTACTCGGACAGTTGAACTCGCTATTCGATAGATGGCGTTTTGCATTTAAAGTCATTTTCTGAATCGCGGTGTTAAGATTCTTCGCGAAAGAAGGACGCTACAAAAAAAAATTGGTATGTAGTATTTAGGTATGTAGAGTAAGCACTAAGCAGGAAGGTAAGTAGGGTAGGGTTGGCAGGCAGACGACGGGAGCGAAGCCGCGGGCACAGTTAGTTAATAAATAAGATCAAATGCTAGTGGATTGATCTCTTCAAAGCGAAAATTAAATTTGACCTGTAACGACTCCTCTCCTTCGAATTATCCCTAAATGTGACTAAAGCCAAAATGTTAAGTATAATAATTATACAAAACACACTATTTGTTTAGTATAATAATACCAACATATTACTGGCCTACTGTAGTGCAAAGACCTCTTCATATACAGAAGGCACGAGCATTGTTCACCACGCTTGCAGGTTGGCAATTTCAGGTTGGCAATTTTAGTTTTTTTTTTTAAAACGTTGCCCCACACTAGGAATTTCTTCCTGTATCGTGGGTGCGTTTAAAAACATATTAACTCACATACACAAACACCAAGAGCCGGAACAACTATCTGTAGGTAATACAAATATTTGTTCCGTACGGGAATCGAACCCACGACACGCAGCGCAGCAGTCAATCGCTCAACCACTACGCCAACCGTGCGCCCTAATATTAACTGTAAGTCTAGGTTTCCTCATGATGTTTTCCTTTACCAATTTCAGCAATGACCAAGATAAACTAAGATCGTACCTACTTATGAATTTAAAAAGTCAGATTGGTACTTGCCTAAGCTGGTTTTGAACCCAAGACCGCAAGCGCGAGAGGTGTGGTCTTAGCTACTGTGCCATCACGATGTAGCGGCACCAGCGCCGCCACTTACGAACTAATGACATGACGTCACACAAATCCTGCATCGCGCAAGTAAAGTTTTCGGCGCGATTAGAACACATACAACAGTCCGACATCAACCGTTGGGCAGTTGCCCGGACCAGACACAACACCCGTCTGGTCGGAGGATCCTCCCTTTTCTATGGAGGTTTGTGGGACTTTACACCCTGTTCTACCTACCCCCAAAATGACAACAGTCACAAATGAAGAGAAAAATAATAAAAAAATGTGTTTATTATCTTAAATCTATACAAATAAGTTGCCGGGGCTTCCCAGAAAGTAATCCGAAGATACTTGTGATGGGATAAACCTCGCTCTTCCTCGATTAGTTAACAATTGTTTCGTTGTGCTAATTAGGTATAAGTTACACATTTTTATTAAAACAATAAAAAGAAAAATGAAGATCGTGCTTATGGCAGTGTGTGAAAGTAGAGTGTGTTTTGTATAAATGTATGTATTATACGTGAGTTTATGTGTGTGTGAATGTATATTTTGTATGTATGCGTGTGTGTATGAGTGGGCGTGTGTATGTGTGAATGAGTGTTGGAGTGTGTGTGTGTGTGTTGGAGTGTGTGTGTGTGTGTTGGAGTGTGTGTGTGTGTGTTGAAGTGTGTGTGTATGTGTGTGTTTATGCATGACGTTCAACCCAGTGTAGCCAAAATGTCTTCCACGGCATCATAATTAAGTGTGAAGAGCCATTCCGAGAGAGTCCACTGCAATAATGATAAATTATTAAATATTTGAATCTAAGTGAGACATTCGGTCACTTGACATTCAAAGACAAAGACAAAGATATTTTATTTCAAGTAGGCCACCAAGCGGCACTTTTGAACGTTACATTTAACAAATAATAATAGTTGATTCTACCGTGCATTCGGAAAGTAGCTTGTAATGGAGAAGAATGCACAAGAAACTCCATACTTACTCTTTTAAAAAAAAACTTTTTACAATATTTAGGTACATAAGTACATACCTTGATGAATGAAATTGAGTTTATACAATACAAATATATTTATACAGTCTTCAGAAGGTCCAACAATAATTCAAAACAATAATGTTCTGCATATCACTTGTTTTTGCGCCCTAGTGGCTGTGGAGCAGGACTAGCATTTAGCCAAGCATTTTTATCATTGATATAATCCCCCAACTTATAATATGCCAGCCTGCATAGTGTGCGTTTTATACAAGTTTTAAATTTCGTCTCATTCAGTTCAAGAATGTGGGGAGGAATTTTATTGTAACATTTTGTACAGTACCCCATGAAAGATGAGGCTACTTTAGCCAGTCTGAAACCTGGTTGAACTAATTGGTCCCTATTTCTAGTAACATAATTATGTCTGTCGCCGTTTTTACTAAAAAGATGTAAATTCTTTCTTACGTACATGATGTTTTCATAAATATATTGACAAGGAACCGTCATGATGTTAATGTCCTTAAACAGTTCCCTTAGAGAATCGCGCCGGCGAAGATTGTATATCGCTCTGATGGCTCGTTTTTGCAGAATAAAAATTGACTCAATGTCTGCAGCCCTTCCCCATAGTAAGATACCGTAAGACATTATACTATGAAAATAACTAAAATAGACCAGTCTGGCGGCATCCACATCCGTCAACCGACGAATCCTTCCAACAGCATAAGCCGCCGAACTCAGCCGCCCCGCAAGGGATACCAAATGAGGACCCCATTGCAACCCTGAGTCCAGCGTGATCCCCAGGAAAACCGTTTTATCGACGAATTCTAGCTTCTCCTTGTTTAATATAATGTCACAATCAGTACTTTTGACATTCGGCAAGGAAAATTTTACGCACTTGGTTTTTTTACCATTTAAAACTAAATTATTGGCAGTGAACCAATCCTGAACCTGCCGTAGCGCGTTATTTACGTCGTCAACCTGACAAGTACGTCTATTTATTTTAAAAATTAAAGATGTGTCATCAGCAAATAACACCATGTTAAGTTTGTTTTCCAATAAACGGGGTAAATCGTTTATGTATACTAAAAATAAGAAAGGACCTAAAATTGAGCCCTGGGGTACCCCCATTTTAACGTTTAACCCGGACGAATTCACACTGTTTATTTGAACTAATTGCTGTCTATCATTCAAATAAGATTTAACTAAACTTAACGCTGATTGACCTAGCCCGTAATGCTCAAGTTTCAGAAGTAATGTTTCATGATTAACGCAATCAAACGCCTTCGACAGGTCGCAGAAGATACCTATGGCATCCTGCGAATCTTCCCACGCATCAAAGATGTGTTTTAATAGAGCGACACCAGCGTCAGTTGTACAACGTCCTCTGGTGAAACCATACTGTCTATCATGCAAGATGTTATTCGTATTAAAATGAATGAGCATTTGATTTAGCATTATCCTCTCAAATACCTTGCTGAAAACCGGCAACACGGATACTGGTCTATAATTATTTGTGTCTTTACTGTCCCCGGATTTAAAAAGTGGTATAACCTTACTATATTTCATTAGATCCGGAAAAACTCCTTGATCCACACACAAATTGAAAATCAACGCTAAGTACGGCGCTATAGTCTGAATAATGGAGGTACAAGCTTTGATGGACATTCCCCACAGATCTTCAGTCGGTTTGATCTTGATTTGCTTAAAAGCTTTTATTACTGTCATGGGGTTTATATGTGAAAAATTAAATACAATCGGGCAGGATGAAACGTTCGCGTTTAATAATCCAAAAGCAAGCGAGGGCGAAGAATTTAAAGTTTCAGTAGTTTTAATTGGGATGTTGGTAAAGAAATTAACAAATTCTTGCGCAACTTTTTAGTTATCTCTAATAAGTCCGTGTGTGGTCTCAAGCGTGTAATCACTACTATTTCTTTTATTCCTATTCGTTTCATTGTTTATAATTTTCCAAACCGTATTGATTTTATTTTCTGCTAATTTAACCTTATTGCTAATGTACAAGACCTTAGCTGCCTTGCAGGAATTTTAAAAAATTCTTGAGTAAGTAGCAACATACTTATTAAACGTTTCAGTGTTAATACAAGGCTTAAGCCCATATAGCTCGTAAAGTCTTTCCCTACTTTTTCTAAGTCCTGTAGTCGCCCAGTCACTGAATAAAAACTTAGGGCATATAGTTTTAGTTTTCTTCTTAAAAGTGTTATTGAACTCTTTTTGAACCACTGAGAAAACTTAATCATACAAAATATTACCATCATTCACTGTGAGGTCCTGGATGCTTAACTTACTGATTAAAGTGCTGTTAAATTTATTTAATTTACCGGATGTTATTGGTCTGGATTGAATCTGCACTTGTTTTATTAGCATAATGGACTCAAAGGCTACCAGTAGCCCACTATGATCCGAAGGCAGAGAATTTATAATGGCCTTGTCCAAGTAGTTGCAGCTACAAAAAACATTATCAATACATGTAGCAGAAGTCAGTGTAGTTCGGGTTGGTTCCATAAACACATGTGACAAATTAAATGATTTAAAGAGATTTAATAACCTACTGCTGTCTGAATTATCTTCTAGAATATTAATATTAAAGTCACCACAGACAATTATTAGTTTATTACCCATTGCAAGTTTTGCCAAAACATCTTCCATCACTGACTCGAATATAGAGTAAGTAGTTCTTATAATTTGGGGGTCTGTAAACGCACACTATGACATGCTTATCCAGCTCAACACAGGACAGTTCAACACTATGTTCAACTGATAGGTCTACTATATCTTTACGAGGTTTTGATTTAATACCATTTTTAATTAATATAAGTGAACCCCCACGCAACATAATATTTCTGTTAAAACAACTGCCCACTGTATAATTTTCATAATTGATTAACATTGCATAATCTTTCAGCCAATGCTCAGTGAAACAAACAATTTCAAACATTGATTTTTCTAAATACAGTTCGATTTCCAATTCCTTCGAAGAAAAACCCTGAATATTCTGATGGAATAATTTCAGAGAATTCTGCTCAGACCTTTTTTTCAAATTAATTTTTTGCGAGCAAGAAGGTACCTTTTTGATGGTGGATATACTCGTAACTACTCCGTTATTGGTACCCTCCCTTGTCCTATCAACTAGTTTAAAGAATAAATATTAATAGCATTTTTGCTAACGTTATTCAAGGTATTGACCATATTTAAATTAGTACTATTACTAATATCAATAATAACTGGATACTTCGACATACTACTTATGTCTGAGTTTATTGTATAAGATAATAGCCGAGCTATTTGATGTCTTACCCTAAGAGGCAGATACAAAGTATCGCCTGTCGACTTTAATTTACCAACAAAAATGTTGATGTCAAAAAAAACTAGTTTATCACTATAGTGACTCACAAGAAAGTGCAGATGCTTATTAAGCATGTGAATGTGATTATTTTGTCTATTTGACAATTTATCCAAGTAAGGGAAGGCACACAAAATAATTTTATTGTAATTTAACTTTAACATCTCTTTTACACACTCAGTGATGTCATCTTTTTTTACTTTTATACTATTACCTACAAATACAGTTATATTGGTATCTGGTTTATATAATTATATTCTTTGTCACAGATTCCATTATTTGCTTGTATGATGACCCGGGCATGCAATAATTAAAAGTGGAATGACTCTGATTGCCATTTATTAATTTACCTAAACCTTTTCCAACACCATCCGAAAACATAACCGAATGAAAACCTTCTTTTCTATGACTAGATGAAAAGCCAGCACTTTCAGGCCGGTCTAATTGAGGCAAATCCTGTGCTACATTAGAACCGTCTTGAGCGAAGACAGTGTCTTGAGACACCCTCCCAGCCTGGATCGGGTCCTCCGCAGCATCAGGCTGGACTGCAATTTGATTTGAAACTGTCTGGCAGTTACATTGACACATCACTAACTCATTTGCGGCCAAAA